>OZ014519.1:512930487-513550218 GCA_963966055.1 Lathyrus aphaca | reverse complement strand
CATTCTTTCCAGCCTTGATACACAAGTTGCACTGACACTACCCCTTTAAAACACAAATCTTTTAAGCGTGGATCCCGTCGAGTACGGCGGACAATCTGGGTGCTAATACCTTCCCAGGTTGTAACCAACCCCCTTTCTCAGTTTCTCTGGTTCGCAACCGTCTTGTCCATCTTTTCTTAGGTTTATGCAGCATTACCTTTCCTCCGGGATAAAAATGCCTAGCTGGCGACTCTTGTCTTCTGAGTGCACCCCTGTGTGTACTCTCCTCCTTTCGCCGACCGTTCGCGTCTGTACCCCTCTTGGCCCCGTGTCATCAGGTGGGAGCGACATGGGCGAAGTTTGATTTGAATATTCCTTCATTTTAGCCCCCTCACTGGATTTGGTACGCGTGGCTTTTATATCATTAATTTATTAGTTAAATTAGTTACATGTTAAAATGTTAAAATATCAAAATTTAAAACTTTACCTCCAACAAGTATTAAACTCATGATATGAGGCTTGAAAGGGATGTCTTCTACCACTAGACCAACTTGCTTGCTTTATCATATATTCCTATTGAAATCTATATATTACATAAATCAATTATAATATTATTACTAAAAAAGAATTATTAATATTTTAGTACTAAATATTATGTATTAATATTGTATATTGTTTTTAGTAAATACTTAATATTTAAAGTATATATTAACGTAAATTATTCATAAGTAAATAATTTAGTAAATAATCAACATAATTATTAACATTAGTAAATTACTAACATTATTATTAACATTAATAAATTATTAACATAATTATTAATTTTGTTTTATTAGTTGTATGTTAAATTATTAACATAATTATTAACATTAGTAAATATTAACGTAAATTACTAACGTATATGATCTTACCTGATCAGAAGGGCCTTCCAGATGTTTGGTTGCGAACGTAACGGTTGAGAGAGAAGATGGGGGTGTACCTGCAAGGCACTCCGATGCTTAAGTGAGTATAGGTACAGAGAAATGGTAAGTGGTGATAAGTTCAGAATACCTGACCCTTTTAGTGAAAATGATATTTATATGTGCCCCCAGCGTTGGCCAAGATCCTTTCTTGGGCTGAATTAGCTACGCCCAAGGAAGAACTGCTAAGGTACGCGTATGAGCGTGTAAGACCTAACACGTGGTCTTCTCCTTGGTCCAACTGTCCCTGCATTTTAGGAGAAAATGGTGGACAATTGGATGACGTGGTATACTTGGGGAGATGCAATCTCCTAGCACGAGTTCGGGGGATCGTGGACTCTGTCCGACGGTCCAGATTATTGCCCGCGAGGCTGGGTGTCTACCAGACTAATTGGGCCTCTGCCCGACGGGTTGGGCCTCTGCCCGACAGGTTTGGATCTTTTTACAACAATGTCTTAGATGCCCAGTCCAGAACATTAGCCACCTAAGTCGAAACTTCGGAACAGAGTGATGAGTTAAGAAAAACATTGTCGGGCACAGTTGATATGTCGTGGGATTCATAAGTGACGAGGAGTAAGTTGTCGGGGAGCGACTGTGTGTCTCGTTGATGGAGGCGAGGATTTGTTCCGTAGAGCTAAGGACTCGATTCGAGGAACGTGGCCGGCGAAGCTGAAGTGCGTGCCAGATAGTGCCTTGATATGCCAAAATAGTAACATATGAATTAAATGACATTAAAATTATATGATAATTTAAATAATTCATAATTATTTTATGATCACCAAAACAAAGAAAAGACAAAAAAATAGTTAAAAAAAGTAAACATATTTTAAATAATTTATAAATCCAAACACGAGTAAAATGTATTTATTTTTTTACTAATATTTATTTAGAGAATTAAAATAATATTTTTAAATATTATGTTATTAGTTGATATTTATAATATAAATATTTTTATAAATAATATCAAAATAAATTTAATATTTAAGAAAATATACGTTTGATCCAAATATATATATTCTTTTAAAAATAAAAATATGTTTTTCTTTTAAAAATAATAAACTTTCTCCGTTAAATAATTTTGTCTTTCTCTTTTTTTATTCTTATTACATTTTAGATAAAAAAAATGTGCGTAACACACGAGTACACGAAAGAACACACAAGTATCTAGGCTTGAATTCGTTCTAACTTTCAAGTTTTTCTTTTTTACAATTAAAAAAATAAAAGTAATTATATATTTAAAATAATGGATGAATTCAAACACGGGAAAATGATATTCTTTTTTAATTATTTATGTTACTAACATTTTTATTTAAAATTTATTTTTAATTTAAGACAGTATTTGTTTAAGATAATATATGAAAAAGTGAGTTATATGTTTTTTTTTAATTGTACTAATTCTCCTATATATTATTTTCATTTAAATAAAAATAACAAATACGCGTCACCCAACCGGTGTCTAGAGATATTGATTATATTATTTTTAATATAAATCATATATTTTTTTTTATATTTGTTGATTTTTGTTAATTGTATTTATTTATTTTCAAATTTTGAATGTAAGCAAATGCGCGTCACTGCAGGTACCCGGCGGACACACGGGTGTTAATATGGTAAAGTTTAAAAATTAAAAACTTTATTGATTTAAAAATTTAAATAATATATGGATCTGAACACGAGTAAAAATTATTTATTTCTTTTGCTAATTTTTATTTATTCAACATCGAAAAAATTTGTTACGCAAAATATATTTATTTATGTTACTAATATTTATTTTTATAATTAAAACAATATTTATAAATATTATGTTATTAGTTGATTTTTATAAAACAAAATGATTGTATAAATATTTTTATAAATAATAAGAAGAAAATTAATATTTATATAAAAATATAAAGTTCATCCAAATATTTGTATATAAGAAGTAATTATATTTATGCTAAAATTATAAATTAAAAAAAATTATTTTGAAAATAATAAACTTGGTTAAATAATTTTATCTTTTTAATTTTTACACCCGCTGAGTTGAAAAGCCGCCTTGGACAACTCAGGCAAAAATGGGTATCCCGGTGGATTGAAAACCCGAAAGGGCGATCGACGCAAAATAAGGGAATAAGCGAACAACTGCATTCTGAATTCATCTGTATCACTTACAACATGGCAAACTTCGAAGGGTTCGAGCGTCGATCAGAATCAGCCTTCTTCGGAAAGCAAGACGAGAAGAACGTCAATGTCATACGAGTCATAGCAAAAGGGAAAGCTCCATGAAGCGTCATCAACATTACCACTGTCTTTTTGCTTCTCAATTTGTAACGGTTTCCTCATTTCAGGGGATCTGTTTCTCTGACTGTATCTTGCCAATTCAAGGCACATGAATTAATAAAATCAGATTTTTAGTCATGTTTCGTCTCGTACATTTTATTTTCGTTTGCAAAAAATGTCCGATGTCTTTAAGGTATCGATTTGCACAAATACAGATGCTTCTTTTTAAAGAATACATGCTTACAGGAAAGATATTTGCTCCTAGGATGGCCTAAACTCCTATGACGGAATCCAAAAAGGGTTATCTCGGGATGCTTGTACGTTTCTTTTCCTTTACAAGATTGCAGGTGTTCAGAGCGTACCATGGGGCATGGAAGCTTCTCCCCAGTAAACTGGAAAATCATTATCTACTCAGTCTATCTCCCGATTAGCACCGGAGGTGCTTTCTCCCCAGCTGAGTTGCCAGTCATCATTCCTCCTCAGCCAGGTACAAAGACCGGGAACCATCTCCCCACAGAGTTTCAATCTCCATCCAGAGGAGCAATGTCTGAAGACCGCACAACAGAGTGACGAAAGCTTCTACAAACCCCAGCTGGGTCCCTCATCACCAAGATAGGTCTATCAGTGACCTATTTCCTCAAGAAGAGTCATATATGTCAGGTCTACCAATGATCTTATCCCCAACTGGGAAATCCACTTCAAGCAGATCAGCCAGAGATCTCCATAGCATCGGGATCCGAATCCCGGATCGGTATCTTTGCATAATCATAGCATTCGCATCATATTTTCCCCACAAAGCATAGCATTTCGTCTAATACGGAGCATTACGGTAAAAATCAAACATATTGCATAATCACAAGCCATGAGTCGAACTGAACACTTGTAAATACTGACAACCCATCAGACAGTATACAGAATATTTCCCCAATTCCTCACCAGAGGGCCAAAATATTTCCCTTACAGATACACACTCCTTTTGGCACTCGTCCGTGTCATCATTCCCCATTGAAGTCGCCCAAACAGATACTTATATTACAGATACTTCTTGACACTCGTCTGTGTCATATCCCCAGCAGAAAGCCAAAACGTCCCCTTTGCACTCACTAACACAGATACATACATATATATATATATATATATATATATATATATATATATATATATATATATATACAACTTCCTTGACACTCGTCCGTATCACCCCCTAGCATAATGCCTAAATACTTTGTAAACCAAATACTTGTTTATAATACACTTTTTCTGACACCCGTCCATGTCGCACTCTCCCCAGCAAGTTAAACACTTGTCTGTTTCTCACTCATACTTTTCACTCATACCGATACCCGTCTGTATCTTGTATGTACCACTTAAATCCCCTCAGATTCGACACTCGTCCATGTTCTTTTTGGTACTCGTCCGTATCATCATCTCTGAACATGCGTCAAGCGTTTGTTTCTACTAATACTCTTCTGTATCATAATCTTAAGGATGCTCGTCCGCATTTTTAATCTATACACCGTGTCAAACACTTATGTCTTCTTGAATTTAGACGCTCGTCCGTGTCTACCCTTCCCCAGAAGAGCCCCCAGCAAACACCATTGATCTATTTCCTTTCTATCTGACATTCGTCCTATGTCATGATACCTTTCGGCAGCCGTACCCTGCCAGGTGATCGTCTTTCACCTTTTTGATGATCGTCCTTCATCACCCTCAGTGGAGTCTCTATTCATTAGAACCTCTTCCTATCCGACATTCGTCCTATGTCGTGATTTTTTTAGCATCCGTCCCATGCTAGGTGATCGTCCTTCACCTCTTGATGATCGTCCTTCATCATTCTATCCGATGGCCGTCCCCATCGCTGATTTTGTTATCTGACATTCGTCCTATGTCATGATAAACCCCGAGAGCAGCCGTACCCTGCTAGGTGATCGTCCTTCACCTCTTGATGATCGTCCTTCATCATGCTTATCCGATGGCTGTCCCCATCGTCGACCTTTTTCATCCGACATTCGTCCTATGTCGTGATATTTTCGGCAGCCGTACCCTGCCAGGTGATCGTCATTCACCTTGATGACCGTCCCTCATCCTTATCCCCAACAGAGCAGCCGTCCCCTGCTAGGTGATCGTCCTTCACCTTTGATGACCGAACCTCATCATTTATTTCATTTATACCTTGAACTTGATGGTTGTCCCCATCATTCACTTTACCTGTAACCCCCCAGAAAAGCTTATTTCTTTGCTTGATGGTCGTCCCCATCATGATCTCTTATATCCCCAGCATGTCGGTCGTCCCCGTCATTGCTTCATCCCCAGCAGTCGTCCTCTGCTCGACGATCGTTCTCCGTCACCCGCACTTTATAATATACTTTATTTTCCTTTTACAATCTATATCCCTTTTCTTCTTCATTCTGTGAGTGCAAATTTTGGACTGTCTTTGGTATTCAACCACAAGTTATCTTGTTTGCCTGTTAAGCCGTCGCTTACATCCTGCACAGCTAACTCATGTTTGAATATGGGCAGCTGTAAACTCCCCAAATTTTCCCTCACCCATTCACACCATGGCTTGTGATCTTTTCATATGCATAAGTTCAACAATATCATTCTCATATTGCATTTTTGCTTCACTGCATTGATTCTAAGTCATCTGCATCTAGGTTTTGTGATCTGAGCCATCCCTGAGCCATTTGAGCCACTCCAAAGGTCTTAGATCACTTCAAAGGGGTCCATGTATGTTCAAACATCATATTATATCCTCTCAAGATCAAGAAAATCAAAGAATCACAAGAACTGAGAAAGGCATGGAAGCAGAGCCAGGTTTAACTACACAGATGACCTTAAATTAGGGTTTTGGTTTCAAAGGCCATAACTCCAAATTTTTTGGTCATTCTTGTTTCTATTGGTCTCTATATGACATGAGGATCATGCATATCAATTTTCATGAAGAAATTCCATGGGGAAGGCATCTGATCAAGAGTTGACTTCTTGAGCAAGTCAGTGCAAAATCAGGGCATCTGAGGCCCCCAATGACCCAACCAAAAGGTTTTCTCCATCATTTTGAATGTGTATGATCTTTATTTGATCATAGAAGGTGTTAGAAGTTCACAAAATTGAAGAGTTTCAAGCCATTTGCAAAGTTTCCTTTTTGGGAAAGTGACTTGTAATGTAAACTTGCCATTTTGGGAAAGTTTTTCAACCTCCTCAAATTGATTCAAAAATGCTTCAAATGAGAAAACTTTGGTCATGAAAGTTGTAAAACGGATCATTCCCTTTTCAAAAAGTACAAGAACTCATTCTAATTCATTATGGATCAAAAGTTATGGCTTGCCAAAGTTGGACAAAATCACATAATTTCAAGTTTTACACCAAAGAGGCAAAGTTGCAAAACCTCTTGCCAAGGCAAAATGTGACTTCCATGTGACTTCTAATCTTTGCACAAACATGAACCATGACCTAAAAATCAGAATGCACCAAAGAACCTCCCATTTTCATGACTTATGCTTCAAGTAATCACAAAAGGGCCAAACTTTGCAAAAGTTGCAAAACCTCACACAAACCCTAATCCACTTGCTGCATTGCCTCTAATTCATTTCCATGGTTCTCCTTGATTCAAGCTGCAGCCAAGCCATGCCTTGTACCTTGACTGAAATGGCCCATACCTCTCTTACACAAAAAGTTGACTTTATGCATTTTGCTCCATACCAATCACACTGCTCCACAACAACTCTCTAACCTATCAAGGATTGATATGTGTACCAAAAGAGACTCAACACATCACACAACACAGCCTGAAACATCCCACAAGCCATAGTTCCCAAAACTGACCTCTTATGCATTTTACTTCGAATCTCAAAACACAGCCTTCAAACATCAAAACAAACTTCACCAAATCACTCACCATGATCCTCTGATCATTTCCCAACCATTATTTTGGCCTGAAACCTCCCACATCAAAAACACGATTTCCCTCCTCCATTAACCTAAGCTTCTGCAAACTTCCTCTAGAGACCATATAAGCTCCAGCTAAGCATCACAAACTTCTGGGGAGGATCATTGGAGCTTGTTTGGACCAAAGAAGCAGCCAGAAAGTCCCTGTTTCGAAAGCTCTAGTTCAGGTGAGCTCAAGAGCATTTTTTCCAGAACTCTAATTTCTTGTTATAAAATGATTCTATGAGTTACACTGATCATCTGGATGTGTTTGGTTTTGAAAATGGTCAAGAAACAAGCATGTATTGACTGTCTGAAAGTTTGCCCGTGAAAATGATTTTGTTTGTTTCTCTTGATTCATGAAAAATAAATGATGTTTGTTGTAGGGTTTATGTTTAATGATGTTCATAGATTGATTCTGGATATTTTAGTGAGGTTTTGATGTGTATTGAGTGAGATAGAAAAAATGGCTTGCCGGAGAAGATGACCGGAACACTGTTCCGGTCATCTGAAAGTGATTAGGGCTCAGGATTAGGGTTTAATCATAATTAAGAGAGTTTGAATTCTGGCCGTTCGTTCGCGCGCGCAGTGAACTCCCGCCTCCTTGAATTTGAATCTCAGCCCTCAGATTAGCTGACTTTCTCTTTTTTCTTTTAAATTCATTTTAATTTTATTTGTTTTGCATTTTATTTCCACGAATTATTAAAAATAGCAAATCATATTTAAAAATTCTGAAAATTTTTTGTCAAATATTTCATTAATTTCCAGAACCCAAAAATATTTTTATTTTTATTTTTTGCATTAAAAATTATTTTTAAATCATTTAAATGTTTATTTTTAATTAGTTAATGAAAATTAATTAACTAAAAATGCATTTAGGTATTTAAAAATTCCAAAAAAATTCACTTTGCATTTTAAAACATTTAGGAACATTATCAAACTCTCAAACCAAATTTCGTTTTGGTTCTTGATGCATTTTAACAATTTTCATTGGAATTAAATTCATTTAAGGGCAATGTTTTGGTTCAAACTTTGAAAAATCCATTCTGCCTAACCCTTGAGAGTTTGATGATGGTTCTTCTTGCATTGCATCCTTCATAGCATGTAGTTTATAGGATAAATTTGGTTTGAATTGATCTTCCATTTTCAATTTGTTTTGCATTTTTCATGATGAGGCACCCCAAAACCCTAGTCAACTTAGGAAATTCATAACTTGCACTAGGTTAAGAGTTGGATCCCCTCCTTTGGGCAGTGAACTTGTGTAGGTTTAGGGTTCCTTTTATCCCATTTTCAATTTTTTATCACATCATTTGCTTCTGGTTTTGGATTGTTGTGATGCATGTTGTATGTAAACCCTAATTTGTGCTTTCCTTTGTATCCATCTCTCATTTGCTTGCATTCAATGACTTGCCATGACATTTTGTGCATCCACATGATTCATGATACATCTTAGGACATGTTAGAATCATGTTTGATCATTGCATCATTCCTTTGCCATGTTATATGTTCATTTCATTTCATAAACATTCATGAATCCTTATGGTTCAAAGCATGCCTCATTTGCATCCTTATGCTTGTTTGATCACCCTCATCTCTTGTCATGTGTTTGCATAATCTCTTAGCATCATTAACATTATGAATATGCTTCTGACTTTGGTTTGCATCATGACAATTCATCTCATTTGCATTGCATTTCATTTCTTCTACTAACTTTTCAGGTGGTAAGTTGTTTTGAGAAGTGAATTTGCCTTCACTTCTCACAATCTCTTCTCATCTCTCTTGCATATTTGCTGCATTTTATCTTTGTTTTAGAGTGAGCTTGCTCATTCATGTTCTTCTCTTACCTTCTTTCTTCAGGCAACTTGTCTTCTTAAGTGAAGCAAGTTGTCTTGCTTCTCTCTGCTCCTTCCTCCTTTCATCTGCTTCTCTCCCTGGTGGATCTTTGAAGATTTCTTTCTTTCTTAAGCCTCACAAACCCTAGGATCTCCAAGTATGATAATAATTAGGGTTTGATTAGTCCCCCATTTAGCTTTTACCTTTGTGTCATCATTGAGTCTTCTCTTCTCACCTCATAATCAGGGACTAAACCCTAAAGGCTTTAAGGCTTTGTGATTAAACTTATGCCTGCATCCTTCTATTTGGATGGAGTGTATAAATTTAATCCTAAGTGTTAAACCCTTAATGTGTTTAAATCCTTTAATCAATCCACTTAATAATCATCAAGACATCAAACTTGTAACTTGGGCCTTGCATTAGGGTTCTAATTCTTCCTTAATTGGTTAAGAAGGACTAACCCTAGTGTTAATGGACAAGTCCCCCTCAAGTTGTCTTACAAACCCTAAAAATCATTTCTTCATCTTACCATTAACTAAAATCCACTTTAATAAAGGTTTTGTTTTGTCATGAGGTTAATCCCTA
The DNA here is from genome assembly GCA_963966055.1 of Lathyrus aphaca. Lineage (NCBI taxonomy): Eukaryota > Viridiplantae > Streptophyta > Magnoliopsida > Fabales > Fabaceae > Lathyrus > Lathyrus aphaca. The sequence continues at coordinate 513,540,679 of OZ014519.1, read as the reverse complement.
ATCATGGATTAAGTTGAGGAGTCTTCCTCAGCTTAAATGTTCTCATCTATTATCCTTCTATTAGGATGGTGTAATGAGTCCATTAAATCCTTGATTATGGCTTAAACTCATTACTTAACACTAAACAAAAATACCAAAAACATCTAAATAATCACAAGTAGGTTAATGATCTTAATCCTACATCATGGTGATTAAGTGTGAGGTGCATACTTCATACTTAAGGTATTCTCATTACCCCTAATCAGAGGGAGGATGTGATGAGTTTACTAACCCTTGGTTTAGGCTTAAGCTCATTAATTTAAGACAAACACATAAAAAAACAATAAAAGATTGAAAACACCAAAAACAAACAATAATCGTCTCCTCCGGGATTCTTTTCTCATCTTATTCACTCACAAACGAGAACTTGCTTCTTCCGTCTAATGCAAGACAGTTTGCACCTGAGCCAGACAGGTCATACACTTGAGCATAGACAAGCAAGCAGTTCACGAGTCAATTCACCTTTCAGTCTCTTTGGGTCGAACTACAGTGTTCTGACTTCCTCATTGCACGAGAGGATACGTAGGCATAACTTAACAGTTATCGAACAAAAGTCTCTGTATATTCCCCCTCCTCCTGTATTGTTCTCCTAGCTTCATAGTCTTGAGTTTCATACTCCTGTTCTTACACTGACACTTCTCTTATACACTCCACATTCTTTTTACACTGACGCTTGCATTCTTTCCAGCCTTGATACACAAGTTGCACTGACACTACCCCTTTAAAACACAAATCTTTTAAGCGTGGATCCCGTCGAGTACGGCGGACAATCTGGGTGCTAATACCTTCCCAGGTTGTAACCAACCCCCTTTCTCAGTTTCTCTGGTTCGCAACCGTCTTGTCCATCTTTTCTTAGGTTTATGCAGCATTACCTTTCCTCCGGGATAAAAATGCCTAGCTGGCGACTCTTGTCTTCTGAGTGCACCCCTGTGTGTACTCTCCTCCTTTCGCCGACCGTTCGCGTCTGTACCCCTCTTGGCCCCGTGTCATCAGGTGGGAGCGACATGGGCGAAGTTTGATTTGAATATTCCTTCATTTTAGCCCCCTCACTGGATTTGGTACGCGTGGCTTTTATATCATTAATTTATTAGTTAAATTAGTTACATGTTAAAATGTTAAAATATCAAAATTTAAAACTTTACCTCCAACAAGTATTAAACTCATGATATGAGGCTTGAAAGGGATGTCTTCTACCACTAGACCAACTTGCTTGCTTTATCATATATTCCTATTGAAATCTATATATTACATAAATCAATTATAATATTATTACTAAAAAAGAATTATTAATATTTTAGTACTAAATATTATGTATTAATATTGTATATTGTTTTTAGTAAATACTTAATATTTAAAGTATATATTAACGTAAATTATTCATAAGTAAATAATTTAGTAAATAATCAACATAATTATTAACATTAGTAAATTACTAACATTATTATTAACATTAATAAATTATTAACATAATTATTAATTTTGTTTTATTAGTTGTATGTTAAATTATTAACATAATTATTAACATTAGTAAATATTAACGTAAATTACTAACGTATATGATCTTACCTGATCAGAAGGGCCTTCCAGATGTTTGGTTGCGAACGTAACGGTTGAGAGAGAAGATGGGGGTGTACCTGCAAGGCACTCCGATGCTTAAGTGAGTATAGGTACAGAGAAATGGTAAGTGGTGATAAGTTCAGAATACCTGACCCTTTTAGTGAAAATGATATTTATATGTGCCCCCAGCGTTGGCCAAGATCTTTTCTTGGGCTGAATTAGCTACGCCCAAGGAAGAACTGCTAAGGTACGCGTATGAGCGTGTAAGACCTAACACGTGGTCTTCTCCTTGGTCCAACTGTCCCTGCATTTTAGGAGAAAATGGTGGACAATTGGATGACGTGGTATACTTGGGGAGATGCAATCTCCTAGCACGAGTTCGGGGGATCGTGGACTCTGTCCGACGGTCCAGATTATTGCCCGCGAGGCTGGGTGTCTACCAGACTAATTGGGCCTCTGCCCGACGGGTTGGGCCTCTGCCCGACAGGTTTGGATCTTTTTACAACAATGTCTTAGAGGCCCAGTCCAGAACATTAGCCACCTAAGTCGAAACTCCGGAACAGAGTGATGAGTTAAGAAAAACATTGTCGGGCACAGTTGATATGTCGTGGGATTCATAAGTGACGAGGAGTAAGTTGTCGGGGAGCGACTGTGTGTCTCGTTGATGGAGGCGAGGATTTGTTCCGTAGAGCTAAGGACTCGATTCGAGGAACGTGGCCGGCGAAGCTGAAGTGCGTGCCAGATAGTGCCTTGATATGCCAAAATAGTAACATATGAATTAAATGACATTAAAATTATATGATAATTTAAATAATTCATAATTATTTTATGATCACCAAAATAAAGAAAAGACAAAAAAATAGTTAAAAAAAGTAAACATATTTTAAATAATTTATAAATCCAAACACGAGTAAAATGTATTTATTTTTTTACTAATATTTATTTAGAGAATTAAAATAATATTTTTAAATATTATGTTATTAGTTGATATTTATAATATAAATATTTTTATAAATAATATCAAAATAAATTTAATATTTAAGAAAATATACGTTTGATCCAAATATATATATTCTTTTAAAAATAATAAACTTTCTCCGTTAAATAATTTTGTCTTTCTCTTTTTTTATTCTTATTACATTTTAGATAAAAAAAATGTGCGTAACACACGAGTACACGAAAGAACACACAAGTATCTAGGCTTGAATTCGTTCTAACTTTCAAGTTTTTCTTTTTTACAATTAAAAAAATAAAAGTAATTATATATTTAAAATAATGGATGAATTCAAACACGGGAAAATGATATTCTTTTTTAATTATTTATGTTACTAACATTTTTATTTAAAATTTATTTTTAATTTAAGACAGTATTTGTTTAAGATAATATATGAAAAAGTGAGTTATATGTTTTTTTTTAATTGTACTAATTCTCCTATATATTATTTTCATTTAAATAAAAATAACAAATACGCGTCACCCAACCGGTGTCTAGAGATATTGATTATATTATTTTTAATATAAATCATATATTTTTTTTTATATTTGTTGATTTTTGTTAATTGTATTTATTTATTTTCAAATTTTGAATGTAAGCAAATGCGCGTCACTGCAGGTACCCGGCGGACACACGGGTATTAATATGGTAAAGTTTAAAAATTAAAAACTTTATTGATTTAAAAATTTAAATAATATATGAATCTAAACACGAGTAAAAATTATTTATTTCTGTTGCTAATTTTTATTTATCCAACATCGAAAAAATTTGTTACGCAAAATATGTTTATTTATGTTGCTAATATTTATTTTTATAATTAAAACAATATTTATAAATATTATGTTATTAGTTGATTTTTATAAAACAAAATGATTGTATAAATATTTTTATAAATAATAAGAAGAAAATTAATATTTATATAAAAATATAAAGTTCATCCAAATATTTGTATATAAGAAGTAATTATATTTATGCTAAAATTATAAATTAAAAAAAAATTATTTTGAAAATAATAAACTTGGTTAAATAATTTTATCTTTTTAATTTTTAATTTTTATTATATTTTTGAAACAAATGCGTGTAACATACTGTACCAATGTATGGATATCTTATTATTATACAATCATTTTTTTTCTTTAATTAATTTATAAATATTTAAACTTATCAAAAATATTGATTTTATTAGATCTTTTTTATTTTATATTTATAAAAAATCATTTTACGACAAATACACGGTTATCATACTAATTTTTCTAATAAGTCAATGATTGTAATTAACTTGTAAAGAATCCTTATAACATTTTAATTAAATTCTTTTTATTTCTATTCTACTTTCATTGGTGGCGAATTTTTCATCCCAATTAACCACAATTTTATATAAAAATCAGTGGGTTACCCCTCTATCACACACTATTTTATTCACGCGTTTCCTTTTCCGTAAAATACGACAACAATAACAAGGCGGCCGTTGTAACCCTTTTTACCTGATCCCTTCTCCTAGGGTTTTATTACTCTATTTTTCTCTTTTGATTTATTTTTTATACTCGTGATTTGTTTCATAATTAGTGAAGATTTTTTAGATCCTTTTGTTTTTAGTAGTGATTTGTTTCAGAATTAGATCTTCCTCCTCTTTGTATAAACTACGAGACTTCTTCATTCATGGCTATGCATGAGCATCCGTAGATATTCATTTGTTTGAGATTGATAATAACCAAATCAGAATTCATAACTTTTGATTTTGCAACTGCCATGTCCAAGCGATTGCGATCCAGTTCAACCAAAGATAGGATTACTGACCTTTCTGATATGCTGAAAGATAGGTTTAGTGACCTTCCTGACCCAATTATCTGTCACATTCTCTCTTTTCTTCCAACCAAATTAACTGTAGTCACTTCCATCCTCTCCAAGAGGTGGAAACCATTATATCGTTATGTCCCCTCTTACAATATGATGTACAAACCCTTCATCTCATCCGATCATCTATGGTCAGCTCTGCTATGTCGAGACATCAACTTACCATTATTATTATTCCGTCTATTTTGTAACAAACCTGAAGTTTTCAACCCCCTTATCATGGAAGCAATAAAAAGAAGGGTTGAAACCCTAGAATTTAACTTGTTGTCTTCCTCTTTAGAGAACAACTATCTTTCTAACATACTCACTTGCAACACTCTTACTGTACTCAAGCTGACAAACGTAATTATTAAGGATCGAGACCTTCCTCAAATTAATATTTCTTCTATCAAAATTCTTCATTTGAAAACTATCAACTTTGTTTATACTACATGTATGATCAACTTTTTCTTAGCCTTTCCCAATCTAGAGGAATTGCAAACAAATGATGTACGTCAACTTTTGGGGAGGAAAGTTATTCCACAATCAAGAGAAATGAGTAAATGTTTGCTCAATTTGGTGAGAGCTAATATTTCTGACATTGAACTTATTCCTTTCTTATGCTTTTCTAGAACACTCATTCTCAATGTAAAGAAGGTATGCTTGTCACTTTAAATTTCATAATTAGTAATTCATAAATCATAAAAGTGCTTCTTGACTTATTCCTTTCTAAGGTTTTGGATTTGTAATTCATGAAGGTCCCGGTGATCAGCATTGTTCAACTCCCAGTCTTTTACAATCTAATTCAATTGGAGCTCTTCTTTAACTATGAGAAAACTTGGCAACAGAAATGGAAGTGGATACTAAAATTGCTTCAACAAAGTCACAAACTTCAACATCTTATCATTCACCAGGTTGGTCTTATAGATATTTTTTTTTTTAAGTTTATCACTTTGTTTTAAATGGAATATTACTTGTATTGTTTTAGGAAGTACCAAATGAAAATGAAATCAATGACGAGAATTGGGAGGAGCCACAAACTGTTCCTGAATGTCTTCCATCTCAGCTCAAAACTTGTTTGTTCAGAAATAATAGAGGCACAAGTTCTGAGCTAAAATTTGCAGAATATATCATGCAAAATTCAAAAGTATTACTTACCATGAAAATTCAATGCTCCCCTTCCTTAGATTTAAACACAAAGTATCAAATATTACAGAAATTATCTATGTGTTTAACGAGTAGTAAACTTATATTTGATTGAGTGGTCTAAAATATGTATGATGGATGGATTTGATGGTGTTTGAAACACATAATTCCTTAATTTGTTGGTTTTCAATTTTATATTGACTTTTATACTCAACTTAAATTCATATACTTTATAACAATTTTTTCTCTTTTTTATTTTATTTTATTTTATGTTTTTATTAGCTATCATTTTATGTCTTTATTTTGAAATTTATTCAAAGATTCAAATACTTAAGATTATTTAAAAGTGTGTTGTAACTTAATGATCACCAAGATTGTGGTGGTAAGTTGTTTATTGTAAAATGTTATTTGAATTCAAAGTTCATCATAATGATTGTTGTTTATGGAAAAGGTTCTTTGATTCAGAAAGATTCAAAGTCTATCATAGGTTTGGTGTTTATGTTAGATGATTGTAAGAGAGTTCTAGATGTGAGACTTCTTAAGATCTAAGATAATGGAAAATCGTTTAAGCTATGAAGGAACTAGATGTACCCTTGATTGATAAGGGAAACTAGGACAATTATTTGTGTTCATTTATTTTCCGACACTTTAATTTTCTGCACTTTATATTTCTAAAAATATAATATTTTCATATTTAAAGAAAAACAAGAACATAGCGCAATCGAGAAAAATTAAGCAACCATAATTCTCATCCCCTCTTACTTACAACTGACTTCATATTAAGTTAATGTAACTTGCTTCTAGATATGAGTAGATACGACTTCTACAAAACTGTTTTTCGTAGATGGTGGAAGCAACAATAAACAACCATATTTTGTTTTTGAATACCATCATTTATGGAAATTTCATTGGCAAATGTTCTTAGAAGCACAAGGGGTTGAAGTATGGAATGCTATCAAGGATAGACCATACATTCATACAACTATTATAAATGATGTAAGTCAACCAAAACTGGAAATTTCTTAGACCGATGATGGCAACCTGAAAGTATTGTATGATAAGAAGGCAAAATATATAATTGCATCTGCCTTAGGAATGAGCGATGTCTTTCGAGTATAAAATTGCAAAACAACTAAGAAAATATGGAAAACATTGGGAGTAAGACATGAAGGCACAAAGGAGTGAAAATATCAAAACTAAATACTCTATCTCTAAGAATATCAAATGTTCATAATGTTAACCCATGAAAATATTCTAGATATGCTAAAAAAAAAGGTTCATTGTCTTGGTAAATCACTTGACCGATCTTGGAAAAAGTCTTCACTAATCATGAACTAAACCTAAAAGTCCTTAGATCATTTCTAAAAGAAGGGTCTTTCTAAAATGTCATTGGTTGTATTATTTGGAAAACTTCAAAAACATGAAATGTTACTTGGTCGAGTAGAAAGACGTGAATTTATTCTTGAAAAATTGGAGAAGCATGAAGGGGGTGAAGAAAAAGTTAGATCCTTTGATTTGAAATATAACTATGAAAGTTCACAAGTAGACGAATCTCAACTCGATAGTGACATATGATGCACTAATAAAAAAATTTGAAAAATTCTTAACAAAGGAAATTAGTCAAAGAGAAACATTAACTTCAAGAAAGAAAGTTACTTGTTTTGAACGTGGTAGAAGAGGACATATCAAAAGTGAGTTCCATACTCTTCAAAATAAGATCAAAGTCAACAACAAGAAGGATAAGAAATCAAAAAGAGCTTAACGGACATGGAAAGGAAGTGAGATAAGTTCATCTTCAGATGAAGAATAAGCACATATGACATAAATAGTTTCACACCATTCCGGTGATGAATAAAATAAGGTTAGTGATCTTGAACCATCTTATGATGAATTGCATAGTACTTTCTTTGAATTGGATGCATAATGCTTAACTCTTTTTAGAACATATTCAAAACAAAAGGAAATTATTTTATCTCAAGAAAGTAAGGATAATGATATGAAAATTAAATTAGACAAAGTCAAGAATTCAACATGTAATAAATGTGAAACACTTGAATCAACTTTTTTAATTGAACCAAGTCTAAAAGAAATATGAGAAAGGACAACTTAGTCTAGAAAATATGTTCAACAAACAAAGGTAATTTAATGATAAATATGGCCTTGGATATTCTTAATTTCATAATCTAAGTACTAGCAAAACTATATTTGTTAAGGCTATCAATAAATTCAATAATGTGGAATGAAGGAAAATGCAAGTTGAAATTCATTCTAAGAGGGCTTATGTTAAAAATAATTTTGTTCTGGACTGGGCCTCCAGAGACTACATTGGGTCGTGGCCCAATACGTCGAGCAGATATCCATCCACTTGGGAAAACATACTATGTTGTCGAGCAGACTCCTCATAGGTCGAGCATACACTTGACACGTCAGGCAAGTGACATATCCACTACCCCACTTTCCACATCACTCAACTGCCCATTATTATCTCCTGAAAGATAGGAACAGTTGGACCAAGGACAAGACCACATGCCAGGTCTTACACGCTCCTGACGCGTACCTTGGCAGTTCTTCCTTGGGCCTAGCAGATCCAGCCCAAGAAAGGACATTGGCCCAACGCTGGGGGATCACTATAAATACCCTTTCTCACCAAAGGGTCAGGTATTCTGAAACACTTTTTACTTACCATTTTTATGTACCGCTTATTTACTTTGGCATCGGAGTGCCTTGAAAGTACACCCCCTTTCCATTCATCAACCACATTTGCTGTTCGCATTCAACTACTGGAAGGCCCTCCTAAATATGTCAGATCAGTGGCGCCGTCTGTGGGAAACCAGTTATCCCCTTCTTCCACAACAGAAGATCAAATCTCAAATCCATCTTTATCCTTACAGTATGGCCGGAGAATACGCCGATAACCATCACCGTCCCCTTGTCGACTACACGACAGAGGACAATCTGAACTACAACGAATATGATCACAGAGACGGGCAACCAGCAACCCCGTCGCTTGAACCCGAAGATAACGGGGCTCCACAACCTTAGTTTCAAATTCCGCCGGTCGCTCCATTCCAACCTATCCCAGTGCCCGTCGAAGGAGACGTCACTGTGATTGCTATGGTGAACGCCCTCAACCAGGTCATCTCCATGCTTTACCAGCAGCACGAGAGGATCATGGCCATGGAAGCTGGCTGACGGGAAGATCGTTCCCAGCAAGGATGAAGGACGCTGCACGAGAAGAAACGTCCAGAAGCTACGAAGAAACGAGGATGTTCTCCTGCAAGGCAGGGACGACGCTCTCCCGAGCCTAAGAAGAACAAATCCAGGATACGCCATGAGACCGATCGATCGAGGACCTCGTCCCGACACGAGCAGAGTCCTGGAAACGATGATTTTTCCCTGTTGATAAGTGATGAGGAGGACCCCCATTGCCCGCTTTCACGAGCAATTATGGAGGCACCACTCCCCAAAGGCATGGAGAAACCCCAGCACTTGGCCATCTACGACGGGACATCACCGGGAATCTCAAATGCAGACTATTTTCAACAACTCTCAGGAAAGGAGCCATGGCCTGGTTTAAAAGCCTGGCCCCAGAGTCCATCACATCCTGGAGAGTCATGAAATCCACATTCACGAGGCATTTCACAGCCTCCCGACGTCATCCCAAAACTGAGGCAACCCTTGAAGCTATAGTGCAGAGGAAGAATGAGACATTATACTCGTACATCGAGCGGTTCAACCAAGAGGCCGTCGAGGTAGACACAACGGAGCACATGAAGAAATACCTCCTCGAGAGAGGACTCTTGCCCGAAAGAGAACTCAACATAGCGGTCGGGATAGAGCCTCCCCGCACCATGGACGAGCTCCTGCATAAAGCCCAAGCTTACATCAGATATGAAGAAAAACAGGTTGCCCACAATGCTCGGAATACCTGCAATACCGGTGAAACCAACCACCCCAAGCACGAGGATCCCAATGCTCCCCGCCGCAATGGAGACAAGTGGAAGGAGGAGAAACCTCGTGAGACCCGTGAAGGAAGGGGACCCACAGGTCGTTACGATGAATACCCATTGCTAACAGCTCCCCGCGAATGCATCCTCGCCGAGTGCATCAATTACGAATTCAAACAAGGCAGGGTAAGGTTCCCCAAACCTTCTGCACCCAAACCCCATACCGACAAATCTAAGTACTTCCGTTTTCACAGAAGTCACGGGCACGTAACCGAAGACTGCGTCCATCTGAAAGATGCAATTGAGATCCTGATTTAGGAAGACCACCTCAAACAGTACACCAAGAGGAACGAAACTCCCCAGAACAAGGAGAAAGAGACAAAGAGAGCTTGCGAGGACACACCACCCGGTGACTCCTCATATCAAGTAGCCATGTGCATATCACGTCCGGAGGACTTCCATCTCCCCGACTCAGAACCAGGGGAATGACTCGCGGCTCTTAGTCCCTAGGAAAGCTTCCCAACAGCTCTCGTTATATCAGGAGGGGGGATGAACAACGAAAACGCTTCTATCTCAGTGAAACGCAAGTTCGAAGAACTCCTACTGACCGCGCCTGAACAGTTGGCATCACTGACGAAGTACCGAAGAAAGTCTAACCCAATATATTTCTTCCTAGAAGAGCTGTCGGGCGGCTCCCCTAATTCTGGCATCCCCTTACTAATAAGGGCCAAGATGGCACGCTTCGACGTTCAACGCATCATGTACGTCCACTTATTCAAGACTCTCAAGCTGGACAAGACCAATTTATCCCCGTATGCCGGATCTGACCTTCAAGGATTTAATGGGGCCACCACAAAACTGTGGGGTATGTTAAGCTCCTCGTCACCTTTGGAGAGCTAGAAACAGCTAGAGAATTCAAAGTACAATTCCTGGTGATAGAGTGCCCCTCCCTTTACAACTGCATTCTCGGCCACCCAACTCTGGCCGAATTAACTGCGGTCCCCTCCACCGTCTACCTGAAGATGAAGTAATACACCAAGCTAGGCTGTGTAGTCACGATCCACGGTGACATTGAGGCCCCTCGAAGATATTATGATGTTGCAGTAAAAGGACAGGACATAATCAACACCAAGAATAACAAGAAACCTAGGGCCGAAGAATAACCTCCCCCCAGGGAATCAACACCATCGACCTCGACAGTCGCATCGGCGAGGACAACAATGAAGCACAGGCCCCCGCCCGCGGGCAAGCCCCGACTCACCCATTCTGACCGGTCCCCGACGAAGAATTCGAGCTCGTCCCCCTAGGCGACAACCCCGACAAAGCTATGAAGATAGGCACAGGGCTACCCGTTGAAACTAGGGAGCAACTCGAAATCTGCCTCAAGGAGAACGCAAAACTTTGTTTCCTATACTCATCATAAACCTCCACACCGTTCTCCCACACAAACTTTAAATCTTCGATTAAGGGTGCCAAGTATACATCTATGTCATTCCCTGGTTGTTTAGGCCCAGAAATTAACATAGATAACATCATGTACTTACGCTTCATACATAGCCATGGATGTAGGTTATAAATCATAATGATGACAGTACAAGTACTATGTGAGATACTTTGAAGACCGTGTGGGTTCATTCCATCGGTAGATAATGCCAAGCAAAGGTTTCTTGCTTCTTTTCCAAATTCAGGATACTTATCATCAATTTTCGTCCATTGTGGTGAATCTGCCGGGTGTCGAAACTTTCCATCAATAATTCTTTCATCTGCATGCCAAGTCAAGTGTCTTGAATCGGTCTCACTACGAAACATGCGTCTAAATCTCAGAATAATAGGAAAATACCATAAGACCTTTGTTGGAGACAACTTTTTCTTATATCGAGAGACACCGTATTTAGGACACTAATTTAATGATGCATACTTGTTTCGAAATAAGACGCAATCGTTGGACATGCATGTATCTTATCATAGCTCATGTCGATAGAGCACAACATCTTTTTGGCCTCATATGTTCGATTGGGAAGAACATTATCCTCTGGAAGCATATCTTTCATCAGGGCCAATAACTCTGTGAAACTTTTATCCGACCATCCATTGCCCGCCTTTAAGTTCTACAACTTTAAAACCGCAGATAATCTTGTGAATTTAGTGCAACAATTATACAACAATTTCTCTGCATCGCTTACCAACCTCTTAAACATTTGCGGACAATCCTTAAGATCATCTTCAAGTACTTCTGCAATCTCTTCAACTCGGTCATAATCGTATGTATTTGTGCCATTGTCGTTTGAAGCATAGGTCGTACTATCCCTCAGTTCAACATTCTCGTTACTTTTCTCACCATGCATGTTGGGATACATGTTGGGATATGCATGGTGAGAAAAGTAACGAGAATGTTGAACCATGAGATAATACGACCTATGCTTCAAACAACAAAACAACAACCCAAACAAGGACATTTCATTCGACAGTCCCTAGTTCATGATAGTCCCTAGGTCACTATAATTTCATTAACCAATGACACTAACCTAGCTCAACACTAAATTTCAGTACAAATAGTTAACTAACTTCATTAACTTTTTAAAACTATCTAAAACCTATCATCAAGAACCACAATATAATCAAGAACAATGTAAATTATCATCAAGAACAACAACAACAACAACAATGTAAACTATCATCAAGAACAACAACAACAACAACAACAACAATGTAAACTATCATCAAGAACAACAACAACAACAATGACATACCTCAGTAGAAACGAAGAACAATGAGCAACGAACAACAACAATGAGAAACGGACAAAAGCAAAGAACGAACAAGAGCAACAAGGTTAAAAGAGATTGACGAAGAAAATGATAAAGAAAATATGGTTTCTAAGGTTAAAAGAGAGCAATGAAGAACAATGAGAGCGTACGAAGAAAAGAATTTTTGAAAAGAGCGAATATGAAAATGTCTGAAAAGTTCTATATTTTAATAAATGATTGGCTTTAGAGAGCGCTTTCTAAGGTCTTTTGATTTTTTTACCTTAGAGGGCGCTCTTTGTAAAAGCGCTTTCTAAGGTCTCTGAAATTATATTTAATATTATTTTAATAGATAATCTTAGAGAGCGCTTTCTCTAAAAATCGCTCTCTAAGGCTGGCCCAAAAGGGCAGATCGACCTCCTGAGAAGATGCGTCGACCCGATGACTCCAGAGAGTTTATCACTTTGAAACTTATTAAACTGTGTTGACCTGGTTGATGCATAGGTCGACCTTGTTAGTTTTTACTTCAACAAGAGCAAAAAAAAACAAAAACTAACCTTAGAGAGTGCTTTCTCTAAAAAGCGCTCTCTAAGGCTGACCCAAAAGGGCAGGTCGACCTCCTGAGAAGATGCGTCGACCTGATGACTCCATAGAGTTTATTACTTTGAAACTTAAATATATTATACATATGATACACTTTAGAGAGCGCTTTCCAGAAAGCGCTCTCTAAGGTCTGAAAAATGTATAATAAAAAAATTAAAATGAGTCTGGGCTGAGGGGAGGCATCAATTATCAAGGCTTTGTCTGCTGATCTAGCAGGAGGGATACCCAAAATGGATTGCCAAACTTTGGCATCAACCTTATAAACCAAAATTTCCATCCTAAACTCAAATTCAAAGCCCACAAATTTTTCCATAATGCCAACATAAAACATACGAACCAAATCCTCATTATACTCAGTTCTTAATCCTAGGAAAAAATTTATGTCTTGATGGTCCATGAGTTCCACAATATAATCCAAGTGCAATTGACTAGCAGTAAGTCTAGAATAGACATATTATGGAATAATATTTCTATCCTTGAACTCCTCATCATATAAATCCCTAATTTCATCTCCAAGGAGTGATAGAGCACTTACCGGTATAGAAGAATGAGATGTTGAGGCAGACCGGCTTGACCTTTTACCAGCAATTTTTGTTGAAGCCATGAGGATGTTGAAGAGATTGGAAAAGAGAATAGAAATTTTGGAAAAGAGTTTTAGGGTTTTGGAGGAATTTTGGGAAGAATTGGAAGAAGAAGAATAGAAAATGATTTAAAATATAATCAAATAATAAATATTAACCATTTGAAGAGTTAAAATTTGAAATCCCCATAAAGTGGAGCAACTCCCCATACGCACAGAGCAAGCTGTCACAAATTTGAAATCCACTGCGTCGACCTGCTCACTTAATGCGTCGACACAATGGACATTAATTTCAAATAAATTAAATTTTAAATACCTTAGACAGCGCTTTCAAAGGAAATCGCTTTCTTAGGTTTTCTGAAAATATATAATAATTTAATTAAATAAATTACCTTAGAGAGTGTTTTCTTCAAAAAGCGTTGTCTAAGGTATTTAAAATATAATTTATTTGAAATTAATGTCCTTTGCGTCGACGCTATAAGAGAGCAGGTCGACGCAATGGATTTCAAAATATAACCTATAAAAGCGCATTTACAAAAATGCGTTGTCTTAGGTTTACTATATTTATTTATACAAGGGTGTGGGTTCGAACCCCGTTTGACATTTTTGATATTCTGAAAGTTCAATATATTTATTGACTTTATAGAGCGCTTTCAGGAAATTTCTAAGGTTTACCTATAGCAGCGCTTTTGAGAAAAAGTGTTGTCTAAGGTCGCTTCAGTTTAGGACTTTTAACAACGCTTTTATAAGCGCTCTCTAAAGGTTGGCTTTAAGAGCGTTTTTGTTTAGCGAAATTTTTAAAAGACCTTTAACAGCGCTTTCTCCAAAAACCGTTGTCTTTGTCGCGCTGCTACAGGTCAATTTTAGCATAGTGCTAACAAATACTAAATTTTAACTTTGTCGAGGTTAACTCCTTCGACAACTATTTACTTCGACTGTTAAAGACTATATTCGACTACTACTCTATCAAATACATTTCACTTCAACTCTATTGAATCATACAACATATTTAACACAAAAAGTTACATATTTTATTTAACAAGATGTAAATTAATCATTTTTTTAGTTTCTAGTTATTTATGAAGCACATAAAGAGCGAATATGCCATCCACTTCATTTTGATTAAGTTTTCTCCTAACACCTGAATAATGGGCATACATAATAGCATCTCGGTCACTAGTATGTCCAAGCCCTAAAAGGTGACCCATTTCATGCAAAGCCACTGATTCTAAATCAAATTGTTTCTCCATTGCCATTGGTCTTTTATCAGAATTAGGTCTCAATAATCCAACATCAATACCTGAAATAACTTATACACATTCACATGAGAATCTACAATGTTAATAAAAAATTTTCTACATAAGCACAATTTAAGGGGGGTGTTTGTGAGAGCTAGCTGTTTCTACTTGTTTGAGTTTATTACAATAGGCACCGAAAATATTTTTAAAAAGTTTAGGTATAGTTACTATTTTATTTTCCATTTTATTAAATTTTGAATTTTGATGATCTATTTTGATACCACAATTTTTATTTTCTTATATTAAATTTTAGATTTTGTTCTTTGTATTTTTATATTTTCAAATTTCATCACCCTGTTTATTAATTTATATAATTAAACTCTTTTTTAAAAGTTGGGGTGCATTTGATTTATTAAAAAATGAGGTACATGACAACTTTTTTTACTCTATTTAATACATAAAGTCATCATGGAACATTACAAAATATATGACAAAAGACAAGATAAAAATATGAATTCTTCTCTCTCAATAAATTATGAGATAATTTTTTTGTCCCTAACACAAATTATAAAAAAAAATCAAAATATAATTTTTAATCTCTCTCTATTTAATATTTTAATTTATAAATATAATATTAATATTTATTTATTAATAAAAAAATATTATAAAAAAATTATATTACTTTTGTCAGATGCATAGATTTATCAAATAAAATTAAGTAAATATATTTTTCTCGTCATCATTTTTTTCTCCTCGTTGTTGAATATTGTGATTTATAAATCTCAATATTTTATTTATCAATAAAAGTATTATAGTAAAAATTATTTTATTTGTTGCCTTGATATATCAAACAAATTAGACAAAATTTTGTTCAGGACATCGATCATCAAACAAAATACGAAATAAAAAATTATCTTGTATTATTCTATATTATCTAGTGTTGTTCTGTCAATTGGTTCTTGTTTTGTCTAATTTATTAAATAATATAAGACATTAAATTATCAAATTAATAAATATTATATCATGTTTAAATATACTATATTAGTATTTTCTAAATGAAGGGTTTTATTTTTAGAAATTGGTAAATTATGAATTCAAAATTGATGATCTAAGAATATAGATAAAAATTTAGAAATTGATAAAAGAAAGGTGACTAAAATTGTGTATTTAGAAAAAAAGTGACGAAAATCTAAAAATTAGTATAATAAAAAGAAAAAGAAAACTATAGTTAAAGCCAATATCATCTTACCAAAATCATCTTTAAGACTTGTGGGAGTGTTGGTCCAATGTTCATCACCATCAAAATGAAGTCTTCCATCTTCTGGAGCAAAGCCATGAGCGAGAACATTTCCCGGTCCATCAAATGGATCATTATCACCGTGATTACCACGGTGAAATCCGATTACTATATCGGCCATACGTTCGACTCCAACTTCCGTGAATGTGAAATCACTAACTTCCGACCAACTTAAAAATGCATTCTCACATGCTTTTCTCACATCATCCATACTGATCAACACATCTACACTTGATTTATAGATGTATTTCAAGTTCCTTTTTGTGTCATTCCATTTTGGTGAGCCTGGCAAGAAGGTATAATTTGAAGCCATCATTAATCCAATATGATTGTAACTATGATGATGCAAATCAGGGACACCACAACGTGGAAGGCTCATGAGTTTTATGGTTGTTGTGTCTACAAGACCAGTTACATGTAGGTTATAGTATGTTTGAAAATCTTTTAGGGCAAATTCTAAGTTTTCATCAAAGTGGTCGTTTAGAATAGTGGAAGGATAAGTATTAGCATCATGTTCTAAGAAGCCAAATTTTTTAAGGTAGTTTTTAAGTTCTCCAATGCCTTTTAGGGTTTCTCCTTTTTTAACACCTTTGAGGTTTTGGAGAGTTTTGATGAATGGATCTTTGGAGGGTTTTATGGTTCTTGACTCAAACATGGGAAATGGAATTCCTAAAAGGAGTAAAAGGAAAGAGGTTGAAAGTTTAACAAGGTTTAGAGCCATAATTAGTTCTATAAATTTTTGAGTAAGTGATATGCATATGGATGCATGGATATTTATACACAAAACCAACTCTCTAGCTGGCCATAAAATTTTAAATGTGATGATTTGTTAGAAATAAGGCACTTCATCAAAACATAAAAATATTTGTTTTGTAACATTGGACATTAATATTTAGGATTGATGTATGCTTATTAATTAAACAATAACTTGTTAATGTTTAAGAATGAATGGATAAGATTATGTGCATATCTCTTTTCGACAACACATCTCTTTTAAAACTGTAGGATATTGAATATATAATAATCTTGGTTATATATCTAAAGTTTAAATTATTTATAATGGATATAAAATTCACCACTCACATTTCACTATATATTATAAAAATAAAGAAGTAATTGCTTAATGATGTCACTATTAATAAAGACTTTAAGTTCTATAATGATGCTAAAATTTTCCTTATGGTCATGATAATATGGGAGGATTTTCGAATATACCGCTGAGTTTCTTAGGCACTCTTTCATGTTTACAAAAATATATTTTTTCGGATATGTAAATTATGACATTTTTTTTTTCTTCAGTTTTTTTCAGATGTCCATATTTGGTATAACTAATTTGTGTCTAGGATAATGTAATTTCTGTCTAACTTCTTTCCGAAGTTACAGATACGAAAAAACGCTATAAATTTTGGTTTTGGATGTGCACATCAGGAATATTTCTGGATCTGTAAATCAGGAAAAGTACCAGGACTTTATTTATGTAGCAAAAGTGTGACAACCAACTAAAAACCTATTTGTTTCGATGCAAGAAACCAATGGAACATATAACAGATTATTGTGAACTCTACACTAAAGACATTGTTGAACAGAATGAAACATTCTTGGTGACAGATGATTTAGTTTTTCAACCTATTACTTCAATTATTGAGATTTGTTAACATGTACAATATCAAAGAGACTAGAGAGATGATTGTTGAATTGGGAATGAATGAGGTAAGTTTATATAATCACTTCATATTCTGAAATTTTTAATTTTTGTTTTTGACAATTTTTTATCTCAACTTTAATTCTAAAATTCTAATTAGTGTTGAATTTGATATTTTTAACAGGGTATCAAATTGCTTAAAGCTTCATTGGAGTCGAATATGATTTTGACTAATGTTTTTGTCAATAAGGAATATTGACATATGATCAATAATTTGATTAATTTTAGTAAATATTTTGTAATTGTCACTCCATAGTTATCATTTATTTATGAAATAATTTCTTTTGAATTAGTCTTAAATATTAAACAGAATGATAGCAACATAAAATTCAAAGGATTAAATGCTAAGGATAAAGCTGATTTTTCTCTCGTTTTAAAAAAATAAAGTATTTTTCCTGATATGCATATCCGGAACAAATCAATGTTTTAAAAAAATGTTGCGTCCGGATATGCATATCCAAAAACAGAAAATAAAAATAGAATTTTGTGCGGTGCCTAAAAAACTCATGGGATGTATTAAGAAATCCTCTAATATTATTGATTTGCACTTGTTGAGTCAAGTTGCTACAAGTTTTTATATATACCAACTTAAAAATTAATGTTTGAGATTGTGGCATTTTCACATTCTCGCATATAGCTATTGGTGTTTTTCATTAAAAGATAAAATATAACATGATTATTGGTGCAATCATATATTGGGGTTTATTGAAAATATATATGTTGAAGAAGTCTCGCATCACTTAATTTTGTAAAAGAAGGGGAAGTCTAAAGCTACCTAAAATATTTAAGTTTTTCATTACAAACCACGTCAGTAAAAAGCATTTTAATCTTGTATTTGACTTTTTATATTTTCTCTTAAATACTCGAGTTAGAGTGTTGTGAGAGATAGTTAAATATTTGTTTTGTAGAATGTGGGTGTATTAGGGTCTTAGGATGGTTAAAGGCAATTTATGTGTTGTAACTATTTTTACACAGTATTATTTTTTAGTTGTCATTTGACAACGGTCGTGGTTTTTCTCTGGTTTTGAAGTTTTCACGTTAAATTCTTGTGTTGTTATTGTGTTCCTCTTTTTCTCTATGCGTTTATTTTTCCTAACAATTGATACCAAGAACCTTAGTTTGGTTAGGTATAATTTTTTTAGTATGTTTTGTGGTTGCAATTTTGTCTAATCTTCCACATTATAAAATAATTTTTTTTACTTTCTGTTGGTTGGGAAAAAATTTATTGCAGGAAAAGTTTTGCCTACAATGTCAAGTTTTTCAAGTGCAATAAAGGTTGACTTAGAGAAATTCGATGGAAGTATCAATATTGGCTTGTGAAAAGTTCAAGTCGAAGATCTTTTGATACAATTAGGATTACACAAGGTGTTGAAAGGAAATTTTTTATCATGGACAATGAGAAGTGAGAGGAACTAGATTTGAGAGCTTCAAGTATAATCTGCATGTCTTTGGCTAAGAATATTCTTGCGAATATTCTCAGTACATCGTCAATCAAAGATCTTTGGGAGAAACTTGAAGGCTATATCAAGAAAAGGGTATATCAAATCGGTTGTTGTTGAAGGAACAGTTTCATAAAGCTTGCATATTGATGAACATACAAAAGTTTTTTATCATCTAAGTGTTCTCAATGGCATTGTACATTATGCATTAGAAATTATTGGACTCAAGATTAATGATGAAGATAAAACTTTGAGACTCATATGGTCTCTTCCATCTTCCTATGAGCATATTAAATATGTTTTGATGTATGGGTAAAAACATTGAGTTTTAAAGAAGTGGCTAGTAAAATTATTTATGAAGAAAGATGATTGTGATGATAATACTTCAACAAACTCAATATTGGTTACTAGAGGAAGGTCTTACGGTAAGCAAAATAATGAAACGGGTGTGAGATGTTAGAAATGTAGAAAGATTGGGCATGTAAAGTATAAATGTCCTGATGAGGAAATGTCAGAGAAGGGCTTGAGTCAAATGCTCACAATGTCTCCCATGGGAGATGATAATCTCTGAAAAATTAGAAGTGTGTCCTCATTACAAATTCACTATCATGGAAAAGGATGAGCTATTACTAGCAGATTAACACACAAGCATTAATCCAGAGTGTATTGTGAAACTATATCGATGGTTGAAGAGCTTCCTACCAACATGGAAGTTGAACCATAAATTTTCAATCTGGTTTTCGACATGTGGAAATTCTTTAAGTGGAGTATGATAGTTTTTGAAACTATGATTATCAGTGAAGACAATGTGAATTTTTTTGGAGTGGTGTAACTTTAAGTGACTATACTATTTATGGTGGAGTATGATTGTTAGTGAAGACCATGAAAATGGTTTATTATTTTCAATAATGGTGGAGATCGTTGGGGTTGGTTACAAATATACATGTTGAAAAAGTCTCACACCGAAGGAATGAGAGTCCAAGGCTATGTAAAAGAATACAATTATTCATTAAAAACTATGTCAGTAAAAAACACTTTAACCTTGTATTTGACTTTTTATATTTTCTCTTATATTCCTGTGTTAGAGTATTCTTTGGAGAATGTGAGTGTATTAGGACCTTGAAGTGGTTGAGGGTATTCTATGTAGAACTGTCAAAACGGATTATCCAACCCTAATTGAATCGCCATTGACGGACCTCAAGCTTTTTAAGACTAAGCTAATAAGCCCAATTGTAATATAGGCTAAAAAGTTACTACCACGATCTGGTCCTAAACAACCTATTTATTATTCTTAATATTAATGCAAAAATTGAAATAAAAATCCCATAAAATTATTATAAATATAATAAAAAAATTATATTATTTTAATTATAATATATTTAAGTACTATATATTTTTTACAATTTTTTAATTACAATATATATCTAAATTATATAAAATAATATTCAAATATTTAATCTAAGAAAAACTAATAGAATACGGGGAAATTGTGAAATAAAAACAAAATAAATATTAATTTGATTAAATTAATGCATAATATTAAAAAAGAAAGATCGAATATAATTGAGATAAATTTTAGTGAATTGAGAAGATCAATGTTGTTTTGGAGTGAAATAGTATAAATATGAATATAAATTCTTTTTTAAAATAATAAAAATTATATGCGAGCTTAACGGATGGTCCATATAGGTCAGTTCTAATGGATAACGAGTTTTTTAAGATAGGGGTACGAAAAACTCGAAAAAAATATATATGGACTTTAATTTTAAGATCGAGTTCTATAATTTATCAGAATTGTAAGATGGATCCTAGGAGTTAGTCTATTTTTAATACTTGGTGTAACAATTCCCACATAATATATTTTTTTTCTAATTATCATTTGATAATGGTCATATCTTTTTTATTTTATAATTTTCACCTTAAATTATAATGTTGTTATTATGTCCTTCTTTTGTGCTAGGTTCTTTCTTTTAAAAAAATAGTGTTTCAGATTATGGCATAATCCCATTACACATATAGCTATTGGTGTTTTTCTTTAAAATATAAAATATAATATAGTTATTGGTGCAAGATAGCAGAACATGGGTTTTGACTATGATGCTAGCCCAACTAATGATGAATATTACTCTACTTTTTTCTCCATTACTACAAGGTAATGGAATCAGCCTCAGCGCATTAATTACATTGATAAAACATGGACACACAACATATATTAAATTTATAGCAACCAAAAACTTTTTCTTGCCGTTTTATAATCTCATTTGTAAAGGTAGCACATTCATTGTGTACCTCGAAACTCTATGCTATGAGATTTTGCAGCTTAAAAGATTGGCACCCTCTCCCGTGATAAGCGGCGAAGTTAGAAATTTTTTATAGTCTGAACAAAAATTTAAAGACTATAATCATCAATAACAACAATAATTCAACATCATGAAGTAAAAAGAGGTGAGAAATTGGTTAAAACATTCTATCGAACACCTTGTAGACAAGACTAAAAGTTATATTTTTCTGCATTTTAACAGGTAAACATTCATCTACTTAGCCTCATAATATTGTATGCTAATATTTAGAATCAATACTGAAATCGCAAAACCAGAACTGTCTTGAAATTATGTTGAAAAATTAACTCAAAACTACGAAAAATAGAACCGTAAAAAGTAATTTACTGTAAGAACACTACAAAAAAATGCATGAAATATGACAGTTTTAAAATGACATTCAGTAAAACCGCCACTATTTACAGTAAAATATGGCGTAATGTTAATAGAGAAAAGGTGGTTTTGACCGCCTTTATTTGACATGTCGCTTACTTAACAGTGATTTTTGTTTTTATTGTTTTTATTTTTTAAATTGAATGTTTTCATTTATAATTGTGAGAATTGATCTATAGAATTATAGAGTCATAATATGTTTTTAATATTATTTGAGGATAAAATTTATTATTTTCTTCTTCTTTTTTACAATATTGTACATGATTTTTTAAATTTTAGTAGCTGCTACTTTTATGTTAATTTTTATTTCTCCTAAGTATTCATTTTTTGTTTTAGGTTAACTTGGTCCTAAATTTCAACTTTATTCATTATTTCAATTCTTGTGCTTTTTGTAATGTAGTTGAATCAAAATATTATAATATAAAATAATAATAATGTAATGTATGTTAAATTGCATGAAAATATTTTTTTTTCATAATTTATAATCTTTTGGTTTAAACTTATATTTTTCTGCATAAAAATATAAATTTTTGTTTAAACCATAATTTACAACATTTTATATACATTTTTTTGCATAATTTATAATTTATGATTTTTTTGTTTAAATAAGTATTTTTCTTATTTTTGTTTATTGTGGCTGTTTGAACGGCCATAATAGCACATTTTAACCGCCACAATTTGCATAATTTTAGTAAAAATAGACAAAATTTTGGGCAAGAGCCTGGGCACATGCCCAGCCTTGTCGGGGCTTAAAATCGCCCATGCTCGTGATACACATATATACTATGAAACAAAACAAATAGGGGATTATTAATCTCACCCAAATAAAAATAATTACTCTATAAAAACTCGAAATTGTCTTCAGACATACCTTACATTTTATTCAATGCGTCAAAATTGAATGGCATTTAAGATTTTTTTCTTCTAATTTCTCTGAGATGTATTTATGGAACAATTCAATGTACACCATGCATTCCCCATTGAAACACCCTTTTTGAAATAAATTGATCCGAAAATTCATCTTTATATTCGCACCAGACATAATTTGAAGATTCATCTCCGAATTCACATCAGATACAATCCAGAGATACATCTCTTGAAACATGCCAGACAATAATTTTTACTTTGATTTAGAAATGCTCTGATGAATTTGATGATATGTTATACTATATTATCATTTTTTATATCTTGTTTTTGTATAAATTAATCTAAACAACCGATATGATGAAAATGACATATATAAAGTAATAAATCCAGAGGACACAATGAAGTCGAAATAAGTCAAAATAAAATACAACCGATAATAAATCCAGAGTACAAATATTATAAAGTACTACATATGACAGACTCGGCCCCCTATTCCTACGCTACCTCTTTTATTACATTGCCTTTCGTGCCTCCGCTATAATGGCATCTAGAACGCCCATCACCTCAGAGCCATCCGGAAAGAGTCTTCTATGAATACTCGTTGGCCCAATCTCTATAACATGAAAACATATAACTAGCATGATCCGCCCTAGTATGATCCTTTTCTAGTACTCTTGATGAGCTGACCTAGGTGGATCTCTCAGAGCATCCCGTATCATATAAGTATGTGGCATCCTGAAGAACCACCAGATGTAACCGTCTGCATAGCTCTAGCCGCTAGGAGATATGGTACTTTGTTCCTCTTTTGGTACCATGTGATTAAGATAATCCTCAAACATATCATTCACGGCTCTAAGTGCCATAGCGGGAGAAGCAGACACATAAGGGTTTCTTGGATTAAATTGCATGTAGCACAACTTTCACATGACATCTCACAGTGATCGACGTAAGTATGAAAGTCTAAGTCCTCTGCTACCAAGTGGTCAAGTATATATTATGAATGGCTCCATCACAAGATTCCCTTTGAGCAGGATTAATGTAGAAGTACGTGGCATATCTGTAAACACCCCAAATTTGCCCTCACTCATTCACACCATGGCTTGTGATCATTTCATATGCATAAACACAATCATACCATCTCATATCACATTTTTGTTTCACTGCATAGATTCAAAGTCATCTGCACCTAGGGTTTGTGATCTGAGCAATCCAAGAGCTTCTTGAGCCACTCCAAAGGCCACCAATCACTTCAAAGGGGTCCATGTGTGTTCTTATATCATATTATATCCTCTCAAAGTCAAGAATGCCAAAGAATCACAAGAACTGGGATTGGTATGGAAGCAGAGCTAAGCTTGACTGCACAGATGACCTAAAATTAGGGTTTTGGTTTCAGAGGCCATAACTTCAAATTTTTTGGTCATTCTTGTTTCTATTGGTCTCTATATGGTATAGGGAGTATGCATATCAATTTTCATGAAGAAATTCCATGGGGAAGTCATATGATCAAGAGTTGACTTTTCAGACAAGTCAGTGTAAAATCAGGGCATCTGAGGCCCCCAATGACCCAACCAAGGGGTGATATTCATCATTTTGAGTGTATATGATCTTTATTTGATCATGGAAGAGGTTGGAAGTTCCCAAAATTCAAGAATTACAAGTTTTTGCAAAGTTGACTTTTTGGGGTAAGTTTGACTTTTAAGGAAGTTGTCATTTTAGGCAACTTTTCAACCCTTACTTTTTGATCCAAAAATGCTTCAAATGGAAAAACTTTGGTCATGAAAGTTGTAGAATAGATCTTTCCCTTTTCAAAAAGTACAAGAACATGACCTAATTCATTTTGGATCAAAAGTTATGGTTTGTCAAAGTTGGCAAAAATCACTAAATTTCAAGTTATGCACCAAATGGAAAACTTGCAAATTCATGTACCAAGCATTCTAGTGACTTCAAAATGGCTTCAAAACTTCATCACATGATCATACATAACCTAAAAAACAGAATTGGCCCAAGGGATTTTGCATTGCTTGCTTTAGTTTTCAAAGATCTTTAAGACATTTTCCATTACAAGTGCAAAAGATGGATTTTTGGCAAAGTCATTTTCCAAAGAGCTATGTGATTACCAACTGATTTCTATGCATTGCCATGACCAATTGAGACATCATGTAACAAAATTCAGCAAGAAATGCCTCATGTACATAGCATAAAATCTCAAGAAAGCACAAGTGGGCAAGTTGCAAAAGCTAGCATAGTTCATGATCCATATGTTGCAGTCAGCTACAAGCAATCTAAGGGTCATCCTTAACCCAAGCTGAAGCAAGACAAGACCTCAAACTGCTGCTGCCATAGCCCATGCTGCAAGTACAAGCCAACTTGACTTTTTGGCAAAAACTCCCATACTCATGGAACAGTAAGCAGCCACCCCTACTGACCTGCTCCCCAGCCTATTCACACATTGTGGGAATGTTATAGCACAACATTGGCCCTTGAAGCAAGCCAGAACTCAGTCCCCACAAAAACCTGCAAAAACTCTCCTCTCTTCGAATCTCATTTTCCAGCCATCAAACACTCATTTTCTCTTCACCAACAAATCAAACACACTCAAAAGAACCAGAATCCACCATGAATGCAGCCTGAAACCTCACAAAACACAACTGAGAAATCTGCCATATCAGAACTCAAGCTCTCAAACTAGCCACCAACAAAGGATTGTGAACATTCCATTGGCTTCAGAGGGTCCAAAGGAGGCATTCTGCATCAAAGCAAGGTCTGGAGAGCTCATATTCATAGTTCATCACTTCAGGTAGCTTCGAATCTTCAACTTTTCAGAGCTTGCTTTTTATGTTAAAAATTGATTGTGTATGTCTTGCTGATCATGGGGATGTGCTTAGAATCGAAAATGAGTGAGAAATGAGGGTTTACCAAAGCTCTGAAACTTTGCCCGTGAATCTTGTTGGCTTCGATTCTCTTTGTTTAAGCATGATAAATTTAGTTTGAGAGGTGATTTGAGTGGGGTTTGGGTAGAGGAACATTTCCCTGGCTTCAATTTGATGAATGGTGGCCTGTGGCGTTTTCTAGGGTTTTCAACCCGCCGGAGAAGACGACCGGAACCACTGTTCCGGCCGTCTGAGATTAGTGTGCCCTAATTAGGGTTAGCTCAGTCATTAATGTATTTCAAATCTGGACCATAGGATCATGTTTCCCGCGTGTGGGCCAAGGGCTCAGATTGCCTCATTAGTCCTTAATTCCCATTTAACTTAATTAATTAGGTTTAATAATTTAATTAGTCAGATTTAAATTGTGACCATTGGATCACGCGCCAAGTCAACAGCTTCTCTTCCAGATTCAATCTCAGCCTCTCATTCAGCATACTTCCATTTATTTTAATTTTTATTTCAATTTTTCTCATTTGATTTGTACATTTATTTTAAAATAGTAAAACCTTTTCAAAAATTCTGAAATTTTTTATACAAGTTATTATTTAATTTCAGAACACAAAAATATTATTATTTTCATTTTTAGCATTAAAAAAGTATTTTTAAATAGTTAAAAGTTTCTTTTTAATTAATTAATGAGAATTAATTAATTAAAAATACTTTTAGGTATTTAAAAATCACCAAAAAATTCATGAAACATTTAAAAACATTTAGAAACATTGTCCAACCCTCAAACCAAATTTCTTTTTTGATCTTGATGCATTTTGAGAATTTTCCATGGAATTAAAATCATTTTGATGCATTATTTTGATCCAAACTTCCAAAAATCATTTCTGCCTAACCCTAAAGAGTTGGACTTTGATTCTTTTTGCATTGTGTTTGGCATATCATGTAGTTTGTGAGATTAAATGGTCATGATTTGATCTTTCATTTTCAATTTGTTTGATAATTTTCTTGTTAAGGAACCCTAAAACCCTAGAGAACTTAGGAAAATCATAACTTGAATTTGGTTAAGAGTTGGAATCCCTCCTTTGGGCAGTGAGTTAGTATAGGATTAGGGATCCTTTGAGTGCATTTTCAATTTTTTTATCTTGAGGTTTGCTTCTGATTTTGGTTTGTGTTTGATGCTTTGATCATAAACCCTAATTTGGGCTTCCATATGCATCCATCTTGCATTTGCACTCATACCTTGACTTGCCATGACATTTTATGCATCCATTTGATTCACTTGGCATCTTAAGACATTTTAGAAGCATGTTTGATCATTGCATCTTGCATTTGCCATGTTGTATGCCATTTGCATTTCATAACTTTTCATGTATGTCCATGTGTCTTAACTTGCTCCATTTGCATCCATGAGCTTGTATGATCATCCCCATGTGTTGTCTCATGTTTGCATCATCTCATAGCATCATTATCATCCCATATATGCTTCTGATTTTGTCTCTCATCATGCCATTCCATCCCATTTTGCATAGCATTGCATTTCTTTTCTAACTTTTCAGGTGGTAAGTGGATTTGAGAAGTGAATTTGCCTTCACTTCTCATAACTTTCTCTTCATCTCTTTTATGCATCCATGTTGCATTTTGGTATGTGTTTGAGTTTGAGCTTGCTCATTCTTCTTCTTCTTACTTTCTTTCCTCAAGTGACTTGTCTTCTTCAATGAAGCAAGTTACTTAGCTTCTCCTGATCCTTTCATCTGCTTCCTGGTGGTTCCATTGAAGACTTCTCTTGTAAACCTCACAAACCTTAGGGACAACCAAGCATGACAATGATTAGGGTTTTGATTAGTTCCCCTACTTAGTTTTTACCTTTGTGTCTCATTGAGTCTTCTCTTCTCACCTCATAGTCAGGGACTAAACCCTAAAGGCTTTAAGGCTTTGTGATTAAGCTTATGCCTGCATCCTTCTATTAGGATGGAGTGTATAACTTTAATCCTAAGTGTTAAACCCTTAATGTGTTTAAATCTCTTAATCAATTCACTTAATCATCATCAAGACATCAAGCTTGTAACTTGGGCCTTGCATTAGGGTTCTAATTCTTCCTTAAATGATTAAGAAGGACTAACCCTAGTGTTAATGGACAAGTCCCCCTCAAGTTGTATTACAAACAATAAAACTCACTTCATCATCATATCATTAAATAAAATCCACTTAATCAAAGGTTTGTTTTGTCATGAGTTTAATCCCTAATCATGGATTAAGTTGAGGAGCATTCCTCAGCTTAAACACCCTCATCTATTATCCTTCTATTAGGATGGTGTAATGAGTCTGTTTAATCCTTGATTATGGCTTAATCTCATTACTTAACACTAAACAAAAACCACAAAAACATCTAAATAATCACAAGTAGGTTAATGATCTTAATCCTGCATCAAAGGTGATTAAGTGTGAGAAGCTGACTTCACACTTAAGGTATTCTCATTACCCCTAATCAGAGGGAAGATGTGATGAGTTTACTAAAATCCATTGGTTTAGGCTTAATCTCATTAACTTATGACAAACTTCAAAAACAATAAAAAACTGAAAACTCAAAAACAAACAATAATCGTCTCCTTCGGGATTCTTTTCTCATCTCATTCACTCACAAACGAGAACTTGCTTCTCCCGTCTAATGCAAGACAGTTTGCATCTGTGCCAGACAGATCATACACTTGAGCATAGGCAAGTAAGCAGTTCACAAGTCAATTCATCTTTCAGTCTCTTTGGGTCGAACTACGGTGTTCTGACTTCCTCATTGCACGAGAGGATACGTAGGCATAACTTAACAGTTATCGAACAAAAGTCTCTGTATATTCCCCCTCTTTCCAGCTTCATTCCTTAAGCCTCATGATCTTGAGCAATTCATTCTCATTCTTACACTGACACATCATTTATACACTTTACACTTCTCTTACACTGACACCTGTACATTCTTTTCCAGCTATTTTACACACAGATCGCACTGACACTACCCCTTTAAAACACAAATCTTTTAAGCGTGGATCCCGTCGAGTACGGCGGACAATCTGGGTGCTAATACCTTCCCAGGTTGTAACCAACCCCCTTTCTCAGTCTCTCTGGTTCGCAACCGTCTTATCCATCACTTTCTAGGTCTATGCAGCATTGCCTTTCCTCCGGGATAAAAATGCCTAGCTGGCGACTCTATTCATCTCCAGTGAGTTCACTGCTGTGTGTTCTCATTGTCCCTTTCGCCGACCGTTCGCGTCTGTACCTTTATCTGGGCCATTTCCCATTTATCGGGAGCGACAATATCCTCAATGTAGGTCGAAACACATGACCAATCAGATAAGCGTGGGAAGTGCTGGAGGATTCAAGTCTGAAAATGGAACATATGAATCATTAGTAATGAAGTTGCAAAAATGTTATGAAAATGACACATATATACTAAAATATACATAAATATTACCTTCAACAGTGTGATGCTTCCTGCCACCTGTTTGGTCTTTTATATACAACTTTCAACTAACTTTGAGTATAGGTAGTCCAAACAAGAGGCTTCTAGTTGTACTCATGGATCAGCTCCAAGTCATCAGAGTATCGTAAGTAGATGACATCCACATAAGTGGGACTCATGTCCACAAAAATAGACGTACCAACTATAGCAGGGAAATCATGAGTGTAAGATATTGATTAACTTAACTCAAGGTAAACAGAGTCGCCACCGAACTTTTATTTTATTCCAAAAGGAAAAAGAAAAAAAGAAAAAAAGAAAAAAAATTCTAATGAATCTAAAAGCAAAAAGCTAAAGAAACAAGCAGAGAAAGGGTAAGGGGATAGGTTACAAAATGGAAGGTTTTAAGCACCCAAAATGTTCGTGGTACTCCACGGGAGCCCTTTGAAACATTATTGCTTTTGCTTTGAAAGTGGTTTGTTTAAATGAGAATGGGGGATGATAAAAGAATTAATTTTTAATGTTTTTGTGTTTGGAGAGGTTCACCACCTCATGCCTACGTAGCCACAATGTGTAATGTAAGATCAAAACCCTGTAGTTCGTGGTACAAATAGGTAAAATGGATTTGTTTTTATTGATTTTAATAAGTGAAGACAACTTGTCATTTTCATGTAGATAGCCTTACAAATCTACCATGAGTATGAGGGCATGGACTCATACATCATTATGGAGAGGGCGCCAACTTTGATAAAATCGACGAGTATGCCACTAAACCCCCACGAATGACAAGAGACTCAATTACATCAAACTACTACCATAGAGATTGAGAGACTTGCACCCGACTAGGGAAGAATGTCTCATAGTCTAAACTTGTAAAAAAGGGTGCACAAAGGAACAAAACAAATTAGACGAGTTTGGTTCTTTTTATTTTTGAATTGAAGTCAAGATGATTAAGTTCATTGACATTTATTTAAGAAAAGAAGAAGTAAAAGCCACTTGACAAAAAGTCAAAGTTTTATTTATTAAAGAGGTGAAGGTTTTTTTAAAACAAGAATTCTTTGAAAAAGAGGGAAGTTTTGAAAATTGAAGGGGAAGAGATGAATAGGCTATCCTAAAAATAAAATAAAAGAGATAAAGGAGGAAAGATCTAACCAAACTTGATGATACTTCCAAGCATAAGCACAAGAGTTCCATCCTTATAAGCATAAGCTAACAAATGGCCAAATAAAGGTTAAAGTACCAACTCCATGATGATTAAAGCAAAGGAAAGGTGTCCTAGAATCTAAGTCCAAAACTCTAATTCCAATGCAAAGGATAGTAACCATAGTCTAATATCAAGATCACAAGTTTTTTAGAGGTTTAATCCTTTATTAATATTTTTGTGTCCAAATGGACAAAGGAAAAGCAACAAGGATATAAACATAAACATAAACATGATAATAAATGATAAAGCATAATAAAAACATAATAAAAGTAAAGGAGATAAGGGAGTAAGAAGGAAATTAAAGAGGATAAGGTGCAAGAGGGACATTGAAATAGTAATATAGTAATATAATAATAATATATACATAATAGTGGTATGGTGAACTTAATCATCCACAACTAAAAGTGTAACCAAGCACTTAGTGTTAAAACCGAAAAGGCAACTGTTTCTGCTTAGTATCTTACACTATGGTGATTAACCTATACAATTAGACTCAAATTCGATGAAACTTGAAAGAAGATTGGGATATCCAAAGCAACTATGTATCAAGCTTCAAAAGTTGCGAATCTAACACAAATGATTAATCACATTGGATTAACGCGACCAACACAATGTCCGGTCCACGAAAGTGCAAGTATCCAATTGGATTTTTATTCTGAAGTAGGGACACATTTAGGTTTATGTTAAGCAATCGCCGAGTAATTTATAGAGTAATTACTCTACAAATGAGGCCTTCCAAAACCAATTAAGGTTAACGATGTTAGTGAAAATACATGTGAGATAAATGATATGTAAATCGCTATCCGAACGCAATGCCGCACAAAAATAAAGATGAATACCAAATTGAGTTAACTTATGGTATTCTTTCATCTTTAAATTCAATCACTCATTTTGGTGGATTCAAGGTGTGAAAATATATCACTAATTCAAAGCACCTAAAATGAATTAAATAATTCACTTCTAGATAGATTTGAACTAATGAACATTAACTCCTCTAATCTACACCCAAAGTCCGTTAAATTTAAAGAGAAATCAGTCTCAAAATGTCCCTCAATGTAAAAATAAGAAGAGATGGGAAGAAGGGGGGCAGGAGGTAAAACAGTCCCAAAAACAAGCCAAAATTTGCCACTAACTCAGTGTTAATCGGTTAACCATTTGGATTTTACGCCAATTTTACATTGGTTAATCGGTTAACCAATTTGCACTGCAAATGGTTAATCGGTTAACATTGCACCAGAAGCAGAAAAAAGGCTAAAATTCAACATGAGCCTCTTTTTAAACAATTTTAAAACACCTTATGATCATGAATTAAATTGGCACAAATTTTAAAGTGTAAAAACAATGAGATCCATGCAATCAAAAAATAATTTATGATTTAAATGATCAATAACCAAAGGCACCAAAGATCTACATCTTGAATGATGGTGATGAAGGTGTAACAATGGAGGAAGATGAATTACCAAGAACAAACTTCAAATTACTCCACTAGCAAGCTTGATCTACTGAAATTGATGGAGAAAAATGAAAAGAATGAAGTTTTAGCTCAAAGTTATTCAAGAATTCAATGCAAATTATTGATAACTTTCAAAAGAAGAAAATGAGCTTTAGGTGATATTTATGGTTTGGGAAGATATTTTGCAAGGGATTTTTTGACTATCAAAAGCTTGAAAAATGAATGAAATGAGGGTTCTATTTAAAGAATTTAGGTATGGGAATTTGGTGGAATGAAGCTTGCTTTGGAAAATCAAAATTAGGCTTGAAATTCAAATTTGGAGGGAAATTCATAAAAGAGTGGTGATTAGTGAATGTATATGGTGGGAAATGACCAAAGAGTGGTGATTAGTGAATGTATATGGTAGGATATTCCAAGTGAGATCAAGGGCTATTCCAAGTGAGATCAAGGTCTATGATGTGTTGAATTTGAACAATTTATTCAAATTTCGCCCTAGTTAATCGGTTAACCCACTCAAAATTTGAATATTTGTTCATTTTGATTGCAGGATTATTGTTTTGGCTAGATTCTTTTCCGCATCGAAGAAGGCATGGAAACAAACACATAAACCTTGGAATTCCTTGAATAAATCAATTAATTTGGGAAATCCTTGATCATATAAGTTTGAATTATTTGTGAATCAACTTTGACTTTTTTTCCTGTGAAATTCATTCGAGTTGTGGGACTGCTATTTTTGGTATTTTTGACCTGCTC
This sequence comes from Lathyrus aphaca, assembly GCA_963966055.1. Taxonomy (NCBI): domain Eukaryota; kingdom Viridiplantae; phylum Streptophyta; class Magnoliopsida; order Fabales; family Fabaceae; genus Lathyrus; species Lathyrus aphaca. The sequence continues at coordinate 513,508,248 of OZ014519.1, read as the reverse complement.
TTCCCCTGAAAATGTTAATAAAAGAAAACAAAATATTTTTGGATTTTAATTAATTGTTAGTAAAAATAAACAATTAAAAATATATAGAAGCAATGGTGATCCCCTGTGAGGCATAAACCTGCAACCAAAAAGGACCGAGGAACCAATGCGTGATCTTGTTTGTATGCAAAATGATGCAAATGAAAACACAAACTTAGGGGGAAAATGGGGTATTACACCAACCAAATATAGCAGGTATGCTCTTAGAGTGTATGATCTATGTTGGTCAATGTTGTTGTCATCAAGTAGGGCCTCCTTTGTCGCCTTCAAATGATGTGTATAAAACATCTTAAGAAATCAAAACCTAGCATGAGCCCCTCGGGTGGCTTCTAATTCTTTGATGGTGTGTCATGGGTCATATGACATATAATCAATCATCATCTCCAATGTGTCCTCTCTGTTAATCTTGTCATGGTCTAAAAATTTCCCCCTTATCAGAAGATACAACAAGCACCAGACATCATGTAGTGTGATCGACATCTCACCGTGTGGAAGATGAAATGATGATATCTTTGAGTGTTATCTCTCTACAAACACGAACACCATACCATTACTAATTGTACCATAACCGATCCTAATCATATCGCTCATGGCAGATAGTCACATCAGCTTCTGAAACCAGACCTCATTAGGTTGTTGTAGACCCATTGTCTTTTAGACATAGTTGATGAACTTTAAAGCATCATGATCCTGTAGAAAAATATATCATTGTCAAAAAAATTGAGTTATATAACAAACATAATCTATAAAGAATGAATCCAACTAAATTTTACCTTTTCATCCCAGACATATATGGAAGTATGGTCTGGATAAATAGGTAGTAGTGACAAGTTTGATGGGCCACCTCCAAATCCCTCAGATGCCTAGGGTGCCTTAGAAACCTCTGGTGCCTCAAGTACATATGGTTCTTGAATAGGTAAATCTTGTCTCTTATTAGAAAACGAAGGTAGAGATATGCATGAGTAGGTGGAACTCATCTACTAAAGTAAGAAGAAGGTGGATATCCATAAGCCCTAGAAGCTAACATTTTGAAATCAACCAGACTAGAAATAACAGGCGCCTGTGATGGTTAAGTCTTTTCCCTCTAAAGTGATGCATCTTGTGCAATCCTGTTGTGCCTCAATCTTCCTAGCTTATCTCCATAACTCCTATAAGTAAACCACACAAGCGTTATACATAGGCAATACAATGATTTCAAGAAAAAAAGGGAAAAATGCAAACAAATAAAATCCAGAGTTGCATATTCGATTTCTCAGAATCAAAACGTTTAAAAATTTCGGAGTTGCAACTCCGGAGATTTTCTACAACTTAGAGTAATATCAATGGCAGAAATGCAGTCTCTAAAAACATCCAAAATAATGCATTGATCATTAAAATTACTTATCAAACATGCTTCTCATGTAAAAAAACATGTATAAACTACTTATTACATAACCTAATCCTCAATTTCTATATATATATATATATATATATATATATATATATATATAAGGTTAAAAAAATGAAAATCTTACAAATTGTGAGTTTAGTTCGGTGTTGAGTGAGCTCTTTGATCAACTTAATGTTCATGGAAGAAGCTTTGAAGTTCGTTGCCTACTTCTAAGAGAATGTGGCTTTAGATAGTTTTATAAACTTGAGAGGTTTAGAGATAGTGTACTTTTAGAAGTGAGGAAAGAGATGGGTATATCACCTTCTTTTTTTATTAAACTATGTTTAGAGATGCATCTTCCGAATGTACATGAAGATGCATTTCCGTTAATTTATTTACATAGCCTTAAGACATGATTCAGAAACGTATACAGTTGGGGTGCGTCTAGATATGCATATTTAGATTCTATGGGGTATTATTGGTTTTTTACTAGGGCGGGGAAATAATATATATAGGGTGAGTTAAGTAATTTGCAACAAATACATTTCTAGATTCAAGAATATATACAAAACCCTAATTGGTTATTAGAACGTATGTGATGTGACATACCATGTAGTGTTTGTCTCAAATCAGATGATGCAATATGACATGGGTGGATATTACCCCATTAAAATGTAGTGTGTAATACTAATCTAGTTGAGAATCACATTCTAAATCCCAAAAGCATGAAAGTTTGTTAATTTGTAAGACCATATCATAGGGCATATTGCTGGTAAACCCAGAAGACCTAATCTTGAGGGAAATGTTATAATAAATTTTGACTAAGTGAGTTGTGTCCCAATAGTAGGTATGCAGGTAAACTCTTAATACAATTCTAGAGGGAATGTCTGGTAAACCAAGAAGACCTAACCTTGAGACCAGTGTTATAGTAAATTTTGAATATTCTCGGGGGAATGTAAGGTAAACCTATAAGACCATACTAAAGGGCATGGTTGGTAAACATATAACACCCTAAATTCCCCCGCATAATTTAATCGATCAGAGTAAAATAACACAACTCAGAAATAAAGGGCATTACTATTCAACAAACATTTGCTCATATATAGACATGTAACATGTAAATAGCATTAACATAAATTAACATGGTTTTGATCTAATAAAATAACCTTTATTATGCAGCATAAATTATTCATTTTAGTCAACAAATAAGACAATTTCAAATAACTAAAGAAATTAGTTCTCATTTGGAAAAACAACTAATAATTCTTTAATAATTAAAATAGAAAAAAACCTTCCCGACTCCTAATGTTACATATCAGAGCAGACGCCAACTAAAGTGAAACACCTCGTCTTCACTGACCACGACTTACACACTACTCCTAATTACCTGTATGTTACCCATGTGGGAGCAACATTAAAACAGAAGGGGTGAGATTCTTAAATCAACAAAAGAGAAAGATGATATAAATATAAAAGCATAAATCACCAAATCATTCACCCATATCACAACTACCAACAAGAATCACACACCTCAACACAACCACATATCATCAATTAAAGCATAATGCAAAAAACTAACAAGAGCAATGCAATGAGACACCAATAAGACTAAATGCATGTGGTACCAATTTCGATCCCTATTTAATGATCACAATTCCCGTCGGAACTCATATTTAGTCACTCACACCCCTCATGAGCACACGACAATCGTGATTTCTCACACCCCACATGGGCACCCAATCACCTCAACAACAACAACATTGATTCCATTAAAAGGAATTTTGATAGACGCTCACACCCCACATGGGAACAATGCATCCCTAAACTCTTGAAACATGTTGATCGTACCAGGAGATCAGGATCCGATGTAGCCGCGTCGAACGTGGATGAGCACGGTTGATGATGGAGAAAAGGGGGTGTACCTGCAAAGGCACTTTGATGCTAAAGTCAGAGAGTGAGCAACGAGTGAGCAAGTACAAGAATTTTGGGTCAAGATTTGAATACCTGATCCTCTCAAATGAGAGGGTTTATATACTGGTCCAAGTGGATGTTAATTGGTCCAAATTGTTGGGTGTGGATCGCGAATCCCGTAATAATCGCAGACGGTTAGGAACTAGCCGTTGGGGAAAGAATGTGTCAGCTCAACTTGTCCTGGGTCGGATGCCTTAATACCGAGTGTCGTACCCCGAAAAATACGACCTTACGTGATCCGAATGGACGGAGTCATGCGCCGGACGGACTGAAGAGTCGCCACCTAATTCTATTTATTCCCGAAGAGGGAAAGGGAAGATATAGATACAACCCGGGAGGAGAAGGATGAGGACAAAGGTCAACGGAACCATTTCCTGGGTTCGGGAGTCGGTTATGCAGGGGGAAGGTATTAGCACCCCCTACATCCATCGTACTCGATGGGAACCATCTAAGTTATCGCGCGTGAAAGGATGTCTATGCTTAAACGAATTGCTTGCTAGAGGGAAATGAGTTGAATTATAATTTAGATTGGACTTAGGTGCTCGGCAAGGATTGAGATCCTCGTGCCTACGTACTCCCGTCTGCAATGGGAAAGTCAGAGCCTCGTAGTTCGGCCTACTAAGGGTAATGGATGTTGATTTTATTACCTTTCGTCGATGAAAGGGTTTAGGAGTTGAAATGTACTAAAGATTATGGATAGTTTATCTCGCCCAACAGGATGAGCGTCCTGCGTCGAAATAATCGGAGCGAGTAACGAGAGCTCGTTATCCTCCTTTCTACCGCTTAAGGCTCGTGGCGTACAAATCTTCTCATATTATTAATGTGTTTTATTTCCTAAGACCGCTTGACGTTGGATCAAGGGTTTGGATCTAATCGAAACATTTTGGTTTTTTGAGGTTTAGGGGTAAATGCAAGTGGATGTTTATTTTGTGGTTTGTTAGCGAGGCACAAAGCGCTCGGCTCGCAAAGGTAGGTGGATCCTAATAAACGAGATAAGATAAAAGGTGCGAGTGTGCAAGTGCAATCGCTTGGCGTTGGACCAAGGATTCGGAAATAAATAAAATGCGGAAAAATAAAGTGCGTACAAATTAATGGGAGAGGGATACAAAATAAATACAGGAGATTGCAAGAAATAAATGGTATCATTGTAGTTAGCCCAAGAGGAAGCGTGTGTGCAGTGCTTTTGAACTATTCGAAGGCGTTCGACCTGTTTTAATCGGGACACAACTATTCGAAGGCGTTGGACCTTTTAATCGAGCGCAACTATTCGAAGGCGTTGGACCTTTTTTTGGGACGCGGCGAAATTTGGTTCGTTTACTGCCTTAGAGCCGATTTAATGAAATCGTTCTATGAGGAGTCGAATCGTAATTTAAAATGCGAATTAAATGAATAAATTGAATCGCGAAATATTAAGTAAATTGAATATCTAAATAAATTAAATAATGTTAAGAGTAATAAAATAAACTAAATTGATTTACATGTTTGTTTTGTCGGAATAATAAAATGAAAAAATTAAATACAAAGGGGGGGCCTCATATTGACCAAAAATCACCGATTAAAATCGGGCGAAAAATTGGCCTTTTATGATATCATTGGCCCCGTAAGTAACAAAATGGGATTAAAAGTGATAATATTAATAGTCAACTAAAATATCCTAGAAACAGAATGAGATTGTAAAAAATATAAATAAATATTATGATAACAATAAGAAATAGAATGAGATTATAATTAAAAATTGGAGACATGGTGCTGTAGGCATGGTGCGGATATGGCACCTACAAACAGTAGGCCAAAATTGAATTTCACAGCAAATATGCTTTAACAACACAAAAGACTAAAAAAACTTTCTTTTATCTTTTTAGATTTTTTCGTTTTAAACAAAATAAAATAATAAAAATAAGGTAAGGAAAGTGTATTGTTTGTGTAGTGTATGAATCAAAACGCGTTGGGCTGTAAACCGAGAACAACAACATAGAACATAAAACTTAACAAGAAAGAGTAAATTGATTTCATGTATGCAGAGTAGAGCAAAACAGATGGGCTTATGGAAATTAATCTAACCCATAATAAAATTCAACTTAACCTATATACTTAATAATAATTAGAAACAATTCCTTTTTTAAAAAATAGAATGAAAAAACAAAATAAAAATAAAATATGAAAGAGATCCAAATACCCAGAACGCGGTTATCCCCCTCAAAACGACGAACATCTCTCCCTCTTGGCTCGTACGAACTGCTCGCGTCCTCTCTTTCGCGAATCACTTCCTCAGACTCCGAATCTCCATCTCACAACAGCTCACAGCGGCGGTTTGGCTCGGAGTTCTTCCTTGTTGGCGCCGGCTCGTGCTTCTTTCTTCTCCTCTCACGCTCAGGTCACGGCTGCTTTCCACAGAGGGTGGTTTATGGCTTCGCGAATTCACGACGGTGTTGTATGGTGGACGCGCGGTGGATGGTGACGCGTTTGAACGTCTGTGATGGCGGAGAGTGGTGACGGTTGCGATCCGTGTTCGTGGTGGTCAGAAGATGAAGGGGTTGGGTTTAGTGGTGGTGGCGAGGTGAGATTGAAGTCACGGTTGGGGTTTTCGGATTTTCGGATCCAACTCTCGTCATCTTCGGTTTGAAGGTGGTTTCACAGCGGAAGGTTTTCGCGGTTGCGGATTTGGATGATGGTGATTTAATGGAGGTTTTGGACGCGATGGATGCGTTTCTGGTTTTGATTTTGGTGAAAGGGTGGCGTCGGCAGTTCTTGTGTGTGGTTGTTAATGGCGGACACAGTGAAGGTGTTGGCTTGGCTGCGGTGGATTTTGGGTGAGTTCTGTGTTCAGATTTGTATGGTGGCGGTGAATGAACGGCTGTTTGTTATGGAAATGGCGTGAAGGGTTCGACAGATTTATGAAGGTGGTGATGGATGGCGGATGAAAACTTGTAGCGGTTTGAGGTATTTCAGGTTGGTGGTTTGTTGGATTCGTGTTTTCTATTTTTCATCTGTATTTTCTCTGATGGCTAGGGTTTTTGCAGGTGTTGGTTCTCTATCCTCTTTCTGTGCCAATCATTGGCTTTTATAATGGAAAAATGAGGGCATAAAATATGTGAGATTGAAGGATTTTGTTGTGAGGAAATCATGTGCGAGCAGCTGTGATTCGAAAATCTTTTAGGGAGAAGATTCAGGGGATTTTGTGGGGACCATGAGATAAGGACAGGTTGGATTTTTGTCTGTTATGTGAGCTGGACATTTACTGATACTATTTTCACTGCAGTTAACAACTCAGTAATTTTTCTTGCTTGTCTGTAGGTTTAAAGAAACATGGATCAAAGTATGAATTTGGGACGGAGCTTGGGCCAGGAATCCTGCAGGCTGCTGCTGAAGAGCAATTTGATGAGGAATGGCAAGAGCTAACTGATGGTGGAGTCTTGGTAATAAAATCCTATAAACACTTATTTTTACTGCATACTACTCGTTCATTCTGAACATTCTGACTTTGAAAGATGACTTGATTTCTGATTTGGTATTAGATGCTAACTTCAAAAATCTTGCAGAGAACTAGTTCTGATTGTTGGTTGAGCTGGAGTTGTCATTGGTGTGAGGGAAGATTAGCTATGGGAGGCTCGACATCAATGGCCTCGACGACGAGTTAGTCCTTGAAGATTTGGTATGAACAAAGCGACTCATCACGCAATCTCTTGAGGCTTGGAACGCACAAAGATGATAAGCATGGCGACTTGATGATGTAGTCATCAAGTGAGGACCACTCCGGATCAACTTGGTAAGGGATCACTTAAGGTAGCAAGCACAAGAATGCAACTCTTTTGTAGAACTTTCATGATTCTTAGGCAATGCATTCTATTTCGGTAGTTTGGTAGAAATGCTTTGCGAAATGTGTTGTATGTCACATGTGATCCATAATTATGGAACTTATGATTTTGCCGCTATTCCTTAAGAAGTTGTGTGAGCATTGGGTTACTTGGTGATTTCTCTTTTATGAATATTGATCATTCTATTTATGCTCTGTACTAATCAACTCATTCATCCTCTTTCTTTGTATGTCAACATTGGTATGATGAACCTGCCGACACGGTTGAAGTTGAAGTTTTGAATTGACAGAGGACTTGGCACAAAGGATTGCTTGGCCTGACGAATTACGAATTCAATGGATGCTCCTGAGATTTATTATGAAAGAGCTCGGAACTGGAGAAAATCTAACGAATCCGCGATTCAGGAACCATGTGCTTGGCGAGACTTGGTGTAAAATTCCTCTGATTTTCCTTCTGCATTTCCATTTACGGTAATGTTTTTCTAAATCCATTTTTGTATTCCCAAAAACCTCATCTTTGTGGGCTACACTGTGAGTTTCTAACAACTTCTCATGCCATGTTTGATTGATGCAATTCTAGGAGCAATGCGATGCTGAAACATGTTTTGTTGCATCTGTTTTTGTTATCCTTGTCATGAATTTTCTTTGTGATAATGATATGTCTGATTTAATCTTTGGCTTGCATTGAGTTAAACTGAAAAAACATTCATTGCAAGTTGTATTAGGACTAACATGATGATGGGGTTTGATGAGTCTTTGTGACATGAACCTTGTCCCTTGTTATTATACTTTCTCTCAGCTTTAAAAAAAAACCTTGTTTGCTCATGGATGTTGCTTCTCATTCTCGATTTTCTGGATATCCTGTTTTATGATTTTTTGTTAATCTCCCTTGTCTTCTGTAGGTATGCAATGCAGATGCAAGATGCTTGTCACAGAGAGTTATGGCCATGGCAAGATAACACATAGGGACCTCCTGCAAGCCGGCGTTGACATTGGCAAGTGGATAAAGGAAACTTTTCTTAGGAGCAAGCGGTATTGAGATGCGGAAGCCTTGTTTCATGGCATGGCTTGCTACGGTTTATTCACAGGATGAAGATGTCCTTACTAGCGAAGCTTGGGCCGCTGCTGTTATGAAATGCTCTTCTTATTCGGAACCTTCCCTTCTACTGTATGAAAACAATTTGGTGCAGGGTCTTGATTTTATCTCTTCTGCTTTGTCTTATGCTTACTTCCATTCCATGTGCATTGACTCTCATGCATTGGTGTTCTGCAGGTAATTGTTTTTTTTTTGAGTTTTTAGTCATGAGGAATGGAGAAAAGGATGAGCGTGGCGGCTTGCAGAGTCTTTGGTGCATAATATATACTAACAAGTGTTCATGGAAGCTTGCATAGGACATAAACTAAATTCCTGACGCTGAAGGATTTCAAGGCAGGATTCAAACTTCGTTGTATCTTGTATGGCAAGTGTATAGCAAGTATCTCATCTACCATCGAAACCTCTTAAAACCATGTCAAACATGTTTCTTAAAATAATGAATTAGCTCAACCTAGCCTTGATGCAAACCTGTATTCTTTCTAACATCCAATGACAAATTAAACAAGTATTGATGAAGTTACAATTTTGTCTTATAATATTGCTTTTGTTGTGAATGGTCCCAAAATAACTTAATCACCTGACTTGAAAACAACTTAATGGCTTGAAAATAATACTTGACCCTAAGATAAATAGATCACGGCTTGTACATGGAGAGAAAAAGGAATACAATAATCTCAAAGAGCTTTGAATTCTTTTTTTGTAACGAACCGAAATGTACCTGTCCTACGATTATAAACCGCCATTTTAAGCCAAAATGCAACAAGTCTAATTGTATTGCAACTTTAATCAATATTAGGCTTGCTTCTAAATAACAAACATTATTTGGAAACAAACACCTGGAATTTAATCCAACCTTGTCTCAATAACCTCGACTGAACTAAGACTCATTATTGCAAGAACCTGATCTTAATCAAACACTTTAACAAGAAACTCATATTTTTTTGAAATTTTATATATTGGTTAGTATTGAAAATTCAAATGATGATAATTATATAAGTAGGACAAATTTGGGGTATGACACCGAGCAAGGGATCCGTTGAGCAGTCGATCTTCAGGGTTCTGAGCGTCGCTAGGTCATTGGGTCGTGAAATAGATAGGGCTTATCCTCAAAATCGGGCCAGTCCGGAACAGGAGCCCCCCAAGTCGTTGCTTTTGGTCGAGGAATTGATGACTCAAAGGTGGCTTTTTTCTCGGAAACATTAACATACGTCAAAGGATTGATCTTCCGAGCATTCTGCTCGTTGGTCAGTGTGAAGGAAGTGGAAACGAAAAAGTGACGTGTCTTGGGATTTGTGCCAATTAAATGCTCTGACGGCTAGCCTAGGGGCTATTGTGTAGGCCATTATTGCCTAGGGATATGGGTCATGCTCTAGTTGCACGTGCCTCCTTCCCCTATAAGTACACGAATCATCTCATTTTTGTACTTTTTCGCTTCGTCTTCTTTTTAACTCTTTGCTCATGCCTCCGGTAATTGTAATCCATCGTCGACCACTATCTCCTTTCGTCAACCACCGTGTTTCTCAACTTAACTTCTTGAAATGACGTCTCAAGGTCAAGGTAATAGCTTCATTTCGATTTTTAGACTTAGTTATTATGTGATAGTGATGCATGCGGCTTAGGTTTCGATTTTACTGGTAGATTAGAGTAGCATACATAGATTTTAGGTTTGAATAGTAGCTGTAGCGCTGCCTACTCTGAACCCTGATTCAGGGTGGGTGGTGATCTTGGTCGACGCTCGACCAAGGTTTAGGGTTTTGCGACGAGCCTATGTCCGCTGCGAACCACGTGTTTTAGTGATTCCCTGTCGAGTGTTGATCTCACGTTTTGGGCGTGGATCACTCGAGGGCTTTGGTCGGGGCTCTGTCCCCGGACCGTTGTGCGCCCTTTCACTTGATAGGTAGTGGAAGGATGGATTTGATATTCTAATCAAATTCACTGACACCTTTCCTCTACTTTTCAGGTGAAAACGTGCTCGTCGATCCCTTTGACATATCCTCAGAGGAGAGTTCATCGGAGGATTTGGGCTCCTCGGCAACTGTTTCGTCGGGCTCTGAAAGTTCCTCGGGGGATTCAAAGGCGACTGGAGCAAATGAAGCTTTGGATGCATTTCTTTCAAGATAGTTTATCTGGAGCTTCATTGAGCTGGTACATGAAGCTAAGCAGGGTCTCTATCCAAAGCTGGAAATATTTAGCTGAAGCCATTCTCAAGCAGTATCAATATAATATTGATATGGCTCCGAATCGCACCCAGTTGTAGAGCTTGTCTAAAGGACCTAAGAAACGTTTTAAGCAGTATGCCTAGAGGTGGCGTGAGCTGGCTACACAGGTTCAACCCCGTTGTTGGATCGGGAAATGGCCGACATGTTTATGGGCACCTTGCAAGGTGCATACTTGGATCGTCTGGCCGCTTGCCCGTCCATCGATTTTTCTGACATCGTCATTGCTGGAGAAAGGATAGAAAACTTTCTGAAATTGAGAAAGATTCAGGATGCAAGTGGTGCTAGTTCTTCTGGTGTGGAAAACCCATTTGGCAACGGCCAAAGAAGAAGAGAAGGTGAGACAAATGTTGTGTATAGGGGCCAAGACAGAGGTCGTTCTCAAGGATACTAATAAGCAGTTGTAGTAACTATTACGCCACAGGTTAACAACAACCATAGGGTCAGCAACAACAGGCACAAAGGCCATTTCAGCAAAGAACAAGAGCGAGGGACCGCAAAATTGACCCTATCCCATTTCCGTATGATGTGTTTCTTCCATAGCTGCTTAAGTTGAACATGGTCGAGCTTCGTACCATGAGGGCTCCTTCTTATAGCAATCTACAACCAAATTTGATGCAAACACCTGGTGCAAATTCCATTCGGGTGCCCAGGGGCATAGTATTGAGAAATGTTGGGCTTTACAGAACAAGGTACAAGACCTAATTGACTACAAGGCGATCAATTTCTCTCCTCGCCTAAATGTACTCCAAAATCCAATGCCTAATCATAGTGGAGCTAGAGCGAACTTTACGAATGATAATGTCACAATTGTTATACCAGATGGTCCGTACTAAGCTGAAATCTTCGAGTTAATCACCCAGGTTGCAAGGGTATTCGAAGAAGAAAATAAAGTCAGTAGTATTCAAATACTCATAGTGGTGGCAATTGTGTGTTTGTCTTTCTTAAATGCATTTTATTTCTCTTCCCTATTGAGGGGAACTACGTTGCTCTGATTTTCATTGGTCATGGGTCAATGTAGATATGTAAGCAGAAGATCGTCAGGTCTTTCCGAGCAACCTTATGGGGAAACTTTAATCCCCAACTTTACTCTTTCCTTCAAACGTCTCGTGTCAGAGTCATAATAACTAGAAGAAGAGGTATGATTTCCATGTTGGACTTGCGACCATTTACTTGAAGATTACAAGTCCATGAGAAATCTACTGATCACTAAAAGTATTCAAGACTGTCAGGTCCAGACGAAGTCAAACCTCCCCAACTATGGCAATATTTAACTTCTTTATTGCATTTTCATTTGTAGTTTCTTTTATTTGATAAACATTTGTATACATGTACGAAAGTTGTTACTTTTGAATGATAATCATAATAAAGCTCACATGTTTTTTTCTTGAAGTGGGTCATGCATATTCATTTATAATTTTGTATGTGTGCATTGCAATACCAACTGTTATGTTTAAACTCTATGAGGGAGAATGACGAAACAAAAACGCAAAGAATCTCAAATTGTGTGCTCTTGAATAAGACCCTGTTAACGTTGTACATGCTTTGTTTCAAATCCTTAAACACCATATATATAAGGGAGATAGATCCTTGCTAACCCCTTTGAGCCTTGAAGTAGGAGTTTCCTTTCGCACGGGAAAAACCCTCACATGTAACCCAGGGGCATGGTAAGTGTCATCTAGTTGGACCGAGCGTTCAGACTTTCATAAAAGAGTGTATCTGAGGATCCATTACATCCCAGTATACCAATCAAGAGGTCCAAACACCAGAAACCATAACGGTTATACTAATCTGGAAGCCACAATGGTTATCCTTTATCGGCCAAAGAATGAGGCAGTCACAACCCTCGAAAAGCAATTAAGACAAACAGTGTCACATGATTTGTTAAAAAAAAGAATCAAATAAAGAAATGAAAAAGTTTGTTAAGTCGAAACTTGAAAACAAGCGACTTAGGAAAAAACTAGGGCATCCCGCTGGACTTTGCAATCGAAGATTCACAAGAATCAGTCCAGGAAAAAGTGAAGGATAAGAAAAAGAATGCAAAAGCAAAAGACAAAGAGGATTACACAAGAAAAATCCTTAAACAAGAACAAATTCGTGTGGCACATACACGGAGACAAAGGGGTGACTGACTCCCAACAACAACCTGATTGGTGCTTGAACTGTTAGTGTCAATGGTTCCTCAACCATCATGAAACCCTTATGAAAGATGAGCGTTTGTAAAACCTAGCTGAACATAGGAATAGAGGACATCACGAAGAGGGGTGGACACAAATAAACTTTGAGCATGTATCCTTTATTTCTATAACCGTGAACTAGACCATGATACAACCCTTAAAAGTCCTAACTAAAACAGGGTTATTTTGAGAGCGTACTACCACGAGATAATGTTCCTGACTCTTATAAGTCGGGCTAAAAGACCTTTGTCTTTATTGCATGTGCATGCTTTCTTTTATTAAAAAATAATGTTGTATCTTAACTAGTGATTCGCTCACAAAGGTTTGCAACACCTTTTCAATAAAGACTTCAAGATTAACATGTGTGTTGCATTTAGAATAATCATTCTCAGAATAAACATTTTCTACTTACATACATTTGTTTGACATAATAAGAAGTTCACATATGGAAATTCAGTCCAGAAGTTTAATTTTGCCAAGTTGAGAAGACTGAAATTTCTGAAAGACAATCACGTCAAGGTGCACTTTTCCAGGAAACATCATTGAGTAAAGACTTTCCCAACTAATTGTGGTAAGATCCAGCCAATCTGGGGCAGTTACGTCGAGTAATCTCTTCAAATGCCAGCTAACCTGGGGAAATCACTTCGAGATTCAAATCTCTCCAAGAGCAATTAGCGTGGGTATTCCCTCAAAGATTAGTCAGTCAAGTGCAGAACTATTCAGAGACTCGTACTGGGGCAGGCCACCCCAATAGCATGAGAATTCATTCTTTCCCGAAGATAGACAATTGGAAGCATCTATCCAGAGTTCAGAATACCGGGACAACTATGTCTACCTCCTCAGCAAGGTTATTATGCCAATTCATGCAATCACTGCGATACCTAAGAGTTTAAAGACACCAAGTATTTTGTAAAATCCTTTTAAGGTAAAGTCCAGGAAAAAGCAAATGATACCTAGAACGAGACTACTTGAAATCTTTCCTCCTCAGCAAGACGTGTCGATTTTGTTATCCCCAGTAGATGGATGGAAGTTATCGCCAGTAAAGTCGCCAAACGTTTTCTTCAGCGGGTTTCCTTGATCCTGTTTCCTCAGCAGATCTAGGGTGGCTCCCATTCCCCAGCAGATCTAAGATAAAATCTTTCTCTTCTCCAACAGATCCATAAGGATGGATAATCCCCAAATAGAGAGTCGTCTGCCCATAGTGAAGTATTTCTTACAAGAATTCAAGTATTCTCGGCAGCCATCTAATTGATTCCCTTCCCCATAGAGGTTTGGAAAATTCAGGTAGACAGAGAGTTCTCCACAACAAAGCCTTGACAAGACCTTTCCCCAGGTAAGTCAGAAAGTTATCGATCCCCTCAGAAAAATCTTACAAGTGAGATTCAATCCCCGATAGTTGAAGTATCCCCTAGAAGGGTCCTCAAATCTAAAGTCCAATTTATTTTTTGCAAATGTGATAATTCGAGACAGATGAATTACTCACGTTCTTCTCCATTAGAGATGTTATCCCCACAAGGCTTCTTGAGATCGAGTTAGCGATCATTTCATTCTCAGTAGAATCAGCAGGGACTTATTACTTCCACATCAGGAGTTCCCTTTATAGTTGCATCATTTCATGCCATGTGATTCAACATAACATCCCCAGTCTCATGGGGCATCATGCCATGTAATCCAGCATAAACATATGTATACCCAGCATAATCCAAGTTTCATATCTTGCAAAGTTCATCCCCTGGGTGGCAAATTTCTAAAGTCCAATCGCATATTGGAAAAAGTCCCCCGCAGTGGAAAAAAGTCTCCCGCAGTGAGCAAACGTCCCCCGTAGTGTGGTAGAAAGTCCAACCGCAGATTGGCCAAAGTCCATCCTCTGGGTGGCGAATTCCAAAAGTCTCCTGTAGCGAGCAAAAGTCTCCCGCAATGAGCAAAAGTCCCCCGTAGTGTGGCAGAAAGTCCAACCGCAGATTGGCCAAAGTCCATCCTCTGGGTGGCGAATTCCAAAAGTCTCCCGCAGTGAGCAAACGTCCCCCGCAGTGTGGCAAGAAGTTCCCCGTAGTGTGGCAAGAAGCCTCCTGCAATGACCAAGAGCCCCCTGTAGTGTGGCAGAAAGTCCACCCGCATGGTGGCAAAGTATTTGAAGTCCAACCGCAGATTGGCGAAGGTCCATTCTCAAGGTGGCAAAGTATCGAAAGTCCACCCGCGGTGTGGCAAAGTATCCTGAAGTCCAACCGCAGATTGGCAAAATTCCGTCCTCGGGGTGGCAAAGTATCTTGAAGTCCATTCGTAGTGTGGCAAGTCAGTATCCTTCTGGCATCACTCAAAAGGCATCCCCCGTTTACTATTCTTCCCATCATAATTATATCCAAGCGGATTTCATCTGATTGGGTTCATATCCCTTTTCTTCTTCTCTGCAGAGTGCAAATTTTCTGGTTGTTTGTGGTATTCAATCCCTGCATACCCAAAACGTCTGAAAGCAATGACTGTCATCCATTCAGGTCTACAGTGATTGAATAGGGGTAGCTGTAACACCCCAAAATTTGTCCTCATATTTATTACCATCAATGAGTGGCTCATGCTTCGCCTTCATATGCATCTCCATTAGCTCATAACACTCACAATCATGCATTTCATTGAGCTCTTAAGACATGGGATCAATTCCATCTGGAGAATCAATGTCCATTCAATATAATCAAATCATATACATGTTGTGGGAGCAGGGCTTTGAATTCTCAACATCATGTGTATATTCTTATCAAAGTTCATCAAACGGCATGTCCATATGCTTCGGGATTTCTCAAGAGGCATCAAGTGATTAGGATTTCATACATTGGGGTTCCAATCTCAAGTTACAATCCTATAATTTTCAAGGACATGATTCATCATGTTGATATGGTTGACTAAGAGGGTTTACAAGGAAGTTTTAAAAGGTTAAGGGTGATAGCTTCTCAATGACCAATTTAAGATGTTATTCATTTCAAAGGTGAATTTAAGAGGTTGAAATTTGATACTTGGATTAACGTGAGGAATTCAAAGCTTCAATTATCATAATCTTTTAATCATGGATCAAGAAATTTCAAATCATACAATCAAGGTTACAAGTATGTCATAGTTCGAAATTATGGAAGGTACAAATAAAAATATTCAAAGACCAAGTCCAGATTGTTCACAAAAGACTCCATTTTGTCACTTAATTTAAAGTTAAGGATGTCATAGTTCATAATCATTCATAATCCCATTTATAATTGCTCCAAAGTGTGTCCATTTCATTGTCAAGTTTAAACACTACAAAATAATGGAAAAAGATGATGAGATTATGGAAATATAACCTACGGTGGACAAGCATCACAATTATCACATTTAAGCCATCAAGATATACATAAGGTGTATGTGCTCACCAAGGTATAACAAGCTTACAAAAAAAAACCAGAGAACACGCACATAGGATGATTACGCAACACAGTAGAATTTGAGAGGAAATTACAAAACATAAAAAAGGAAAAACCAGTTGGAAAAATATGATAATAGAATTCCAATTCACACAAAAATGGCACAAGCAACACGCGAAGAAAAGTTGCATGATAAGAATCAAGAAAAATATGTTCAAGAAACAAGAAGCTTCAAATTCAATGTTCAAACGTCGGAGTTTGTGTCGGGATCGCATTCTCAAATGCCGATTTTTGGTTATTACTATCCTTGCTTTCAGATCATCGGTGGTTCTGGTGAATTTGATTGATTTTACGTTAGTGATCAAGGTCCTTCATGTTTGATCGCTAACTCAAGTTTTCCTCCTCCTAGTTCTTCCAAGAATGTGCTTCAGCAAAAGATTGTTAAACAGATGGAGTATCAGTTCAGTGACATGAGCTTACTAGCAAATGAATATTTCCAGAAATAGATGAACAAGGATCCTGAAGGCTATGTTCCAATTACTGTGATTGCTTCCACCAATAAAAATCTCAACTCTATGATACACTTCACTTCAAACTCAGTTTAATTCACAAACCTGCAAAATGAAAAAACAAAACAGAAGCAATTAACTATCAAAAAGTCAGTTACACAAGTCCTAACAAACTAACAAAATTGCAAACTAACTTCCAACTGAATCCCTAAGAACTTACCAAAGCATCCTTCACTTCATTGGATATAAGAATCGGTTTTGCTGCAAAGTGGAGGGGCTTCTTCCTGATTCCTCCATTTTTTCATCTTCAAAATCCTCTTCTCATTCATCTCTTTCTTCACTCTCCTTCATTCTCCTTTTTCCATTGATACACAACCTTCAAATTTCTCTATGAATTGAATCTTCAATCCGAGAATCTTCATCAACAAACCCCCAATATTTTCCATCACCATCATCGTGATTCAAGACCTGTAAATCCGAGAACCATCTCCAACCTCTTCATCATCAACCGAAGAGCATTATCAACACAATACCAATCCACAAATCGCCTTTGTGTCATCTTTAACCTTCATCAACGATTCTGCATACCTTCCACATCACGGACCTACAACAATCAAAGGTTTGATTCAGAAAGACTCAACCATAAGAATATGTCACCGTGAATCAAACAACCATAATAGTTCAGAATCAAAGATAGGAGAAGAAGAGGTGAAATCATAATACGTACCTGAACGTAACTTTGCATAGCTCGAAAACATCTTCGTCGTATCCGCATTATCCATCAGTATCCGAATTGTTTTCATCTTCGAAGCTTCCTCTTCAACAACCAAAGTTACCCATCTGTATCTTCGTTGTCGGAGAAGTCGTAAGGTATGAAGCGCTCTTACATTGTTATTGTGTGTTTTAATGTCCATTTCTCTTGCGTGATGCTTAATTTGCTGTGATTTGTGTGATTTTCGGTATACTGAAATGAAAGTGTGAGAATTAAATTTCGATTTAGAGGTGAGAAGAGAGATTAGGTTATAGTTATGTGGAGGTCTTAGAGTATGGATGAAGTATCACTGAAGCCTAGGGCGACATCTTAATCTTCGTAGATGGTTTTCCAGTAGTGTTAGGTTGGTAGGTGAAGATGTGGGTAGCAGTGGAGAAGAAGAAGAGAACTCTAGGGTTTTCTGTTTCATTTGCAAATTCATTTTAATAGAATATCTGGAAAATAATATCATAAAAGATTGGTATAAGATATGTAGTGGATAAGATTAGGGAGAAATTTTTCGATTTCCTCCATACTGGCGATGAAACTTGTCATCGTCCGGTAGGATTTCCTACCATGATCATGTGCGTGCCACACATTATACCATCGTATTCCTTTGCTCCAGCACCGTCAGATTGGATAGCCAGAAGAAGGCTTCAGATCAATGCTCCCTGGCACAGTCAATAGGTTGACCGCAGGTCTACCATGCTCCTCCAGCCTGATTGTGTTCTGGGCCTAACACCCACGCGCTATTGGTACCCCCTCCCATTCAAGCCCAAGTATCTTTTAACTAAAACATTACTATTTTCACACCCCCTTTCCTTAGTCCTAGTTTTTTTTTAATTTTATGTTTCACCTAGTTTTACTTTTATTCCATAAAAAATATTAAAACACGAGATAAAATTCTACAAAAATTACGGAAGCATGTTAACTCATTTTAGAATTTTTCCATGTTCTTACTTTCTGATTTCAGTGTTTTTTCAATTTTATTCTGATTATTCATTTGATTTCTCTTCCATTGAATTTCTATATTCATACTTCAATTTGTACAATTTATGTCTCCCACCTCCAGTAACATTTTCACCCCATCCTTTTTGCACCTTTTAGAAGACCCAGAAAGGAACTTAAAAACATTTTTGTTATATTTTTGAACTCATTTTGTCCATTGTTTTGGTAGCTTTGGTTGTACAAATTTGCAAATAATCGTTAGGTAGATTTGAGTGATCATTTGGTAGGGTTAGTTTGTGAAATTTTAGGAGATAATTTAACACAATATCAGCTTCTGGTTGATGATTTTAGGGAATTAATTTCACTTTTTTTTCAGGACCATTGCTATTTTCTTTTAGTGCACTTTCATTCAACTTTATTTATTTAATTTCACTTAGGTTTCCTTTAGGGTTTTAACACCTCATTAGGACATAGTTTGTAAATGTTTCATTTTAGAGCCTTAGAGTGCTTTAATATGGTTTAGCTACTGAATTTAGAAGTTTGGTATTCATTTAAGATCTTTTAGTTTTAGGACTTAGGCTTAGGAATCCCTTAATGCATTTCCTTGACATGTTTAGCCTTTGTATTTGCTTATGCTTTCTATATGCCTTGTGAAGCTAACTTTTGTTTTATAGGGAGAGTGAGATAAGCCTTGTTTATATAATTTCTTCCTCATTTTATTTATGCTTTCGATTTGTGCTTTGCTTGTATAGGTTTCCCCTTTCTTCTCTAGAAACAACTTACCCTCCTTAGGAAGTAAGTTGATTTATAATTCTCTCTTCTTCTTTTCCTTTTCTCATTAGGATTAGAAAAATGCACTAACCATTAGGATCTCTTTTGATATGCAATAAAAACTTAGGGTTGGTCTTAGTTTCCCTTAGTTTTTGTCCTTTTTCGATTTGAGTCTCTCTTTCTCATCTCAAAGAAAAGTAAAAAACATCTAATAAAGGTCAAACTTTCTTGTACACCGTGAGACTTTGTCGTGGGTTTCTTATGCGCGTCCCATTTTGGGGCGAGGTATAAGGCATCTACCACGATGAACAGGTCTTAGTATTAGAATGTTCACAAACAAATTCAAAAACACTTCTCATAAAAGACAACCAACAAAGACATTGTGTCTTCTCTTCTCATCTCCTACTCTTTGTGGATGATTACGACTTACAGTTCAAACAACAATATGGTAATTCCCTCGATTCAGCAAGCCGGCAAACACCTGAGTTAGAACTATGGCAACGTCATCCTAAAAAAACAAAAAAGTTCCAACCTTAGTTACGAACTACGTCGACTCTGATCCTCATATTTCCGATGAGGTATGTAGGCAGCGGGGTAAGGCCCACTCAAGCACATTCTTTATTTTCCATATATTTTTCCCCCTTTTCTTCATTATCTTTTTCCAGTTCTCTCTCATTCTAGTTCCGATTAGCAGTTCATTTGTTCAACAAGATCTTATTTCTCACCCTTTGAAACAGACAAACAAACGTGGATACCATCGGGTACGGCGGACGATCTGGGTGTTAATACCTTCCCAGTTCGTAACCGACTTCTGAACCCAAATCTTTGGTTCGTAGGACCTCGTCCTTTCTTATTTCCTTAGGTTTGTGCATCATTACCTTTCCCATTCATTCAGGATAAAAATGCATGGCTGGTGATTCTACCTTTTCCACGCCACTTTCGCGTTTGTACTAGGATGAAAATCCCGGGAGCGACACTATTACTCACCACAAGCTTTGTGTTGAGGATCCTTAGATCATGAGGAAACTCCCCCTATCTAAGACAATTTTTTCTACCCCTGAGCACTTTCATAGGAATGAATGTAAAACATAAGACACGTCTTCAATGTCTTCAAGAGAAGCACTTTTTGTCAGCCACCTGCTAAAACACGTTCATTTTGAAGCCATTATCCCTTCTAACAAGAAATAGTAGTAACTCACACATGAAAACCATCATGCTATCAATGATCACATAAGGATCTCCATCCTTATAGTAACAAACTGTTGTAACAACATCAAAATCAATTTGTTTCAATCCATCAGTGTCATATACTAGACACATGCTATATAAAAGCATGGCTTTCTAGACAAAAGTCCTTCCACAAGATTTTCAAGAAATAGACAATCATTCAACGCCTTCAAACGCATTCATTCCTATCATTCTCCCGTATGATAATCTGGAATACTCCTGATAAGTTGTTTATTATCCACATGCGGACTTCTAAACAATCAATACCTGATCTACTTCAGTATTCTCTACTTTCTCCATTGAAGGCAGACATGTAGGCTAATCAATCCTAGATAATGTCTAATAAAATTTTAGAACATCTCCCACACACCAAGACAAAATACTTGATATGCTCCACCAACTGGACTTACTATAGCATATTAATCCAAAGAACTGAATAACCTTCAATCAACACTGCGCCACCAGCTTGAATAAGAACTCCAAAAAGAAAGTAACCTCTCGTCCACCTTCAAGAAGAAAATAATTTTTCTTGAGCCTTCAACTTGTAACTCTTCTGCCTAAGAGTAACTTGTTCCAAGATATAACCTCAAGACTAACAAGTTTCCACTTGCTAATTATCTTGATTATTCGAATCTACTTCTGAGATCAACCAAATGCCACAGTTTGATCACCTCCTTCATGAATCCTCATATGAATAAGCCAATTTCCACATATTTTCTTCTTCATGTATGTTAGAACTCTCACAAAGATGTCCTGATCTACCAGCTGAACTTGATCTTCAATTTACATGTATCCACTTACTCATTAACAATACACACATAGGCTCCCTAAGCCATGGATAATGTAACATCTTCTCCTTCCTAAAGCTCCCGCAAACTGCCATGAGAATGATATTTTTGAAGCATCCATGTTCATTCTTGTAGATCACCATATCTTGAGTTGATGTGCCATTCCACCAACTGATATTCTAATGTTAAAACTAGATGTCAGAACATTGTGATTCGACATCTAGCTGTTGAAATCAACTCCTTCTTCTGCCACTTGAAATAACTTTCTCCTTTATAAAACAAGAGATCCATGCTCTCATATACTTGGTTCACCAACCAAGTTTGAGTAGATAACCCTCATTTTGTTGATTTTGCAATTATTCCAAACAATCTCACACATTGATGAATACCTGCTGGTGCTTCTCCAAAAAATAATGCATTACCGTCTGGACAAGTCTCAATACTTTCCAGGAAAAGATGTGAAGCCAATAATCCTAGGTCAAAATCCTAGGAGACTTCTGAGAGAATGTAGAACCCCTCTCATGATTCTTCAAACCTCTGATGAAGAGATGTTAGAACATCTTATATAACATCTTCAATCTTGAATCACAAGGATAATAAAATATGCACTAAGTAATTTATCTTTAATCCTTGTTGAGATAACCCTTGTTTGATTCCAGCATATTCTGAATATCACAGATATTCTTCTTCATGTTGTCTTCTTCATTGTTGTGCAAGTTGTTAAGATATCAAGGCTGCCCCCTTGACTCAAGCTTTTAAGATTCTCTCTGAATGAATCCTAATTACCTTAATTGTGTGAGCTCATCCTTAGGGTTAAAAGGTATGAGTTCTTCCTCGCATGTTATTTATGAACGGTTAAAATAAATCACCTCCATTTTCTTTACTACCATGCTTCCAAGAAAGTACCTCCATTATCCTCGCATGTTATTTATGAGTTTTATCCAGTCTGACTTCAGCATACATGATGATGCCACTCAATCACATACCAAGTCACATATGACTCAATCATCACAATAACATCCCTCTGCTCCCGAATTTGGAATGTTATGTCTCTTAAAACCGATTGACATCTACAAGAACAGAACTGGTAAGGACAGCTACAAGATTTCTTCAATCAATACTCCAATATCCCATACTACTGGAAATCTTCAATCATAACATATGCAGCGGAATCACCAAAGACCAACTTCAACTTTTCCTAGACAAGATGTCAAAACATCTTTCAGGACACCATCCAAGAGAACTAGCCACTCCTCCTATTTGTTGTTGCAGAACCCTTCATAAAATAACTTCTCATGTTTAATCACTAGAAAAGACTCCATAGATCTCATCCAGAAAACAGACCGGGATGCCTGCTCTGATAAAAATTGAAATTCTAGTTATGCAGATACTCATATGTCCTATTTTAATGTTAAGATAATGATTACTGCACTTTTAGTAAATAGAAGAATAACATAATTGTTGTTTTGAAGTAGTGTAGCACAAATACCAACAGATGTCAAGACAACATATTGGGACATCTCAGTCAATAACATATAACATAAAATTGTTAATCTGCAGAATATAAAGAACATAGTAATTGTTGACCCATTTCGGTGTTAACAAACTTACATCTGGGAAATAACAACCCAGGATGAATACTTCACTGTATTGTAGTATTATCATAAAGTGAAACTCCCACATTTACAACTTTGACTCCTAATCACTACCCTAATGAACATCCTTATGAAAGCTAAAGTCTACGGTTTACAACCTTGATATGAGAGACCACTCACATCCTTCACAACTTACGTTGCATCTGTCTTCTGCCATCATAGAACCTGTCACAGTTTCTTGACCTACAAGTTATCTTGGACTTACTTCAAAGCTTTGTCCAAGAACAATAAAACAACCATTACCTAAAGGCTTATGGAAGTGTACATGCACCTACGTCGTCCTCTCTGTATCCCATATTTCATATTGGAATTAAAACCCTAAAATCCAATAACTCTCAAAACCTAAACCCTTATTTTACAAAAGAGAACTAGGATGCAATTGTTACATAAGGCATATTGTCACCCTAGGTCTAAGTCTTCTTTTATAGTCTTTTATTTTCTTTCTTGGGCCTTCTAATTCTGTCTTGATCCATCCTTTAAAAGCATAACAAATCTTAACTTGATTTTTTTTACAATTAAACTTGCTAAATCAGTAAGATGTCCTGTCAGCTGTTAGGACATCTCCTTCGACATCTTTGTCTTTGTCCAGATTTCTTCATCTTTATCATCAATGTGTTTTACCAAAATTTTAGTCAAACTTTAGGAGCTTTCACTTCCTACAAACTCTCCCAAAATTGGGAAGTGAACCTCAGATCTCTATCTGACACAATACTCAAAGGAATCCCATGAAACTTCACAATCACACAATTATAAATCGCTGCCAACATTTGCAAAGGGAAACTAATATTAATCAGAATAAAATGTGCCGACTTCGTCAGTCTATCCACAACTACCCAAATCGCATCATGTCCTCTCTGGGTATTAGGCAACCCAGTAACTAAATCCATATAAATATTGTCCCATTTCCACTCCGGAATATCTAACGGTTGCATCAGACCAGTAGGTCTCTGATGTTCTACCTTCAACTTCTGACAAGTCAAACAAGCATACACAAAACGCATCACACCATGTTTTAATCTCGACCACCAAAATATTCTCTTTAAATCCTGATACATCTTTGTATCTCCTGGGTGGATACTCAAGCTACTTCTGTGACTCTCTTCTAGGATCATTCTTTTCAACTCAGAATCATCAGAAATGCAAATCCTATCATGGAACCTCATCACACCTTGTTCATCCACTTTGAAATTGTTGTTTTCTGTCAGACCAATTCCAATCATTAAATCCACTAACTTCACATCCAACTATTGACCCTCTCTGATACTATCAAGAAATTCATTATTGATATTCAACATACTCAACATCACACTACGCAGTTTCTTTTCACAAAACAAACTCATATCTCTGAACTGCTCAATTAATTCTAACTCTTTAACCATCATAGAAGACATATGTAAGGTCTTCCGACTTAAAGCATCCGCCACAACATTAGCTTTACCGGCATGATAATTCAAGCCAAAATCATAATCTTTCAAGAATTCTAACCACCTTCTTTGTCTCATTCTCAATTCCTTTTGATCAAAAAGATACTTTAAGCTCTTATGATCACTAAACACCTCTAATCTAGAACCATATAGATAATGCCTCCAAATCTTCAGTACGATTACCACTACTGCTAGTTCCAAATCATGTGTAGGATAATTCCTATCATTAATTCTCAATTTTCGCGAAGCATAAGCTACTACTTGACCTTCCGACATTAACACATCACCAAAACCAATCAAAGAAGCATCACAATACACCATAAATGGTTCATCTGGTTTAGGCAAAGTCAAAACTAGAGTTGTAGTTAACCTTTTCTTCAAATCAATAAAAATCTTCTCATAATGAATGTCCCACACAAACGCTTTA
This sequence comes from Lathyrus aphaca, assembly GCA_963966055.1. Classification (NCBI taxonomy): domain Eukaryota; kingdom Viridiplantae; phylum Streptophyta; class Magnoliopsida; order Fabales; family Fabaceae; genus Lathyrus; species Lathyrus aphaca. Next base: position 513,483,683 of record OZ014519.1, on the reverse strand, counting down.
CCCTTACCATTTAACTGGGTCAACGGAAGTGCCAACTTCAAAAACCTTCAATGAACCTTTGGTAATAACAAGTCAGTCCCAAAAAGCTTCTAATCTCAGTCATCGACTTTGGAGCTTCCCACTGTAAAACTGTATCTACCTTGTATGGATCCATAACAATACCATTTCCTGAAATAACATGATCGAGAAAACTCGCCTCTTTCAACCAGAACTCGCAGTTTGACAAATTAGCATAAAACTTCTTCTCTTTCAACACTTGCAACATACTCCGAAGATGTTCAACATACTCTTCCCCTGACTTAGAATAAATTAGAATGTCATAAATGAATACAACCATAAATTGGTTTAAATAAGCATGGATGACCCGATTCATATACTACATGAGTACACTAGGTGCATTAGTAACTCCAAATGGGATCACTACATATTCATAGTGTCCATACCGAGTCCTGAAATCCATTTTCTGAATATCTTCATCATTTACTCATATCTGATGGTAACCTGACCTCAAGTAAATCTTGCTAAACACGCAAGCGCCCACTAACTGATCCACTAAATCATATATTCTTGGAAGTGGATACTTGTTCTTAATCATCACTTTATTCAGCTGTCTGTAGTCAATACACAGCCTCATACACTTGGCCTCACAAATTTCTTTTACAACAATTCTTCCAACTGTTTCTTCAGTTCTGCTAACTCTGATGCCGACATCATGTATAGTGCCATATAAATAGGTCTAGTACCATGTACAAGATCAATATTAAACTCCACTTCTCTTTCTGGCGGTACATCAGCAATGTCATATGGGAACACCTCTCTAAATTCACTCACCACCTGCAACTCATTAACCACCGACTTACTCTACACCGACAAGGATGCAAACAATGAAATAACTTGAACTTCTTCATCTAATAGCTCTCTCAACTCTCTAGCAGATAAAAAACCAGCTTTTCCTCTTCCTCAGGAGAAAGAAACCACACCGGCTTGTTAAAACAATTGATGTGAACATGATTGAATTCCAACCAGTTCATTTCCAAGATCACATTCAGGCCTCCCAATGACAAACAAATAATATCAACACCAAATTCCTTACCCTAAATTGACAGAGGACAGTTAAAAAAAGCCAGAGAAGTAGTCACCGATCCCTTAGTAAGAGTTAGATAACCATTTTTCCTTTCATAGAAGAAATAGCAAGGCTTAGCATTCTCACATAAACACTAACAATAAAAAATGACTATCACCAGTATCTATCATATCAATCAAGGGTGTATTATTAATGTAACAAATACCTCTAATCAGTCGGCCTTCATTGGAAGTTTGAGTTCATGTCAAAGTGAATACCTTTCCTCCAGTTGAAGCTTGCTTCAGCTTCTGACAATGGGTGCTGATATGGACCTGCTCTCCACAGTTGTAGCAAGTCACCAAATTAACTTTGCAATCAACAATCATATGTCCAACTTTTCCATACTTGAAACACTTCTTCACGTCACTTGTGCACTCACTGACACGATGACCCAATTCACCACATATGTAGCACTTCGGAGGAGCAGGGGCGCCTCCCCCACTCCGCTTTTTTCCATCAGCATACCTCTGCGTACCTTTATCAGTAGGAGCTGCATAAGGATTCTCACGGCGCATCTGTTATTTTCCCTTCCTCTCGACCAACCCCATAATGTGAACCGATCCAGCCTTGTTATCCTCCTCAAATATCCTACAACAATCAACCAAATATGGAAACCTCCTGATCCGCTGGTAACCAATCGCCTATTTGATCTCAGTCCTCAAACCATTCTTAAATTTAATGCACTTAGAGAACTTGGCAGTTAACTCATTGTAGTCTGGATAAAACTTGGCCAAATCAGAGAACTTGGCAGCATACTCCATAACCGACATACTACCTTGTTTCAATTCCAGAAATTTGATTTCTTTCTTCCATCGAACATCCTCAGGAAAATACTTCCTCAAGAACTCCCTACTGAGCACAACCTAGGTGATGACCTCTCCGGTTACCCCTAAACATTGGCGAGTGCTAATCCACCATTCATTATCTTCTCCCGCTAACATGTGAGTACCCAATCGTACCTTCTATTCCTCACGAAATTCCATGACTTGGAAGATCCTCTCGATTTCCTTGAGCCACTCTTGCGCTCCATCTGGGTCATACTTTCCCATGAAAGTAGGTGGATTATTCTTCTGAAACTCGTCATTCTCGCTATTCCCAGCATTCGGCAGATTCTACACTGCCTAAGCAATAACATGCAAAGCGGCAAAAAATGTATCATCATTCCTTCCAGCCATTCTAAATCTGTTATGCAACAACAACAAAAAATAATGGTTAAGGAACCTACATCGACAATAATCAACTATCTCACACAACGACGACTCGACGACTTGGACGGAAGGACCGACCTGCTCTAATACCACTATGTAACACGCTAAATTTCCCCGCATAATTTAATCGAATAATCAGAGTAAAATAGCACAACTCAGAAATAAAGGGCATTACTATTCAACAAACACTTGCTCATATATAGACATGTAACATGTAAATATTATTAACATAAATTAACATGGTTTTAATCCAATAAAATAACCTTTAATACGCAGTAAAAATTATTCATTTTAGTCAACAAATAAAACGATTTCAAATAACTAAAGAAATTAGTTCTCATTCGGAAAAACAACTAATAATTCTTTAACAATTAAAATAGCATAAAGCGTTCCCGACTCCTAATATTACATATCAGAGGAGACGTTAACTAAAGTGAAGCACCTAGTCTTCACCGACCACGACTTCCACTCTACTCCTGATTACTTGCACGTTGCCCATGTGGAGGCAACATTCAAACAGAAGGGGTGAAATTCTTAAATCAACAAAAAAGAAAGATGATATAAATATAGAAGCATAAATCACCAAGTCATTAACCCATATCACAACTTCCAACAAAAATCACACACCTCAACTCAACCACAAATCATCAATCAAATCATAATGCAACACAACTAACAAGCACTATGCAATGAGACACCAACTAGACTCAATGCATGTGGTACCAATTTTGATCCCTATTTAATGATCACAATTCCCGTCGGAACGTCTATTTGTCGCTCACACCCCACATGGGCACACGACAATCGTGATTGCTCACATCCCACATGGACACACAATCACCTCAACAACAACAAAATTGATTCCATTAAAAGAAATCTGGATAGATGCTTACACCTCACATGGGCACACGCCATCCCTTAACTCAGGCAACATGTTATGCACCTTCAACGACAACATGCAACAATGAGACAAATGCATAAACATAACATATCATCGATACTCAACTCACTATTGAGCAACAACACACATACACCTATTAAAACATGCATTTTCATAACAATCCTCCAACATACGTTAGCTATAGAAATCATCAACAAAGCAACAAGAAACCACACGAAACAACAAGAAAACAACAAAAATTGCACAAACAACATTATTGCGCCTCCTTGCACCGCCTGACGACATACAGGCGTAAGCCCTCCCTCAATTCCAACAAAATCCAGTTGCGTGATATGTTGTGCCTCCTGATCATTGCCCGACACTGCATCGCTCGATGCTACTATTCTACCACAAGGCGTTACGAGCGTAGAATGGATTTTCTGCAATCGAAAATTTTGCTACATCATACCCAATTTCCTCCCCAAAACAGGCTTCATAGTGAATGAAAATCACATCCAATCTCAACAACATTTAGCAACAATAATATGCATCACATTATAAACAACATCATGAACAAATCTTAATATTCTAACTCATTAGAACCTATCCTTTTCTCATCAAACCCCGTGAAAACCCCAAACTACCTATCAATAAATATTCAACATTCACATGAATTCAACCTAATGATCATTCTACCCAAATACATACATCATTAATCCCTTAAGAGATTAAAGAACCCAACCCTTACATTATATTGATGAGCTTCCTTCTTCTCTAATGAATTCTTCCTCTCTTCTTGCCCTAGCCTCTTTTCACCTCTTCTCATTTCCTCTCACTTTTACGTAGAATGAATACTAACTTCCTCATTCCCTAACTCTTTACATAAACCCCCAATTATGGTTTACCTTCTTTGCCCTCATTTATCCGTCTATATTTACCATAATACCCTTCACACCTTACATTGTTATTTCTATTTATTTTATAATATTGTTATTAATATTCTTGATCCATCTTACTAAATAATAATAATAATAATAATAATAATAATAACTCTCATAAATTATATCACTTAACTAATATCCATTTTGGACTATGATTAAACAAATACTAATTAAAATAGACTAATTAATCTTTATCTCCACACCACAAATTTCTACGCTTTTAGTCATATACCCTACTACCCCAAGACTCATTTCTTAATGCCACAACAACTCATAATTATTTGCAAATAATCATTAAAATGAAAAACGGGGCGTTACAAAACCCGAAAGACATATTCTTAAAGGATTTAGAGTTTCCAATTGTAGGTAGGCAGGTAAACCCGTAAAACCCTACCAGAGGGTATGACTGGTAAACCCAAAAGACCTATTCTTGAGAAACTTGTACCCAACAGTAGAAAGACATGTAAATCCATAAGACCCTACCAAAGGGGTAAGGTTGGTAAACCCATAAAATCATTCCTTAAGGGTTGCACAAATCTTGATCCCGAGGACCAGGATCCGTGCGATTGATAATACACTTGTATTATGTGTGGCATATGATAAATTAATTAAGGTGAGGAATCTTAAGATGATAATCAAATGCTTCCTTGTAGAGTTAAGTGGATCCATAAGATAGGGGAATCCGTTGAGATTACTAATCTCAGCCAATCATGATGTTGTTTTTCAAGTAAGTTGTAGGAGTTGGAGACTTGGCAAAAAAAAAGACTTGAAAGTCTGGATGTTTGATGGTTATATTTTTTTATGTATTATTTTACTTAGTTCATTCAAATATAGGATGCATTATTTTCATGTACTATGTATTTGATGTAATAAATTTTAGAGTTCATTTAGATGATATTTGTTTCGGTATCAAATTTTAATGCTTCATGTAATATGCGATTATAGATAGTATTACGTGGGGTGTCACATCATTTATGTTCATGGAATATATAAATTTGAATTTTAAAATCTATAAACTTCAAAAATACATTTCACATTTAAAAATTAGAGAACAAGTTTTTATTAAAACAACGAATTTATAAGATAATTCAAAAGTGATAAAAGAAATTTAACTTTTAAGTGAGGAGAATTTTACCCGACACCCTCTTAATTGGTATTAACATTCCCACAAATCCTTGATTTCACCATAATATTCTTTGATTTGAAGAACTTATCAGATTTTTTTAAAATATCCAGTAGTGTTGGATTTTTTTAAAAAAAAAATCCAAAACAAAAACTATTTTTTTATAATATTCCATATATTTGATTTTTTTACCTAAGGAATTTGCTACAAAAATACAATAACTGCATATTTTTTTCTTTTTTTTTTGCAGATTTTGAATTATATGCATTTTATACATTTTTCCTGATTTTTAAAAGATCAGTATCTAATTTTATGTATTTTTAATAAAATTTTCAAAATATTTGATCATATACTTAGGGATGTACCCATTTTTTTTTTAAAAATACGGTAAAATAATCCATTATTTTATAATATTTTAATATTTTGGTTTATCACCCGCAAAATTTGCTGCGGAAAAATATTATTGTAGATTTTAGATTTTATATATATATATATATATATATATATATATATATATATATATATATATATATATATATAAAATATGAATTTCTACGAATTTTTAAATGATTATTATCTAATTTTATGTATTTTTATCGATTTTTTTAAGTTATTCCTTTATTTATGCATTTACCAAATTTAAAGAAATATCTAGTAAAAAATCAATGTTTTTTTATAAAATTTTAAGTGTTTGATTTTTATCCACGAAACTTTTTATTTTTAGAATTTGCTGCGGAAATATATTAACTGTGAATTTTTCTATATACTTTGGATTATATGAATTTTATGTATTTTAAATGAATTAATACTACCAAATTTTGTAAGGATGCTTCAGATTTTTCTTTAAAAAATGGGTATGATTTATTGGAATTTTTGCGTTTAAGAAAAAAAAAATTATAGACTTTAAGATAAAATGATAGAAATATTTTTAATATAAAAAAATACGTGGAATTCTGTTAAGGAAACAGATAATATATAATTTATCGAGCTCTTGCGGTAATGTATGTTTTTTTTCTTTTTCGTATATGGCAATGTATGTTTTTTTGCATGTCTATATGTGGTGGAACCTTATCCTTTATCTCCAAACTAAAATACTTGCTCATCAAGTTTTTATATTTATATTTTAACAATATATTCTACAAATAATTGATTCAATAAATTAATATCTTGTCTAGTCAAAGATAACAAAATCAAGTCAACATCAATTTCTTAAAAGAAAACTACAGTATCCTTGCACATCAAGTAAGACTATTACCTACTATTTTAGAATAATGTAAATCTAACTAATATTCTATACTCTATTTGGGTTTGCTTCTTTTTGTGAGCCATCTTTGACTCTCACTTATAAAAGCAAGCATGGTTCTTTCAATATCACAATAAATCTTATCATTTCAACACCAAAAAAATGGATTTTGTTCTAAACTACCTTAACACCTCTACCATAGCATTCATTTCTCTAATTTCCCTCTTTTTCTTTCTATTTCGTTTCTCCAAAGTTTCTCATACTAAAGAACCTCCAATAATTTCAGGGTCATGGCCATTACTGGGTCATCTTCCTCTAATGAGAAATACACAAACACCCCACAAAACTTTAGGTGCCTTAGTTGATAAATATGGACCTATATTCACAATCAAACTAGGTGCTACAAATGCTTTGGTACTTAGTAATTGGGAATTAGCCAAAGAATGTTTCACCAAAAACGATATTGTCGTTTCGTCGCGCCCCAAGTTAGTCGCGGTTGAGCTTATGTCGTATAATCAAGCTTTCATTGGTTGGGCACCATATGGTGCATATTGGCGTCAATTAAGAAAAATTGTTACATTAGAGATTCTCTCTAATCGAAGAGTTGAACTACTGAGTCATATTCGTGTCTCTGAAGTTCAAACATCGATTAAAGAACTTGTTAATGTTTGGTCAAATCAAGTGTCACCGCAATATGGATTGCTCGATGACACTAAATCGTCTAGTACTAACAACGAGCCTAGTACTGACGACTATGTATCGGTCGAGTTGAATAAGTGGTTTGCACAATTGACATTAAACATGGTACTAAGAATGGTGGTCGGAAAGAGATGTTTTGGTGATGTGGATGAGGCAAATAAGGAAGAAGCAAAGAGATTTTTAGAAAATATAAGAGATTTTATGCGTTTGATTGGAACATTTACTGTAGGGGATGGTGTACCATTTTTGAAGTGGCTGGATTTAGGAGGTCATGAAAAGCAAATGAAGAAATGTGCAAAGAAATTTGATGAAATGTTGAATGAGTGGTTGGAAGAGCATCGAGAAAAAAAGGTTGTGGGGGAAAGAGATTTCATGGATGCAATGCTTTTGGTGCTTAAAGACAAACCACTAGAGGGGTTTGATGTAGATACCATAATCAAGGCCACAACATTGGTAAGTATATAGTAATATTTTATGACATTTTAATGGTAATCGAATTGACACTCATATAATGAGATGTTCTTTTATAACTATCAATTGAATGAATTTGATTAATGAAACAATTTTATATAATTTTTAAAACATTTTTTAAGAAATATTTAAGGTGTTTTAGGTTGTTTATTTATTTTTTAGGCATTCTTATAATGTATTTTGAATTTGAATTTGTAGGAATTGATTCTAGGAGGAAGCGACACAACCGCAGGAACACTTACATGGGCAATGTGTCTTCTATTGAAACATCCTCATGTTTTAGAAAAAGCAAAAGAAGAACTTAACACACATATTGGAAAAGAAAGATGTGTAAATGAATCTGATATCAATAAATTAGTATATCTTCACGCTATAATCAAAGAAACACTAAGATTATATCCACCAGCTCCGTTTTCATCACCTCGCGAATTCACAGAAGATTGCACAATAGATGGATATCGTATCAAAAAGGGAACTCGATTGATGCCGAATTTATGGAAAATTCATAGAGATCCTAGTGTTTGGCCAGATCCGTTAGAGTTCAAACCCGAAAGGTTTCTTACCACTCACAAAGATGTTGATGTTAGGGGCCAAAATTTTGAGTTATTGCCATTTGGAAGTGGTAGAAGAATGTGTGCTGGAATGTCCCTTGGTTTGCATATGGTTCATTATATTCTAGCTAATTTTTTGCATTCTTTTGAAATCTTGAATCCATCTCCTGAATCAATTGATGTGACTGAAGTTCTTGAATTTGTCACCACTAAAGCTACTCCACTTGAGGTTTTGGTTAAACCTTGTTTGTCTTTTAAATGTTATGAATCTATGTGATTCTAATTGTAGTCAATTTTGTCATTTTCAATGTATTCTATGTGGTGTTACAACATGTTAGTTAGTGATGACTAGTTGTATTTAATATCATTTCAAGTTACATTTGTATTAATTTCAATGCATAATGAATAATATTTATTTTCTTTATCACATCGTTCTAAACCGTGGAAATTAATAAAGTTTTGATTATTTTTATTTTGTTGATGTAGAGTAATTCTTTTTGTTGATGTAGAGTAATTTTAGCAGATACCTTTTACTTTAATATTTCTCGCTAAAAATAATATTGGTACGTGCAATTTTGGTTTTGACCAGAAAATAAAAGGTTCAATTTTGGTAATGCAGATAGCACTAACAGATATGAGGTGAGAAGCAAGAGAAAAACCTCATCCCTGCTCAGGTACTTTTGTAGTAACTTGGAATTGTTTCATCTCGGCTTAAACTCCTAATCTTAGGATTAGGGATCTTGGCACTAGGTGTCTTAGTTTTGGATTCTTGTTACTGGTATTTTCGTAGAGCTTGGATGAGTCATTTTTTCTTTCGGTAGTTTTGGCTGAAATTTCTAGTGATTATCGTGTATTCTGGGGTTTTGCTTCTTTGGGTTTTATATGATGGTGTGGGAGAAGCAGAGGAAGAGAGGCTTCCGCAATATTGTTCTGAAATGGGATGTATATCCGGAGGGTAGAGGAAGAACGACATGGGTAGAATCCTTGCTTTCAACGATCTATTTCTCATATTTTCCAGAATTTTCGAAAGCTTCGGACATTTTCGCTCTTTTCGGCTGCGTTGGAGATATCGTGGAAGTTGTGATCCCGCCAAGAAGAAACAAGTTTGGTAAGAGATTTGGTTTCGCGAGGTTTCAAGAGGTAGAAGATGTCGGAATTTTGGTGGTAAAAGTCAATAATATTATGATTGAGGGGAGGAAGATTCATGCGAATCCACCTAGGTTCGAGAGGCAGAAAGGCGCCAATAGTCGTACAACAGAGAGAACTTATCGGGATAATGTTCAGCCAAAACCTTTCTTCAGTAGGAAACCTTTTCACTTAGGAGTTAGAAACGGAGGTTATGCGAGGAGCTTCGTAGAGGTTGTCGGGAATTAGAATCTTAGGAGAGAAGATACTCAAGACAAGGTGCATAGGGCGGTTTTTAGGTCGGGGATCTCTGATTCCCTGAAAATGCATACATCGGAGTGGTGATTTCTCCGGGAATGTCCTACAATCTCCAGACTCATTTCGAAATGGAAGGCTACTTCTCCATCAAAGTTACTCATTTAGGAGCTAACTTATGTCTTCTCCGGGAAGTGAATGAGGGGGATATTGAGGATCTTATTTCAGAAGGAGCAAGCTGGTGGCAACAATGGTTGAAGGAGATCAGAAAGTGGAAGGCTTGCGATGTGGATAATGAGAATGTGGCTTGGATTAGGGTGTATGGAGTCCCTGTTCATGCTTGGAAGACAAAGTTCTTCATCGAGCTTACGAACCCTTGTGGATCGTATGTTTGCAAGGACGATAACACAATGAAGGGAGAAGTTAAAGATGTGGCTAGAATACTAATAAGACTTCCTTATCCCTTCATTTTTTCGGATTCAATGGAGGTTGTGGTTAATGATGTTTTGTTTAAATTGTTACTAAGAGAAGATGTTTATGGGCCTGTTTGGATTTCCTACAATGATTTGGGAAAATCTGTTTCGAAAAGTAGTAGTTCAGACTCAAATGATGGTGTAGTTTCATCTTCCTCGGAGGTGGAGGAGAACTTTATGGCAGATGAGGAGGTTAACGGAGAACATGACTTTCTGGTTACTTAGAGGGTGGAGGAATAAAGTTCGGTAAAATCTCCATATTGTCCGTTGGATAAAGGGGAGACAAGGGAAATAAGGTCAACTTAAGGTCTGATGTTGACATGGATGGGTCTTCTGTTTATTACAATAGGAAAGTTGTCTTTGACGTGGTAGAAGTAGCAGGCAATTATACTAAAAAAGGTACTTTTGATCAGGCACTTTGTACTTTTGATTTGGCTTTCGGGGAGAAGTTGAATAATAGTAACTTGCACAAAGGTGAACCTAGTCTATCAGTAGACTCAAAAGTGGACTGCTCTTTTGGTAATTTTGGCTTCAGGTCTAGTTCTTTGAGTGAGGAGACTTATGATTTTCCCAAATCCCAAAAATTGTTTTGTTCACGTGGGACCAGAAAACGATTTCCTAAGTTTGTTAAGTTTAAGTCTTTTGTGAAATGGGTGTTAAGACAAAGGTGGAGAGACAAAGCCGCATAAAGAAAACTAAAAAGGGCACAATGTTACGTGGGGGTTATTCCAGTTTTCATGTGGTTGTTACTGATCTTTCTATAGTTTCTAGGAAGGTTGTGCATGAGGGGGGCTTTTAGCCCCTGTGGCTATTGCCAAGCCTGTTTCTTTATCTCCTGTGGCTATTGTTAGTAATTATAATAGAATGGAAGGTAAATATTACGGTGAATAGTCAGGAAAATCAGATATTATTAGATGTAATTCTAAGGTGCTGGACAATTTGGATACAAACATGGGGGGGGGGGGGAATTGTGGAAGGAAATTATGGAGTTGGGGGTGATTAACGGAGCTGTAAAATCAAATATTATTGTTAAGTTGGATGAAATGGAAAAAAAAGGGATAAAGTGAGAATGGAGGGAAAGAAGGCGAAAAAGAATAGTTTGAAATGATAATGGGTTCTTTCAATATTATAGGGGGTGGAAGTAGAGCAAAGAGGAGTAGAATATCGCAAATCATTTATAGAGCAAATTCTGATATTTTTATGATCTGAGAAACTAAAATTCAAGTTATGACGGGCATCTTGGCTAAAAGTTTTTGGAGGAAGGAAATGATCGATTTTTATTTCTCTAATTTTGTTGGTTCCTCGGGTGGTCTTTTGATTCTTTGGAAAGTTGGTAGTTTTGAGGTCATTTGTAGCTTCAAAGGTGAGGGGTATTTAGGTATAAAGATTAAGAGACAAAATAAGGTGGTATACCTTGTGAATGTTTATTCTCCTTGTTCTTTAGAAGGGAAACATGCTCTTTGGAGGAGTTTGTTGGATTTAAAGTCTAGTAAGGCGGACAACGAGTGGATTTTTGGAGGGGATTTTAATGCGGTAAAGTGCAATAGCGAAAGGAAGGGTGTTTCGTCTAGTGGGAGGAGTTCAGAGTGGGGAGAATTTGCGGATTTCATTTTTTAGAGTTGCTTGGTAGATGTTCCTTATAAGGGTAAGAGGTTCAGTATGTTCGGTGGTAATGGCACGACTAGAAGTCGGATTGATCGTTTTTTAGTTGATAATGGTATCGTTGAAAAGTGGGGAGTGGTGGGTCAATTCAATGGGACTAGAGATATTTCAGATCATTGCTCGGTTTGGTTAGTGGTGGACAAATCTAATTGGGGTCCGAAGCCTTTTAGGGTGAACAATGTTTGGTTTGACCATAAAGACTTCATCCCTTTTGTGGAGTTATAATGGAAGAAGTTGGTGGTTCATGGTAGAGGAGATTTCGTTCTAAAGGAGAAATTGTGCCTTCTTAAAGATAAAGTCAAATGGTAGAGTTATAATGTTTTCGTAAGATTGATTTGGAGATTAAAAAGGATGTTTCGATTATGAACGATATCGAAGATGTGGAGGTAGATAATGGTGATCTCTTAGATAACAACTTTTTTTAGGTTAAAAGGAAAGCTTGTGATACGTTTTGGTTGAATTTAAAAATCAAGGAGAACATGCTTATTCTAAAATCAAGGTTAAAGTGGCTTAATGATGGAGATTCTAATAGTAGGTTTTTTCATGGGGTTTTGAAAGAGAGAAGAAGAATTATTTTCATTGGTTCTTATAATATGTCTTGTGGTAGTGTCAAATCGGTGGAGGAAGTTAATTTTGAAGTTAAGGAGCATTTCGCTTCTAAATTTGTTGAATCGGACTTTTATAGACCTACTTTTGATGGCATTCCTTTTAAGACTCTCTCGGATTTGGATAGAGTTTCGTTAGAGGTTCCCTTCTTGGAAAGTGAAATTAAGAAAGCGGTGTGGGGGTGCGAGAGTTCTAAGAGCCCGGGACCGGATGGTTATTCTTTTCTTTTTATTAATAAATGTTGGTTGTTCTTAAAAGATGACTTTATTAATTGTTTCAATTCTTTCCATCAAGGTTTGTTTCTCTCTAAAGCTTTCACCTCTTATTTTTTTACTTTGGTTCCTAAATCTTCTAATCCTTTAGGATTATATGATTTTAGGCCTATTTGCTTGGTTGGTTGTGTTTACAAAGTTCTTTCGAAAATCCTAGCGGCTAGAATGAAGTTGGTTCTTGATTCGATCATTTCTAGAAATCAGAGTGCTTTCATTTTGGGCCGTCAATTACTTGATGAAGTGGTTGTGATTAATGAATTGGTTTATTTTGCTTCTATAGATAAAAAGGAGTGCTTGATTTTTAAAGTAGACTTTGAAAAGGCATATGATAAAGTCTCTTGGGATTTCTCAAATTTATGTTATTGAAGAAGGGCTTCGGGGATTTGTGGATTCGGTGGATGAATGCCTTGATTTTTTCTAGTAAAATGTTCGTGTTAGCAAATGGTGGTCCTACTAAAGAATTTGAGGTTCAAAGAGGGTTGAGGAAAGGAGATCTTATTTTCCCATTTCATTTTGTTGTGGTGGCGGAAGGTTTAAGAGTTTTAGTGAGTAAATCGGTTGAAATTGGAAACTTCAAAGGTTTTAATTTTGATAGGAATTGTTTTGTGGATATCCTCCAATTTGCAAATGATACTTTGTTGATCAGGGATGGGAGTTGGAAACATCTTTGGACGATTAAGTCGGTGTTGGGGGCTTTTAAGCTAGTTTCGGGATTGGGTATTAATTTCCACAAAAGTAAAATTATAGGTGTGAATATTGGTATTAATAGATTGGATGTGGCTTCTTGGTTTTTATCTTGTAGGAAAGAAGATGCTAAATTCTATTTTTTTGGGGATTCTAGTTAGTATTTATGTTAGTAAAAAAAAATTATGGTCAGGGTTGATTTCAAAGTTGAAGAAAATATTGTTGAGTTGGAAGAATTGGTTCCTTAGCTTTGGAGGTAGATTAACTCTCTTGAAGTCGATCCTTTCTTCTCTTTCTATTTTTTTGCTCTTTTTTTACAAATCTCCTTCGAAGTTTGTCAAAGAAATTACTTCTATTCAAAGTAATTTCCTTTGGGGTGGCACGGAGGACAAAAAGAAAATTCATTGGGTGAGTTGGAATGATGTTTGTTTACCAGAAGTTATCGGAGGTCTTGATTTGAGAAGGATCGATGATTTTAATTTGGCTTTGCTTCATAAATGGAGGTGTATGATTCTTTCGGAATCCAATGCTCTTTGGGTAAAGGTGTTAAAAGCTCGTTATGGAGATATTAATATGAAGATAGTAAGTTCGAAGAATGATATTTCGAAGGGTATTCGAGTTTCTTCTTGGTGGTGTGATATTTTGAAGTTGGGAAAATATTTTTCGGTTGATATTTTTCTTGATAATTGCAAAGTGTCCATAGGAAATGGTTTTACTACTTCTTTTTGGTACTCTGGGTGGACTAATGAGAAATGTCTTAAAGATTATTTTCCTTTGGTTTATGAAGCTTCTCAATTCAAGGAAGTCTCGGTGGCTAGTTTGGTGGGTTGGCATGGCGATGATTGGCAATGTGGAGATTTTGGGGTGGCGGATTCGTGCACGGGGGCCATGGCTGCCCAGCTGGAAGCGCTACACTTGCAGCTGGGGCTGTTCGGCCAACCCATTTTTTGGCCGATAGGGTTTCTTGGTATGCTATCTCGGAGGAGGAATTCTCAGTCAAAATTTTTTGTTCGCTTTCGGGTATTTTTCGTATTCCTTATGCTCCTTTAGTTGAATTTAATGAAGCTTTTTGTTTGGTTTAGAAAGTTGACGTGCCTCTAAAAGTCAAGGTTTTTGGTTGGCTTTGTTTTCTCAATTGGTTATCGGCGAAGGATTCTCTTTCCATGAGTGTTATTTTTGTGGTGAGAATTTTGGTTGTAGTTTTTGTAGTGAACCTCTTGAATAGGTGGACCATTTATTTCTCTTTTGTGATATTGCAAAATTGGTTTGGTTGGGTATTAGGAATGGATTAGTATGGAAGTTTTTGAAGCTAGCAACATCAAGGAGTTTTTTGTTGTGGTTTCATTTTGGTAAACGGAGTGGCTTACGGAAAGGGAGGGAATGTTGCATTTGGTTAGCCACTTGTTGGAATTTTTGGTTGTTTAGAAATGCAATTATTTTTAGGAATGAGTCTTGGAATATTATGGACATGGTGTGGAGTATTAAAGCATTGGTGTGGAGACGGTCGTTCATCGGGAAGATTACTCATTCCAATTGCAACTTTTATGAGTTTTATAAGTTTCCATTATATTATTTATCTTAATGGTAAATTGGCTTGTAATTTTCTTTTCCGAGCTTTGGCTCCTTCTTTTGTAGGCAGGTTTTGAGAACCCTTAGTTCTCTTTTTTTATGGAATCTTGCTTATGAAAAAAATTTGGTAATGCTACATACAAATTAAAGTTGAGTATTGATGAGAGGGATGAATATATCATATGATTATCATAAGCACATGAACACTAGACTTAGTTGTTCAATTAGTTAAACTAGTAAAATCCCAATGTAATCATGTGCTTCTTAGCATAGATTCTTGTACACACAAAAATATAAGTATTGTGTTTTACTTATTGTGTAGGGTTAACTATCTACTTGAACTTCTAAACATTGACTGGATCAAATAATTTTGGATTAAATTTCTATTCTTAAGGCAAGGGTCCTTGTTATTACGATCAAAGTTGGTGCTTGGGTGATTCGGTAGATTGTTGCTTGAACCTTTCTATCTTTAAGTGTATTTTGGTCTTCTGGTTTTTGTCATGGGGGAAAATGAAATGGTTTGGAATACGGTGAGGAGGAAGAAGGGGAGCAGGCCAAGAAGGAACCATTTTTCTGTATGGGCGTAGAAGAACAGGAAGTGTAATGAGGTAAGTGAGGAAGAAACACTGTTTTTCTTCACAGTATTCCCGGAATCCTATGCTGCAAAGGATATGTTCAACATATTCAAAGACTAGGATTGTAACAAAAGTATTTATACCAAGTAGAAGAGGTAAGAGGGGTTCTAGGTACAATTACCCTAGAACCATGGCAGCTAAACTTGATAGCATCTTCATAAAGGGAACTAAGCTTCATGCTAACCTCCCAAGATTTCTAAGAGCGATAAAGGGTAAGGATGTTAGAGGCCATATTAAAGTCACACCTTTGGGGGCTTCTCTTTTCATGTTGGAAGAAACTTAAAAATGGGGATTAAAGCTTTACTTGAGGAGGAATAAGGTTGGGTAGATAGCTGGTTTTCGAAAGTTAGACCATGGAAAATAGGCGACTTGGACAAGAATAGGATTTTGTGGGTATATTATCATGGATTACCGTATTTTGTCTGGAAAACCAACATATTCAGAAGTATAGCAGGGACTGTAGGTTTGTTTATCAAGTGTGACGTTGTGACGTTAAACATGGAGAGGTTGGATGTGATAAGATTTTTGATGAAGTTTAGCTGCAGCATGATCATGAATGAAGCTTTTAACATTGAGATTAACAACATTGTGCATTGGATTAGATTACAAGAGGATGCTAGTGAAGCCAAATATCAGTTCAGAAGGATGTAGTATCCGGTGATTAGTGAAGGTATAGAAAGCGAAGACGGTGATTCTCAGTAGTATGGGTTTAAGAGTGGTAAGTGAAAGTGTAGAGATAGAGAATAATCATATTGGGGGTAAGTAAAAACTTTTGTGAGGGAAAAGAGGTGGAAGGAAATATTTTTCTTATGACAAAGTCAATTTGGAGTATGAGGGGTCAACATCTTGCATTAAGGTAGACAATCAGGTGGCTTTGCAGCATAAAAAGGTGGGCATCGATAGTCGTGTGATAACCACTTGTCAAAGGAATGTGAAAAGGTCTTATCTTCCATTTAATGCATATGTGGAGCCTAAGGACAAAGTGGGACAATAGCATATGGAGACGTGTCATAGCCATTTTGAAGGGGATTTGGGTCGGGCGTAGATAAATACTGGAGGCGTTTTTGGGCCTGTATTAGATGTGGATCTTAGAGGGGTTGAATCAGACCCTATATCCGAAGCCTCAGGTGTTCCTTTTCATTCTACTAACAGAGTTAAAGTTAGAAAGAAAAGATTATTAAATGATATCTGTGACAAAATCAAGACATCATACGCCCCATCTTATTTTTCATCCCTCATTCATTCGATCAACAAGGTTTGATCGAATACACTGTCAAATCTATATTCACCTTGTATTGAGATGGATAGGCGTAATGAATCTGCGTGTTTACCAAAGAATAATTATGTTATTTTGCATAGCAAATAGTTGAATGATTCGGCCGTTGAACATGGGAATGCTAGGAAATTTATAGCTTTAGATGGAATCCCAAGTAAAGTGTGGAAATCGATTAAAGAATTAGGTGTTGAAGGGAATGAAGATGATGAATTTTTCGAAGGATTAATTTGTAGTATGGAAGAAAGGGATAGGTCTGAATATGTCGAAAATATGGAGGCAACTAATAGTTATCCATGAATTATTTGTCCTATAACATTAGGGTAGGAGGAAGTTCAATCAAAAGAAGAAGAATCAGAAAAAATTAATGGAAGGGAAAATTGATTTGTGTTTCCTTCAAGAAACAAAGATGATTAACACTGAACAGGCTTTGGTTCATGGCTTATGGGGGATTGGGTGTTACGGTTGGTCAACGGCGAATGCTGATGGGAGAGTTGGAGGGATCCTTACAATCTGGAGAGAGAATGGTATAATTCCTATCTCTAGTTTCAGTTTCAAAGGTATAAGATTTCTTGGTATTAATGCTCTTTGGAAGGATTTAAATTGTTATTTCATAAATGTCACTATGCCAAACAAGGACAAAGACAACGTCTTTTTTTTACCTTTAACAGTGCTTAAAAGCACTGTCTAAGGTGATGTTGTCTTAGGTAAAGACAAGTTTTTTTAAGGAAAAACACTCTATAAAGTGGGCCTTTAGACAAGGCTTTTAAAAGCACTGTCTAATGTATACATATAAAGTTTTAATGAATATTTCTTATATGCCTTTAGAGAGTGCTTTTTGAGGATAAAGTGTTTTCTTTTGTCCCCCTTTAGACATCGCTTTTGAAAGCGCTCTCTAATGTATACATATAATTTTAATGAATTTTTTTCTTTACCTTAGAGTGCGCTTTTTAGAAAAAGAGCTTTCTTTTGTGGACTATAGGCAACGTTTTTCTTAAAAGTGTTGTCTTTTCTATATATATAATTTTAATGATTTTTTTAAATCTCATTTTAACCTTTTTATTATGCAGAAACCTGTATAATTCAATTCATTTCAATAAACCTGTATAATTCACATTTCAATAAACTTGTATAACCATAAATACCATTCTAAACTATTTCAATCCAAAACTATACAATTCAAGTCATTTACATTTCAAAACCAATACCATTTCACTATGCCACTAATATCATTTCAATCCAAAACTATACAATTCAATTCATTTACATAAACCACAAGTCATTTACATAAACCACAAGCCAATAACATTCACATAATCCCATAATCTTATATCTTAAACTATTCTTTTTTTAATAAGATATTCACACAATTCTTCCATAATTTCACCCACTTTTGAGGGCATGTAATGACAACACGCGTATTCATTAAATTATTACATAACAAAAGAAAATATGCATTAGTTAATTTAAAATAATAAATTATGACATATCCGATACATATTAAAATAAATCCTAAGTTATAAATCCATGCATACCTGAATAGGAATCTCTAATCGATCAAATTGAAAGATTTCTCTCATAAACCTCAAAATGTAATACCCGCAATTTATGCCATTTTTTCTATTGTGGGCACTACACATAGACAAACAAATAAGAATTAATATATAGTTGTTTTGTGTTATCAAGTAACATCACTAATAAGCAACATTGTGAAAATTAATATACCTGCACTTGGACCCATGGAATAGTGTTTGCTTTAGCCCGTGCTACTCGAGCATCTCTTTGTGCTTGGTATACTATTATAGATCTATAAAAGGAACAAATATTTCGAACAATCTCACTTACGTATCAACCACTTACTTCATACTCGGATATGTTGACCAATCATGCTCCAATGAATTCATATAATAGACCACTTCTTTTGTAGGATTAATTGCAACCAACAACCAGTGTCCATTGTAAAATATAAAAAAAAGTTTAAATGGATAATTTCTACGCAAATAATACAAAGATTAGAATGAAATTAGAATGAAAATTTTACATGTGTCCAGTATTATACGGTAAAAAAACAAAGTTTCTTTATTGGCCTCCGTAAATCTCTCAATTAAGTGGTCTCTTACTGAAACTGAATTCAAACCAATTGTCATTGCATTGACATGGGTGGAAGCAAAGAAACATAATATGTTTGACAATTGCGTCCCGCGCATAGTTTTTTCATACAAGAACCTTAAATAAAAACATATATAATAAACATTAGACTATTTTCATTGAAATGTGTAAATAAATTGTTCAACTAAATAAATAATAGATTAATTAGAGTACCAGATGTATGCATGCATAACACCGATGCCTAATTCAAGATGCCTGAAAATCTGCTCCATGTCCTCTCTTCCGATTATCTCGAAATGAGGAAAACCAAAAACACCATCATACATGTCTATTTGACGAGTATACCCTTGCTTCACATCTGATGTTGCCACAAGCGTCTCAATACACAACAGAGAGCAATTTGGAGGAACTCTTTTTGCCTGCATGGTCCTTGCAAGAACATTTTTCTTGCTGATGACCTGTTGTGAAGCTTGAGCAGGAACCTAACAATCATATAAGTTAGGTAAAGTATAAAATCAAGAAACTTTTGAATTCAGATCATAAAATAATACTTTAAATGTACCTCTCTTTGTGATGCAACAGACACTTTTTCCGGCAAAATCCCTTTATCCATAAATGCGGGTCTTGTAATCTACCATTACCATGTAAAAAATGTTCATAATGATTCAGAATGATTTTCATAATGGTTCTGAATTGATATTTGAATACTAAGAGATTCATAATGGTTTTCGACATACCTCATCATTTTTGGAAATGAGGTCTAACGGCAATGCAACATACGAACATATTGCATCTCGCAACAATGTTGTCACTCCGGCTAAAAGATAACCTGAAGGTCAGATAGGGTACATACGCGAACGGTCGGCGAAAGAGAGAAATGAAAGTGAAGATGAATAGAGTCGCCGGCTAGGTATTTTTATCCCGAAGGAAAGGTAATGCTGCATAAACCTAGGAAAGTATGGATAAGACGGTCGCGAACCAGAGAAACTGAGAAAGGGGGTTGGTTACAACCTGGGAAGGTATTAGCACCCAGATTGTCTGTCGTACTCGACGGGATCCACGCTTGAAAGTTTGTGTTTAAAGGGGTAGTGTCAGTGCTATCTGTGTGCAAAAGCTGGTAAAGAATGTACAAGTGTCAGTGCAAGAAAGTGAAGTGAGGTGCTCAGGAATAAGGCTTTAAACGAATGCTGAAAGAGGGGGAAAGATACATTGACTTTTGTTCGATAACAGTTAAGTTATGCCTACGTATCCTCTCGTGCAATGAGGAATTCAGAACACCGTAGTTTGACTCAAAGAGACTGAAAAATAAATTGACTGATGAACTACTTACTTGTCTATGCTCAAGTGTATGACCTGTCTGGCTCAGGTGCAAATTGTCTTGCATTAGACGGAAGAAGCAAGTTCTCGTTTATGAGTGAATGAGGTGAGAAAAGAATCCCGGGGGAGACGATTATTGTTTGTTTTTGGTATTTTCAATCTTTTATTGCTTTTTGTATTTGTCATAAGAAAATGAGCTTAAGCCTAAACCAAGGGTTAGTAAACTCATCACATCCTCCCTTTGATTAGGGGTAATGAGAATACTTTAAGTATGAAGTAAGCACCTCACACTTAATCACCATGGTGTAGGATTAAGATCATTAACCTACTTGTGACTATTTAGATGTTTTTTGGAGTTTTTGTTTAGTGTTAAGTAATGAGTTTAAGCCATAATCAAGGATTTAATGGACTCATTACACCATCCTAATAGAAGGATAATAGATGAGAACATTTAAGCTGAGGAAGATACCTCAACTTAATCCATGATTAGGGATTAACCTCATGACAAAACAAGCCTTAATTAAAGTGGATTTTAGTTAATGGTAAGGTTAAGAAGTGGATTTTATGGTTGGTAAGACAACTTGAGGGGGACTTGTCCATTAACACTAGGGTTAGTCCTTCTTAACCAATTAAGGAAGAATTAGAACCCTAATGCAAGGACCAAGTTACAAGCTTGTTGTCTTAGTGATTATTAGGTGAATTGATTAAGATATTTAAACACATTAAGGGTTTAACACTTAGGGTTAAATTTATACACTCCATCCTAAGAGAAGGATGCAGGCATAATCTTAATCACAAAGCCTTAAAACCTTGAAGGTTTAGTCCCTGATTATGAGATGAGAGGAGAGACACAAAAGATGACACAAAGGCAAAAATAAATGGGGGACTAATCAAACCCTAATTGTTAACATGCTTGGGTGTTCCTAGGGTTTATGAGGCTTGCAAGAGATCTTCAAGAAAATCCACCAAGGAGAAGGCAAGATGGAAGGAGGAGAAGCAGAAGAAGCAAGTTAACTTACTTCACTTAAGAAGATAAGTTACTTGAAGAAAGAAAGTGAATGGAGAACATGAATGAGCAATCTCACTCTAAGACAAAGGTAAAATGCAGCAAGGATGCATAAAAGAGATGGGAAGAGAATGTGAGAAGTGAAGGCAAATTCACTTCTCAAAGTACTTACCACCTGAAAAGTTAGCATAAGAGAAAGAAATGAAATGAAAATGAAATGAATGAAAAGGTGAAAACCAAAACTAGAAGCATATTTATGATGTAAATGATGCTAAGAGATGATGCAAATGTATGTCAAGAGTTGTGGATGATCATACAAGAGATGAGAATGCAAATGAAGCATGGAAGAAGCATGAAAGTTCATGAAAGTAATGAATGCACAACATGGCAAATGGATGAAGAAATGATAAAGCATGATTCTAATGTATCCTAAGATGTCTTATAGTCCATGTAGATGCAAGAAATGTCATGGCAAGTTCTTGAATGAATGCATATGCAAGATGTATGCCAAGGAAGATGAGAAATTAGGGTTTTAATGCAACATGAAATGCAAAACTCAAAAACAGAAGCAAATGACAAGATAAAAAATTTAAAATGCAATCAAAGGATCCCTAAATCTATATGATATCACACCCAAAAGGAGAAGACCTAACTCCTAACCCTAAGGAAGTTATGATTTTTCTAAGTTATTTAGGGTTTTAAGGCACCTAAAGGGAAAAAAATGCAAATCAAATAAAAAATGCAGAAGAAATTAGTGACAAAATTATGCTAGAAACTAAATGTCAAATGATGATCAATGCAAAAAGAACCATTGTCATACCATTCTTGGTTAGGCAGAAAATAATTCTTGAAGTTAGGGTTCTAAAATAGGAATTATATGAACCCTAAATTCAAGAAAATTATCAAAGATGGTTCAAGACCAAAAAGAAATTTGTGTGGATGGTATGACAATGTCTCTAAATGTTTAAAGATGCAATATGATTTGTTTTGGGATTTTTAGAAACCTAAATGATATTTTAATTAATTAATTCTCATTAATTAATTAAAATAAACATTTAAATGTTTTAAAAATGATTTTTTAATGCAAAAAATAAAAATAAAAATATTTTTGGGTTGAGAAAATTATTGGAAGTAAAAATTAAGAATAAAATTATTTTTGGAATTTTCTTGCTATTTTAAATAAATGGTATAAAATTAAATGAGAAAAATGAAATAAAAATTAGAATAAACAGAAGTATGCAAATCTAAGGGACCACATTGATTCTGGGGGGGTTTGGGATTGACTTGGCGCGTGATCCTACGGACGAAATTCAAACTTACTTAAACTTAATTAATTAATTATTTAATCCTAATTAAGAGTTAATGAACTAATCCTAGCCATTCACCACACGCGGGAAAGGGAAATCCAAGGGCCTAGATTCAAATGAAACCCTAACCCTAATTAAGACTGCTAAACACTTTCAGGTCACTGGAGAAGAGCTCTGGTCGTCTTCTCGGTGACACCCTCACCTGAAAATTCCTAACTCTCTCCCTAGGTTATTTCTGGAGCTCTAAAGCTCCAGATCAAACCCTTTCACTCTCCTAAGCTCAAATCCACACTAAAAACACATTTATTCATGCTCATAAACAAGATTCAAAGAAAAGATCAAAAATGGAAAAAATTTCAGAGGTTCAGTACTTACTCATTTCTACACCATTTTCAAAAATTCAAAGCTCAGAATGATCAGTGAAGCATGCTTTTTCTTAATGGAACATAAAATACGAGTTCTGGAAAAATGAATTCAGATGACTACCTGAGATGGAGCTTTCCAAACTTGAGCTTTCTGGCCACTTCCTTTGTGCAAAAAGACTCCCTTTGACCTCCTGAGGCTAATGGAATGCTTCAAAGGCTTTGAGAATGGCTGGTTTGTGAGTTTGCACTCCAACTGGCTGAGAATCGTGTTTTGTGTATGGTGTGTTCTTGGCTGTTTTTGTGGTTGCTTTGTGATCAGTGAGTGATTTTAAGATGAATGGTGGAACTGGTTTTGAGTTTGAGTAAGTGAGCTGGGAGATTCAAAAGAAAATGCAAGAGGGAGTGTTTTTGGCAATGCTGAGTTCTTGAAGGTTTCAGCTTGTGTGTGTTATGAAAAATGATCTTTGAGGCATGCTTGTAGTGTCTGGATTGGGCAGAGAGTGGGTGGTGGATTGTTGTGATTGGTATGGGTGAATTTGCACAAAGTCAACATTTCTTGTACTTGAGGTATGGGCAAGGAGGCAGCTGGCTTTTTGGCATCTCCATGTGCAGCTGAGATCAAGGATGTCCATAGAATCCATTTGGAGGCAATTAAGCAAGTTGAAGCAAAGTTATGGGGTGTTTTGCAATTATGTGAAGTTTTGGTCCCTTTGAGAATTATTGATGTTCAAGGCATGTAATCTTTCAATTCTTTGGGAAATTCTGATCTAAAGGAAATGCACTATGATTTTATGATACATTGAAGTGTGTTTGAAGTGACAAAAAGCCTTGGCAAGTGGTTTTGCAAAGAATCCCTTTTGGTGCATTCTTGAAAATTATGGGATTTTTGCCAACTTTGACAAGCCATATCTTGAGTTCCAAAATGAATTAGATCTTGTTCTTGTACTTTTTGAAAAGGGAATGATCCAATCTACAACTTTCATGACCAACAATTTTTCATTTGAAGCATTTTTGGTTGAGAAAGAGGAGGTTGAAAAACTTTCCCAAAATGGAAAGTTTACATTACAAGTCATCTCCATTTTTGGCAACTTTTGGTTTAGCTCATTTTTCTTCAATTTTGTGAACTTAAAAGCACTTCAATGATCAAATAAAGATCATATAACTTCAATTTGATGAAAAATCCACTTTGGTTCCATTGGTGGGGGTCTCAGATGCCCTGATTTTGCTCTGACTTGCTCAAGAAGTTACCCAATGATCAGATGACTTCCACAATGAATTTCTTCATAAAACTTGGTACACATGATCCTTATAACATATTAAGACCATTAGAAACAAGAATGACCAAAAAAATTGGAGTTATGGCCTCTGAAACCAAAACCCTAATTTCAGGTCATCTGTGCAGTTAAACCCTAGCTCTGCTTCCATGCTTTGCCAATTCTTGTGATTCTTTGACTTCCTTGATCTTTTGAGGATAAAATATGATGATTGAACACACATGGACCCTCTTGAGATGATTGTAAGCCTTTGGAGTGGGTCAGATGAATCTTGGATTGCTCAGATCACAAACCCTAGATACAGATGAACTTGACCTAATGCAGATGAAACAAAAATGCAATATGATATGATATGCTTAAACTTATGCAAAGATGAAAGATCACAAGCCATGGTGTGAACTTAATGAGGGCAAATTTGGGGTGTTTACAGCTGCCCCTATTCAAACATGAGTTAGCTGTGCAGGATGTAAGCGACGACTTAACAGGCAAACAAGATAACTTGTGGTTGAATACCAAAGACAGTCCAAAATTTGCACTCACTGGGGAGAAGAAGAAAAGGGATATAAATTGTAAAAGAAATTATAGCATGATTTATAAAGTGCGGGCGATGGAGGACGACCATCGAGCAGACGACGATTGTTGGGGATAAAGCAATGACGGGGACGGCCGACATGCTGGGGAAATAAAGAGATCATGATGGGGACGACCATCAAGTAAGGTAAAGTAAAGTAGACAACGATGGGGACGGCCATCGGGTTAAAGAATAAATGAAATAATGATGAGGGACGGTCATCAAAGGTGAAGGACGATCACCTAGCAGGGGACGGCTGCTCTTTACCACGACATAGGACGAATGTCGGATAGAAAACGTCGACGATGCGGACGACCATCGGATAAGCATAATGAAGGACGATCATCAAGAGGTGAAGGACGATCACCTAGCAGGGTATGGCTGCTCTCGGGGTTTATCGTGACATAGGAAGAATGCTAGATAACAAGATCAACGATGGGGATGGCCATCGGATAAAATGATGAAGGACGATCATTAAGAAGGTGAAGGACGATCACCTAGCAGGGACGGCTGCTAAATATCATGACATAGGACGAATGTCAGATAGAAAGGGGTTCCAATAATGGAGACTCCGTTGGGGGAAAGGATGAGGGACGGTCATCCGAGGGTGAAGGACGATCACCTGGCAGGGTACGGCTGCCGAATATCACGACATAGGACGAATGTCGGATAGAAAAAGTTGTTTTGCTGGCGATTTGCTGGGGAAAGGTAAACACGGACGAGTGCTTACGCTTTCCGAAATAAAAGTTATAAGTGTTTTGACATTGTGTATAGATTAAAGATGCGGACGAGCATCCTTAAAACCATGATACAGACGAGTATCAAGAGAAACAAATGTTGACGCATGTCCAGAGATGACGGTACGGACGAGTACCGACTGGTTAACAAAGAACACGAACGAGTGTCGAATCTGTGGGGAACAAGTGTATATACAAGATACAGACGAGTATCTGTATAAGTATGAACAAGTATCATGAAGTATGAGCAAGACACAGACGGGTGTTCAACTTGCTGGGAAAAGTGCGACACAGACGAGTGTCAAAAGAGAAAGTGTATAAGTTATGAACTTATGAGTGTAAGAGGTGTTCAGGAAATTTGTGGGGATAGGATGACATGGACGGGTGTCAATGAGAGTGTATTATAATAAGTGTTTGGGTAACCATGCTGGGGATAGGTGACACGGACGAGTGTTAAGAGAATGTACAAGCACTGGTTTGGTTTATATATGCAGGGGATGATATGACACGGACGAGTGTCGAAAGTATATATGAACATGTGTTTGTGATTGCAAAGGGGACGCTTTGGCTTTCTGTGGGGATATATGAGATGACACAGACGAGTGTCGGGAAAAAACATATTGTGGATAATTATTTGCTGGGCGAAAGTGTTCTGGTGCATTTTCTGGGAAATGGTGGCACATACATGAGACCTTACAACAAAATGTCTGCATTCATCGCGATACCCAATACTAATGCTTGGCTATGTGAAACATAACTACACATCAGAGTGCGAAATATGACCCAGAAAATCCCCTCTCCTATTTTATCCAGTGTTGCCTCAGCAAGATAGTATCCCAAATCCTTCATTGCCTCTTCGGCAGCAAAGTTGCTTAGAAGGTGAGTCATAATTTCCTACTAAAGCATGAAGCTACAAAGAGAGGGAAGTGAAGGGTGTGGTTAGGGTTTCGTACTCTTACTTTCTTTTTCATCTTACCCCCCTCACTTTTTTTTTCATCTTCGCAGGTGACTGGTTCGAACCTGACTTGTGATCATACAAATGTTTGATTTTTGCCGTAATGTTCCATATTAGACGGAATGCTACGCCCCGGGAAAAAAATGATGCGAATGCTATGATTATGCAAAAAGAAATCGGTTCGGGATTCAGATCCCGCTGCTGTGAAGATCTCTGGATGATCTGTCTGAAGTGATATCCCAGCTGGGGATGAGATCAATGGAAGATCTGATAGGATGTAAGACTCTGCTTGGGGATTAGATCAATGATAGACCTATCTGGTGAGGAGATAACCCAGCTGGGGATGAGAAAGCTTCCGTCACTTTGTTGTGTGAGAATTTCAGACATTGCTCTTCTGCGAGAGGCTGGAGCACTGTGGGGAGATGGTTCTGTAAGATCAGAATGCGCCTAAGAGGGGGGGGGGGGGTGAATTAGGTGTTATCAAATTTTTCGATTCTTTTTCTTCGATGGATGGATTTTGCTTTTTACGGTTTAAAGAACAAAAATTGTAAAGCAGAAAAGTAAAGAAGACACAGAGGTTTATCCTGGTTCCCTTCACAATCCGAAGGTACATCCAGTCCCCTTTCAACACGAGAGAGATTTCCACTAGTTTCTTTAGAACAGTACAACCTATCACACCTTCAATGGTGAGGCCTACTTTCTAGCAAACTATACAAACAAGTATGCAAGAACAATCCTCTTGCCACACTTACCCTTATGTCCAAACAATCCTTGGAACACAAGTCACAAATAGAAAAACACTTTCTATAATATTGTTTGAGTGAGAGTACAATGAATGGTATCAATAAAAATTGATCTTCTCCTATAATCAAGAATTCACTACTTAAGATTCAATACAAGTGTTCAAGATAATATGAAAATGATGAACTTATGAACACTTTTGAAAAAATGAAAAGTATTTGAATTTAGTGATTTTGATTGTATGATAATATTTGAAAAATCTAGGAGGTGTTTATGAATTTGATTTTTGAATTTATAGTAGTTGAAACACCTATTCAAAAAGGTATGAGAATTTAAAAATAAATTCTTTGAAAAGGTATAAAAAAAACTTATGAAATAAAATCATGAAAAGGTATAACACTTAATAAACATTTGAATTTGAAGAGAAACAATTTTTCAAAATTTCTACAGTGTTAACCGGTTAACCAAATAGGTTAATCGGTTAACGCCCAGAAACGTTACCATAGATTTGAAAAATTGCTACCGTTAACCGGTTAACCCATATGGTTAACCGGTTAACACTGTTAAAATAC
Source organism: Lathyrus aphaca (assembly GCA_963966055.1). Taxonomy (NCBI): domain Eukaryota; kingdom Viridiplantae; phylum Streptophyta; class Magnoliopsida; order Fabales; family Fabaceae; genus Lathyrus; species Lathyrus aphaca. Next base: position 513,455,936 of record OZ014519.1, on the reverse strand, counting down.
AGAAAAATATTTATGTTTAAAGTGTTAAAACCAGTTCCAATTCTTTTCTAAAAAATATGCACATGCATTAAAAATTATGATGAATATATTGAACACTTGTATATCATATTAAGAAGTAAATATTGATATACCTAAGCCTTGAGACAAGTCTTGAAAGTGTTGCACAAAAGCTTGATACGATCGGAAGCATTCCATTGATGATGCATAGCCATGATCTTGATCGTTTGTTGTCATCTCGACTTTTTGCAATCTGGAATGAGCTTGGATAATGTTTACGTCATCAAAAACATTGAGCTTGAAGTATGCTTCTACAGGTTCCCTGTATTCGCTGGAGATGAGAGATTTGGCACTCTGTCGGGGAGAGAAAAAGGTCACTGGATGATTCTCCTGGGGTTTTCTGTGAGGATCCTGCTGAGGACGAGGAGACTTGACAACTCAGCTGGGGAAATGAGCATTTACTGATGCTTCTTGAGGAAGATGTGCTGGAGAAGTGATGCCTTGGCAACTTTGCTGTGGAGAACTTTCCAGATACTGTTATCCTGTCAAGACCAAGAAACATACGAGTATCCCGAGGTATCCCTTACCGGATTCCGTCATAGGAATTAGATATCCCTAGAAGTAAATACATTTCCTGCAAGCATTTATCAGAAAGGCACATCCTTTTTTATGCAAGTATCATATCATGAATATTGGACATTTTGCAAACGAAACAAAAATGTACAAGACGAAGTGTGACTGAAAACTCTGATTTTATTAATTTGTGTGCCCTGAATTGGCAAGTACAGTCAAAGAAACAAATCCCCTGAAATGAGGAGATTGTTACAAATTGAGAAAAATGAAGGTGCTGGCAACGTTGACGACGCTTCAGTGAGCTTCCCTTTGCTATGACCCGTATGACCTTGACGTTATTCTCATCTTGCTTTCTGAAGAGAGTTGATTCTGACTGATGCTTTAACCTTTCGAAGCTTGCCAAGTTGTAAGCGACACAGACGAATTCAGAATACAGTTGTTCGCTTATTCCCTTATTTTGCGTGGATTGCCCTTTCGGGTTTTCAATCCACCGGGATACCCTTTTTTGCCTGAGTTGTCCAATGCGGCTTTTCAACTCAGCGGGTGTACATTTTTCTCTCTTTATTTTCCCTTATTTTTGTCCGAGTCTTTTTATTCTGTTTTTGACTCGCCGGGATGCCCTATTTTTGCCTGGACTTACATTCTGTCTTTTATGTCCAGCGGGTCATTTTTATGCGAAGTATTTTTTAACTGCATCTGAATTCACAGGGGATAAGAAATCTTCACCATCCATAGTAGTGAGCATCAGTGCTCCACCAGAGAAAACTTTCTTTACTATGAACGGACCATCGTAATTCGGAGTCCACTTGCCCATGTGGTCTGTATGAGGAGGAAGGAGTCTCTTCAGCACAAGATCTCCCACTTGGTATTCCCGTAGCCTGACTTTCTGATCGAAGGCTTTCTTCATTCTCTTCTGATATAACTGCCCATGACAGATTGCAGCTAATCTCTTTTCTTCGATCAGATTCAATTGATTGTACTGAGAACGGACCCATTCTGCTTCGTTCAGTTCGACATCCATCAGTACCCGTAAGGAGGGTAATTCAACTTCAACAGGTAGGACTGCCTCCATACCATACACAAGCGGATACGGTGTTGCCCCAGTAGATGTTATGAATGAGGTACGATACCCGTGCAGGGCAAATGGTAGCATTTCATGCCAATCTTTATAAGTGACCATCATCTTCTGCACAATCTTCTTGATGTTCTTGTTAGCTGCCTCAACAGCGCCATTCATCTTTGGCCTGTAAGGAGAAGAGTTGTGATGTTGGATTTTGAAGTCCTGGCACAGTTCTGCCATCATTTTGTTGTTCAAGTTGGAACCATTATCGGTAATGATTCGCTCGGGAACTCCATATCGACAGATGATGTCTCTTTTCAGAAATCTAGCTACCACTTGTCTGGTGATGTTTGCATAGGAAGCTGCTTCAACCCATTTGGTGAAGTAATCAATGGCTACCAGGATGAATCTGTGGCCATTTGAAGCAGTCAGTTCGATCTTTCCAATCATGTTAATGCCCTACATGGCAAAGGGCCAAGGTGAAGACATCACGTTCAAAGGATTCGGAGGCACATGCACTTTGTCTGCATAAACCTGGCATTTATGGCACTTTCTGGCATAGGCACAATAGTCTGCATCCATTGTGATCCAGTAGTAGCCTGATCTTAACAATTTCTTGGCCATTGCATGTCCTCCAGCATGGGTACCTAAAGATCCTTCATGCACCTCGTGCATCAGCAAGTCTGCTTCTATCTTATCAACACATCTGAGAAGCACCATGTCAAAGTTCCTCTTATATAACGAACCATCAGCATTCAAGAAGAAACTACCAGCCAGCCTTCTTAAGGTCTTCTTATCATTGGATGATGCCCCAGGTGGGTATGTTTGATCCTCTAAGAAGAATTTGATGTCATTGAACCAAGGCTTGTCATCTTTAGCAATGTCCACGGAGAATACGTATGCTGGTCTGTCAAGTCTGGATACTGAAATCCGAGGCACAAAGTTGGCAGCTTGAACTTTAATCATGGAGGAAATGGTAGCCAGAGCATCCGCAAACTGATTTTCATCTCGAGGGATATACTCAAGTTTGACTGTTGTGAAGAAAGTCAGTAATCTCCTCGTATAATCACGGTATGGAATCAGATTCTCTTGGTGAGTGTACCATTTGCCGCTGGTTTGATTGACTACCAGAGCTGAATCTCCGAACACAGTTAAAGTCTTGATCTTGAGGTCAATGGCTTCCTCAAGACCCATGATACAGGCTTCATATTCAGCTTCGTTGTTAGTGCAGTTAAAGGTGAGTTTTTCCGAGAAAGGCATGTGAACTCCTTTAGGTGTAATAAGCACTGCACCAACTCCACGACAATTCATGTTAACAACCCCATTGAACATCATAGTCCATTCTTCTTCTGGGTCAGGCCCTTCAGTGTGAATAGGCTCTTGTAACACCCTAATTTTTTCCCTAAGATTGTTTCGCATATCATTTGCATTTTGCATCAAACAAGATCACACTGGCTTTCGAGTTTTTTCCTCAAATCGGGTCTATGCTTCGCAGGGGATCACCATTATTTTTATTGCTTTATCTTTATTTATATTTACTGTTTTCTAACCAAAATACAAAAAAATATGTTGCAGTGTTCTTCTTCTTCTCTGTGTTGCAGGTTTGCGAAGATGAGACAGTAATTTCATTCAGATGCGTTTGTTCAGTCACAATTCAATTTCAAGTGGATGTTTGACCTAATCTGGTCAAACTATTAAAAGATTGTGTTGACTGTCAATTGTGTGTGCCAGTAATTCATTCATCAGGCAATGCGCTTTCAAAGTACAAGTTGGTTTGTGTGACATTTGTTTTCTGTGTAAAGTTTGTTTTGTTCATCAGTTATCAGGCAGTGTGTTGCGGTTTTGAATCTTCAGTGTTTATCCGTTCATTGGCTCATCAGTTCATCAGTGATTCATCGGAGGATTTATTTTCCTCAGTCTGGTTTCAAATCATCAGGAAGTAATCAGACAAATTGCAGACGGTGGTTGTGGTTTGAGTTGTGGATTTACTCAGTGGTTCAGGATTGGCTGTATTCATTTTATCAGAGGCTTGTGCAAGAGAAATTGAGATTGGTTGTGGGCTTAGGACCATTTCATATCCATTTTCGATTAAACCATTCCTTCCAATTTTTCTAGTATCCATTATCTTAAATCATTTCCAAGTTATCCAATTAGTAGTCAATAATCATTTTTTTATCCATTTTGATCAATATCGCTTATTCTACATAAAAATCCATTTTTTTTCTTCAATATCCATTTTGCCATTTTATTCAAACCCATACTTCTATCTTTTCTTTTTTATTCCAAAATTTCTATATCCAAAAATCATTATTTCTTTTTTTTATAATTCCTTTTTTTAATCCATTCTCATTTTTTATATATATATATATATATATATATATATATATATATATATATATATACCACAAAAAAGATTAAAAAATATCCATTCTCATTTTTTTTCTTTACACAAAGAAGATTAAAAAATATGGCAGCCATTTCAATTCATATCATCCAGCAAGCATTTCCTTGGCCCACATGCCTCCCATCAAATCCTCAAGCCAAGCTATCCATATGCCCTACATCCCGTACAACATCAAGTCAGCCTGCCAAACGTAAACAAAAGTATTCAGGCCCAGCCTCGTATCCCGCAAAAGCCACAACAAAAACAATCTCAAGCCAATAAGCCAATAAGCCACAACAAAAAATAACACGCATAGCAAATTGAAACAAAACGCAGGATGCTAGCACTCAAAACGCAAACCTCACACGGAACCTTCAGCTTGCAACAACAACTTCCCACGCGCAAATAGTTTTGCTTCAGCTCACTCAACAACAAGCCGTATCCAAAAGCCAACCAATTTCCAGCTAATGTTTCCGCCGTGCGCATAACAACAAGCAAGCCAAACAATAACAAGCTGAACAAACTGAAGCCAACACTTCCGTATCCTACATCCTGCACAAGCCGAAACCAGTTTCAATTATTCCTCACACTTCTGCCAGCCACACAAGCCGCGCCGTACCACAATTACAATACGCATCTCACACGCCCAAAAGATCCAAGCCTAACAGCACGCACGACGCACGAACACACAGAAAAATCGTGAGCAATCAAAACGCACAACAACAGAAGACAAAACGCAGTGAATTTCAAAACGAGCTAGCACGAGATTCTCACCTTCCGAAACGCATTCGCATCACTCAAAACGGCATCAAATCTTTTTTTTCTTCTCCTATTTAAAGAGCATCAGATTCATTCATTCTTCAAGCTTTGATAAGCCAAAATCTCGCTGCCGAAATTGAAACCAAACCAAATCCTTTTCCATCTTCAACCTCTCAAATCCCTAATTCCCAAATCTGTCAAACCAAAACCGAATTGAGAAGAGAAAGAAACCTCTTGAAGAAGAAGAAGAAGAAATCGGAAGTTGAGAGAGCATTGGTTTCGTGTTTTTTTTTTCGCGATTGAGAAGGTGAGGAAGATATGGCCGCCGTGTGTGTTCTTGTTGTTACCCTGTTTCTTTACGTTTGATTTGAGGAAGAAGAAGTCTTAGACTTCTATTTTGTTTTTTTAATTTTGATTAATTGTTTTTAATAAAATGAAATGATATGGTGGGCTTGGATCTCATCTTGGATCAGTGTTAGATCCGTTTCTGTATACCCCTAACCCGCGGTTGCTTACTTCCCCTCCCCCTTTCTTTATTTTTTTTCTCTTTTAAAATTTGGTTTTTGTTATATTTTTTAGATTTGTATTATATTATTTTTGATAAAAGATTTTTTTAGGAAAAGAATTCAGAAAGAGATTTGGAAACAATGTTTAGAAAAAAAAATGATTTAGAAAATATTTTATAAATTATTTTAGAGAAGATATTTGGAAAATAACTTTAGAAAAGAAATTAAAAAAAAATGTTTCTAATTCTTTTTTGAATCTATTTTGGATCCATTATTCTTCATCTCCTTTTAATTTTGGTCGATGACAATCTTCCGATTCGGGATTGTTGATTTCCGATTAAGCTTAATCTTCATTATTTCAAATCTATGGATGAATGATCATTTGGATCATTCTTCATACTTTGAGATCGTGATAGGTTGCTAATCGAGAAATTCAACGATAATTTCAATTAAGATTAGACCTTCCTCTTCTTTTAGTGTGGCATGTTTTCGGAGAACGATTCATTATATCGTTTCTCTAACATGTATTAACACGAATATTTTCCACTTTAATTAGTGGTGGCCGGCCTCATTTGTAGGGTAATTACTTCGTAAATTACTCGGCGATTGCTTAACATAGACCTAAAGTTGTCCCGATTCGATTAAAGATCCACTTGGATCCGGTTGCTTTGGTTTTATTTTCCTTGTTGTGGTTGTGCTTGATTAAGTTCATCATACCACCTTATATTGTAAATAATATTATAATGTGAATATAATTGTTTAAGTTTAATCTCTTGCACCTTATCCTTTTGTTTTAATCTCTTGCTCCCTTATCTCCTTATTATATTTTGCCATATTATATCATATATCATTGTTTATATTCATATTGTGCTTGTATATATTCATATTGTGCTTGTTTTTATTTTTGTCCATTTGGATATTAAAACACTTAATAAAGGATTAAACTCTTAAAAAACTTGTGACTTCTAACTTTGGACTCATGGTTACTATCCCGAACTTTTGGAGATTGGACTTAGACCTTCTAGGATTCCCTTTGCTCAAGTTGGAGTGGTTAGAAATCTTGGCCTCAAATGATGTCATTAACTTTTGAAGATGGAAGTCCGAACTTTGAAGATTTGTACATATTGGTCTTGGTAACTTCTTTCCTTAGCTTTTAATTCAAGCATTAGGACTAGTCTCTTCATCTCCTCCCCATTCTTTAATTTTCAAAACTTCTTCCTATTTCAAAACCTTCTCGTTTTCTAAACTTCAAACACTTTCATAAACAAACCTTGACTTAGGTCAAGCGATTTTTAATCTTTTCCTTTTATTTTCTTAACCAAATATTAATTCATGTAAATATATTAAAACCATTTTTGTACATACTTTAAAAAATACAAATCCATTCAATTGTTTTTGTGCCTTGTGCACTTTTCTTCTTTTCCACATGTTTAGATATGATTCATCCCTTTTAGCGGAATTATTCGCTAAGGGATGACGACTTATCTTTACATATTAAAATTAATTCAACCCACTTATTCTTTTCAAACTTTGTACCACGAACTACGAGGTTTTGATCTCGCATTGCACTTTGTGGGTACGTAGGCATAAGGCGTTAAAACCTTATCAAACACGAAATCATTAAAAAATAATCTTCTTCTCATCTCTTCCATCATTTTAAACAAACCAATTTCAGACCAAAAGCAATAAGTATTTCAAAGGGCTCCCGTGGAGTACCACGGATGAGTCGGGTGCCTAAAACCTTCCCGGTTCATAACCAATCCCCTTACCCAATCTCTGTTTATTTCTTTTAGCCTTTGCTTTTAGAATCCTAGGTTTTTATTCGTTCTTTCACCTTTTTCCATTCGGAAATAAAGAAAAGCGCGGTGGCGACTCTGTGTTAATCGAGTTAAGTTAATCAATAGCTTACACTCACGATTTTACCGCTACAGAAAAGTGGCGACTCTGCTGGGGAGTAATCTCTAAGCGGATTTAGCCTACTTTGATTTATTTATCGCTTTGGTTTGAATTGTTTGTTATTTGTTTTTTCCGTTTTGGTTTTGGTGATCCTCTGTGTGAGATAGATTCTAACCCGGATCTGAGTGACACTTATGATAGGACGGCGATATTCGAAGCGATATGTGATGGAGTAGTCCAAAGCAATATCAATTTGATAATCTCCACTCGGTTAGGCTCTCTTGGACTATCAATGTCATGACGAGTAATCGTACGTGGCATTATTTTCCGACCTTGAGCTGATCATACTGAGGACCTTAGAACCCTTAACCCATCTAAGCCAATTTAGGAACGTAGTGCGGAAGCTGTCTGGATGTAAATCTAAGGCGGTTGTCACGCGATACTACACTCGGACGAGGTCTATTTTAAGAATGTTATCGGTTGGGGAGTAATCCAACGTACCGATAAAATTCTAAAGATAGCTGATAACTCCGGGCACCTCTGTTAGCACCCTTTTGGTTTCTTGCAGGTACAATGAAGACAAAACCTTAGTACTTACCTGTGTGGGTTGGTTCTGTTACCTTGACTTCATGCTCGTGACTCGGAACTTAAGCCCGTCTGCCTTGTGTGATCTTGTTTGTGTTTGTTGCATACATGCCATCATAACATTCATGAGCATTATCCGTAAGATTTCAAAGGACTTATAAGAAACTTTTGCAAATTTCAGATGTCCATGGCTATGACTTTTGAAAGGAGGAACACAAAGAAGTACACTTTCAAGAGTCCTAATATTGTAGAGTTGAGAACGCTAGGAGCTTTGGTTGCTGATACCCAAGAGTTCCGAAAATGTCATGGAAAGCTGTTGCATATGTTGGATCTTGATGTACCTGAGGGGATTCTCCCTACCTTGGCTCAGTTTTATGACCCGTTGCACCATTGTTTCACCTTTCCGGATTATCAGCTTGTACCTACTTTGGAGGAATATTCTCATTGGTTAGGTTTACCCATTCTGGACAAGGAGTTTCTTTTCACTGGATTAGAGAAGGAGCTTACTGTCAAGGTTATTGCTAAAGCATTGTTTCTTAAGGAATCCGAGCTTAATGGGAAGTTTCTCCCAAAGGGGAGTGTCCGTGGTATTAATGCCAAGTTTTTGATGGGAAAGGCTTCTACTTCGCTTGCTTTGGGTCATAGAGATGCGTTTGAGGCTATCCTTGTTTTGCTCATTTACGGCATTGTCTTGTTTCCGAATTTGGATGGCATTGTGGATGAGAATGCTATTCAGATCTTCTTGAAGAAGAACCCGATTCCTACTTTGCTTGGAGATATGTACCATGCCTTTCACTATAGGACTTCTAAAGGTGACGGAGAGATTGTTTGTTGTGCACCTCTTCTTTATAGGTGGTTTATTTCGCACCTACCGAAGTCAGATGTTTTCAAGGACAACAGAGAGAATCGAAGATGGTCTCAGAGGTTGATGTCGCTTTCTCATAAGGACATGACATGGTATAGCTCTTATTATGACATTGGAGTTCTCATTGATAGTTGTGGAGAATTCCCTAATGTACCTCTTCTTGGTACACGTGGGGGAATTAGCTACAACCCCATTTTGGCTAGACGACAGTTCGGTTATTGTTTGAAGGATGTTCCAAACAATCTTGCCTTATCCCGTTTCTTCTTTCTTAATGGTGATGATCATATAGAGATGAAGAAAAGGATTGCTCATTCTTGGCATGTTGTTCACCGGAAAGAGAAAGGTCAATTGGGTAGACAACATCTTCCTCCTTCCGATTGTTATATTCAGTGGGTTCAATCTAGAGCTTCCAAGCTCAAGATGCCTTACCCACCTGAGGAGCCTATGTTTCCCATATTGCCTTTGTCTGCTTTTCTACCTCCCGTTGATGAGAAGTTGGTTCTTCAAGAAGAGTTAGAGAAGATGAAGAAAGAGAAAGAAGAATGGTTACTTGAGAGGACTACTATGCAGGAGCAGCTTAAGGAGAAGGATGATCTTATTGAGCTACTTGAGCGACGCGTCACGAAGAGGCCGAGAGAGGATTTATTTTCCTCTAGCACTCCATGTACTATTCCTCCTACTTCCGGTGCTTGGAAGGCCATTGTCGACAAGTTGGTGAAGGATAAGGAAGATATGGAAGAGAGGTACGAGAATGAGATCAAGAGGATTCGTATGAAGTATCAGCCAGGATTCGGGACTTCTTCGGATATGATTCCATAGGCTTAGTTTACTCTTTCTCTTATGTATTAGGATTATTGATGTTTGTACTTCATTTGTAATCCTCACTTTGATATTAATGAGAATGAGTTTTTAAGTATTTCAAAAATGTCTCTTTATGAATAATGCAAGTTAACTTATAATCCTTTGAAATCTTTGCATTTGCATATACATAGCATGCATCATACTTGCATTTTGTCTTGCTTTTTTGAGTGTTCTCCAGGGTTCTTATTGTTGTTTCTTGGTCTTCATCTCAGTGTTCCTGTCAAGCTGACTCATTGCTTTGATACTCGAGCTAATCGGAAAAGAGTGATGGATACTTTGCAACAAGAGAATCGCGAGCTGCGCGAAGAGGTTACTTATCTGAGGGAAAGCTTGGAAAGAGTGACTGCTATGATGGAAAATTTGATGGCTGCTCAGAATCAGCCACCTCCTAGTCCTCCTGCTCAGAATACTGTCATCTCTGAAGTTGTTACCGCATCCATTCCTGTTGAGACTGTTGTTTCTCCTCGCCACCGTATACCTTCTAGCACGCCCTGGGGCATGCCTGTTGACTTTTTTCCTGCTGGATATCGTCCTCCTCATCGTCCGGAGACTGCTGCATTTAATGCTATCCCACAGCCAGTGTGGACTACTCTTCCTCCAATTGTGACTACTGCACCGTCTGGGGTGCGCAATGTTCCGCATCATGATGAAACGATTTACCATGCTGAGCCTAGTGAAGGCGCTGGAGTTGCTGAAAGACTTGATGACTTCCAGGGACGCTTTGTTGAGATCCAGAGAGAGATGAGAGCTTTGAAGCATAAAGATTTGTTCGGAAAAGATGCTTATGACCTTTGTCTGGTCCCGAATGTTAAAGTTCCTTACAAATTCAAGTTGCCCGAGTTTGAGAAGTACAAAGGCAACACTTGTCCGTTGAGCCATCTGACGATGTATGCAAGGAAGATGTCGACTCAGACTGATAATGATAAGCTGCTGATTCACTATTTCCAGGACAGTTTAACCGGGGCACCTATGAGGTGGTATATGAGTCTGGATAATAGCCAAATCAAGACCTTCAATGATTTGGGAGAAGCTTTTGTGAAGCAGTATAAGTACAATGTTGATATGGCGCCTGATAGAGATCAACTTCGTGCTATGTCCCAAAGGAAAAAGAGACTTTTAAGGAATATGCACAGAGATGGAGAGAGCTGGCAGCTCAGATTGTTCCTCCGTTAGAAGAAAAAGAAATGACGAAGATCTTTTTGAAGACGTTGGGTTCTTTTTATTATGAGAGGATGATAGCAAGCGCTCCTTCCGATTTCACTGAGATGGTGAGCATGGGTTTGCGTTTAGAAGAAGGTGTCCGTGAGGGACGGTTGACTCAAGAGAATGGCAATGGTTCAAGCGCTAGAAGGTTCAATTTCGGGAAAAAGAAAGAAAATGAGACTAATGCAGTATCCCGAGAAAGTTATAGAAGACCTCACACTCGTGTGAATCACCATTCGCAGCACCATTCGCAGCATGTGGCTTCTGTAACACCAATGATTAACATGGCTCCAACTGTGCCAGCTGTTCCAAAGTTCCAACCTCGTTATCAGCAACCTTCTGTGCAACAAGGTGGTAATCAACTAGCTCGGACCAAGCCCAGTTTTGATCCTATTCCTGTGCCGTATGCGGACTTGCTTCCGTCTTTGATTGCAAAGAATCTTGTGCAAACTCGTCCTCCACCTCCAGTTCCAGAGACTATTCCATGGTGGTATAAGCCAGAAGCTCGTTGTGCTTTTCATCAAGGTGCCACGGGGCATGATGTTGAGAACTGTTATCCTTTGAAGTTTGAAGTACAGAAATTGATGAGGAACAATGTTCTATATTTTAATGATGTTAACCCAAATGTGCAGAAGGATCCGTTGCCGAAGCATGGTAATGCGTCTGTGAATATGGTTGCTGGTTGTCCTGGGTTGTTTAAGATCTATGAAGTCAGTCATATCCGAAGATCTTTGGTGGAAATGCACGCTTTTTTGAGTGAATATCACGATATCGATCATGACTATGCTGGTTGTTGTATCTGCTCGGTGAATCCGCGTGGTTGCGTGATTGTGAAAAGAGATATCCAGAAGATGATGGACGATAAGCTGATCGAAGTAACAGCGAAGAGAGATGAATATGAGAATGAAGTGAATGTCATTATGCCTCAGTTCAATCTTCCTGAAAGGGTTGCTCCTGAGAGAGTGGTGTTTTCTTTTGATAGTCGCCAGACTGCTGTTACTCCATTGGTGATCAATGTACCTGGTCCAATACCATATGAGTCTGATAAAGCTGTTCCATACCGGTATAATGCTACGATGATAGAGAATGGTAGGGAAGTTCCTCTTCCTACTCCAAAGTCTGTGGTTAGCATTGCTGATGTGACGAAAGTTACCCGAAGCGGTAGATTGTATGCTTCAGACCCTCCGAAAAGAGTTGAAGATACCAGTGCGAGCAAGCAGATTATGGATGCTGTTGTCCAATCGAGCCAATCTGGTAATAGTGATGATGAAGTGCTAAAGTTGATAAAGAAGAGTGAGTATAACATTTCTGAGCAGTTATTGCAGACTCCCTCGAAGATATCAGTGTTGTCTCTCTTGTTGAGTTCTGAAGCTCATAGGCAGTCATTGCAGAAGATTCTGGATCAAGCCTATGTTGACCATGATGTGACGGTTGATCAATTTGATAGTATTGTGGCGAATATCACTTCATGCAACAATTTGAGCTTCTGTGATGACGATCTGCCTGAAGAAGGAAGAGATCATAACTTGGCGTTGCACATCTCAGTGAATTGTCAAGAAGATGCTTTATCTAAGGTGCTAGTTGATACTGGCTCGTCTCTGAATGTTATGCCAAAATCGACTTTGTCAAAGCTTGCGTTTCAAGGTGCTCCCATGAGGCACAGTGGGATTATAGTGAAAGCGTTTGACGGGTCAAAGAAGACAGTGATTGGAGAGGTGGATCTTCCCATTCTTATTGGACCGTTTGTATTCAAGATTACTTTTCAAGTAATGGATATACGTCCCGCATATAGTTGTCTCCTCGGAAGACCATGGATCCACGAGGCTGGAGCTGTAACATCCACTCTTCATCAGAAACTGAAGTTTGTAAGAGAAGGTAAATTGGTGACCATTGAAGGAGAGAGGGCGATGCTTGTGAGCAATCTGTCTTCTTTCTCTTATATTGATGCTGAGGACGAGGTGGGAACGTCGTTTCAAGCTCTTTCTGTTGTGAATAGTGTTGTTAAGAAGAATGCCATGCCCATGTCCTCTTTCAAGGATGCCCTGCGAGTGATTGAAGCTGGTCAGTCTGATGGTTGGGGAAGAATTATTGATGCTGTCGACAACAAGGAAGGTTTTGGTATCGGCTTTGCACCTGGTGCAGTTATCAAAGATCCAAAGACTATTCAAGAAGGCTTCCGAAGTGCTGGATTTATCAACGATCATTCCGCTGCTGCCATCATTGATAATGATGATGATGAAGACGAAGAAATGCAAGACTTTGTTACACATGGAAAGATTTGCCAGAACTGGATCGCTGTTGATGTTCCTTTTATCGTTCATTCTTCAAAGTAATTTGTTTTTATTTTCTTTCAAAAATCCTTTCACTCTGCCCAAGGTGAAAGTGATGCTTGTTGGGCTTTGTTTCAAATTTTATCATCATCAATAAAATGTTATTTTGTTATTTCCATATGTGTTTTTCATTTTTTTGCTTTATTCTGAAAAATGGTAATATAAAAAACCAAAAAATATAATAATTGTGTATCTGCATATTGTTTGCACTTTTGTTCATCTTCTAAAATAAAAATAAAATCATTGTGCAGATTGATTGATAAACCCATTGAAAACAATGATCCTATGCCCTCTCCCAACTTTGAATTTCCTGTGTTTGAAGCTGAGGAAGAGGATGATGAAGAGATTCCAAATGAAATTTCTCGGTTGCTTGAGCACGAGGAGAAGATTATTCAGCCTCATGGAGAGTCTATAGAGATGGTCAACTTGGGTTCTGAAGATGAAAAGAAAGAGGTCAAAGTTGGAGCATTGTTGGATCCTGATGTTAAGAAGAAGATTATAGAGCTTCTCAGAGAATATGTTGATGTATTTGCTTGGTCTTATCAAGACATGCCAGGTCTTGATACTAATATTGTGGAGCATAGATTGCCGCTGAAGCCTGAATGTCCACCTGTAAAGCAGAAGCTCAGAAGAACTCATCCAGACATGGCATTAAAAATCAAAGAGGAGGTTCAAAAGCAGATTGATGCAGGTTTTCTTGTGACGTCAAATTATCCCGAATGGGTGGCCAATATTGTTCCTGTTCCAAAGAAAGACGGAAAAGTCCGAATGTGCGTAGATTACAGAGATTTGAACAAAGCTAGTCCGAAAGATGATTTTCCATTGCCACATATTGATATGTTGGTAGATAATACGGCTAAGTTTGATGTATTCTCTTTTATGGACGGATTTTCCGGTTATAATCAAATAAAGATGGCACCCGAGGACATGGAAAAGACCACATTTATTACACCATGGGGAACATTCTGTTACAGAGTGATGCCCTTTGGATTGAGGAATGCTGGTGCGACGTACCAAAGAGCTATGACCACACTTTTCCATGATATGATGCATAAGGAAATCGAAGTATATGTTGATGATATGATTTCCAAGTCGAAGACTGAAGAGGATCATGTTGAGCATTTGCTGAAGTTGTTTCAAAGGTTAAGAAAGTATAAGCTTCGTCTGAATCCGAACAAGTGCACATTTGGTGTACGTTCTGGAAAGTTGCTAGGTTTCATTGTTAGCCAAAGAGGTATTGAAGTTGATCCTGATAAAGTGAAAGCTATTCAGGAAATGCCTGCTCCAAGAACCGAAAAGCAAGTCAGAGGATTCTTGGGCCGATTGAATTATATCTCAAGGTTTATCTCTCACATGACTGCCACATGTGCTCCGATTTTCAAGTTGCTTCGGAAAGATAAAGGTTGTGTCTGGACTAATGATTTCCAGAAGGCGTTTGAAGGTATTAAAGAATATCTGCTTGAACCTCCTATTTTGTCTCCTCCGGTGGAAGGTAGACCGATGATCATGTACTTGACTGTGTTGGAAGATTCCATGGGTTGTGTGCTTGGTCAGCAAGATGAAAATGGAAGAAAAGAACATGCAATTTACTACTTGAGTAAGAAATTCACTGATTGTGAGTCTCGGTACTCCATGCTTGAAAAAACTTGTTGTGCCTTAGCTTGGGCTGCAAAGCGTCTTCGCCAGTATATGCTGAATCATACGACTTGGTTGATCTCTAAAATGGATCCAATCAAGTATATCTTTGAAAAGCCTGCTTTGACTGGGAGGATTGCTCGTTGGCAAATGTTATTATCAGAATATGATATCGAGTACCGAACTCAAAAAGCTATAAAAAGTAGTATCTTGGCTGACTATTTGGCACATCAACCGATTGATGATTACCAACCTGTTAAGTTTGATTTTCCAGATGAGGATGTGATGTTTTTGAAAGTGAAAGATAATGATGAACCTTTGATTGAGGAAGGGCCGGAGCCTGGATCTCGATGGGGTTTAGTTTTTGATGGTGCTATGAATGCACGTGGAAGAGGAATTAGGGCAATGATCATTACTCCCGATGGTTCACATATTCCTTTTGCCGCAAGATTGACTTTTCCTTGTACCAATAATGAAGCTGAGTATGAAGCCTGCATTATGGGTCTTGAAGAAGCTATTGATTTGAGAATTAAACATCTTGATGTATACGAAGATTCTGCCTTGGTGATTAATCAGATTCAGGGCACGTGGGTAACTCATCAACCTCACTTGATCCCCTATAGAGATTATGCCAGGAAGATATCAACTTTCTTCACTGAAGTTGAGTTCCATTATATTCCTCGCGATGAGAATCAAATGGCAGATGCTTTAGCAACCATAGCTTCCATGATAAAAGTGCACCAGTGGAATGATGTTCCCATGATTAGTGTGAATCGACTCGAAAAACCAGCTCATGTGTTTGCAGTTGAAGAGGTCCATGATGACAAGCCTTGGTACCATGATATTAAATGTTTTCTCCAGAGTCAAGAATACCCGCTTGGGGCATCTGGTAAAGATAAGAGAACTTTGAGGAGATTGGCAGGCAATTTCTTCCTGAATGGAAATGTACTTTACAAGAGAAATTTTGACATGGTCTTGCTCAGATGCGTGGATAGACACGAAGCAGACATGTTGATGAAAGAAATTCATGAAGGATCCTTTGGCACTCATGCCAATGGGTATGCAATGGCTAAAAAGATGTTGAGAGCAGGTTACTATTGGCTGACAATGGAATCTGATTGTTGCAAATATGTGAAAAAGTGCCATAAGTGTCAAGTGTACGCTGATAAGATTCACGTGCCACCAGCTTACCTCAATGTGATTTCTTCCCCATGGCCTTTCTCCATGTGGGGAATTGATATGATTGGCATGATTGAACCCAAGGCTTCGAATGGACATCGCTTTATTCTCGTGGCAATTGACTACTTCACCAAGTGGGTTGAAGCTGCATCGTATGCTAATGTGACCAAGCAAGTTGTGGTTCGGTTTATCAAGAATAATCTTATCTGCAGATATGGTGTTCCGAATAGAATCATTACTGATAATGGTTCGAACTTGAACAATAAGATGATGAAAGAGCTTTGTGAAGATTTCAAGATTCAACACCATAATTCCTCTCCTTATAGACCGAAGATGAATGGGGCTGTTGAAGCTGCGAATAAGAACATTAAGAAGATCATTCAAAAGATGGTTGTGACGTATAAGGACTGGCATGAGATGCTCCCTTTTGCTTTGCATGGGTATCGTACATCTATCCGCACTTCAACAGGGGCAACCCCTTTCTCACTTGTTTATGGTATGGAAGCAGTGCTCCCCGTCGAAGTTGAGATCCCATCAATGAGAGTTCTGATGGAAGCCAAGTTGACTGAGGCTGAATGGTGTCAGAGTAGATTTGACCAGTTGAATTTGATTGAAGAAAAGAGAATTAAAGCTTTATGTCATGGTCGGTTGTACCAGCAAAGAATGAAGAAAGCTTTTGATAAGAAGGTCAAACCTCGTGTATTCAGAGAAGGCGACCTCGTGCTCAAAAAGATTCAGTCTTTCCTTAAAGATTCTCGGGGCAAGTGGACTCCGAACTATGATGGACCATATGTTGTTAAGAAAGCCTTCTCTGGCGGTTCATTAATTCTTGCAACTATGGATGGTGAGGAGATCACTCGCCCTGTGAATGCGGATGCAGTCAAGAAATACTTCGCCTAAAAAATAATAAAAGAACAGCTCGCTAAGTTGAAAACCCGAAAGGGCGGCTTAGGCAAAAATGAGCGTCTCGGTGGATTGAAAACCCGAAAGGGCGGTCCAGGCAAAAATTAGAGACATAAACAGAAATAATTATCCCGGTAGATTGAAAACCCGAAAGGGCAATCTAGGCAAAAGTTAGGGATCATGGCAAGTAACTGCATCGACAGACTGAATCGCTTATAGTGACCGAGGATTTCAGATTTTTGTTCCTCAGAAGAATTATTCATCAAAGGTTCTTATTCACTCATCCTTGACTGAAGTTTCGGACACAGTGGAGTTCAAAGTTGATAGGGAGAATAGTGATCATTGTATCTCAATGTAGCCCTTTTCCATGTATTTACCATTTTTCAAACTTGTAATGATCCATGGAGTCATGCCATTTGCTGACTACCATTCTATCAATGAATTTGAGCTTTTATCCAATTGTTTGTAATTCTTTATATTGTTTCTGTTTACAAAATTTCAATTTATTGTTGATGAAATTTTTGAAACAAATTTAATAAATTTAATTTTTGAAGATTTTAAAAACATTTTTTTCTTTTGATATCTGAACAAATAAAGGATGTCAATAGTGATTCCAAAAATGGTAAAGTCTGGATGTGTGTAACTTGTCTCTCCCAAAGCAGGGTTTGATTCGGTTGTGTCCATGTGAAGTTCTCGGATAGTCTTGATCAGATTGATGTTAATGATGGTTTGTTCCCCAACCATGATGTTGAATGGAGATTGTATGTATCCCCCAGAAGAGTTGTTGGAAGGGATGTTCAGAATCCCTAGCTGAGTGTTGATCCTTTCCTCAGCAAGTTATCTTTGAATTGAGAAGTATTGGGAATCCCCAGCTGAGCTCATGTTCCTCAGCTTGATTATTTGCATCATTGAATATAGAAGTATTGATATAGCAGTCAGTTTAGAGGTTTTCTTTTACCCTATGTTGGGTACTGATTTAAAATCCCTCATAACTGTGTTTTGGCTATGATGTTAACTTCTGATATCCATATGGATCCTCAGTAGGTCTGCATGTGTTGAGTTCCAGCAGGTTCCTATGTGATTTTTTAGCAAGTCTGGCACTCTATCCCCAGGTGGAGCAGGAGTTGTATGACAGTTATTCTTTGTGAAGTTTGATTTTTTATCAAGATTATTTTCATCCTCAGCAGATTATTACCTTGCCTCAGCAGGATGATTTTCCTAGCAGATGCTGTTTTATCATGATTTGAGCCTTGTAGCAGGATTTTATTCCTTTGATGGCTTATGATTTTCCCCTGCAGATTTCAAGATTGAATCTCCAGTTGTTTCCCTACATTATTATCTGAGATTAGCCGAGTATCCGGTTGTTGTGGTGTTTATGTCACCTGTTTCTTATCTTTATGTCTGTTTTGTCAGCATATTCATAAGCATATTCATACGCATAAACATAGCATTGTTTGCTTGCATTCTTGCGTTTATCATTGTTATCTGCTCTTTGGTGTGGATTTTCCCCACAGAGTGTGTGTGTCGTGTTCCTCTCAAGTTTAGAGTGTCGACCATTAAGCAGAAAGAGTTAATCCTTTCTAATTCCCCACTGAGTTTGTTTCTCATGGAAGATATTGATTCAGTTTCCTTCCCAGTTTATTATCCGGATGGAATTGTCCCCAGTTGAGATATTTCCTCCTTGGGATGAGTCTTGTTTGACCGTTTCTTTCCAATTTGTTCTTGGATTGAACTTTGGTCCTCTGTATTGCTTTGGAATTAAGCTATCATTGTTTGATAGTGGGCAACATTTTCTCCAGCTTGCGTATATTTGCTCTGGATGTAGCTATCAGTAATCGATAGTGGATAATATTACCAAATTGATTAAGTTCTTTCACTTGTGCTCCTACCCAGTAAATTCGGTAGTCGAGATATCTTCCTCTTACCCAGTAAAAAGGTAATAGAGTTTGTTATTCTTTGATTTAGCTCCTACCCAGTAAATTAGGTAGTTGAGAGTTTGTCTACCCAGTAAATCCGGTAGTCAAGTTATTTTCCTTTTACCCAGTAAAAAGGTAATAGAATCAGATATTTTCATCTACCCAGTAAAAAGGTAATCTGATTGAGTTGCTACCCAGTAAATCCGGTAGCCGATATTTCTTCTTCTTACCCAGTAAAAAGGTAACAGAAACTATTTCCATGTGATTGAGTTCTCTACCCAGTAAATCAGGTAGTTGAAAATTTCTTACCTAGTAAAAAGGTAATAGAAGTTGTTTCTCTTTGATTGAACTCCTACCCAGTAAATCAGGTAGTGGATCATACTCCTATCCAGTAAATCGATAGTCGAGTCCTTTATATTTCCTACCCAGTAAATCAGGTAGTCGAGATTTTTTTTTTCTTACCCAGTAAAAAGGTAATTGAGGTTATTCCTCCGTATTTCGCTCCTATCCAGTAAATTGATAGTTGAGTCATTTGTTTTCTCCTGCCCAGTAAATCAGGTAGTTGAAAGTTTTGCTGCTCAGTAAAAGGTAGTGAAGGTTATTCCTTTTATTTCACTCCTATCCAGTAAATCGATAGTTGAGTCCTTTATATCTTACCCAGTAAAAAGGTAATTGAGGTTATCCCTCCATATTTTACTCCTATCCAGTAAATTGATAGTCGAGTCCATTGTTTTCTCTACCCAGTAAATCAGGTAGTTAAGAACATTTCTTACCCAGTAAAAAGGTAATTGAGGTCATTCCTCCGGATTTTGCTCCTATCCAGTAAATTGATAGTCGAGTCTGTTGTATTTCCTACCCAGTAAACCAGGTAGTTGATGATTCCTTTTCCTACACAGTATTTCTCCATTTCTTGGATTCAAATATTTGTTTGGTTGATATTCCTGGCAGGGTGTTTATTTTTCCCTGGTTGAATCTTGTTCCTGATTATTTCATATCTTTTCCCAAGAGGAGTCTGTTATCCAGTGATTTATTTTCCTGGTAACTCTTTTGTTGTCTGTCTGTTGTTTCCACAGCGGGATTTTCTTCTGTGTCCCCAAGTTGTGCTTTTCTCTGGTGGTCATTATTTTCCCCACAGAGATCTTGGTTTTGCATATCATATTCATATCATATCATTTGTTCTCTTAGGACAAAAATTGGGTATTCTATATTTAAGTCTCTCCCATCCTGTAGAGACGAAGATGTCAATCTTCATATCTTCGGATTGAAGAAACTTAAATAGGGGCAGCTGTAACACCCTAATTTTTGCCCTAAGATTGTTTCGCATATCATTTGCATTTTGCATCAAACAAGATCACACTGGCTTTCGAGTTTTTTCCTCAAATCGGGTCTATGCTTCGCAGGGGATCACCATTATTTTTATTGCTTTATCTTTATTTATATTTACTGTTTTCTAACCAAAATACAAAAAAATATGTTGCAGTGTTCTTCTTCTTCTCTGTGTTGCAGGTTTGCGAAGATGAGATAGTAATTTCATTCAGATGCGTTTGTTCAGTCACAATTCAATTTCAAGTGGATGTTTGACCTAATCTGGTCAAACTATTAAAAGATTGTGTTGACTGTCAATTGTGTGTGCCAGTAATTCATTCATCAGGCAATGCGCTTTCAAAGTACAAGTTGGTTTGTGTGACATTTGTTTTCTGTGCAAAGTTTGTTTTGTTCATCAGTTATCAGGCAGTGTGTTGCGGTTTTGAATCTTCAGTGTTTATCCGTTCATTGGCTCATCAGTTCATCAGTGATTCATCGGAGGATTTATTTTCCTCAGTCTGGTTTCAAATCATCAGGAAGTAATCAGACAAATTGCAGACGGTGGTTGTGGTTTGAGTTGTGGATTTACTCAGTGGTTCAGGATTGGCTGTATTCATTTTATCAGAGGCTTGTGCAAGAGAAATTGAGATTGGTTGTGGGCTTAGGACCATTTCATATCCATTTTCGATTAAACCATTCCTTCCAATTTTTCTAGTATCCATTATCTTAAATCATTTCCAAGTTATCCAATTAGTAGTCAATAATCATTTTTTTATCCATTTTGATCAATATCGCTTATTCTACATAAAAATCCATTTTTTTTCTTCAATATCCATTTTGCCATTTTATTCAAACCCATACTTCTATCTTTTCTTTTTTATTCCAAAATTTCTATATCCAAAAATCATTATTTCTTTTTTTTATAATTCCTTTTTTTAATCCATTCTCATTTATATATATATATATATATATATATATATATATATATATATATATATATATATACCACAAAAAAGATTAAAAAATATCCATTCTCATTTTTTTTCTTTACACAAAGAAGATTAAAAAATATGGCAGCCATTTCAATTCATATCATCCAGCAAGCATTTCCTTGGCCCACATGCCTCCCATCAAATCCTCAAGCCAAGCTATCCATATGCCCTACATCCCGTACAACATCAAGTCAGCCTGCCAAACGTAAACAAAAGTATTCAGGCCCAGCCTCGTATCCCGCAAAAGCCACAACAAAAACAATCTCAAGCCAATAAGCCAATAAGCCACAACAAAAAATAACACGCATAGCAAATTGAAACAAAACGCAGGATGCTAGCACTCAAAACGCAAACCTCACACGGAACCTTCAGCTTGCAACAACAACTTCCCACGCGCAAATAGTTTTGCTTCAGCTCACTCAACAACAAGCCGTATCCAAAAGCCAACCAATTTCCAGCTAATGTTTCCGCCGTGCGCATAACAACAAGCAAGCCAAACAATAACAAGCTGAACAAACTGAAGCCAACACTTCCGTATCCTACATCCTGCACAAGCCGAAACCAGTTTCAATTATTCCTCACACTTCTGCCAGCCACACAAGCCGCACCGTACCACAATTACAATACGCATCTCACACGCCCAAAAGATCCAAGCCTAACAGCACGCACGACGCACGAACACACAGAAAAATCGTGAGCAATCAAAACGCACAACAACAGAAGACAAAACGCAGTGAATTTCAAAACGAGCTAGCACGAGATTCTCACCTTCCGAAACGCATTCGCATCACTCAAAACGGCATCAAATCTTTTTTTTCTTCTCCTATTTAAAGAGCATCAGATTCATTCATTCTTCAAGCTTTGATAAGCCAAAATCTCGCTGCCGAAATTGAAACCAAACCAAATCCTTTTCCATCTTCAACCTCTCAAATCCCTAATTCCCAAATCTGTCAAACCAAAACCGAATTGAGAAGAGAAAGAAACCTCTTGAAGAAGAAGAAGAAGAAATCGGAAGTTGAGAGAGCATTGGTTTCGTGTTTTTTTTTTTCGCGATTGAGAAGGTGAGGAAGATATGGCCGCCGTGTGTGTTCTTGTTGTTACCCTGTTTCTTTACGTTTGATTTGAGGAAGAAGAAGTCTTAGACTTCTATTTTGTTTTTTTTTATTTTGATTAATTGTTTTTAATAAAATGAAATGATATGGTGGGCTTGGATCTCATCTTGGATCAGTGTTAGATCCGTTTCTGTATACCCCTAACCCGCGGTTGCTTACTTCCCCTCCCCCTTTCTTTATTTTTTTTCTCTTTTAAAATTTGGTTTTTGTTATATTTTTTAGATTTGTATTATATTATTTTTGATAAAAGATTTTTTTAGGAAAAGAATTCAGAAAGAGATTTGGAAACAATGTTTAGAAAAAAAATGATTTAGAAAATATTTTATAAATTATTTTAGAGAAGATATTTGGAAAATAACTTTAGAAAAGAAATTAAAAAAAAATGTTTCTAATTCTTTTTTGAATCTATTTTGGATCCATTATTTTTCATCTCCTTTTAATTTTGGTCGATGACAATCTTCCGATTCGGGATTGTTGATTTCCGATTAAGCTTAATCTTCATTATTTCAAATCTATGAATGAATGATCATTTGGATCATTCTTCATACTTTGAGATCGTGATAGGTTGCTAATCGAGAAATTCAACGATAATTTCGATTAAGATTAGACCTTCCTCTTCTTTTAGTGTGGCATGTTTTCGGAGAACGATTCATTATATCGTTTCTCTAACATGTATTAACACGAATATTTTCCACTTTAATTAGTGGTGGCCGGCCTCATTTGTAGGGTAATTACTTCGTAAATTACTCGGCGATTGCTTAACATAGACCTAAAGTTGTCCCGATTCGATTAAAGATCCACTTGGATCCGGTTGCTTTGGTTTTATTTTCCTTGTTGTGGTTGTGCTTGATTAAGTTCATCATACCACCTTATATTGTAAATAATATTATAATGTGAATATAATTGTTTAAGTTTAATCTCTTGCACCTTATCCTTTTGTTTTAATCTCTTGCTCCCTTATCTCCTTATTATATTTTGCCATATTATATCATATATCATTGTTTATATTCATATTGTGCTTGTATATATTCATATTGTGCTTGTTTTTATT
Source organism: Lathyrus aphaca (assembly GCA_963966055.1). Taxonomy (NCBI): domain Eukaryota; kingdom Viridiplantae; phylum Streptophyta; class Magnoliopsida; order Fabales; family Fabaceae; genus Lathyrus; species Lathyrus aphaca. The sequence goes on along the minus strand of OZ014519.1, from coordinate 513,432,825 downwards.
TTTGTCCATTTGGATATTAAAACACTTAATAAAGGATTAACTCTTAAAAAACTTGTGACTTCTAACTTTGGACTCATGGTTACTATCCCGAACTTTTGGAGATTGGACTTAGACCTTCTAGGATTCCCTTTGCTCAAGTTGGAGTGGTTAGAAATCTTGGCCTCAAATGATGTCATTAACTTTTGAAGATGGAAGTCCGAACTTTGAAGATTTGTACATATTGGTCTTGGTAACTTCTTTCCTTAGCTTTTAATTCAAGCATTAGGACTAGTCTCTTCATCTCCTCCCCATTCTTTAATTTTCAAAACTTCTTCCTATTTCAAAACCTTCTCGTTTTCTAAACTTCAAACACTTTCATAAACAAACCTTGACTTAGGTCAAGCGATTTTTAATCTTTTCCTTTTATTTTCTTAACCAAATATTAATTCATGTAAATATATTAAAACCATTTTTGTACATACTTTAAAAAATACAAATCCATTCAATTGTTTTTGTGCCTTGTGCACTTTTCTTCTTTTCCACATGTTTAGATATGATTCATCCCTTTTAGCGGAATTATTCGCTAAGGGATGACGACTTATCTTTACATATTAAAATTAATTCAACCCACTTATTCTTTTCAAACTTTGTACCACGAACTACGAGGTTTTGATCTCGCATTGCACTTTGTGGGTACGTAGGCATAAGGCGTTAAAACCTTATCAAACACGAAATCATTAAAAAATAATCTTCTTCTCATCTCTTCCATCATTTTAAACAAACCAATTTCAGACCAAAAGCAATAAGTATTTCAAAGGGCTCCCGTGGAGTACCACGGATGAGTCGGGTGCCTAAAACCTTCCCGGTTCATAACCAATCCCCTTACCCAATCTCTGTTTATTTCTTTTAGCCTTTGCTTTTAGAATCCTAGGTTTTTATTCGTTCTTTCACCTTTTTCCATTCGGAAATAAAGAAAAGCGCGGTGGCGACTCTGTGTTAATCGAGTTAAGTTAATCAATAGCTTACACTCACGATTTTACCGCTACAGCTCTTCATGATCTTTTGCTTTTAGGAACATGATGTCTTCATCAGGGAAGTCAAATCTCATAGGCTGGTAATCATCAATGGGTTGCTCAGCAAGATAGTCAGACAGTACACTGCCTTTGATGGCTTTTTAAGATGTGTACTGAATGTCATATTCTGTGAGAATCATTTGCCATCTTGCAACCCTTCCGGTAAGTGTTGGCTTCTCAAATATGTACTTGACTAGATCCATCTTTGAGATCAATAAGGTAGTGTGGATCAAGATATACTGCCTTAGTCGGCGAGCAGCCCACGCTAAAGCACATCAAGTTTTCTCGAGCAGTGAATAACATTGTTCACAGTCGGTAAACTTTTTGCTTAGGTAGTATATTGCATACTCTTTTCGACCAGACTCGTCATGTTGGCCCATCACACAACCCATTGACTCTTCTAATACTGTCAAGTACATTATTAGAGGTCTTCCTTCAACTGGAGGCATAAGGATTGGAGGTTCTTGTAAGTATTCCTTGATTTTGTGAAAAGCCCTCTGGCAGTCTTCATTCCACCTGACCGTTTGTTCTTTTCTTAACAACTTGAACAACGGCTCACAGGTTGCTGTAAGGTGAGATATGAACCGTGAAATGTAGTTCAATCTTCCTAGGAACCCTCGAACTTCTTTTTCAGTTTTCGGTGCAGGCATTTCTTGAATGGTTTTGACTTTATCAGGGTCAACTTCAATCCCTTTCTCACTTACAATAAACCCCAGCAGCTTACCGGATCGCACCCCGAATGTGCATTTGTTGGGGTTCAGCTTCAATTGGTACTTCCTCAGACGCTTGAATAGTTTCAACAGATTTACCAGGTGGTCTTCTTCTGTGAGGGACTTGGAAATCATGTCATCCACATAACATTCAATTTCTTTGTGGATCATGTCATGGAATAATGTTACCATAGCCCGTTGATAGGTGGCACCAACATTCTTCAGTCTGAATGGCATCACTTTATAACAGAATGTGCCCCAGGGTGTGATGAAAGTTGTCTTCTCCATGTCTTCACGTGACATCTTGATCTAATTATATCCTGAAAATCCATCCATGAAGGAGAACACTGAGAACTGAGTCGTGTTGTCGACCAATACATCAATGTGAGTTAATGGGAAGTCATCTTTCGGGCTGGCTCTGTTCAGATCCCGGTAATCCACACACATCCTTACTTTGCCGTCCTTCTTAGGCACAAGTACAATGTTAGCAACCCACGGCGGATAGCTAGTTACAGTAAGGAAGCCGGCGTCCCACTGTTTTTGTACCTCTTCTTTTATCTTCATTGCCATATCTGGGCGAGTACGGCGCAACTTCTGTTTTACTGGAGGACAGTCTTCCTTTAGAGGCAGCTTGTGCATAACAATGTCGGTATCCAGACCTGTCATGTCTTGATAAGACCAAGAAAAAACATCCACATACTCCCGAAGCATGTCAATAAGTTGCTCTTTCACTGAATCTTGTAGACGGGCCCGATTTTCACTCCTTTCAAGTCTTCTTTTGTACCAAGATTAACTGTCTCAACTTCCTCCTGATGAGGAGTGATAAACTTCTCCTCTTGTCTCAACAACCTGGTTAATTCTTCAGGTAGCTCATAATCTTCTTCAACCCCTTCATCAGCTTGATTAATTGGTTTGTCAAAGTCATACAAAGTCATAGTGGTGTTGTTGTTGGTGCAGTCTGGAGGGCACTCTCTGCAAGGGTTTAGATTTGTTCATTTTAGTGATCAGTTTTATCTTGCTTAGAAAAAGTGAAAATGAAGTTTTTATTTTGAAAAACATTGGCATTTTATTTTTGTACAAAAAAATAAAGAATGAAAAACAGTGAGCGGAAGAGAAAAGACTCATTTGCAAAAGATGTCTTGATATTCATTAATTGATCGTTTGCACAAAATACAAGATGGCCCGATTACAAAATGAGCCCTGACATCTTGGGCAAGATGCAGGACTTGATACATGCTTAAAGACAGGAAATAATAATTACTCTGTAGGAGTAACTCTTATAATTTCCTGGGAAGACCAGTTTGAGACTTGGTTTCCCGGGATCCTTGGACGTATCCAACTTTCCAGGTTGCGCTCGTCTTCTGACTCATCTTCCAAACTATTCACAGCATCCGGGGTGAGCATTCCCCCACTGATAAATTTGGGCTCTATGGCAGCCTCTGGTTGATCTTGTCGAGTTGGTCTGTAACCCAACCCGAATCGGTCTTCTTTCTTTTCAACTGGCAGCAGCTTGCCCCAGCCTTGAGCGGTACCCTCCGCAACAAACTTCCGGGCCTGTTGATATGATGTGATGGAAGTCACAGACACAGCAGATGCTTCATTAATATTAAGGGCTTCAAACCCTTGACTCATGGTCTCATGGATCTCCCCATCCATTTTTATGTACTTATACGTAGCCAGCTAGCTAAGAAAGATGTCCTCCTCCCCACAGATGGTGATGATTTGGCCTTCCCACTCGAATTTTAACTTCTGGTGAAGGGTAGGCGTAACAGCGCCAGCGGCGTGGATTCAGGGTCTACCCAACAGACATATGTAGGCCGACTGTATGTCCATCACAAAGAAGGTAGTTTTGAAGGTTTGCGGGCCAATCAACACAGGAAGATCAATCTCCCCAAGCACTGATCTTTTAGAGCCATCAAATGCTCTCACCACCAAATTACTCGGGCGCAATGCCAAGCCATCATACTCCAACTTCACTAAGGCTTTCTTTGGTAGAACATTGAGTGAAGACCCAGTGTCCACCAGTACATGAGACAGAACAACACCTTTGCATTCCAGGGTGATATGTAAAGCCTTATTATGGTTGCGTCCCTCCATTGTTAAGTCAGCGTTTGTAAAGCCCAGTCCATGACTGGTGTTGACATTTGCAACCACGGTTTCTAACTGATTAACAGTAATCTCCTCCGGCACATATGCTGCGTGCAGGACTTTCAACAATGCGTTCCTGTGAGCTTCTGAACACATCAACAGCGATAATATGGAGATTTTGGTGGGTGTTTGGTGAAGCTGGTCCACCACCTTGTAATCATTCCTTTTTATGATTCTCATGAACTCGTCTACATCCTATTTAAAAGATGTCTTCTGAGTTTTTTTGGCAGTTGGCTCTTCAGATACCACATTCTTTCCTTTTGCCTTAGCAACAACTTCTTCTTCAGCATTAGATCTTTGTGTTTGTGAGGCAAAAAGGTGTCCGCTTCTGGTGAAGCCTCCACCTCCCCCAACATTATCAATTTGTGGCGAAGAGGTTGATGAATCCAAAGTGATTTTCTCCCCATTGCAGTAAAGATTAGAGCCGTAGTGCCAAGGTATGGCATTACTGCTTTCATAAGGAATAAGCCCAGGTACCGTAATGGTAACTGGGTTGATTGCTGCAGAGGAAGGTACTGTAATGGTGTGCGGATCATAGTAAATTGTGACCGAGGGTCTGGCAGGAGGTGCCACAGTTTGTTGTTAGAAATTATTGCTGTGAACATTGGTTGGGTCATAGTAGATTGTGACCGTTGATACATCTTCGTTAATTTTTGATGGCGTTGTAGAAGATTATGTTGATAAAATGGATGTTGATGTTGTAGAAGAAATAGTTGTCGAATTTTGACTTGTTGAAGTGATGGACGGAGTAATTGCTGGTGATGTTGATGAATCAGTAGGAATGATTGTTGTTGTTGTTGTAGGAGAATCTGTTGAAAGAGGGATTGTTGGTGTTGTAGGATATTCCATTGTTGTGGAGACAAGAGTTGCTGGAGGAGTTGTTGAAGTAATTTGCAAAATCCCATCTTGGATAAGGCCATCTATGCCAATCCTTAGCTTCTCACAACCATTACTAGCTATTTTACACAATTCACAATAGGCCCCACTATAAACACCCCAAATTTGCCCTCACTCATTTCACTGTGGCTTGTGATTCTTTTCATTTGCATAAATTCAATCATATCATCTCATATTGCATTTTTGCTTCACTGCATTGGTTCAAGGTCATCTGCATCTAGGGTTTTTGATCTGAGCAACCCATGATCCTTCTGAGCCACTCCAAAGGTCTTCATTCATCTCAAGGGGGTCCATGTATGTCCAAGCATCATATTGTATCCTCCCAAGGTTAAGGAAGTCAGAAAATCACAAGAACTGAGAAAGGCATGGTAGCAGAGCCATGTTTAACTGCACAGATGACCTAAAATTAGGGTTTTGGTTTCAGAGGCCATAACTCCAAATTTTTTGGTCATTCTTGTTTCTATTGGTCTCTATATGTTATAAGGATCATGCATACCAATTTTCATGAAGAAATTCAATGGGGAAGGCATCTGATCAATGGATGACTTCTTGAGCAAGTCAGTGCAAAATCAGGGCATCTGAGGCCCCCAATCACCCAAACAAAGGGTTCTCTCCATCATTTTGAATATGTATGATCTTTATTTGATCTTAGAAGATGTTAGAAGTTCACAAAATTGAGGAATTTCAAGCCATTTGCAAAGTTGCCATTTTGGGAAAGTAACTTGTAATGAAAACTTGCCATTTTGGGAAAGTTTTTCAACCTCCTCTTTTTGATTCAAAAATGCTTCAAATGAAAAATCTTTGGTCATGAAAGTTGTAGATTGGATCCTACCATTTTCAAAAAGTACAAGAACTCATTCTAATTCATTTTAGAACAATAGTTATGTCCTTGCAAAGTTGGACAAAATCACTAAATTTTCACTTTTGTGCCAAAGAGGAAACTTGCAAAAACACTTGCCAAAACCAAATGTGACTTCAAATCAACTTCTAATCATCACACAAACATCATTCATGGTCCATAATTCAGATTTGCCCAAAGGATTTCTCACTTTCATGCCTTGGATTCCAAGTATCATAAGCCATTTTCCATAAAAGTTCAAAAGGGGGAATTCTTGCAAAAGTGATTCCCAAGGGTTTGTGTGGTCTCTAACTGATCTCAAAGCATTACCATAACATCATGTAACATTTCACAACAAGAATTCAGCTTGGAATAGGACATGTCCATGACCAAAATCTCAAAATGCAACAAGTTGTGAAAATTGCAAAACACATAACATCTCACCCTTCACCCATTCCAGATCACATCAGAACATCCAATGGCCTCCTTTGAAGCTAGCTGAAGCAATCCAAGCACAGAAATATCCTCTGCCATGGCCCATACCTATAGTACACAATTTTTGACTTTTTGGCCAATCATCCCATACCATTCCCACAGTGCATACCTGCCCTCCAGAATTGTTGGGATTGCTTATGGATTACCTCAAGGTCATAAAACAAGAAGGAAGAAGGCTCAGAACATACACACAATCAGCTTGCACAAAAACTGTCCAAAGCTTCATCTCTTAGAAACTCCCTCAAGACTTAACAAAATCCAAAAATTTCTTTACCAACAAGTCACATATCACTCATAGAACAAAATCCACCCCCTGAAATAGCCTGAATCACCACACACACAAACCTCCATTTCTGCTACACCAGAACCAAACAGCATTAACCAGCCATCCTCAAAGCTTTCTAAGCTTCATATCATCTTCAGGAGATTCATAAGAGTGGGTTTGCAACAAGAGAGAGCCCAGAAAGCCCAGAACCAGAAGGTTCCATCTCAGGTATGGCTCAAGAACATTTTTCTCAGAACCTTGTTTTTAAGTTCCAAATCGAATCCTTATGATGTGCTGATGATTCTGATATGTTTACTTTTCAAAATGATGGAATATTGAGTATGTATGAGTCGTCTGAAAGTTTTTAACCTAAATTTGTTTTGCTTCAATTTGCATTGTTGATGAATGAAAAATGATTTTTGTTTAGGGATTTTGATTCAGTGATGTGTGGGATTCATTTCTGGCCAGAGAGATTTCATTTTCGTAGCCTGGGGAGTGAGTTAGGGTTTTCTCAGGGGAGAAGTGGCCGGAGAAGATGACCGGAGGTCATTTCCGGCCACCTGAAAGTCATTAGGGCTTTTAATCAGGATTAGGGTTTTGTTTGAACCTAGGCCTTTGGATCTGATCTCCCGCGCGTGTTTGTGTGGTTAGGATTGAGCCATTAGTTTTAATTTTAGGATTAGCAATTAATTAAGTCAGATTAATGGAATTTGAATTTGGGCCGTTCAGATACGCGTCAGTCAACTGGTTTAAGCCCAGATTTGATCTCAGCCCTCCCTTTGGCATACTTTCCTTTACTTAATTTTTATTTCATTTAATTTGTTCATTTTATTAAAAATAGTAAATCATTTCCAAAAAATCTCATTTTTTGCACCACACCTTCAAATATTTTTCTCTTTCTGAAAATAATTTTTATTTTATTTTTTTGCATAATTTTCGTATTTTAAAAATATTTAAATGTATATTTTTATTAGTTAATGAGAATTAATTAATTAAAATAGCATTTAAGTTTCTAAAAATCACAAAAAAAATTCACATTGCATTTTAATACATTTAGGAACATTATCAAACTCTTCAAACAAATTTCTTTTTGGTCCTTGACATATTTTGACATTTTTCTTTGGAATTAAAGTTCTTAAAAGTCAATAATTTTGTTCTAACTAAGAAAAATTCATTCTGCCTAACCATGAAGAGTTTGATGTTGATTCTTTTTGCATTGCATTCTTCATATCATGTAGTTTCTAGGTTAAAATTGGTTTGAATTTATCTTTCATTTTCAATTTGATGTGCATTTTTCCTTTTGAAGTGCCTTAAAACCCTAGCCAACTTGAGAAAATCATAGCTCCCATTAGGTTAAGAGTTAGATCCCCTCCTTTGGGCAGTGAACTTTTGTAGGGTTAGGGTTCCTTTGATCCCATTTTCAATTTTTTATCTTGTCATTTGCTTCTGATTTTGGATTTTGCTTTGTGTCTTGTGCATAAACCCTAATTTCTTTCCTTCATTTGCATTCATCTCTCATTTGCTTGCATTCCTGAACTTGCCATGACATTTTGTGTATCCATGTAACTTCTAAGACATCTTAGGACATATTAGAATCATGTTTGATCATTGCATCATTCATTTGCCATGTTATGCATTCACCCCATTTCATAAACTTTCATGGTTCAAAGCATGCTTCATTTGCATCCTCATCCTTGTATGATCATCCACAACTCTTGACATGTGTTTTCATCATCTCTTAGCATCATTAACATCATGTTTATGCTTCTGAATTTGGGTTGCTTCATTGCATTCATATCATTTTCATCTTATTACACTTCTTGTTACTAACTTTTCAGGTGGTAAGTACTTGAGAAGTGAATTTGCCTTCACTTCTCATAATCTTCTCTCATCTCTCTTATGCATCATTTCTCCATTTTGTATTTGTCTTAGAGTGAGCTTGCTCATTCATGCCTCCTTCCCATCTTCTTCCTTCAAGCAACTTATCTTCTTAAGTGAAGTAAGTTGTCTTGCTTTCTTCTGCTTCTCCTCCTTTCATCTGCTTCTTCCTTGGTGGCTTTCCTTGAAGATCTTCTGCAAGCCTCATAAACCCTAGGAATACCCAAGCATGATAAAAATTAGGGTTTGATTAGTCCCCCCATTAGTTTTACCTTTGTGTCATCTTCGTGTCTTCTCTTCTCATCTCATAATCAAGGACTAAACCTTAAAGGTTTCAAGACTTTGTGATTAAACTTATGCCTGCATCCTTCTATTAGGATGGAGTGTATAACTTTAATCCTAAGTGTTAAACCCTTAATGTGTTTAAACCCTTTAATCAATCCATCTAATAATCACTAAGACATCAAGCTTGTAACTTGGGCCTTGCGTTAGGGTTCTAATTCTTCCTTAATTGGTTAAGAAGGACTAACCCTAGTGTTAATGGACAAGTCCCCCTCAAGTTGTCTTACAAACCATAAAATCCATTTCTTAATCTTACCATTAACTAAAATCCATTTAATAAAGGTTATGTTTTGTCATGAGGTTAATCCCTAATCATGGATTAAGTTGAGGAGCCTTTCTCATCTTAAATGCTCTCATCTATTATCCTTCTATTAGGATGGTGTAATGGGTCAATTAAATCCTTGATTATGGCTTCAACTCATTACGTAACACTAAACAAAAACTCCAAAAACATCTAAATAATTACAAGTAGGTTAATGATCTTAATCCTACATCATGGTGATTAAGTGTGAGGTGCTTACTTCATACTTAAGGTATTCTCATTACCCCTAATCAGAGGGAGGATGTGATGAGTTTACTAATCCTTGGTTTAGGCTTAAGCTCATTTCCCTATGACAAACTCAAAAAGCAATAAAAGATTGAAAATATAAAAAACAAACAATAATCGTCTCCTCCAGGATTCTTTTCTCATCATCTTCACTCGTAAACGAGAACTTGCTTCTTCCGTCTAATTCAAGACAGTTTGCACCTGAGCCAGATAAGTCATACACTTGAGCATAGATAAGTAAGCAGTTCACAAGTCAAAATCTTTCAGTCTCTTTGAGTCCAACTACGGTGTTCTGACTTCCTCATTGCACGAGAGGATACGTAGGCATAACTTAACAGTTATCGAACAAAAGTCTCTGTATATCCCCCCTCCTTCCAACATTATTCTTTGAGCCTCATAGTCTTGAGCTTTTCACCCTGTTCTTACACTGACACTCTCATATTTCACTTCATATCTCTTTTGCACTGACACTCGCGTTCTTTTCCAGCTTTTTGTACACAGAATAGCACAGACACTACCCCTTTAAAACACAAATCTTTCAAGCGTGGATCCCGTCGAGTACGGCGGGCAATCTGGGTGCTAATACCTTCCCAGGTTGTAACCAACCCCCTTTCTCAATTTCTCTGGTTCGCAACCGTCTTATCCATCCTTTCTTAGGTTTATGTAGCATTACCTCTTGGCCTTGTGTCATTTGGTGGGAGCGACAGCTTGGCAACTCTGCTGGGGAATAGGTCACTTGCAACCAGGGCTTCTGGTTCTTTTTATGGGTTCCTCCTAGTGTTTGTTTGATTTGTGTTTACTGGGGTGTTATGTGCTAATTGTGTTTATTTATTTGCTTTATTTACTGCTTTATGTACCGCTTTATTTATTGCTTTCCTTTACAGTTTTTCATATTTCATACTGTCATTATCATTGCTGGATCTGGCTTCTGTTTTGGTGGGTGGGGTTTCATTGAGAGTTTAAGGTCCTATACCTGGGACCTGAGTGACACCTAGGCTAGAGTGGTTCATGTTCTTTCCCATTCCATTTCGGTCTGGTGCGGGAATATGAAACACGGTTCAGATGTGAGTTTCTTCTTGAGAACTCTGTGCTACAGATTTCCTGTAGTGCTAGGGCTATCTGGGAAGCCTGCTAAGTCTGGATGACCTTTATTATGACCTTCAGAAGCTGAGGTGAATTAGAGGAGGATCTCTTATGGTTATTGTAAACATTGTACCTCCGGGTTAGAAGTGTTTACACTTCTCATAATTGATCCAAGTCTGAGGATCCTTGTTCTAGAACACTACCTGTGAGGGGGTTGGGTTGTTTACAGGTTTGCAGGTACCCTTGGCCACATCATACCCTGTTACTATTTGGTTTAAGAGTACTCCACTTTGGACAGTTCTTGTGATTAACCCGGGACATGTGACTCTTTATTTGAGTTCCCCACCTTGGTTACTGGATTTCTAAGCCTTCATCTGGACCTTTGAGCATACATGGACTTATATCAAAACAGATAATCAGATCCAGCTTAATCACAAACCCTTGCATATCATTTGCATACATCATCATTGCATCATTTAACATTTGTTTATTTGCTTTTCAGGGTATCCACATCATATCTGGTTTGGTTTTGACCCCTTCTCTTGTATAGGCCTCTGCTTCAACTGTCTTCATCAGTTATCTGCTTCAGCTATTTTCATCATCACCAGCATCAGCTTGTCAGTGGCTTATTTCCAGCACCAGTCTGTGATCTTCATCAGTACCAATCTTTAGTTTCTTCAGCAACATTCATGACTACTCCCAGGAAGAGCAACATATCCTACCATTTCTTTGAGCCTGTGTTGACTGGTATCAGGCAGGTCCAGTCACTTATCACACCTGACCACATCCCATTGTTTAGAAAGCATTATGGAGGTATCTTGGATATGGTTATAGACCTTGACCCTTCTCGGAGGAGCATGATCCACACATGCTTGCAGTTTTATGACCCTCCTTTGAGATGTTTTACATTCCCAGACTTTCAGCTAGGGCCTCTGCTGGAAGAGTTTTCTCCATTGATTGGAGTACCTATCAGAGGTGGAATCCCCTTTAACCCAGAGATGCCAGCTCCCAGCAATGGAGAAGTAGCAAAAGCACTGTACCTGGAACCTGCCTTGATTGAGCAAGGTATGACAACAAAAGCTGGAATCCCTGGTTTGCACTTGGACTTCTTGATTTCTCAGGCCATCCTGAAGGCCTCATTGGGAGAATGGAGGGCAGTCTGTGCACTGTTATCCCTCAGCATATATGGGGCTATACTATTTGCAGATGAGCCCAAATTTGTCAGCAAGAATGCCATCCATTTGTTTCTTCTGAGGAACCCAGTGCCTACATTGCTGGGAGACTTTTATTACTCCATTCATCAGAGAAATGAGAAACAAAGGGGGAAGTTAGTGAGATGTTGTGCTCCTTTATTTTACACTTGGCTGCTCAAACACCTGCCTAAGTCAGATGCCTTCCTGAATCCTCACCAACAGAAGAATTGGGCCAAGAGGCTCATTGCCTTGACTTCAGATGATATCAGATGGTGCACCCAGAGCACCAAAGGCAAGGACATTATCACCAACTGTGGACAATACCCAAATGTGCCTCTGATAGGAGTAAAGGGTTACATCAACTACAATCCTTTGTTGTTTAAGAGACAACTGGGCTATGCTTTGGTTCACCCTCCCAGAGTGCAAGATTTAGCTGAGACCCTGTATTGTGAAGTAAAACCTAATTCAGCTACTGTCAGACAAGCATCCTGGGCTTGGGACAACATTCAGACAAAAGGTATGGCTATTCTTGGAAGGTGTAATAATGTTGCTTCAGCTCAATACTATGACTGGTCCCGTGCTAGAGCTCAGATCACTGGAATGCCTTTCACCTTGGAGGACATACCTGGATCCTCTACAGTGCAATCTGCAGCAACTGTCAGCTTAGAAGAATTTGAGAAGTTGAAGGAAATAAATGAGAACTTATCTCAAGCTTTAAAGAAGACTCTTTGGGAAAGGAGTGATGGTCGTCTGGACATTGAGAGATTGGAGAAGCTTAGGGTTGAGCATCTTGCCAAAATTGAGAAGACAGAGGACTACATCAGGAAAGCCAGAGCTGGGGAACAAATATTGAAGAATGCCTGTAAAGAGGCCAAAGTTCAAAAGGCTAGGACTGAGCTCTATCTGCAAGAGAGTCAGACTAGGTGGGTCAGAATCACTGAAGCCCGTACACAAGAAGACCAGAAAACTCAATCCAAGATTGAACAGTTAGAGGCCAATGAGAAGAAGCAGCAGGAAGCTTTGTTAGCAGCCCAGAAGGAGATTTCAGAGTTGAAGCTCAGAGCAGGATTGAAAAGATCAAAGGACCAGGACAGGCATAAGAAGCTGACCACTACCATTGCCACCAGGAACCTCCTCATTAGGACCATTACAGAGCATCCAGCTGGTCCAGTGAATGAGGCACTCCTGAAGGAGGTCAGAGAGGATGATTTTGGACTGGATGTCTGATCCTTTGCTTGTTGTTTATTTCCATTTGATGTACTTTTCTTTTTGTTGTATTTTGACCCTCCATGGGCATATGTTGTAAAACAGACTATGTATTGTTCATCATTTGTAATATATTTCAGTTTGTTTCCATTTGGGCTTTTCTCTCAACATCAAGCATCTTCCTCGAGGTCTGGAAAGGTCAAAACCAAGAACCAAACCAGATACCTTGGAAAACAAATAAGCATATTGTATTGCATGCTAACCTTTGTGTTTTGTTTTGTAGGTTTTGTTATTATTTTTGTTTCTAACTTTGTTGTGATCTCAGGAAACATTGCTCGTCGCCGAGTGTTCCCTGTCAACCGCGCGCACCGGTACCCGACTCGCAACAACCTTCCCGGTATTCAAATGGAACAAGTACAGCAGGATCTGACTGAGGTCAGTAATCAGATGGCTAATGAAAGAGTGGAGATGAGAAATCAAATGACTCAATTCATGACTGTGATGACTGGCTTGGCCCAGAGTCAAGAAAGGTTAAGGGAACTGGTGGAAAGACAAACTCCCGAGGAACCTCATCTTGGGACAGGAGGGACTAGTAACAATGAGCGGGGCCAACCTCGTATTGACCCACCGGTATTTGGACCTCATCTGGATCCAGAAGCTAACATCCCGAGGAATATACAAGGTAATACTGCTGGAGGGAGAATCTTGCAAGAGGATCCCCAAGAAGAACAGTTTACTGTTATGGGAGCTGGAGATGAAGTCTATGACAGGAGATTAGATGAAATTGCTGAGAAGTTGAGATCTTTGGAGTCTCAAAATTCCTTGGGTTTCGATGTGATGGATATGGGACTAGTGGATGGGGTGAGAATTCCCCACAAATTCAAACCTCCGTGCTTTGAGAAATACAATGGAACCTCTTGTCCACGTACTCACCTGCAGTCTTTCTTAGGAAGACTTAAAGCTTATACTATGGATGAAAAGTTGTGGATGTTCTAATTTGAAGACAGTCTGATTGGGGCTTCAAGAGAGTGGTATTCACATTTGACCAGAGCTACCATTAGATGCTGGAAGGACTTAGCTAAAGCCTTCATCCGGCAGTATCAATACAACCTGGACATGGCTCCCAACAGAACCCTCCTAATGGGAATGGCCCAGTCTTCCAGAGAAAGCTTCCGAGAGTATGCCCAAAGGTGGAGACAGCTTGCTGCTGCTGTCCAACCACCCATGTCAGAGAGGGAAATGGCTGACATGTTCATGAATACTTTGCAAGGAACCTATATTGATAGATTGGCTGCCTTCTCCTCTACCAGTTTTGCAGATGTGGTTATAGCTGGTGAAAGGATTGAGAGCCTCTTAAAAATGGGCAAAATTTCCGACAGTGGTGCAAGTTCATCCAGCAATCCCAGAAAGCCTTTTGTGGGACCCCGAAGGGCCGGTGAAACAAATTCCATTCATGCAAGCAGGGGCAGGCCTCAATATGCTCACCGGTCAATAGCAGTTGTCACCATCCCAGCTCCAATTCCTCAACAACCATTGTATCCTCAACAGCAACAACCACAATATCAACAACAAGTTCAGTATCCGCAACAGAGAACCTACAACAACAACAACCAACAACAGTGTCCTTTCCAACAAAGACCATCACAGGCAAACAGGGTAATTGACCCAATCCCAATGTCGTATGTTGCACTCTTGCCACAACTCCTGAAGCTCAACCTAGTTGAGTTAAGAACATTGGCACCTCCAGATCCCCTTAATCTCCCAAAAAACTATGATGCCAATGCCAGATGTGCATTCCACTCAAGCGCACCAGGGCATAACACTGAAAAATGCATGGCCTTACAGATGAAAGTCCAAGACCTGGTGGACTCGAAAGCTCTCAACTTTGCACCTCCTCCGAACGTCACAAGAAATCCAATGCCTAGTCACAATGGGCCGAGGATTAATGCTATTGAGGAAGGCAAACTATCCACCTTAATCACCAGTGTTGCACAAATTCGAACACCTTTGGTTGAAATCAAAGCCCAGCTTTTAGAATGCCAAGTGTTCCCCGGGTGTGAGCTCGGATGTGGGTATTGCAATATTGCAGTCAATGGGTGTGAAAGGCTGAGAGACGGCATAGATGGTCTTATTAAGGATGGTATCCTTCAGATTACAACAACGGCGCCTACAAATCCAACAAACCCTTCACCGGCAATCACAGATACTCCTACAACATCAGCAACCATTGTTCCAACGGATTCTACTACAACTCCAACAACTGCTCAATCAATCACTTCAACGGACGCAAGCTCAATCACCATTCCTGCTACAATTTCAACACCCATCCAGTCAATAGTGTCTTCTACAACATCAGCAACAATTGATGAAAGCATCTCAACGGTTACCATATACTATGACCCTGCAAATGTTCCTTCCAACAACTCACAAAGTGCTACTCCTTTCAGAGCACCAGTTACCATATACTATGATCCACACACCATTGTGGTCCCTTCTGCAGCTGCTATCGGTCCGGTCACCATCACAGTGCCTGGGCTAGTTCCTTACGAAAGCAATAGTGCCATCCCTTGGAATTATGGCTCAGATCTATACTGTGAGGGGCAGAAAATCGCTTTGGAATCATCAACTTCTTCACCTCAGATAGACAATGTGGGGGGAGGCGGAGGCTTCACTAGAAGCGGACGTCTCTTTGCCTCGCAAATTCCAAGACCTAATGCTGAAGCAGGAGCTGTTGCCAAGGCAAAAGGGAAGAGCATGGTGCAAGAAGAACAAGTTGTCAAAGAAGCTTTGAAGACTCCTTTTGATCAAGAAGTTGATGAATTCATGAGAATCATAAAGAAAAGTGATTACAAGGTGGTAGACCAGCTTCATCAAACACCTTCCAAAATCTCCATACTATCATTGCTAATGTGCTCCAAGGCTCACCGGAATGCACTATTAAAGGTCCTGCACGCAGCTTACGTGCCGGATGAGATTACTGTCAATCAGTTAGAGGCTGTAGTTGGAAATGTCAACGCTAGTCATGGGCTAGGTTTTACCAACACTGACTTGACGGTGGAAGGTCACAATCACAACAAGGCTTTGCACATTACCTTGGAGTGTAAGGGTGCAGTTCTTTCTCATGTATTGGTGGACACAGGGGCATCCCTCAATGTCCTACCCAAGAAAACCCTTGTGAAGCTGGAGTACGACGGATTGGCACTACGCCCAAGTAACTTGGTAGTAAGAGCCTTTGACGGTTCCAAAAGATCAGTTCTGGGAGAGATAGAGTTGTCTATAATGATTGGCCCACAAGTCTTCAAAACGACCTTCTTTGTGATGGATATACAGCCTGCCTACAGCTGTCTATTGGGTAGACCATGGATACACGCCGCTGGCGCTGTGACGTCAACCCTTCACCAGAAGTTAAAATTCGAGTGGGAAGGCCAAGTCATCACTATTTGTGGGGAAGAGGATATTTTTGTTAGCCAGCTGGCTACTTTCAAATACATTGAAATGGATGGGGAGATCCATGAAACCATGAGTCAAGGGTTTGAGGCCCTTAATATTAATGAAACATCTGTTGTGCTTGGGACCTCCATCACATCATATCAGCAAGCCCGGAAGGTTGTTGAGGAAGGTACCGCCCAAGGCTGGGGCAAGCTGCTGCCCGTGGAAAAGAAAGAAGACCGATTCGGGTTGGGTTACAAACCAACTCGACAAGATCAACCAGAGGCTGCAACGGAGCCCAAGTTTGTCAGTGGGGGGATGCTCACCCCAGATGCTGTGAATAACTTGGAAGATGAGTCAGAAGACGAGCGCAACCTGGAAAGCTGGATACGTCCAAGGACCCCGGGGAGCCATGTCTCAAACTGGTCTTCCCAGTAAATTATAAGAGTTACTCCTGCAGAGTAATTATTATTTCCTGTGTTTTTAAAGCATGCATCAAGTCCTGCATCTTGCCCAAGATGTCAGGACTCATTTTGTAATCGGGCCATCTTGTATTTTGTGCAAAGATCAATTAATGAATATCAGGACATCTTTTGTAAATGAGTCTTTTCTTTTCCGCTCACTGTTTTTCATTTTTCATTTTTTGTACAAAAATAAAATGGCAATGTTTTTCAAAATAAATAATTTCATTTTCACCTTTTTTTAAAATAAGATAAAACTGATCACTAAAATAAACCAATCTAAACCCTTGCAGAAAGTGCCCTTCAGACTGCACCGACAACAACACTGCTATGACTTTGTATGACTTTGACAATCCAATCAATCAAGCTGATGAAGGGGTTGAAGAAGATTATGAGCTACCTGAAGAGCTAGCCAAGTTGTTAAGACAAGAGGAGAAGGTTATCACTCCTCGTCAGGAGGAAGTTGAGACGGTTAATCTTGGTACGGAAGAAGACGTGAAAGAGGTTAAGATCGGGGCCTGCCTGCAAGATTCAGTGAAAGAGCAACTGATTGACATGCTTCGGGAATATGTGGATGTTTTTGCTTGGTCTTATCAAGATATGCCAGGGTTGGACACCGAAATTCTCATGCACAAGCTGCCTTTGAAAGAAGACTGTCCACCAGTAAAACAGAAGTTGCGCCGTACTCGCCCAGATATGGAAATGAAGATAAAAGAAGAGGTACAAAAACAGTGGGACGCCGACTTTCTTGCTGTAACTAGTTACCCGCCGTGGGTTGCTAACATAGTACCTGTACCTAAGAAAGATGGCAAGGTGAGAATGTGTGTGGATTACCGGGATCTGAACAGAGCCAGCCCGAAAGATGACTTTCCATTACCTCACATTGATGTATTGGTCGACAATACGGCTCAGTTCTCGGTGTTCTCCTTCATGGATGGATTTTCAGGATACAACCAGATCAAAATGTCACCTGAAGACATGGAGAAGACAACTTTCATCACACCCTGGGGCACATTCTGTTATAAGGTGATGCCATTTGGATTGAAGAATGCTGGTGCCACTTATCAACGGGCTATGGTAACATTATTTCATGACATGATCCATAAAGAAATTGAATGTTATGTGGATGACATGATTGCCAAGTCCCTCACAGAAGAAGACCACCTGGTGAATTTGTTGAAGCTATTCAAGTGTCTGAGGAAGTACCAACTGAAGTTAAACCCCAACAAATGCACATTCGGGGTGCGATCCGGTAAGCTGCTGGGATTTATTATAAGTGAGAAAGGGATTGAAGTTGACCCTGATAAAGTAAAAGCCATTCAAGAAATGCCTGCACCAAAAACTGAAAAAGAAGTTCGGGGGTTTCTAGGTAGATTGAACTACATTTCAAGGTTCATATCTCATCTTACTGCAACCTGTGAACCCTTGTTCAAGTTGTTAAGAAAAGAACAAATGGTCAGGTGGAACAAAGATTGTCAGAGGGATTTTGAAAAAATCAAGGAATACTTACAAGAGCCTCCAATCCTCATGCCTCCAATTGAAGGAAGACCTCTAATCATGCACTTGACAGTATTAGAAGAGTCAATGGGGTGTGTGCTGGGCCAGCATGACGAGTCTGGTCGAAAAGAGTATGCAATTTACTACCTAAGCAAAAAGTTTACCGACTGTGAACAACGTTATTCACTGCTCGAGAAAACTTGATGTGCTTTAGCGTGGGCTGCTCGCCGACTGAGACAGTATATGTTGACCCACACTACTTTATTGATCTCCAAGATGGACCCAGTCAAGTATATATTTGAGAAGCCAGCACTTACCGGACGGGTTGCAAGATGGCAAATGATTCTCACAAAATATGACATTCAATACACGTCTCAGAAATCCATCAAGGGCAGTGTGTTGTCTGACTATCTTGCTGAGCAACCCATTGATGATTACCAGCCTATGAGATTTGACTTCCCTGATGAAGACATCATGTTCATAAAAGCAAAAGACCATGAAGATCCTATTCACACTGAAGGGCCTAGCCCAGAAGAAGAATGGACTATGATGTTTGATGGGGATGTTAATATGAACGGTCATGGTGTTGGTGCAGTACTCATTACACCTAAAGGAGTTCACATGCCTTTCTCGGCAAAACTCACTTTTAACTGCACTAACAACGAAGTTGAATACGAAGCTTGTATTATGGGTCTTGAGGAAGCCATTGACCTCAGGATCAAGACTTTGACTGTGTTCGGAGATTCAGCTCTGGTAATTAATCAAACCAACGGCAAATGGTACACCCACCAAGATCATCTGATACCTTATCGGGATTATACAAGGAGGTTATTGACTTTCTTCACAACGGTCAAGCTTGAGTATGTCCCTCGAGATGAAAATCAGTTCGCAGATGCTCTGGCTACCATTTCATCCATGATCAAAGTTCAAGCTGCCAACTTTGTGCCTCGGATATCAGTATCCAGACTTGACAGACCATCATACGTATTCTCAGCAGATCTTGCTAAAGATGATAAGCCTTGGTTCCATGACATTAAGTGCTTCTTGGAAGATCAAACATACCCACCTGGGGCATCTTCCAATGATAAAAAGACTTTGAGAAGGCTGGCTGGTAGTTTCTTCCTGAATGCTGATGGTTCCCTATATAAGAGAAACTTTGATATGGTACTTCTCAGATGATTTGATAGGGCAGAGGCAGATTTGTTGATGCACGAGGTGCATGAAGGATCCTTTGGTACCCATGCTGGAGGACATGCCATGGCTAAAAAGTTGTTGAGATCAGGCTACTACTAGATCACAATGGATGCAGACTGTTGTGCCTATGCCAGAAAATGCCATAAATGCCAGATCTATGCAGATAAAGTGCATGTACCTCCAAATCCCTTGAATGTGATGTCGTCACCCTGGCCCTTTGCCATTTGGGGCATTGATATGATTGGCAAGATTGAACCGACTGCTTCAAATGGCCACAGATTCATCCTGGTAGCCATTGATTATTTTACCAAGTGGGTCGAAGCAGCTTCTTATGCAAATGTTACAAGGCAAGTGGTAGCCAGATTCCTGAAGAGAGATATCATCTGTCGGTATGGAGTACCCGAGCGAATCATTACTGATAATGGTTCCAATTTGAACAACAAGATGATGACGGAGTTATGCCGGGACTTCAAAATCCAACACCACAACTCTTCTCCTTACAGGCCAAAGATGAATGGCGCTGTTGAGGCAGCTAATAAAAACATTAAGAAGATTGTGCAGAAGATGGTGGTCACCTACAAATACTGGCATGAAATGCTACCATTTGCTTTACATGGGTACCGTACGTCAATCAGAACATCCACTGGGGCAACACCGTATCAGCTGGTGTATGGTATGGAGGCAGTCCTACCTGTTGAAGTTGAATTACCCTCATTGCGGGTACTAATGGATGTTAAGTTGAACGAAGCAGAATGGGTCCGATCCCGGTACGAACAACTTAGTCTGATCGAAGAAAAGAGGTTAGCCGCAATCTGCCATGGACAGCTGTATCAAAAAAGAATGAAGAAAGCCTTCGATCAGAAAGTCAGGCTTCGAGAATACCAAGTAGGAGATCTTGTGCTGAAAAGACTCTTTCCTCCTCATACAGACCACAGGGGCAAGTGGACTCCGAATTACGATGGTCCATTCATAGTAAAGAAAGTATTCTCTGGGGGAGCACTGATGCTCAGTACTATGGATGGTGAAGACTTCCCGTCCCCTGTGAATTCAGATGCAGTTAAAAAATACTTCGCATAAAAATGACCCGCTGGACATAAAAACAGAATGTAAGTCCAGGCAAAAATAGGGCATCCCGGCGAGTCAAAAACAGAATAAAAGACTCGGGCAAAAATAAGGGAAAATAAATAAAAGATGTACACCCGCTGAGTTGAAAAGCCACATCGGACAGCTCAGGCAAAAATGGGGTATCCCGGTGGATTGAAAACCCGAAAGGGCGATCCATGCAAAATAAGGGAATAAGCGAACAACTGCATTCTGAATTCGTCTGTATCATTTACAACATGGTAAGCTTCGAAAGGTTCAAGCTTCGGTCAGAATCAGCCTTCTTCAGAAAGCAAGATGAGAAGAACGTCAATGTCATACAAGTCATAGCAAAAGGGAAGCTTACTAAAGCTTCGTCAACATTGCCAGCATCTTTTTGTTTCTCAATTTTGTAACAATCTCCTCATTTCAGGGGATCTATTTCTTTGACTGTACCTGCCAATTCAGGACACGCCAATCAATAAAATCAAATTTTCAGTCACATTTCGTCTCGTACATTTCATTTTTATTTACAAAAATGTCCGATATCTTAATATAATGATTGCATAAATACAGATGCGTCTTTTCTAAAAAATTTACATGCTTACAGGTGATATATTCGCTCCAGGAGTGTCTAAATTCCTATGATGGAATCCAGTAAGGGATACCTCGGGATATTTGTACGTTTCTTTGTCTTTACAGGATTTGTAGGAACTCAAATACCTCCTCCAAGCAGCATTTGGAATGCTTTCTCCCCAGCTGAGTTATCAAGCCTCCCCATCCCCAGCCAGAGTCCCCACAGAATCACTAGGAAGATCGTTCAGTGATCGTTCCTCCCCAGCCAAGTGCAAAAAAAGGGAACCATCTCCCCGCAGAGCTCCAACCTCTATCCAAAAGAGCAATGTTTGAAGATCTCACAACAAAGCGATGGAAGATTCCACAGACCCCAGCTGGGATCCTCATTACTAAGATAGGTCTATCAGTGATTTATTTCCCCAAGCAGAGTCCTATATATCAGATCTACCAATGATCTCACCTCCAGTTGGGATATCCTTTCAAGCAGATCAGCCGGAGATCTTCACAGCAATGGGATCCGAATCCCGGATCGGTATCTTTGCATAAATCATAGCATTCTCATCATATTTCCCCTCAGAGCGTAGCATTCCGTCTAATACGGAGCATTACGGCAAAAATCAAACATATTGCATAATCATAAGCCGTGTCTTGAATCAAACACCTGTAAACACCACACTAACAATATACAAAATACCTCTCAAAATTCCCCGGCAGAAAGCCAAAGCATCCTCCTTGCCCTCTCTGATACATATACATGCTCCTTTTGGCACTCGTCCGTGTCATCACTCCCCAGTAAAGTCGCCCGAGCGTTCTCTACAGATAGATACATATATATGCAATTCCCTAACACCCGTCCGTGTCACATTCCCCAGCATAGTTGCCTAAACACTTTGGGAACCAAAATACTTGTTTATGATACATTTCTTCCGACACCCGTGTCGTGCTCTCCCCAGCAAGTTGAACACTCGTATGTGTCTCACTCTTGTTTACTTATTTCAGATACTCGTCCGTATCCTGTTTACACCACTTGTCCCCTCAGAGTCAACACTCGTCCGTGTTCTTTGTTAACCAGTTGGTACTCGTTCGTACCATCATCTCTGAACATGCATCAGCGTTTGTTTCTACCGATACTCGTCCGTATCATAGTCTTAAGGATGCTCGTCCGCATCTTTGATCTATACACAGTGTCAAAATTATATCTTCTTGAATTTAGACACTCGTCTGTGTCTGCTATTCTCCAGAAGAGTCCCCGGCAAATCCCGAATAGACTATTTCCTTTCTATCTGACATTCGTCCTATGTCATGATACCTTCCGGCAGCCGTACCCTGCCAGGTGATCGTCCTTCACCTTTTGATGATCGTCCTTCATCATCCCCAGCGGAGTCTCTATTCATTAGAACCCCTTCCTATCCGACATTCATCCTATGTCGTGATACTTGAGCAGCCGTCCCCTGCTAGGTGATCGTCCTTCACCTCTTGATGATTGTCCTTCATCATTTTATCCGATGGCCTCCCCCGTCGTTGATATTTATCTGATATTCGTCCTATGTCATGATGAACCCCCAGAGCAGCCGTACCCTGCTAGGTGATCGTCCTTCACCTCTTGATGATCGTCCTTCATCGTGCTTATCCGATGGCCGTCCCCATCGTCGACCTCTTCCTATCCGACATTCGTCCTATGTCGTGATATTTTCGGCAACCGTACCCTGCCAGGTGATCGTCCTTCACCTTAGATGACCGTCCCTCATCCTTATCCCCAACAGAACATCCGTCCCTTTCTAGGTGATCGTCCTTCACCTTAATCTCTCTATTTCCCCAGCTTGTCAGCCGTCCCCGGCATTGCTTTATCCCCAGCAGCCGTCCTCTGCTCGACGGTCGTCCTCCATCGCCCGCACTTTATAATCATATTATACTTCCTTTTACAATCTATATCCCTTTTCTTCTTCATTCAGTGAGTGCAAATTTTGGACTGTCTTTGGTATTCAACCACAAGTTATCTTGTTTGCCTGTTAAGCCACCGCTTACATCCTGCACAGCTAACTCATGTTTGAATAGGGGCAGCTGTAAACACCCCAAATTTTCCCTCACTCATTTCACCATGGCTTGTGATTCTTTTCATTTGCATAAGTTCAATCATATCATCTCATATTGCATTTTTGCTTCACTGCATTGGTTCAAGGTCATCTGCATCTAGGGTTTGTGATCTGAGCAACCCATGAGCCTTCTGAGCCACTCCAAAGGTCTTCATTCATCTCAAGGGGGTCCATGTATGTCCAAGCATCATATTGTATCCTCCCAAGGTTAAAGAAGTCAGAAAATCACAAGAACTGAGAAAGGCATGGAAGCAGAGCCAAGTTTAACTGCACAGATGACCTAAAATTAGGGTTTTGGTTTCAGAGGCCATAACTCCAAATTTTTTTGTCATTCTGGTTTCTATTGGTCTCTATATGTTATAAGGATCATGCATACCAATTTTCATGAAGAAATTCAATGGGGAAGGCATCTGATCAATGGATGACTTCTTGAGCAAGTCAGTGCAAAATCAGGGCATCTGAGGCCCCCAATCACCCAACTAAAGGGTTCTCTCCATCATTTTCAATATGTATGATCTTTATTTGATCTTAGAAGATGTTAGAAGTTCACAAAATTGAGGAATTTCAAGCCATTTGCAAAGTTGCCATTTTGGGAAAGTAACTTGTAATGAAAACTTGCCATTTTGGGAAAGTTTTTCAACCTCCTCTTTTTGATTCAAAAATGCTTCAAATGAAAAATCTTTGGTCATGAAAGTTGTATATTGGATCCTCCCATTTTCAAAAAGTACATGAACTCATTCTAATTCATTTTAGAACAAAAGTTATGGCCTTGCAAAGTTGGACAAAATCACTAAATTTTCACTTTTGTGCCAAAGAGGAAACTTGCCAAAACACTTGCCAAAACCAAATGTGACTTCAAATCAACTTCTAATCATCACACAAACATCATTCATGGTCCATAATTCAGATTTGCCCAAAGGATTTCTCACTTTCATGCCTTGGATTCCAAGTATCATAAGCCATTTTCCATAAAAGTTCAAAAGGGGGAATTCTTGCAAAAGTGATTCCCAAGGGTTTGTGTGGTCTCTAACTGATCTCAAAGCATTACCATAACATCATGTAACATTTCACAACAAGAATTAAGCTTGGAATAGGACATGTCCATGACCAAAATCTCAAAATGCAACAAGTTGTGAAAATTGCAAAACACATAACATCTCACCCTTCACCCATTCCAGATCACATCAGAACATCCAATGGCCTCCCTTGAAGCTAGCTGAAGCAATCCAAGCACAAAAATATCCTCTGCCATAGCCCATACCTATAGTACACAATTTTTGAATTTTTGGCCAATCATCCCATACCATTCCCACAGTGCATACCTGCCCTCCAGAATTGTTGGGATTACTTATGGATTACCTCAAGGTCATAAAACAAGAAGGAAGAAGGCTCAGAACATACACACAATCAGCTTGAACAAAAACTGTCCAAAGCTTCATCTCTTAGAAACTCCCTCAAGACTTAACAAAATCCAAAAATTTCTTTACCAACAAGTCACATATCACTCATAGAACAAAATCCACCCCCTGAAACAGCCTGAATCACCACACACACAAACCTCCATTTCTGCTACACCAGAACCAAACAACATTAACCAGCCATCCTCAAAGCTTTCTAAGCTTCATATCATCTTCAGGAGGTTCATAAGAGTGGGTTTGCAACAAGAGAGAGCCCAGAAAGCCCAGAACCAGAAGGTTCCATCTCAGGTATGGCTCAAGAACATTTTTCTCAGAACCTTGTTTTTAAGTTCCAAATCGAATCCTTATGATGTGCTGATGATTCTGATATGTTTACTTTTCAAAATGATGGAATATTTAGTATGTATGAGTCGTCTGAAAGTTTTTGACCTAAATTTGTTTTGCTTCGATTTGCATTGTTGATGAATGAAAAATGATTTTTGTTTAGGGATTTTGATTCAGTGATGTGTGGGATTCATTTCTGGCCAGAGAGATTTCATTTTCGTAGCCTGGGGAGTGAGTTAGGGTTTTCTCAGGGGAGAAGTGGCCGGAGAAGATGACCGGAGGTCATTTCCGGCCACCTGAAAGTCATTAGGGCTTTTAATCAGGATTAGGGTTTTGTTTGAACCTAGGCCTTTGGATCTGATCTCCCGCGCGTGTTTGTGTGGTTAGGATTGAGCCATTAGTTTTAATTTTAGGATTAGCAATTAATTAAGTCAGATTAATGGAATTTGAATTTGGGTCGTTCAGATACGCATCAGTCAACTGGTTTAAGCCCAGATTTGATCTCAGCCCTCCCTTTGGCATATTTTCCTTTACTTAATTTTTATTTCATTTAATTTGTTCATTTTATTAAAAATAGTAAATCATTTCCAAAAAATCTCATTTTTTGCACCACACCTTAAAATATTTTTCTCTTCTGAAAATAATTTTTATTTTATTTTTTGCATAATTTTCGTATTTTAAAAATATTTAAATGTATATTTTTATTAGTTAATGAGAATTAATTAATTAAAATAGCATTTAAGTTTCTAAAAATCACAAAAAAATTTCACAATGCATTTTAATACATTTAGGAACATTATCAAACTCTTCAAACAAATTTCTTTTTGGTCCTTGACATATTTTGACATTTTTCTTTGGAATTAAAGTTCTTAAAAGTCAATATTTTTGTTCTAACTTAGAAAAATTCATTCTGCCTAACCATGAAGAGTTTGATGTTGATTCTTTTTGCATTGCATTCTTCATATCATGCAGTTTCTAGGATAAAATTGGTTTGAATTTATCTTTCATTTTCAATTTGATGTGCATTTTTCCTTTTGAAGCTCCTTAAAACCCTAGCCAACTTGAGAAAGTCATAGCTCCCATTAGGTTAAGAGTTAGATCCCTTCCTTTGGGAAGTGAACTTGTGTAGGGTTAGGGTTCCTTTGATCCCATTTTCAATTTTTTATCTTGTCATTTGCTTCTTATTTTGGATTTTGCTTATTGTCTTGTGCATAAACCCTAATTTCTTGCCTTCATTTGCATTCATCTCTCATTTGCTTGCATTCCTGAACTTGCCATGACATTTTGTGTATCCATGTAACTTCTAAGACATCTTAGGACATATTAGAATCATGTTTGATCATTGCATCATTCATTTTCCATGTTATGCATTCACCCCATTTCATAAACCTTCATGGTTCAAAGCATGCTTCATTTGCATCCTCATCCTTGTATGATCATCCACAACTCTTGACATGTGTTTGCATCATCTCTTAGCATCATTAAAATCATGTTTATGCTTCTGACTTTGGTTTGCTTCATTGCATTCATCTCATTTTCATCTTATTACACTTCTTGTTACTAACTTTTCAGGTGGTAAGTACTTGAGAAGTGAATTTGCCTTCACTTCTCATAATCTTCTCTCATCTCTCTTATGCATCATTTCTGCATTTTGTATTTGTCTTAGAGTGAGCTTGCTCATTCATGCCTCTTTCCCATCTTCTTCCTTCAAGCAACTTATCTTCTTAAGTGAAGTAAGTTGTCTTGCTTTCTTCTGCTTCTCCTCCTTTCATCTGCTTCTTCCTTGGTGGCTTTCCTTGAAGATCTTCTGCAAGCCTCATAAACCCTAGGAATACCCAAGCATGATAACAATTAGGGTTTGATTAGTCCCCCCATTAGTTTTACCTTTGTGTCATCTTCGTGTCTTCTCTTCTCATCTCATAATCAAGGACTAAACCTTAAAGGTTTCAAGACTTTGTGATTAAACTTATGCCTGCATCCTTCTATTAGGATGGAGTGTATAACTTTAATCCTAAGTGTTAAACCCTTAATGTGTTTAAACCCTTTAATCAATCCATCTAATAATCACTAAGACATCAAGCTTGTAACTTGGGCCTTGCGTTAGGGTTCTATTAGGATGGTGTAATGGTCTCATCTATTATCCTTCTATTAGGATGGTGTAATGGGTCCATTAAATCCTTGATTATGGCTTAAACTCATTACTTAACACTAAACAAAAACTCCAAAAACATCTAAATAATTACAAGTAGGTTAATGATCTTAATCCTACATCATGGTGATTAAGTGTGAGGTGCTTACTTCATACTTAAGGTATTCTCATTACCCCTAATCAGAGGGAGGATGTGATGAGTTTACTAATCCTTGGTTTAGGCTTAAGCTCATTTCCCTATGACAAACTCAAAAAGCAATAAAAGATTGAAAATATCAAAAACAAACAATAATCGTCTCCTCCGGGATTCTTTTCTCATCATCTTCACTCACAAACGAGAACTTGCTTCTTCCGTCTAATGCAAGACAGTTTGCACCTGAGCCAGACAGGTCATACACTTGAGCATAGACAAGTAAGCAGTTCACAAGTCAAAATCTTTCAGTCTCTTTGAGTCGAACTACAGTGTTTTGACTTCCTCATTGCACGAGAGGATACATAGGCATAACTTAACAGTTATCGAACAAAAGTCTTTGTATATCCCCCCTCCTTCCAGCATTATTCTTTGAGCCTCATAGTCTTGAGCTTTTCACCCTGTTCTTACACTGACACTCTCATATTTCACTTCACATCTCTTTTGCACTGACACTCGCATTCTTTTCCAGCTTTTTGTACACAGAATAGCACATACACTACCCCTTTAAAACATAAATCTTTCAAGCGTGGATTCCGTCGAGTACGGCGGACAATCTGGGTTCTAATACCTTCCCAGGTTGTAACCAACCCCCTTTCTCAGTTTCTCTGGTTCACAACCGTCTTATCCATCCTTTCTTAGGTTTATGCAGCATTACCTTTCCTTCGGGATAAAAATGCCTAGCTGGAGACTCTATTCATTTCCTTTTCTCTTTTGCCGACCGTTCGCGTCTGTACCCCTCTTGGCCTTGTGTCATTTGGTGTGAGCGACACCCACATCCTGGGAACACTTGACATCTTAAAAGTTGAACTTTGACTTCAGCCAGTGGTGTTTGAATCTGTGCAACATTATCAATTAATGTAGATGGTTGGTCCTCTTCAATGTCATTAATCCTAGGCCCACCATGATTAGGCATAGGATTCCTGTTAACATTCGGAGGAGGTGCGAAGTTGAGGGCTTTAGAATCAACCAAATCCTGAACCTTCATCTGTAATGCTCTGCATTTCTCAGTATTGTGGCCAGGTGCGTTGGAGTGAAAGGCACACCTGGCGTTGACATCATAATTCTTTGGGAGATTGAGAGGATCTGGTGGTGCCAACGTTCTTAACTCAACCAGGTTGAGCTTTAGGAGTTGTGGCAATAAAGCAGCATAAGGCATAGGGATAGGGTCAATTACCCTATTTGCTTGAGATGGCCTCTGTTGGAAGGGACGCTGTTGTTGGCTGCTATTGTTGTTGTTGTAGGTTCTCTGTTGCGGAAAATGGGAAGGTTGCTGATAGTGAGGTTGTTGTTGTTGTTGAGGATATAATGGTTGTTGTGGAACCGGAGCTGGGATGGTAACAGCTGCTACTGACCTGTGAGAATATTGGGGCCTACCCCTTCCTGCATGGATGGCATTAGTTTCACCCGTCCTTCGAGGTCCTGCAAAGGGTTTTCTGGGGTTGCTGGAAGAACTCGCACCGTTGTCGGAGATTTTGCCCATCTTCAAGAGACTTTCAATTCTCTCACCTGCTATAACCACATCAGCAAAGCTGGTAGAGGAGAAAGCAACAATTCTGTCAATATAAGTCCCTTGTAATGTGTTCATGAACATGTCAGCCATTTCTCTTTCTGACATGGGTGGTTGGACAGCAGCAGCAAGCTGTCTCCATCTCTGAGCATAATCCCGAAAGCTCTCTCTAGAAGACTGAGACATACCCATTAGAAGAGTTCTATTGGGAGCCATGTCCAGGTTGTACTGATATTGCCGGATGAAAGCCTAGGCCAAGTCCTTCCAACACCTTATGGTGGCCCTAGTCAAGTGCGAATACCATTCTCTCGAAGCTCCAGTCAGACTGTCCTCAAAGTAGAACATCTATAACTTCTCATCCATGGTATAACCCTTGAGCCTTCCCAAGAAAGATTGCAGATGAGTACGCGGACATGAGGTACCATTATACTTCTCAAAGCATGGGGGTTTGAATTTGTGGGGAATCCTCACCCCATCTACTAGTCCCATATCCATCACGTCGAACCCCAAGGAATTCTGAGATTCCAAAGATCTTAACTTTTCAGCAATCTCATCCAATCTTCTATCATATACCTCATCCCCAGCCCCTATAACAGTAAACTGTTCTTCTTGGGGATCCTCTTGCAGGATTCTGCCCCCAGCAGTATTACCTTGAACATTCCTCGGGATGTTAACTTCTGGATTCAGATGGGGTCCATATTCTGGTGGGTCAATATGAGGCTGCCCCCGTTCATTGTTGCTGGTTCCCCCTGTCCCAAGATGGGGCTCCTCAGGAGTTTGTCTTTCCACCAGCTCTCTCAGCCTTTCTTGGCTCTGGGCTAAGCCAGTCATGACAACCATGAATTGATACATTTGGTTCCTCATCTCTACTCTCTCGTTTGCCATCTGATTTCTGACCTCATTTAGGTCCTGCTGTACCTGCTCCATTTGAATGCCGGGAAGGTTGTTACGAGTCGGGTACCGGTGCGTGCGGTTGACAGGGAACACTCGGCGACGAGCAATGTTTCCTGAGGTGACAACAAAGTTAGAAACAATAATAACAAAAACCTACAAAACAAAAACAAAGTTAGTATGCAATGCAGTATGCTTATTTGTTTTCCAAGGTATCCGGTTTGGTTCTTGGTTTTGACCTTTCCAGACCTCGAGGAAGATGCTTGATGTTGAGAGAAGGCCCAAATGAAAAAACAAACTAAAATATATTACAAATGATGAAACATACATAGTCTGTTTTATAATACATGCCCATGGAGGGTCAAAAATACAACAAAAGGAAAAGTACAACAAAAGGAAAAGTACATCAAAAGGAAAGAACAACAAGCAAAGAAGAATCAGACATCCAATCCATAATCATCTTCCCTGACCTCCTTCAGGAGTGCCTCAGTCACTGGACCAGCCAGGTGCTCTGTAATGGTCCTAATGAGGAGGTTTCTGGTAGCAATAGCAGTAGTCAGCTTCTTATGCCTGTCATGAGCTTTGGATCTCTTCAATCCTGCCCTAAGCTTCAATTCTGATATCTCCTTCTAAGCTGCCAACAAAGCTTTCTGCTGCTTCTTCTCATTGGCCTCCAACTGTTCAATCTTAGCTTGAATCTTCTGGTCTTCTTGTGTATGGGCTTCGGTGATCCTGACCCACCTAGCCTGGCTTTCTTGCAGATATTGCTCAGCCATAGCTTTCTGAATCTTGGCCTCTTTGCAGGAATTCTTCAATATCTGTTCCCCAGTCCTTGCTTTCCTTATGTAGTCTTCTGTCTTTTCAATTTTGGCAAGGTGCTCAACCCTGAGCTTTTCCAATCTCTCAATGTCCAGACGACCATCACTTCTTTCCCAAAGAGTCTTCTTCAAGGCCTGAGACAGTTACTCATTCCTTTCCTTCAACTTTTCAAATTCCTCCAGGCTAACAGTTGCTGCAGGCTGTACTGTAGATGGTCCAGGTATGTCTTCCAAGGTGAAAGGCATTCTGGTAATCTGAGCTCTAGTACGGGACCAGTCATAATACTGAGCTGAAGCAACATTGTTACATTTTCCAAGAATAGCTACCCCTTTTGTCTGGATGTTGTCCCAAGCCCAAGATGCTTGCCTGACAACAGCTGAATTAGGATGCACTTCACAATATAGGGTCTCAGCTAAATCTTGTCCTCTGGGAGGGTGAACTAAGGCATAGCCCAATTGTCTCTTAAATAGTAAGGGGTTGTAGTTAATGCAGCCCTTCACTCCTATCAAAGGCACATTTGGGTATTGTCCACAGCTGGTGATAATGTCCTTGCCTTTGGTGCTCTGGGTGCACCATCTGATATCATCTGAAGTTAAGGCAATGAACCTTTTGGCCCAATTCTTCTGCTGGTGTGGGTTCAAGAAAGCATCCGATTTAGGCAGGTGTCTGAGTAGCCAAGAATAAAACAAAGGAGCACAACATCTAACCAACTTTCCCCTTTGTTTCTCATTCATCTGATAGATAGAATAGTAAAAATCTCCTAGCAATGTAGGTACTGGGTTCCTCAGCATAAACAAGTGGATGGCATTCTTACTGACAAATTTGGGCTCATCTACAAACAGTATATCCCCATATATGCTGAGGGCTAAAAGTGCACAGACTGCCCTCCACTCTCCCAATGAAGCCTTCAGGATGGCCTGAGAAATCAAGAAGTCCAAATGTAGACCAGGGATCCCAGCTTTTGTTGTCATGCTTTGCTCAATGAGGGCAAGCTCCAAGTACAATGCCCTTGTTATCTCTTCACTTCGGGGAGCAGTCATCTCTAGGTTGAAGGGGATTCCCCCTCTGATAGGTACTCCAATCAACAAAGAAAACTCCTCCAACAGAGGTCCCATCTGAAAGTCAGGAAAGGTGAAGCATCTCAGTGGAGGGTCATAGAACTGTAAGCATGTGTGGATCATGCTTCTCTGAGAAGGATCAAGATCCAAAACCATATCCAAGATACCCCCATAGTGTTCTCTGAACAGTGAGATGTGGTCAGGTGTGATGAGTGACTGGACCTGCCTGATACTAGTCAAAACAGCCTCAAAAAAGTGATAAGATATGTTGCTCTTCCTGGGAGTAGCCATGAGTGATGCTGAAGAAGCTGAAGACAAATGCTGATGAAGATCACAGACTGATGCTGGAAGTAAATCTCTGACAGACTGATGCTGGTGAGGATGGAGATGACTGAAGCAGATAACTGATGAAGACAGCTGAAGTAGAGGTCTATACAGAAGAAGGGGTCAAAACCAAAACCAAGATGCAATGAGGTGGATACCCTGAAAAGCAAATAAACAAATGTCAAATGATGCAATGATGATACATGCAAATGATATGCAAGGGTTTGTGATCAAGAGCTGGATCCGGTCATCTGTCTTGATATAAAGTCTATAAAAGTCCAGACGGAGGCTCAGAAATCCAGTAACCAGGGTGGGGGACTCAAATAAAGAGTCACATGTCCAGGGTTAATCACAAGAACTGTCCAAAGTGGAGTATTCTTAAACAATACAGTAACAGAGTATGATGTGGCCAATGGCTCCTGCAAACCTGTAAACAACCCAACCCCCTCACATGTAATGTTCTAGAACAAGGATCCTCATATTTGGATCAGTTATGAGAAGTGTAAACACTTCTAACCCGGAGGCACAGTGTTTACAATAACCATAAAGGATCCTCCTCTAATTCACCTCAGCTTCTGAAGGTCATAATAAAGGTCATCCAGACTTAGCAGGCTTTCCAGACAGCCCTAGCACTACAGGAAATCTGTAGCA
The DNA here is from genome assembly GCA_963966055.1 of Lathyrus aphaca. Lineage (NCBI taxonomy): Eukaryota > Viridiplantae > Streptophyta > Magnoliopsida > Fabales > Fabaceae > Lathyrus > Lathyrus aphaca. The sequence continues at coordinate 513,400,507 of OZ014519.1, read as the reverse complement.
CAGAGTTCTCAAGAAGAAACCCACATCTGAACCGTGTTTCATATTCCCGCACCAGACCGAAATGGAATGGGAAAGAACATGAACCACTCTAGCCTAGGTGTCACTCAGGTCCCAGGTATAGGACCTCAAACTCTCAATGGAACCCCCACCCACCAAAACAGAAAACCAGATCCAGCAATGACAGTATGAAATATGCAAAAAACTATAAAGAAAGCAATAACTAAAGTTGTACATAAAGCAATAAATAAAACAAAATAAATAAACACACATAGCACATAACACCCCAGTAAACAAAAATCAAACAAGCGCTAGGAGGAACCCACAAAAAGAACCAGAAGCCCTGGTTGCAGTATAAGGGTCCCCAGCAGAGTCGCCAAGCTGTTGCTCCCACCAAATGACACCCGGGCCAGAAGGGGTGCAGACGCGAACGGTCGGCGAAAGAGGAACATGAAGATGAACTGAAAAGAGTCACCAGCTAGGCATTTTTATCCCGAAGGAAAGGTAATGCTGCATAAACCTAGGAAAGTGATGGATAAGATGGTTGCGAACCAGAGAAACTGAGAAAGGAGGTTGGTTATAATATGGGAAGGTATTAGCACCCAGATTGTCCGTCGTACTCGACGGGATCCACGCTTGAAAGTTTGTGTTTAAAGGGGTAGTGTCAGTGCTATTCTGTGTGCAAAAGCTGGAAAAGAATACAAGTGTCAGTGCAAAAGAAGTGTGAAGTGAAATGAAAGAGTGTCAGTGCAAGAAAAGAGCGCAATGCTCAAGACAATGAGGCTTAAAAGAATAAAGCTAGAAGATGGGGGGATATACATAGACTTTTGTTCGATAATTGTTAAGTTATGCCTACGTATCCTCTCGTGCAATGAGGAAGTCAGAACACCGTAGTTCGACTCAAAGAGACTGAAAGATGAATTGACTTGTGAACAGCTTACTTGTCTATGCTCAAGTGTATGACCTGTCTGGCTCAGGTGCAAACTGTCTTGCATTAGACGGAAAAAGCGAGTTCTCGTTTATGAGTAAATGAGATGAGAAAAGAATCCCGAAGGAGACGGTTATTGTTTGTTTTTGGTGTTTTCAATCTTTTATTGCCTTTGGAGTTTGTCATAAGAAAATGAGCTTAAGCCTAAACCAAGGGTTAGTAAACTAATCACATCTTCCCTCTGATTAGGGGTAATGAGAATACCTTAAGTATGAAGTAAGCACCTCATACTTAATCACCATGATGTAGGATTAAGATCATTAACCTACTTGTATTTATTTAGATGTTTTTGGTGTTTTTGTTTAGTGTTAAGTAATGAGTTTAAGCCATAATCAAGGATTTAATGGACCCATTACACCATCCTAATAGAAGGATAATAGATGAGAGCATTTAAGCTGAGAAAGGCTCCTCAACTTAATCCATGATTAGGGATTAACCCCATGACAAAACAAAACCTTTATTAGATGGATTTTAGTTAATGGTAAGATTAAGAAATGGATTTTATGGTTTGTAAGACAACTTGAGGAGGACTTGTCCATTAACACTAGGGTTAGTCCTTCTTAACCAATTAAGGAAGAATTAGAACCCTAATGTAAGGCCCAAGTTACAAGTTTATTGTCTTAGTGATTATTAGATGAATTAGTTAAGAGATTTAAAAACATTAAGGGTTTAACACTTAGGATTAAAGTTATACACTCCATCCTAAGAGAAGGATACAGGCATAAGCTTAATCACAAAGCCTTAAAACCTTGAAGGTTTAGTCCCTGATTATGAGATATGAGGAGAGACACAAAAGATGACACAAAGGTAAAACTAATGGGGGGACTAATCAAACCCTAATTGTTAACATGCTTGGGTGTTCCTAGGGTTTATGAGGCTTGCAAGAAGTCTTCAAGGAAAAGCCACCATAGAAGAAGAAAGATGGAAAGAAAAGAAGCAGGAAGGAAGCAAGACAACTTGCTTCACTTAAGAAGATAAGTTACTTGAAGAAAGAAAGTGAGGAGGGAACATGAATGAGAAAGCTCACTCTAATACAAAAGTAAAATGCAGAAATGATGCATAAAAGAGATGAGAAGAGATTATGAGAAGTGAAGGCAAATTCACTTCTCAAACACTTACCACCTGAAAAGTTAGCACAAAGAAATGAAATGGAATGAAAATGAAATGAAATGCAAAGATAAAACTCAAAGTCAGAAGCATGTTCATGCTAATGATGCAAAGAGATGGTATAAATGTATGTCATGAGATGGGGATGATCATACAAAGGATGAGAATGCAAATGAAGCAGATAAGAAGCATGAAAGATCATGAATGCATATGACATGAAATGAAAGCAAAACATGGCACATGGATGATGAAATGATCAAACATGATTTCAATATATCCTAAGATGTCTTATATGTCATGTGGATGCATAAAATGTCATGGCAAGTTCATGTATGCAAGCTTATGTAAGGTGGATGCAAATGAAGATGCAAATTAGGGTTTATGCACAACATTAGATGCAAAATTCAAAATCAGAAGCAAATGGTAAGATAAAAAATTGAAAATGGAATCAAAGGGACCCTAAACCTATATAAGTTCATTGTCCAAAGGGTAAGGGACTTATGATTTTCCTAAGTTTCTAAGGTTTTAAGGGTGATCCTAAAGGTAAAATGTCAAACAAATTGAAAATGAAAGATAAAAATGAAACAAAAATGTTTTTAGATGCTTGAAACCATGTATAACACAATGCAAAAAGAACCATTCACAAACTCAACTTAGATCAAAAGTTATGAATTTTCGAAGTTAGGGTTAAAGATATTCAAATTAAAGAACCCTAATTCAAATGAAAATTGTCAAAGTGTGATCAAAACCAAAAATAAATTTGTGTTGTGAGTTTGTAAATGTTTCTAAATGTTTGAAAAGGCTCTCTGAATTTTTTTGGGATTTTTAAATACTTAAATGTATTTTTAATTAATTAATTTCCATTAACTAATTAAAAATAATCATTTAAATGATTTAAAAATATTTTTTAATGCAAAAAATAAAAATAAAAATATTTTTGGGTTATTAAAATTAATAAAAGCTTGAATAAAAATTTTCAGAATTGTTTGAAGTCTTTTTACCATTTTTAATAAAATGTACAAATTAAAACAAAGAAAATGAAAATAAAAATAATAAAAAGAAAAGTATGCATAATGGAGAGCTGAGATTCATTCTGGACTTGGGAGGTTTGACTGCGCGCCAGATCCAATGGACATAATTCAAACCAGGCTAATCCTACTTAATTAATATTTAATCTAAAAATTAAAACTAATCAAGCAATCTGGGCCACACAGCACGCGCGGGAGGGACTGATCTAAGGGCCTACATTCAAACCTGGAACCCTAACCCTAATTAACATTAATCACTTTCAGGTCACCGGAGAAGAGCTCTGGTCGTCTTCTCCGGTGACATTCTCCCCTGAGAAAACTCAACTCACTCCCCAGGCCATTTCTGGAGCTCTAAAGCTCCAAATTTTTTCCTCTCACCCCCCCTAATCCTAATTCTAACCTCAAACTTCATTTATTTTCAACCATTAACAAGAATCGAAGCCAAGAACAAAAACTGCAGAAATTTCAGAAAAGCCATACACTCTCAATTCTTCATCATTTTCAAAAGTAAAAGGTTCATTGCACTCAGGGAATCAATCTTAACCAAATGAGAACTTAAAATAAAGCTTCTGGAAAAATAATTTTGTATGGCTACCTGAGGTGAAGCTTTCAACCCTGGAGCGTTCAGACTGCTTTCTTACTTCCAAATGCCTCCAATGAACTCCTTGAAGAAGCTTTGATGCTTGGTTGGAGTGTTTTGTGGCTAGTTTGTGAGATTGATGCAGTTCAGTTCAAAGGGGGAGAGAAATCGTGTTTTTGATATGGGGGTTTTTAGGACAAGGTGATGGTTGGGAAATGATCAGTGGTTCATGGTGAGTTGTTCTATGAAGTTTGTTTGAAGGTTTGTAGCTTGTGTGATGAGTTTCGAAGAGAAATGCATAAGAGGGAGTTTTTGTGGTTGCTGACTTGTGGGAGGATTCAGGCTTGCTTCATGTGTGTAATGGCTTGTATTTGGTCCATATATCAAGTCTTGATAGGTCAGAGAGTTATTGGTGGCCTATGTTGATTGGTATGGTTCATTTTGCAAAAAGTCAAGGTTAGGTGTCCTTTGAGGTATGGGCAAATTTAGGCCAAGGACAAGGGCATGTCCTGCGCAGCTTGATTCATGGGCAACCATGGAATTTAGATTGAGGCCAATTAGCAAGTGGATTGAAGTTTGTGGGGGGTTTGCAAATTTCATGAAGTTTGGCCCTTTCTTTATTTCTTCATGCACAAGTCATGAAACTTGGGAATTCTTGGCACAAATCTGACTTTTAGGCATTGCACAAAGTTGGTATGATGATTAGAAGTCACTTTGAGGTCACAAATTTGCTTGGCATGAGGTTTTGTAAAAATCCCCCTTTGACATGAAACTTGAAATTATGTGATTTTTGCCAACTTTGGAAAGCCATAACTTGAGTTCCAAAATGAATTAGGTCTTGTTCTTGTACTTTTTGAAAAGGGAATGATCCAATCTACAACTTTCATGACCAAGAATTTTTCATTTGAAGCATTTTTGGTTGAGAAAAAGGAGGTTGAAAAACTTTCCCAAAATGGAAAGTTTACATTACAAGTCATTTCCATATTTGGCAACTTTTGGTTTAGCCCACTTTTCTTCAAATTTGTGAACTTCCAAGCACTTCAATGATCAAATAAAGACCAAATAACTTCATTTTGATGAAAAATCCATTTTGGTTCCATGTTGGGGGGCCTCAGATGCCCTGGTTTGGCTCTGACTTGCTCAAGAAGTTACCTAGTGATCAGATGACTTCCATAAGGATTTTTTCCATCAAACTTGGTATGCATGATCCTTATAGCATATAGAGACCAATAGAAACAAGAATGACCAAAAAATTTGGAGGTATGGCCTCTAAAACCAAAACCCTAATTTTAGGTCATCTGTGCAGTTAAACCTGGCTCTGCTTCCATGCTTTGCCAGTTCTTGTGATTCTCTGGCTTCTTTGATCTTTGGAGGATACAATATGGTGACTGAACATACATGGACCCTATTGAGATGATTGAAGACCTTTGGAATGGCTCAGATGGAACTTGGTTTGCTCAGATCACAAACCCTAGATGTAGATGAACTTGAACTAATGCAGTGAAGCAAAAATGTAACATGAAATGGTATGATTAAAACTTATATAAATGAAAAGATCAAAAGCCATGGTGTGAACTTAGTGAGGGAAAATTTGGGGTGTTTACAATAATGTTACCATAGCCCGTTGATAAGTGGCACCAGCATTCTTCACTCCGAACGGCATTACCTTATAACAGAATGTGCCCCAGGGTGTGATGAAAGTTGTCTTCTCCATGTCTTTAGGTGACATCTTGATCTGATTATATCCTGAAAATCCATCCATGAAGGAGAATACCGAGAATTGAGTCGTGTTGTCGACCAATACATCAATATGAGGTAATGGGAAGTCATCTTTCGGGCTAGCTCTATTCAGATCCCGGTAATCCACACACATCCATACTTTGCCATCCTTCTTAGGCACTGGTACAATGTTAGCAACCCACGGCGGGTAACTAGTTACAACAAGGAAACCGGCGTCCCACTGTTTTTGAACCTCTTCTTTTATCTTCATGGCCATATCCGGACGAGTACGGCGTAGCTTCTGTTTTACTGGACGACAGTCTTCTTTTAGTGGCAGCTTGTGCATAACAATGTCGGTATCCAGACCTGGCATGTCTTGGTAGGACCAAGCAAAGACATCAACGTACTCTCGTAGCATGTCAATAAGTTGTTCCTTCACTGAATCTTGCAGACGGGCCCCGATCTTCACTTCTTTCAAGTCTTCTTCGGTACCAAGATTAACTGTCTCAACTTCCTCCTGATGAGGAGTGATCACCTTCTCCTCTTGCCTTAACAGTCTGGCTAGTTCTTCAGGTAGCTCATAATCTTCTTCAACCCCTTCATCGGCTTGATTAATCGGATTGTCAAAGTCATACGAAGTCATAGCAGTGTCGTTGTCGGTGCAGTCTGGAGGGCATTCTCTGCAAGGGTTTAGATTGGTTCATTTAAGTGATTAGTTTTATCTTGTTTGAAAATGAAGTTATTATTTTGAAAACATTGCCATTTTATTGTTTTGTACAAAAAATGAAAAATGAAAAACAGTGAGCGGAAAAAAGAGACTCGTTTACAAAAGATGTCCTGATATTCATTAATTGATCGTTTGCACAAAATACAAGATGGCCCGATTACAAAATGAGTCCTAACACCTTGGGCAAGATGCAGGACTTGATGCATGCTTAAAAGACAGGAAATAATAATTACTCTGCAAGAGTAACTCTTATAATTTCCTGGGAAGACCAGTTAGAGACTTGGTTCCCCGGGATCCTTGGACGTATCCAGTTTTCCAGGTTGCGTTCGTTTTCTTCCTCGTCTTCCAGACTGTTCACAGCATCCGGGGTAAGCATTCCCCTGCTGACAAATTTGGGCTCTGTTGGAGCCTCCAGTTGATCTTGTCGAGTTGGTTTGTAACCCAACCCGAATCTGTCTTCTTTCTTTTCTACTGGCAGCAACTTGCCCCAGCCTTGAGCAGTACCTTCCTCAACAACCTTCCGGGCTTGTTGATATGAAGTGATGGAAGTTCCAGACACAGAAGTTGCTTCATTGATGTTAAGGGCCTCAAACCCCTGGCTCATAGTCTTGTAGATCTCCCCATCCATCTCTATATACTTGTAAGTAGCCAGCTGGCTAACGAAAATGTCCTCCTCCCTGCAAATTGTGATGATCTGGCCTTCCCACTCAAATTTTAATTTCTGGTGAAGGGTAGATGTAACAGCGCCAGCGACATGAATCCAGGGTCTACCCAACAAACAGCTGTAGGCCGGCTGTATGTCCATCACGAAGAAAGTAGTTTTAAAGATTTGTGGGCCAATCATCACAGGTAAATCAATCTCTCCAAGCACTGATCTCTTAGAGCCATCAAATGCTCTCACCACCAAGTTACTTGGACGTAATGCCAAACCATCATACTCCAGCTTCACCAAGGCTTTCTTTGGGAGAACATTGAGCGAGGACCCAGTGTCCACCAACACATGAGAAAGAACAACACCTTTGCATTCTAAGGTGATATGTAAAGCCTTGTTATGATTGTGTCCCTCCGTCATTAAATCAGCATTTGTGAAGCCTAGTCCATGACTGGTGTTAACATTTGCAACCACTGTTTCCAACTGATTAACCGTAATCTCTTCCGGCACGTAGGCTGCGTGCAGGACCCTCAACAGTGCATTCCTATGGGCTTCGGAACACATTAACAATGATAATATAGAGATTTTGGAGGGTGTCTGATGAAGCTGATCCACCACTTTGTAATCACTCTTTTTGATTATTCTCATGAACTCGTCCACCTCATGTTCAAAACACGTCTTCGGAGTTTCTTTAACAGTTGGCTCTTCAAGTACCACATTCTTCCCTTTTGCCTTAGCAGTAGCTTCTGCTTCAGCATTGGGTCTCGGTGTTTGTGAGGCAAAAAGGCGTCCGCTTTTGGTGAAGCCTCCGCCTCCCCCAACATTGTCAACTTGTGGTGAAGAGGTTGATGAATCTAGAGTGACCTTATTTCTGTCGCAGTAGAGATCAGAGTCGTAGTGCCAAGGTATGGCATTACTGCTTTCATAAGGAACAGGTCCAGGCACCGTAATGGTGACCAGACTGATTGCTGCAGCGGAAGGAACTGTGTTGGTATGCGGGTCGTAATAGATTATGACTAGAGATCTGACAGGAGGTGTTGCATTTTGTTATTGGAAATAGTTGTTGGGATGAACATTTGCCGGGTCATAATAGATCGTGACCGTTGAGACATCTTCATTAATGTTTGCTGGTGTTGTAGGCGTTTCCGTTGATAAAATGGGTGTTGATGTTGTAGAAGTAAATGTTGCTGAACTCTGATTTGTCGAAATAATGGACGGAGTGATTGCTGGAGTTGGGGACGAATCAGTGGGAATGATAGTTGTTGCAGTTGTAGGAGGATTTATTGCTGCTGAAGAAAGAATTGTTGATGTTGAAGGAGAATCCATTGTTGCTGAAAAAAGAGTTGTTGATGTTGAAGGAGCAGTTGTGGTAATCTGCAAAATTCCATCTCTGATAAGGACATCTATGCCGAACCTTAGCCTCTCACAACCATTAATAGCAATTTTACATGATTCGCAACAGGTCTCATAGCCTGGGAACACCTGGAATCTTAGGAGTTGAGCTTTGACTTCTGCCAGTGGTGTTTGAATTTGTGTAACATTATCAATCAGTGCAGATGGTTAACCTTCCTCTATGGCATTAATCATGGGCCCACCATGATTAGGCATGGGATTTCTGTTAACATTCGGAGGAGGTGCGAAATTGAGAGCTTTGGAATCGACCAAATCCTAAACCTTAATTTGCAAGGCTCTACATTTCTCGGTATTGTGACCAGGTGCATTGGAATGAAAGGCACACCTGGCATTAGCATCATAATTCTCCGGGAGGTTGAGAGGATCTGGCGGAGCCAATGTCCTTAACTCAACCAGGTTAAGCTTCAGGAGTTGTGGCAGTAGAGCGACATAAGGCATAGGGATGGGATCAATCACCCTATTTACCTGAGATGGCCTCTGTTGAAAGGGGCACTGCTGTTGGTTGTTGTTGTTATTGTTGTATGTTCTTTGTTGCGGAAAATGCGATTGTTGCTGATAGTGATGTTGTTGTTGTTGCTGTTGTTGAGGAAAAAGTGGTTGTTGTGGAACTGGAGCTGGGATAGTAACGGCTGCTATTGATCTGTGAGAATACTGGGGTCTGCCCCTGCGTGCATGGATAGCATTTGTTTAACTTGCCCTTCGGGGTCCTGAAAAAGGCTTTCTGGGGTTGTTGGAGGAACTCGCACCATTGTCAGAGATTTTTCCCATCTTCAAAAGACTCTCAATTCTCTCACCAGCTATAACTACATCGGCAAAACTGGTGGAAGAGAAAGCAGCAAGTCTGTCAATTTAAGTTCCCTACAAGGTGTTCATAAACATGTCAGCCATTTCTCTTTCAGACATGGGTGGCTGGACAGCAGCAGCAAGCTGTCTCCACCTCTGAGCATAATCCCAAAAGCTTTCCCTTGAATACTGAGACATGCCCATTAGAAGGGTTCTATTGGGAGCCATGTCTAAGTTGTACTGGTATTGCCGGATAAAGGCTTCGGCCAAGTCTTTCCAACATCTTATAGTGGCCCTCGTCAGATGCGAATACCATTCTCTTGATGCTCCAGTCAGGCTGTCCTCAAAATAGAACATCCATAACTTCTCGTCCATGGTATAAGCCTTGAGTCTCCCTAAGAAGGATTGCAGATGAGTACGCGGGCAGGAGGTACCATTATATTTTTCAAAGCACGGGGGTTTGAATTTGTGTGGAATCCTCACCCCATCTACCAGCCTCATATCCATTACGTCAAAGCCTAAAGAATTCTGGGATTCCAAGGACCTCAGCTTTTCAGCAATCTCATCCAGTCTTCGGTCATACACCTCATCCCCAGCCCCAATAACTGTGACCTGCTCCTCCTGAGGATCTTCTTGCAAGATCCTGCCTGCAGTAGTGTTTCCTTGAATATTCCTTGGGATATTAACATCTGGGTTCAAATTGGGCCCAAACTCTGGTGGGTCGATGTGAGGCTGCCCGCGTTCATTATTGCTAGTTCCTCCCGTTCCAGGGTGGGGCTCTTCAGGTGTCTGCCTTTCTACCAGCTCTCTCAGCCTCTCCTGGCTCTGAGCTAAGCCAGTCATCACAGCCATAAACTGGGTCATTTGGTTTCTCATTTCAACCCTTTCGTTTGCCATTTGATTTCTTACTTCATTCAGGTCCTGCTGCACCTGATCCATTTGAATGCCTGGAAGGTTGTTTCGCGTTGGGTACCGGTATGTGCGGTTGACAGGGAACACTCTGCGACGAGCAAGGTTTCCTGAAACCACAACAAAGTGAGAAACAAAATAACAAATAAAAACCTACAAAACAAAGAAAATGTTAGTATGCAATGCAATATGCTTATTTGTCTTCCAAGGTATCCGGTTTGGTTCTTTGGTTTTGACCTTTCCAGACCTCGAGGAAATGCTTGATGATGTTGAGAGAAAGCCCACCAAAATAAAATAAACTGATATATTACAAATGATGAAAATACATAGTCTGTTTACAACACATGCCCATGGTGGGTCAAAAATACAACAACCAAAAAGCAAAAAGTACATCAAAAGAAAGGAAATACAAGCAAAAACGAATCAGACATCCAATCCAAAGTCATCCTCCCTGACTTCCTTCAGGAAGGCCTCCGTTACTGGACCAGCTGAGTGCTCTGTAATAGTCCTAATGAGGAGGTTCCTGGTAGCAATGGCATTAGTCAGCTTCTTATGCCTGTCCTGATCCTTTGATCATTTTAACCCCGCCCGGAGTTTCAATTCTGATATCTCCTTCTGAGCTGCCAACAAAGCCTTCTTCTGCTTCTTATCATTGGCCTCCAGCTGCTCAATCTTGGCCTGGGTCCTCCGGGCTTCTTGTGCAAGGGCTTCGGTGATCCTGATCGACCTAGCCTGGCTCTCCTCTAGATAATGCTCAGCCCTAGCTTTCTGAATCTTGGCCTCCTTGCAGGAATTTTTCAAAACCAACTCTCCTGCTCTTGCCTTCCTTATGTAGTCATCTGTCCTTTCAATCTTGGTCAGATGCTCAGTCTTGAGCCTTTCCAATCTTTCAATGTCCAGACAACTGTCATTTCTCTCCCAGAGAGTCTTCTTCAGGGCTTTAGATAGTTGATTATTCCTCTCTTTCATCTTTTCAAATTCCTCCAGGCTGACAGTTGTTGCAGGCTGTACTGTAGAAGTTCTAGGTGTGTCTTCCAAGGTGAAAGGCATCCTGGTGATCTGAGCTCTAGTACGGGACCAGTTAGAGTACTGGGATGAAGCAATATTGTTACACCTTCCAAGGATGGTTGTCCCTTTGGTCTGAATTTTGTCCCAAGCCCAGGCAGCTTGTCTGACAACAGCTGAGTTAGGTTGAACTTCACAGTATAGGGTCTCAGCTAAATCCTGTCCTCTGGGAGACTGAACCAAGGCATATCCCAATTGTGTCTTGAACAGTAAAGGGTTGTAATTGATGCAACCTTTTACTCCTATTAGAGGCATATTAGGGTATTGCCCATATCTGGTAATAATATCTTTGCCTTTGGTGCTCTGAGTGCACCATCTGATATCATCTGATGTTAAGGCAATGAACCTCTTGGCCCAATTCTTCTGCTGATGTGGGTTCAAGAAGGCATCTGATTTAGGCAAGTGTCTGAGTAGCCAGGAGTAGAAAAGGGGAGCACAACATCTGACTAGCTTCCCACTTTGCTTTTCATTTCTCTGGTGGATGGAGTAGTAAAAATCTCCTAGCAATGTAGGCACTGGGTTCCTTAGCAAGAACAAGTGGATGGCATTCTTACTCACAAATTTGGGCTCATCTGCAAACAATATAACCCCATATATGCTGAGGGCTAAAAGTGCACAGACTGCCTTCCACTCTCCCACTGCAGCCTTCAGGGTGGCCTGAGAAATTAAGAAGTCCAGATGTAGACCAGAAATCCCAGCTTTTGTTGTCATGTTTTTCTCAATGAGGGCAGGCTCCAAATGCACTGCCTTAGCTATCTCCTCACTTCTGGGAGCAGTCATCTCTGGGTTGAAGGGGATCCCTCCTCTGATAGGCACTCCAATCAACAAGGAAAACTCTTCCAACAGAGGCCCCATCTGGAAATCTGGAAAGGTGAAGCATCTGAGTGGAGGGTCATAAAACTGCAAGCATGTGTGGATCATGTTCCTCTAAGAAGAATCAAGATCCATGACCATGTCTAAAATACCCCCATAGTGCTCTCTAAACAGTGGGATGTGGTCAGGTGTGATAAGGGACTGGACCTACCTGATACCAGTCAGAGAGGGCTCAAAGAATTGATAAGATATGTTGCTTTTCCTTGGAATATCCATGAGTGCTGATGAAGAAGCTGAAGTCAAATGCTGATGAAGATCACAGACTGAAAAGCTAGAGGTAAGTCTCTGACAGACTGATGCAGGTGCTGAAGGAGATAGCTGAAGCAAATGCTGAAGAAGATAACTGAAGCAGAGGTCTAAGCAGTAGAAGGGGTCAAAACCAAACCAAATATAATAAGGTGGATACCCTGAAAAACAAATAAACAAATGTTAAATGATGCAATGATGATATATGCAAATGATATGCAAGGGTTTGTGATCAAGAGCTGGATCTGATTATCTGTCTTGGTATAAGGTTCATGTATGTTCAAAGGTCCGGATGGAGGCTCAGAAATCTAGTAACCAGGGTAGGGGGACTCAAATAAAGAGTCACATGTCCAGGGTTAGTCACAAGAACTGTCCAAAGTGAAGTATTCTTAAACAATACAGTAACAGGGTATGATGTGGCCAAGGGTTCCTGCAAACCTGTAAACAACCCAACCCCCCTCACATGTAATGTTCTAGAATAAAGATCCTCAGACTTGGATTAGTTATGAGAAGTGTAAACACTTCTAACCTGGAGGTACAGTGTTTATAATAACCATAAAGGATCCTCCTCTAATTCACCCCAGATTCTGAAGGTCAAAATAAAGGTCATCCAGACTTAGCAGGCTTCCCAGATAGCCCTAGCACTACAGGAAATCTGTAGCACAGAGTTCTCAAGAAGAAACCCACATCTGAACCATGTTTCATATTCCCGCACCAGACCGAAATGGAATGGGAAAGAATATGAACCACTCTAGCCTAAGTGACACTCAGGTCCCAGGTATAGGACCTTAATCAATCAGTGAAACCCCACCCACCAAAACAGAAGCCAGATCCAGCAATGATAATGACAATATGATGTATAAAAACTGTAAAGAAAGCAGTAAATAAATTTGTACATAAAGCAATAAATAAAGCAAATAAATAGACACAATTAGCACATAACACCCCAGTAAACACAAATCAAACAAGCGCTAGGAGGAACCCACAAAAAGAACCAGAAGCCCTAGTTGCAGTATAAGGGTCCCCAGCAGAGTCGCCAAGCTGTCGCTCCCGCTAAAAGACAACCTGAAGGTCAGATAGGGTACAGACGCGAACGGTCGGCGAAAGAGAGAAATGAAGGTGAAGATGAATAGAGTCGCCAGCTAGGCATTTTTATCCCGAAGGAAAGGTAATGTTGCATAAACCTAGGAAAATATGGATAAGACGGTCGCGAACCAGAGAAACTGAGAAAGGGGGTTGGTTACAACCTGGGAAGGTATTAGCACCCAGATTGTCCGTCGTACTCGACGGGATCCACGCTTGAAAGTTTGTGTTTAAAGGGGTAGTGTCAGTGTTATCTGTGTGCAAAAGATGGTAAAGAATGTAAAAGTGTCAGTGAAAGAAAGTGAAGTGAGGTGCTCAGGAATGAGGCTTTAAAAGAATGCTGAAAGAGGGGGAAAGATACAGAGACTTTTGTTCGATAACAGTTAAGTTATGCCTACGTATCCTCTCGTGCAATGAGGAAGTCAGAACACCGTAGTTCGACTCAAAGAGACTAAAAAATAAATTGACTGATGAACTGCTTACTTGTATATGCTCAAGTGTATGACCTGTCTGGCTCAGGTGCAAACTGTCTTGCATTAGACGGAAGAAGCAAGTTCTCGTTTATGAGTGAATGAGGTGAGAAAAAAATCCCAGAGGAGACGATTATTGTTTGTTTTTGGTATTTTCAATCTTTTATTGCTTTTTGTATTTGTCATAAGAAAATGAGCTTAAGCCTAAACCAAGGGTTAGTAAACTCATCACATCCTCCCTCTGATTAGGGGTAATGAGAATACTTTAAGTATGAAGTAAGCACCTCACACTTAATCACCATGGTGTAGGATTAAGATCATTAACCTACTTGTGACTATTTAGATGTTTTTTGGAGTTTTTGTTTAGTGTTAAGTAATGAGTTTAAGCCATAATCAAGGATTTAATGGACTCATTACACCATCCTAATAGAATGATAATAGATAAGAACATTTAAGCTGAGGAAGATACCTCAACTTAATCCATGATTAGGGATTAACCTCATGACAAAACAAGCCTTAATTAAAGTGGATTTTAGTTAATGGTAAGGTTAAGAAGTGTATTTTATGGTTGGTAAGACAACTTGAGGGGGACCTGTCCATTAACACTAGGGTTAGTCCTTCTTAACCAATTAAGGAAGAATTAGAACCCTAATGCAAGGCCCAAGTTACAAGCTTGTTGTCTTAGTGATTATTAGGTGAATTGATTAAGAGATTTAAACAAATTAAGGGTTTAACACTTAGGATTAAAGTTATACACTCCATCCTAAGAGAAGGATGCAGGCATAATCTTAATCACAAAGCCTTAAAACCTTGAAGGTTTAGTCCCTGATTATGAGATGAGAGGAGAGACACAAAAGATGACACAAAGGCAAAACTAAATGGGGGACTAATCAAACCCTAATTTTTAACATGCTTGGGTGTTCCTAGGGTTTATGAGGCTTGCAAGAGATCTTCAAGAAAAGCCACCAAGGAGAAGGCAAGATGGAAGGAGGAGAAGCAGAAGAAGCAAGTTAACTTACTTCACTTAAGAAGATAAGATACTTGAAGAAAGAAAGTGAATGGATAACGTGATTGAGCAAGCTCACTCTAAGACAAGGTAAAATGCAGCAAGGATGCATAAAAGAGATGGGAAGAGAATGTGAGAAGTGAAGGCAAATTCACTTCTCAAAGTACTTACCACCTGAAAAGTTAGCATAAGAGAAAGAAATGAAATGAAAATGAAATGAATGCAAAGGTGCAAACCAAAACCAGAAGCATATTTATGATGTAAATGATGCTAAGAGATGATTCAAATGTATGTCAAGAGTTGTGGATGATCATACAAAAGATGAGAATGCAAATGAAGCATGGAAGAAGCATGAAAGTTCATGAAAGTAATGAATGCACAACATGGAAAATGGATGAAGAAATGATCAAGCATGATTCTAATGTATCCTAAGATGTCTTATAGGCCATATGGATGCAAGAAATGTCATGGCAAGTTCTTGAATGAATGCATATGCAAGATGTATGCAAAGGAAGATGAGAAATTAGGGTTTTAATGCAACATGAAATGCAAAACTCAAAAACAGAAGCAAATGACAAGATAAAAAATTGAAAATGCAATCAAAGGATCCCTAAACCTATATGATATCACACCCCAAAGGAGAAGACCTAACTCCTAACCCTAAGGAAGTTATGATTTTTCTAAGTTATTTAGGGTTTTAAGGCACCTAAAGGGAAAAAATGCAAATCAAATCAAAAATGCAGAAGAAATTAGTGACAAAATTATGCTAGAAACTACATGTCAAATGAAGATCAATGCAAAAAGAACCATTGTCGTACCATTCTTGGTTAGGCAGAAAATAATTCTTGAAGTTAGGGTTCTAAAATATGAATTTTATGAACCCTAAATTCAAGAAAATTATCAAAGATGGTTCAAGACCAAAAATAAATTTGTGTGGATGGTATGACAATATCTCTAAATGTTTAAAGATGCAATATGATTTTTTTTTGGATTTTTAGAAACCTAAATGATATTTTAATTAATTAATTCTCATTAATTAATTAAAATAAACATTTAAATGTTTTAAAAATGATTTTTTAATGCAAAATATAAAAATAAAAATATTTTTGGGTTGAGAAAATTATTTGAAGTAAAAATGCTGAATAAAATTATTTTTGGAATTTTCTTGCTATTTTAAATAAATGGTATAAAATTAAATGAGAAAAATGAAATAAAAATTAGAATAAACAGAAGTATGCAAATCTAAGGGACCACATTGATTCTGGGGGGTTTGGGATTGACTTGGCGCGTGATCCTACGGACGAAATTCAAACTTACTTAAACTTAATTAATTAATTATTTAATCCTAATTAAGAGTTAATGAACTGATCCTAGCCATTCACCACACGCGGGAAAGGGAAATCCAAGGGCCTAGATTCAAATGAAACACTAACCCTAATTAAGACTGCTAAACACTTTCAGGTCACCGGAGAAGAGCTCTGGTCGTCTTCTCCGGTGACACCCTCACCTGAAAATTCCTAACTCTCTCCCTAGGTTATTTCTGGAGCTCTAAAGCTCCAGATCAAACCCTTTCATTCTCCTAAGCTCAAATCCACACTCAAAACACATTTATTCATGCTCATAAACAAGATTCGAAGAAAATATCAAAAATGGCAAAAATTTCAGAGGTTCAGTACATACTCATTTCTACACCATTTTCAAAAATTCAAAGCTCAGAATGATCAGTGAAGTATGCTTTTTCTTAATGGAACATAAAATACGAGTTCTGGAAAAATGAATTCAGATGACTACCTGAGATGGAGCTTTCCAAACTTGAGCTTTCTGGCCACTTCCTTTGTGCAAAAAGACTCCCTTTGACCTCCTGAGGCTAATGGAATGCTTCAAAGGCTTTGAGAATGGCTGGTTTGTGAGTTTTCACTCCAACTGGCTGAGAATTATGTTTTGTGTATGGTGTGTTCTTGGCTGTTTTTGTGGTTGCTTTGTGATCAGTGAGTGATTTTAAGATGAATGGTGGAACTGGTTTTGAGTTTGAGTAAGTGAGCTGGGAGATTCGAAAGAAAATCCAAGAGGGGGTGTTTTTGGAAATGCTGAGTTCTTGAAGGTTTCAGCTTGTGTGTGTTATGAAAAATGATCTTTGAGGCATGCTTGTAGTGTCTGGATTGGGCAGAGAGTGGGTGGTGGATTGTTGTGATTGGTATGGGTGAATTTGCACAAAGTCAGCATTTCTTGTACTTGAGGTATGGGCAAGGATGCAGCTGGATTTTTGGCATGTCCATGTGCAGCTGAGATCAAGGATGTCCATAGAATCCATTTGGAGGCAATTCAGCAAGTTGAAGCAAAGTTATGGGGTGTTTTGCAATTATGTGAAGTTTTGGCCCCTTTGAGAATTCTTGATGTTCAAGGCATGTAATCTTGCAATTCTTTGGGCAATTCTGATCTAAAGGCAATGCACTATGATGTTATGATACATTGAAGTGTGTTTGAAGTCACAAAAAGCATTGGCAAGTAGTTTTGCAAAGAATCCCTTTTGGTGCATTCTTGAAAATTATGGGATTTTAGCCAACTTTGACATGTCATATCTTGAGTTCCAAAATGAATTAGATCTTGTTCTTGTACTTTTTGAAAAGGGAATGATCCAATATACAACTTTCATGACCAACAATTTTTCATTTGAAGCATTTTTGGTTGAGAAAGAGGAGGTTGAAAAACTTTCCCAAAATGGAAAGTTTACATTACAAGTCATCTCTATTTTTGGCAACTTTTGGTTTAGCTCATTTTTCTTCAATTTTGTGAACTTCCAAGTACTTCAATGATCAAATAAATATCATATAACTTCAATTTGATGAAAAATCCACTTTGGTTCCATTGGTGGGGGTCTCATATGCCCTGATTTTGCTCTGACTTGCTCAAGAAGTTACACAATGATCAGATGACTTCCACAATGAATTTCTTCATCAAACTTGGTACACATGATCCTTATAACATATAGAGACCAATAGAAATAAGAATGACCAAAAAATTTGGAGTTATGGCCTCTGAAACCAAAACCCTAATTTCAGGTCATCTGTGCAGTTAAACCCTAGCTCTGCTTCCATGCTTTGCCAGTTCTTGTGATTCTTTGACTTCCTTGATCTTTGGAGGATAAAATATGATGGTTGAACACACATGGACCCTCTTGAGATGATTGGAAGCCTTTGGAGTGGCTCAGATGAATCTTGGATTGCTCAGATCACAAACCCTAGATGCAGATGAACTTGACCTAATGCAGATGAAACAAAAATGCAATATGATATGATATGCTTAAACTTATGCAAAGATGAAATATCACAAGCCATGGTGTGAACTTAATGAGGGCAAATTTGGGGTGTTTACAAATGTAACCTCTGAAACCGAGTCAGGAATAAGTACTACCACATTTGTATCTAAAACGATATCAACCAACACTTTCAGATATCCATGAGGGAGCAGATTATGGTGAAGTAACTCTCCCACTCTGTTATGCACTTTCCCCTTACCAACCATGCGATAAGAGGTAATGACAAATACAACCGACAAGATGAAATTCCCTGAAGCAATAGTGAATGCATATCTATTAATGTGTATAAAGGTCAATTGAAATAAATGTGTTAATTTAATTAAAATAAATATGTGCTAATTACCTTGGGAATTTTATTTTCACAATTGATACTAGCTTTGTCACTAGTATCTTTCAACCCGGAACCACGATTTTCCGCCTCATATCTCTCTTTATCCTTTTGCAATTCACGGACTTGCGCTTTTAGTTCCTCCATTTATTGCATCACTTCTTGATTGCTAGGATTTTTTCTCTTTGATTGCTTATACAAGGAAGATGGAGTCACTCCAAATCTTTTACCCCTCACCCGACCAGAATACTCAAGAACATTTAGTACTCGACTAAGAATGCTCATGCAATCCTCCTCACCGGTGGTTAAGGATTTAGATAGAGCCTCCTGAAATTTATTGACAAATCGAAAATTATTATTGGGGATTAAAAATTAATTATATTTTAATAAAATTTCAATTAACTTTAAGACATAATGATATACTTACACATTCGTCATAAACATGTTGAACATTTTCATTAACAACTCCATCCTAGCCCACACGAGCATCCTTCCACAAATCATGTTCCAGAAGAGATGTTTCTTCACTTTTCTCCTCTTTTAACTACACATTGAGACAAATAATAAGATCTTCAATTATAATAAATTGAGACAATTAATAAGATCATATCATTTATATATAGTTACCATTTGTTGTTGTAAGCGTGCATATCCCAAACGCCATTTTATGTATGGATATGCGGGTTTTGATGCTCTTTGGTGATTAATGGAACTCAAATCTTGAATAAACAAGTTTAAGTCATATCAGAACAAACTAATGCAATAATTATATAATACAATTAATAGACATAAAAAGATAACATTACATTGAATTTTTCGGTTTTCCGTTTGGCTACAAAAGTGCCCCATTCTTCTGGTGTAATCAAATCTGCATACAAGTGTGGAAGTTCTACTTCAACAAAAGTTTTTTCCTCATCCCTCAGATATCTATAATATAAGAAAATTTGATGTTCTGGAAAACACAAATTTAACCTTATGTCTTTGCCCTCCACCTCATCAAATTAGGGGCATTTTGTATCCAAATAATACTTTTTGCAACTAAGTTGTACTATCGGTTCTATATAAAATATGGTTACTTTTTGTTGTGTGCATTTTCAAACTAATTGTGTTGTAATAGTGAAAGATGAACCAAATTAAAAATTACCATAATTAAATGCAAGCACCACTTTATTGGTTACTATAGCAAGCAATGTCCGAAAATTGATTTTTTCTAACGAAAAAATCCTACTTTTCCAAATCACACGCCAACCCCCACTCTCTCTCATCAGAACCCTAATTATCTCTCTCTCATATGAACCCAAATTTTATCTCGATTTATCTCGATTTAACTCACCGAATTTTTGAAAATCAAAAAATTTGTTCATCAATTCTCCTTCAATAAAGATGTTGTTACAACGCATTGATGTTCTGATCTTCATTATGTTGTTTTGCGCATGCATGTTTGTTCTGTACTCAGAAACACCATGTTTGTTCATCGTTTTTTCTTCACTGAAGTTGGGGTTACAACACATTGATGTTTTGATCTTTGTTATATTGTTTTACGCATGCATGTTTGTTTTGTACTCAGAAACACCATGTTTGTTTTTGTATTGTTTCGAATCTTTAATTGTTGTTAATCATGGATTGTTGTAAGAATGAATAATTTGTCTCCATCTTCTTCATTTTGATGAGAAACAAAATAGTTTTGTTTGATATAGGTGTTTTTTGTTTTCATTTTGTATATGTCTGTTAAATGGTTGGATTTTTGTGATTTGGGTTTTTTTAATGTAGGTTACTGTAGAATAATAACATCTGATGGAAAATACCTCTGGGACACAAAGTTGGAGTTGATAGTGGATTGGATCTGAAAATGTTGAAGATGATACATTCAAAGAGGTAAGTACAAATATTTATATTGTTGTTGCAAATGTTAGATTTAACGGATGGGTCAGAAATTGGGGAAACTATATTTGGAAATTTTGTACGTTTGAAACATTGATGTTGATTTGGTTCTGGTTTACCCTTATTTCTTATAAGCAATCGCTTATGTGATGAGTATAATGTTGTTTTGTCTGATATTCTATGTACCACCATGTAAGGAGCCTTGCATATCTCACCACACTAGTGAGGATCCTTTGGTGTTAATGGTAATTATTTTGAATATATTTGTTAGTTTTGTGTAATGTTATTGTAGATTGGAAGTTTGCTTAAGTGTTTTGGATTGTGTCTGTGTTTTATGGTTTTCTTCTTGAGGCTATATGGAAAATTTGATTTCCGATTTTAAACATTTTTTTAGAGATGTAACCTGTCACAGGAAGGTTTTTAACTTGTGGTCTGTGAGTCTATGATTTTGAAGAAAACTTTTATGTGAGACATGCATTTCAGAACCAGCTATGGTTAGGTGTGCAAAAATTGACATAATTGTGATTGGTTGGGGCATGGTAAGTCTACATTTTCCAATCAAAATAAGAAAATAACTTCGAGTATCCTCGGTCAGTTGATAAACCACATTTGATGTAAACATTTTTTTTGTTTATTTTCCTTATAGGTTTTTTGATGAACATGAAGAACAAATTCTTAAAGGCTAGAAACTGTAGATAATATACATTAAACGTACTGATGGTAAGGTCTCTTTTTAACTTTGTGTCGAAGTTAATATTATTCCAGATTACAACTATGAATATTGAATCATGTAATCCTATATTGAATCCTGCAGAACACATAGCTAACATTTAGTCACTTACAATTTTTGGTGTTGCAGGAATGGGTGAAGGAAATTTTGATGTTTACACCATATAGGTTTCTGAGTGTTAGCCTTTTTCTTGTTTCTAAAACAAGTCAATGTTGTTTTCTTCATATTTTTTTATAACAAGGCAATGATGAAATTTTGTATTAAATGAATTGGAAATAGGGTGAAGAGTTGTTTCATGGAAATATGAGTACTTGTCTGTGGAATTACATTTGTTATACTTTGCGCAGATGGTAGACGCAGCCATTCAGAATCTTTTCTCTCGCGTGTCCGACAAAAGGTGAATCTGAGTCTTATTTTATTCAATTCTATCAAATTGTTTGGTTTGTCTGTTATGTGGTCAAAGTTGAAATTGTTTATAATGACAAGATATATAATGTTTTTTTATCCCTGAGAAGATACATGTATGTTTAGTGAGATTGTTGATTTTATCAAATCTCTTCACATATGTGAGGTTTGTCATGATGTGGTTTAAATGTTTATGGTTTCTACCTGTAATTTGTAATTGTCAATTTGTCTTATCATGTCAGTTATCATAGTGAATAAACTTAAAATAAAATTGATGTGTCTTTTTTATCTTACCATTTGGTTAGGAATGCAGAATGGAGCTTCAGAACCTGGTAGAAGTAACCTTTAATTGATAATGCAGAATTGAGTGTTAAGTAAAGTATCTGACTTTTTTTATTTGATTAATAAGCAATGTCTTTTTTTAAAAAAAAATTATATTTGATATATTTCATAGATGCCAATATTTATTGAAGACTTTCTAATTTTTCATAGATGCCAATATTTGACTGCTTTCTTATTTGATTGAAGGCTTTCTAATTTTTCATAGATGCCACTATATATGTTTTTTTGTTATTTCATTTTAATGTTTAGAATCCATTATTTCATTAATTTTTATGTTTAAACTAAACAAATTTTATCCTAACTATAATACTTTCATCTAAGTTACAACATTGAGGTACCTAATTTTAAAGATTAAAGTTTGGGGTACAACATTGATGTAAATAAGAGAAAAATATAGAAGTATAGAAATTTTACTTATTAAAGTTTGTTGAATTAAATTAATAGCACTCATACAAAAAATAATTACCTGCAAGTTTGAAATTGTAAATCTTGGATACCGTAATAAAATGAAATTAACATTATGCTTGGAATTTAAAACCAATATATTGTTGATTAAAATATTTTTATATAAAGGAGAAAATATTATTATTATAAACGGGAATAATTTAACCATTGATTCAAATATTTTTATAAATATTGTCAAACCAAAAATAATATTTTGATTAAAATATTATTATATACGAGGACAACTTCACTATTGATTCAAATATTTTAATAAATAGTGTAAAAAAAATATAATATTTATATACGGGATACAATACATTGTTGATAAACATATTTTTATATACGAGAAAATTTTTTTATTATAAACGGGATACAATATATTGTCTAGTTATACATATATTGTGTTTTGAAAATTATTATTCTTTGTCACATCTTTGTTACATAAGGAATACATTAATTATTTTATGGTTTTGAATTGTATTTGTAAAATCATAATGGACACCTTTTAAAATATATTTGTCATATTATATTCTCACTATATTGTATTATTTTCTCAAATTCATAATTTTTTTCTAATTTAACATTATTTATTTTCAATTTGAGAAACAATAACACGTCCATTACATAAAATAATCGAACATACGTGCTCGTGCGAACACACGGGTTTGTTACTAGTTTGTTTGATAATAAGGCTCGAAATCCTCTATGTCTCTTTCCGGCCAATTGGAGACAATACTTCTGCCGACTTTCATCAATATTAAAGGACCTCTACAAAAAAACTTACACATATAAAAATAAAGCGTGTTAGTAAGTGTGTTAGTATAAGTAAAAAAAATCTAATAACACATTAATCATGTTTGGTAAGTACATGTATCTCACTCCATATCTTATCTTTACCAGCTTTCAACAATGGATTCCTCCAATTATCACTGGTAATTGGAATATGTTGGTAGACAAGTGAACCAATCTATGAAGACAACATTGAACCATTAGGCTCATTTAGTTGGTTCTCACTCCAATGTACATCAAATTTCACCCATTTGTCTCTAGCACGGATGATTGACTTCATAATTGTTATTCCATGTTTTATTTTACTTTCTACATTTGAAGCTTCATTCTGAGCTTCATTTGTATCATGTGTCTCGTGCGTGTCTTCCTCATTACTAGCCATTAGACCTGTAAGAAAGAAAAAAACAAAAATTAAATGACAAATTATAAAAATCCATAATCTATAATCCATTGAATGATATAACATGACAAATTAAATGACAAGTATAAAAATCCATAATCTATTTATAACTAGTGCCTTTTTTAGGCACGTCTCTTTCTTTTCTTGGTTGGAATATGTTCTACCTGTCTATTAACAACACAGACGATTAGATTGCTCCAAATACTCTCATTATGATCATTTCTAGTATATGATGCATTCTCTATAATATTTTCATCTTGATCATATCTAGTAAATGATTCAATATCAACATCAATACCACTTTGGTCTCCATTAATGTTTTCATCGATTACTTTGTTAGATAAAAGCAGTATAGACCATTTTGTACTTGTCAGATCAGTGACATAAAACACTTCTTTAGCTTGAGATGCTAGAATAAAAGGATCATCTTTGTATCCCACCCTATTAAGACCCACTTGCAAAAATCCCGACTTATCTATTCATATGCCATTATTGTTTTCAACCCACTTGCAACAAAATTTAGGAATCTGAAACTTCTCATAATCAAACACCCAAATGCGCTCGATAACCCCAAAATATGACAGATTTGCAAATTTGGGGTTTTAAGTATTTCACACTTAAAATGTGCATTGCTTCAGCTACCACGGTGACACCATTATTTTGTATAGTACTATTATCATCTTATTCTTTGGTATAAAATGTGTATCCATTAATTGCATATGCGCTATAAGAAAACACAACCAAACTTGGACCATATGCTAAATATCTAAATCTTTCTGTTATTGATGCGGGATATGAATAATACTTTGAGAAAATGTGATCCTTAAACCAAGGTATGAAACTTCGATTGTGATCTCGTACTATCCAATTCGCATTTCTATTCGGATTTAAACCTCTGAGAACATCCTTGTGCATTTCAACATACGGCTCAACCTCATTCTCATTATGCAGAACATACAAATGCATTTGATCCTGTTCGACCCTTGATACTATCACAACTTCATTTCCAATTAATTTTTTCCTTCTTTTTTTCGACAATATGATATCTGGGGAGTCCAATTGATTGTACATTGGACAGATATTCAGTTCAAAACTCAATCGTTTCTTCAACAATGTATCGTTCGACAATACAACCCTATGGTCGACTTCAGTTTTTCACATACCCTTTTATAATTTTCATATAACGTTCAGCAGGGTACATCCATCTCATATAAGTCGGTCCTCACAATTGTGTCTCTTTCACTAGATGAACAACTAGATGAACCATTATGTCAAAAAACAAGGGAGGAAAATACATTTCAAGATCACACAAAGTAATAACTATTTCCTTTTGCAATGTTGGTAAGATCGCAGGATCGATCACCTTACTACAAATTGACTTGAAGAAAAAACACAATTTAGTTGTTGCGCTTCTTACTTTTTCAGGTAGAATAGAATGTATACCTATTGGTAGAAAATTTTCCATTATAACATGGCAGTCATGCATCTTTAAAATCTTTAACTTGAGTCTTTCATAGACACAATTCTTCTAATATCTGAAGAGTATCCTTCTGGAACTTTAACTTCACTTAAAAACTTACACAATATTTTTTTCTCCTTTCTAGATATAGTATATGTAGTAGGTGGTAGATATGTTCGTCTTACTTTCTTCAAGGGTCCTAATTATGTTCTTATCCCCATCGATATCAAGTCATTTCTTTCTTTAAGGTCATCCTTAGACTTTCCTTGTATATTGAGTAACGTACCAATAACACTGTCAAACAAATTTTTTTCAATATGCATAACATCGAGAAAATGTCTTACATACAACGACTTCCAATATGGCAGTTCAAAAACATTGACTTCTTCTTCCACCCTTTCTTGACAAGTGTATATGCAAAATGCTTGCCAAACTAAGTATTCATATCTTTCACCTTTTCAAAAATTTGATCACCTATTAATATAGGTGGAGCTCTACCTTGTTATGTGTATCCATTGAAGGCTTTTCTCCACCCACGGTAGTGATGTTTTGAATTTAAGAATCTACGATGACCGAGAAAGACATTCTTCTGACCAAACTCCAATCGCGTCCAATCTATTTTATCTTCACAAATAGGACACACACATTGACCTTTTATGTTGTACCCTGATAGATTTATGTGTGATGAAAAATAATTAATTGTGCCAAACAACATCGCCCTCAAGTTGAAACTTTTTTCCTATACCCATCATAAACCTCCACACTGTTATCCCACAAAAACTTGAAATCTTCGATTAAGGGTTATCCCACGTGCTATGTGAGATACTTTGAAGACTGTGTGGGTTCATTCCATCTATAGATAATGCCAAGCGAAGGTTTCTTGCTTCTTTTCCAAATTCAGGATAATCATCATAAATTTTCATCCACTATGGTGAATCTGCCGGATGTCAAAACTTTCCATCATTAATTCTTTCATCTACATGCCAAGTCAAGTGTCTTGAATCAGTTTCACTACGAAACATGCGTCTGAATCTCAGAATTATAGGAAAATACCATAAGACTTTTGTTGAAGACAACTTCTTATATCGATAAACACCACATTTAGGACACTTATTTAACGATGCATACTCGTTTCGAAATAAGATGCAATTGTTTGGACATGCATGCATCTTATCATAGCTCATGCCAATAGAGATCAACATCTTTTTGGCCTCATATGTTCGATTGGGAAGAACATTATCCTCTGGAAGCATATCTTTCATAAGGGGCCAATAACTCTGAGAAACTTTTATCCGACCATCCATTGTCCGCCTTTAAGTTGTACAACTTTAATACCACAAACAATCTTATGAATTTAGTGCAACCATTATACAACGGTTTCTCTGCATCGTTTACCAACCTCTCAAACATTTGGGGATAATCCTTAAGATCATCTTCAAGTGCTTTTGCAATCTCCTCGACTCGATCATAATTGTATGTATATGTGCCATTGTCATTTGAAGTATAGGTCGTATTATCCCCCGGTTCAACATTCCCGTTACTTTTCTCACCATGCAAATTCTAACATGTATAACTTCGATCAATTCTATGCCTCTTTAAATGCGATCCCAACTGAACCACATCAACCCGGCCCACAAAAAAACAACCCAAGCAAGGACATTTCATTTGATTGGGGTCTTTGGCATGTGCAACAACAAACTTAACGAATTCTGATACCCCATTCTCATACTCTTTCGAATATCGACTTGAAGACATCCATTTCTTATCCATAGTTATATTAATTAAACTAAACAAAAATAAAAAATAATCACCTGTAGGGAAACGATCTGACTTTCATACTTTGATCACAAGTAACCCCTATATATAGAAAATTCAATAAGTTAGTAACTCCATCATATCAGTTCATTCAAAGCACTACTAATTACAGTAGCGAGAAAGAACAACTAATTACCTGTAGAGATGTAAACACCTTCTAGACCCATACAATGTCCGAATAGGTTAGAATTACCAAGACTCCCATGTACACGTATCATAAAATGAAATATCATTAATTGACCAATTATGAGTCATAACTTGATAAGTAGCAACAGGTAATCACAAACAATGTAAGCTTTACCGAAAAAGAACTACCAATGTAAGCTTTACCCTTAGTAACAATAAGTAATAACCGAATGTAATAAAAAAATCAATGTTATTTTATGAGGATATTATATTGGTAATTAACATAAAGCTATAAAGCCATAACCCGACCAAATCCATTAAGTTAAGATTCATCAAGAACCAAAAAATACTCAAGACCATGTATTAGTTGCACATTATAAATTTATATAATCAGTTTAAATAATCCTTTTAGAGGCCATAATGTTTGACTTAGCCAAGCACTAGACCATCAACAAGGAAATCTGTCAATGCAATAAATCATCTGTTGACTTTTAAGCATTATACTTACCCCATAACATGAACACAATTTTTTTTCCGAGTCACTCATTAGTTTTTGTTGAATTAATTCTAACTTACACGACTTTCAACTAATATTACTAACTTGTTTGCCACATTTAAACTTCACAATTAATTTTCAGTTTCTTTACTAACAATATCATGATTTCAATATTACACTACCATTCAAAAAGTCTCAACAATCTAACAGAGCTACAATAGGAATATGATAGCAACAACAAACAATGGCAACAACTACAAAACAACAACAAAACAACAACTACAATGGCAACAATGAAGAACAACAACAGAACAACAACTATTCATACATTCAACAAAACAACAACTATAATGGCAACAGAAAAACTAACAACATAACAACATCAACAACAACAGAACAACAACATACTTGGTTTTCTTCTTCACGAAGAACGAAGAAGCAATGTAGAACGACAACGAACAACAACGATTCACGAACAACAACGAAGAAGCAAGAACGATTAAATGCAAGAGAAGCAAGAGAAGAAGCAAGAACGATTGAAAGCAAGAGAAGCAAGAACGATTAGAAATGAATAGGGTTTCTGAAAGTTTTATATTTTAAATAATAATTTACCATAGAGAGCGCTTTTTCAAAAGCACTTTCTTAAGGGCAACCTATAAGAGCGTTTTTTGCTTAGAAAACGCTTTCTTAGGGTTTCTGAAAGTTTAAATATTTTAATTAATAATTGACCTTAGAGAGCGCTTTTTCTAAAGTGCTTTCTTAAAGTCTACCTATAAGAGCGCTTTTATGAGAAAGCGTTGTCTTAGGTTTTCTTCAAAAAGCACAAATATTTTATGAAAAAACATCAAAAATAAAAAAAGATGGCAAAAAGGCGGGGTGGGGGTCAAACACACGCTCTTTAGGTAGGGAAAGACATTGTACAAGCGAATTAACCACTGGGATGAGGATACATCCATGAATTAAATAAATATATATAAGTATCTGAAAAAAATATTATTATTTTTAATATATTTTTATATTATTTTTCAATTAATTATTTAAACACTCAAAATAATCATTTTTGAATAATTTTTTTCACATAATTTACTCATACCTTCAAAATATTATTTTAACAAAAATAACTAAAAAATATTATTATTTGGTTAATTTTAAAATTTTTAAAGAATTTTAAATTATAATAATATTTGATTAATTTCTTTAAAATATTAGATTAATTTCTTTAAAATAATTGATTAATTTCTTTAAAATATTTAAATAATTTTAAAATATAATAATATTTCATTAATTTTAAATATTTTAAATAATTTTAAAGAAAATATTTGATTAATTTATTTAAAATATTTAAAATTAATCAAATAATAATATTTTTAAAGAAAATATTTGATTAATTTCTTTAAAATATTTATAGAATTTTAAATAATAATAATATTTGATTAATTTTAAAGAATTTAAGAAATTTTAAATAATAATAATATTTGATTAATTTCTTTAAAATATTTGATTAATTTTATTAAAATATTTTAAAGAATTTTAAATCATAATGTTTTTTTAAAGAAAATATTTGATTAATTTATGTAAATTATTTGATTACTTTCTTTAAAATATTTTAAATAATAATAATATTTGATTAATTTTAAATATTTTCAAGAATTTTAAAGAATAATAATATTTGATTAATTTCTATAAAATATTTGATTAATTTCTGTAAAATTTGATTAATTTCTATAAAATATAATAAACAATATTAAAGAATATTATTATTTTTAATATTTATTATTATTTAATATTTAATCAAAGAATTCTTTAAAATATTTTAAAGAAATTAATATAATATTTTAAAGAAATTAATCAAATATTATTATTATTTAAAATATTTAAAATTAATCAAATAATAATTTTTTTTGTTATTTTTGTGAAAATAATATTTTGAATGTATGAATGAATTATGTGCAAAAAAGTTATTCAAAAATGATTTATTTTGAGCGTTTAAAAAATTAATTGAAAAATAATATAAAAAAATAATAATATTTTTTTTAGGAACCTCAAGGGTGTGGATTCAACCCCCCCCCCCCCCCCCCCTTTGCAATTTTTGTGATTCTGAAAGTTTTATATATTTTAATTAATAATTGACTTTAGAGAGTGCTTTTTTAAAAAATGTTTTCTTAAGGCTACCTATAAGAGCGCTTTTAGAAAGCGCTTTCTAAGGTTGGGCCTTTAGCAACGCTTTCTAGAAAGCGCTTTCAAAGATGGGGCCAACTTAAGGCCTTTAGCAGCGCTTTTTAAAAGAGCTTTCTAAGGTTACCCTATTAAAACGCTTTTTTTGAGCGAATTTTTAAAAAAACATATAAGAGCGCTTTTGCATAAAAGCGTTGTCTTTGTTGCGCTGCGAAAAATCAATTTTGGTGTAGTGTGTTTATGCACCTTGTACTGACATTGGGAAGCAGAGCTTATGGTGTGAATTGGTGAAGTTGAAATCATGTTTGCCGTAGGGGGAATGGATGATTGCGGGAGATTTCAATGCTATCAAAGCAGTGGAGGAAAGACAAGGAAGAAGTAGTGTTAGTTGGGTTGGTATGAACGACTTTTCTACGTTCATTGATGTTATGGATCTGATTGATTTACCAGTAACTGAGAATATTTTTACTTGGTTTAAGGGTAATGGAGCTTGCAAAAGTAGGTTGGACAAATTTCTTCTATCTGATGGTCTAATAAATAGATGGAGCGTGGATGTGTAATTCGTGGGAATTCGTGATATTTTTTATCATAGGTTGATCTCCATTAAGGTTAATTCATGGAATTGGGGGGCCAAACCATTTAAGTTCTTTAGATGTTAATTGAAGCATCCGAATTTTCAGACCTTTGTGCGATAAGAATGGGATAACATCAAAGTGTAAGGAAATATGGGATTCATCCTTAGTGATAAACTTAAGTTGCATAGAGGAAGATTAAGATGGTGGAATAAGGTCGTGCTTGGTTGGGTGGAATTGGATATTGATAATAAAATTTCTATTTTGAATAAGTTGGATGATGAATCAGTGATGTTTGGGGAGCAGGATGCAAGGACTGTGGCGGAGAATTACGGAAGAGAAAAAGAAGAATTATGGAACAAATTGTTCTTTCAAGAAAGTATGATTAAGAAGAAGGCTATGATGAATTGGAATAAGGATGGCGATATCAACTCAAGATTTTTCCATAATACGATGAAGGCTCGTAGACGCAGGAATATAATATCTTTTGTTAGAACAAATTCAAATATTGTTGAAGATGTGGGTGATGTTAAGAATGAAATCAAGGATCACTTTGAGTGCAAATTTTAGAACATTTCTCAGGCGTGTCCAAAGTTGTATGCAAAAGACTTACCGAAACTTAATGAAGAGGACAAACTCTAGTTAGAGAAAGACTTCACTTATGAAGAGATTCAAGATGTTGTGTTTAGTTGTGACAGTACGAAAAGCCCTGGCCCAAATGGTTTTGGTATTGATTTAGTTAAATCATACTGGGAAATAATTGGTAAGGATATAGAGAATTTTTTAGTGGAGTTTTAGTCTTCTGCCAGCCTTCCAAAAACCGTGTCTACGCCTTTTCTCACGTTAATTCCGAAAGTCGAGAATATGAAATTCTTGAAGGAGTATAAGTCGATATGCTTAATTGGTTGTATTTATAAGATTTTGTCCAAGTTTCTTGCGAATCGTATTAGGAAGCTTATTGGGAAGATAGTGTCGTAATCTCAAACTGGATTTATTTCGGTAAGAAATATCCTCGACGACGTGGTTGTGCTTAATTAAATTTTAGATCATTCTAAGCATAGGAAGAAGAGTTGTATCATGCTCAAGCTTGACTTCAAACAAGATTATGATTGTGATGATTGGGATTTTTTGATCTTGTTGCTTGAAGTTACTGGTTTTAGGTCGAATTGGATTCGTTGGATGCATGGACGTGTCTTGAACAGTCACTTATCGGTTCTAGTTAATGGGGGAGTGCCAAAAGATTTCAGAGCCTTTAAGGGTTTACGGCAGGGAGACCCTTTATCTCTGTTTCTTTTCTCTCTAGTTGCAAAAGGTCTCGAGTTACTTGTCATACGAAGACATGATATAGGCAAACTTTCAGGTATTACTTTTACAAAAAATTCTTTTTTTAATATTTTACAATTTGCGGACGACACAATGTTGATGTGTGATGTTGTCGCTCCTGAGGTTTTCACCCTAGTACCAATTTGAAAGTGGCGCGGAGAAAGAAGAAGAGTCGCCAACCATGTATTTTTATCCCGAGGAAAGGGAAAGATAATGCTACACAAACCTGGGAAAAGGAAAGAACGAGGTCTTGTGAACTAGGGAGAACGGGTAAGGGAGTCAGTTACGTGAAGGAAAGGTATTGTCACCCCTTCATGTCTGTCGTACTCGACGGGATCCACGTTTTCTTGTACTGTTTCAAAGGGTATAAACATCTGTTTCATCTGCTGCTAAACTGGAAAGAAAAAGAACAGGAAAAATGCAGGGAAAAGAAAGAATTATGCTCGAATGGGCCCTACCCAGTGACCTACGTATCTCATCGGGAATGAGAATTAGAGTCGTCGTAGTTCCTCTAACTAGAGAGGAAATTTGTTTGTTTGTGTTTTTTATGATTGAACTGCTTATGTCCATGCTCAGGCGTTGCAGGCTCGACTGGAACAAGTGCATTTACCATCTTGCAAAAGACAAGTTGAAGTGAGTTATTTCATTAAGAGTGAAGGAGATGAGAAGAAAATTCCCGTGGGAAAGACGCTTGTTGTTGGTTTGGAGCTTTTTAGAAGCTTTTTATTTGAGTTTGCATAGGAGAGTGTATTCAAGTCTCATTCAATGGAGTGTGTACTTCTTACATCACTCCAAGATGGAATGAAGAAGAAGTATACCTAAGTAAGGAGAAGATCCCCAAGATTTAGTTCCAAGGATTGAGGCTCAAGCATACTAGTCTACTTTTGCTTATTAAATGTTTTGTTGTTTTTAATGAAGAAATTCTTTTTAAGTTTTCTTTGTGAAAATGACTTCATGTCTAGACTTGTGCATCATGCTAGACAAGTTTACATTATTCCAAGATGGGATAGACGCAAATTCCTCATGGAATAAGTCTATGACACAAGAAGTCACTTCAACCTTTATTAGGTATTTTTGAGTTATTTTGAGATGAGAAAGGGAAGACTCAAGTGGAGAGAAATGGAAAACTCTAAGGGAAACCAAGAATCACCCTATGTTATTATACAATGGAGATCCTAAGTTTAGTAAGGTTTGAATAACTCTAAACCTAGAAGAATAGAGAAGAAGAACAAGTTCCAACTCACTTCAAAGGTTGAAGATGAGATAAGAACTCAAAGGGATGAAGAGAAGTGAAATGTCAAAGAATCATAAAGATGCTTGTCACAATCTCAAGTTGAAAGCTTAAAAGAGATAATAGAAGAGTTTGTATGTGGATTCACATCCACACACTTGACTTACCATTAGCCTCTAAATAATTTAGCAAAATAATTTACAAGTAAAGGAATAAGGAAAGAAGAACAAATAAAGATCAAACAACTCCTAAAAGGAGATTAGGGTTCACACAAAGCTCAAACCTAAAGGTAAAGGATCCGAAGGGTTCCATGAATTCCAAAGTCAGTAGCTAAATGTTATATGTCTCTAAGGATGCTAAGGTACCTCACAAGATCAAACTATGTCATACTATGCACAAAAAGTTCACATAAGTTCACATGAATGCAATTTAAGGATCATGGATTAAATACAAATACATATGACATACAAAGATGAATGAAGGCATGAAACGAATACCAAATTCAGTAGTGAATGCATATGAATGAGGTGAATGAACATAGCATCGTGGATGCAATGGTTAAGAAGATGAAGCAAGGAGAAGAAGAAGAAAGGGAGCAAGTGTCACATAAGATCAATAATGATGCAAGTTAAAGATGAATAACATATGAATATGCATGAGATGATTATGTATCATTAGCATACAAAGTATGAGGTGTAATTCGGATGCATGAATAGGCATTTATGATTCACACCCAAGTCATGTTAACAACTAAGAGAGAAGAGAACAAGTTTCAAGTCAAACTAGTTCAAATAAGGATGCACTTTGAAATTCAAAAACAAACAAAATGAAGATGATTCAAAAAGTGACCTATAATTGGAATTAAGGACCTAAAAGTGACCTATAATTAACTCCTAAAGGTTACCCCAAAATATCTCAAAAAAGTGGCATGAATGCCTTTTTAACATCTAGGATGTGAAACAAGTAAGCACATAAATTGGCTAATCTAGGTGACATGAAAAATAGCAAAGAGACTTTAAAAATAAGGAAAATAAATCCCTAGTATGGTGAAGTCAGTAGCTTACATTGTCTAAAAGGAATTCACAAAATTATGCACCAAAGTGTCACAACAATTCACTCAATAAGCAAGATAACAAGGCATGATCACCGAAAAACAACCTCAAGAAGTGGATTCAAAATGACACCAAAAATTATGAAAAATAAAATGCTCAAGGAGCATAAAAATGTCACATATTCCAGGAGTTAATCAAACACCAAAAATTAGTCTCACACCTATTGGAAAAAAAATTACTTTTCAGTCCCTTATGCCAAAACAATGTCTTTTGGGACAACTTGGAATCAAAAATTCAAATTAATTATTAAAACCATCCAAATATGGAAATAAAAATTATTCAAAATTAATTAAGAGGATAAGGATCACTCATGAATTTTTCCAGAATTTTATCACACCGGAACTGTTTTTAATTGCAACGAAACGAGCAAAAAATGGTGATTAAGGGAAAATGCGAGGAAAGTAAGTTCTATCATGCATAACCTAATCCCTCCTAAGCTTCGATATCGTCACACATCATCATAAATAAAAAAAAATCCAGTGCCTCGGGTGAGAGGGCTCAGTATGACGTTATATGATCTTAATCTGCATACAAACTAGAATGATGCATTAAAGTTGAGATTTCTTACTTGATCGAAGTAATGATTCTTCATATAAAAAAAACTCAAAAACTTCGTGCAAGATATTGTAATCTCCCACAAGCAAAATAAATTCTTATCTTCCATAATTACTTCATAAAGATCCACCGTAGCCGAAATCGATCCATATCGATCAAAAAGGCTTATGAACACTTTAATCCCAAATTAGCTCAAAACAATAATTAAAATTAATGCAAAATTTTAATTAAAATTGTCAAGAAACTAATCCAAATGCTAATCATCAAAGATTAATTAAAAAAGAAATTAACTAACAAATTTACAAAAAAAACTACTAATTTCTAAAAGAAATAAGGGAAACAGGGGAGTGTAATTGGCAACATGATGGTGTAAATAGCATAAAGCATGGGCTGAGACCAATTTCATGTCATTAGCGCAGGGGGCTCTTTTAGTTAAAATTAGAGGTGTGGATAGAATTCCATGGGAGAAGCCCGATCCACATTATCTTCACTTATAACCCAATATACCATCAGAAGAACGAAAGAACAAAAATTCTAATGCCCCATACTCTTCAAATCATACCTAGCCGCAAATCTCCCTTCCTCTCTCCACATCGGCACCGGCGAACAGCCACCTCACGATGCTCTTCATCAATTGCTGATATCCTCTCCAAACAAATGCATCGTCGGAAACTCTCTATTCTTCGCCGCGATCTCGTCGATGCTGTCATCGTCACCTTACCTGCTTTGCTCAAAATTCGCACGGAATTGCACAACACAAAAGCAATCTGCAACGAAATTGAGAAGAGAAGAACATCTTAGACACAAATTCAGGTATGATTTCAAAGCTTTGAGTTCTTGATTCCTCTGATTTGTCTTTCTTCTTCGTAATTCTGTGGTTGTTCTTGCTTTTGAGATATTGAGAAAATCGTTGTTGCTATTGTTGAAATGAACCGACCCGCGGAGTATATATTGTTGATTGTTCTGAAATTGAAATCTTGAGGCGTTTTGCGATTTGCAGGTATCCATGGAGTTCGGTTTTGGTTGATGATTGATGAAGACGAATAACGTGAAGTTTGTTGATGATAATCGGAGCTTCACGATGTGATGAAGAATAAGGGTGGAGTGATGCCGAAAACTGATTGAAGGTTGATGGCATTTGAAGATCGAAGAGTGAAATGAAATTCATGGTTTTCTGTGATTGGAAAAGGTGAAGATGTGATGAAGATCGTCTTTTGATGAGGAAGCTCGAGAGTGATGAGATTGATTGAAGGAGAGCTTCTTTTAGAGATTGTTGTTAGAGTCTTCTTGTGAAGATTCTTGATGGGAGAGGGAAGAAGTGAGAGTTTTCTGTTTTTTGCTCGGACATCTCTTTTTTTTTCTTTTCAATTTCTCTTCTGGTATCTATTATATCAGTTTTTCCTGTAAACTGATTTTTGTTATCAGTTATCACCCTGAGTTTTTTTTTGTTAGAGAAAAAAATGTTAATTTTCTATGTTATTCTTATTTTTATTTTTCAATGTCTTTTTTGTAAGAAAATGGGCTTGGCAAAAAAATGAATGGACTTTGGAAATTGGTTTTAATCTTTGGATTGTAATACTTGCACCCCATTATTTACTTGATTTACTTGGCACTGTCTTGGCTTTTCTTGTAATGAACTCGAACTTTGGAATCGTAACCCGGCCTAGTTATTATTTGCATCTTAGGTGAATGATGCTTGTACGTAAAGCACCACAAAAATCTTAATTCAAACATGAACAAATAGTAACCCAATTTGAGATCAATTAGTCTTGAGAAATTTAACTAAAAATCGATCCTTGACTTGAAATATACCATTTTGACTTTTCCATTGGCAATAGACAACCTAAGACCTTTATGAATGGATATCTTGGACTATGAATGGATATCTTGGACTGTTGTGAACCATGAGTTCAAATGCACCAAATTGCAACTTGATTTCAACTCACAAGCCAGAAATTTACGCATAAACCCTAACTTGGATCCTTAGAAGCAATGATTTGAATTTAGGAGACTCTTGCCTTCCAATCAATCTACCACACATATGACTTGAGAATGAAGCACCTTCTTCTTGTTTGACCAAAATAAA
Source organism: Lathyrus aphaca (assembly GCA_963966055.1). Lineage (NCBI taxonomy): Eukaryota > Viridiplantae > Streptophyta > Magnoliopsida > Fabales > Fabaceae > Lathyrus > Lathyrus aphaca. The sequence goes on along the minus strand of OZ014519.1, from coordinate 513,364,276 downwards.
TTTCCACCATCGACTATACTTAATCTTCCTGGTGCCTCATGAGAGATCTTGAAGAAGATCACCATGATATTTGATAAGAAGATACTTATGACGTCGGGAGCTTAACCTTTGTCTCAATCTTCAGATATATCGCCTCTGACAGAGGAAAAATCCAGATCACAAGAAATGCTTTGATCCTATGCCTTAGGAGCTCAATGCAAATGAACAAATGCAATTGTTAATGACCTAGTGGAACATGCACATGAACGTGAAGCCTAAGCCAGTTGAAGTTAGAAACCAGAGGGAAAAATTTGGGGTGTTACAGTTGCCCCTATACAATCATTGTAGATCTGAATGGATGACAACAGTGACTTTCAGACGTTCGAGGTATGGAGGGATTGAATGCCAGAATAAACCGGAAAATTTGCACTCTACGGGAAATAAAATAACCCGACTTTCAAAGGGAGAAATGATACGAGACCGAGCCGAAGGTGGACTTAAAAAAGTAAGACTATGTCGAAGGTAGAATTACGATAAAGTTCGAGATCAAGCCGAAGGTGAACTCGAAAAAGTAAGACCAAGCCGAAGGTGGACTTACAAAGAATGAGACTAAGCCGAAGGTAGACCCAAACAAGGATACGAGACCAAGCTGAAGGTGGACTAAAAAAAATCATACGTGGATGATAACCCGAATAAACGAAACCGGACTTGGACGGAATTGAAAAGCATTTACCACACGTGGGTGATAAAGCGAATAAGACACAACGTGAGTGAGATTGAAAAAAGACTATCATACTTGGATGATAACTAGAAGAAACAAAACCAGACTTGGACGTGATCGAAAAGCATTTACCAGACATGGGTGATAAAAGGAACAAGACACACCGTGAGTGAGCTTGAAAAGAGACTATCATGCATGGATGATAACTCGAAGGAACGAAACCGGACTTGAACGAAATCGAAAAGCATTTACCACACTTGGGTGATAAAGTGAACAAGACACACCGTGAGTGAGCTTGGAATGAGACTATCATACTTGGATGATAACTCGATTGGGGATGACAAGTATTGACTGGTGAGAGTAACAGTGTTATGACCCTCGAGTTTGTTTCGACCACATACTGGGGAATGAACTTGGCATTATTTGTGGGGTTACTCTGATTTGAATGACGATTCACAGTTTCGGGCTTTCGTGCAAGATACCAAAATTAGCTTATGCTTCATATGCATATGTTTGAATTTTTTCAAGGTGTAATGCTCCATAATGATGGAAATGCTACGCGTTTTTGAGGATGCAATGTAATGATGATTACTAAATGATAGTGCAAGGGGGACCTTTTGACAAGAGGTAACTGGTAACCCGAGCGACTTCACTAGGGAGAAAATAATCACTTATCTGATTTTATAAATCCCTGTGGGGAACAACGTCGGAGGAGGCTAATGACAAACTGGATCTGAACTGCCATAACTACCAAAAATAAATTGGACTTAGAGATGTTGAAAAGTGATGACCCTGTTGGGGAAGGTCTCAAAATGACTGGAATTTGATTGGGGAGGAACGCCACCCATATAATTTCATTGGGGAAATGACAACCATCTGACCTAGCTGAGGAAAGGCTTTATTGATACTTTGCTGAGGAAAAAACTCTGTTGGGGAATACCTCAGGCACAAAGTCCTTTGTTGGGGAGAGATGCCAATGAATATTGGACTTTGTTTGAGGGAGACTACAAAGAACACATTGTAAAAAGGAAAACCATCCAACTTCTCACTATCTTCGCCATTGTTAGGGAATAAGGAGTCCTAATTGTCGCTCCCAAAGATTTGCATCCCGGTGCAGACGCGAACTGTCGGCGAAAGGGGAGAATGAATGAATTGAATAGAGCTGCCAGCTAGGCATTTTTATCCTGAAGGAAAGGTAATGCTGCATAAACCTGGGAAGAGATGGATAAGACGGTTGCGAACCAGAGAAACTGAGAAAGGGGACTGGTTACAACCTGGAAAGGTATTAGCACCCAGATTGTCCGTCGTACTCGACGGGATCCACGCTTACAGGATTATGTTTAAAAGGGGTAAGTGTATGTGCTATCTGTGTATGAAAAGCTATGAATGAATGTACAATTGTCAGTGCAAAAGGTGTGAATTGCTCAGGAACTGAGGCTTAGGAAAGGATGCTGAAAGAGGGGGAAGACACAGAGACTTTTGTTCGATAACTGTTAAGTTATGCCTACGTATCCTCTCGTGCAATGAGGAAGTCAGAACACCGTAGTTTGACTCAAAGAGACTGGATGAATTGACTGTGAACTGCTTGCTTGTCTATGCTCAAGTGTATGACTCGTCTGGCTCGAGTGCTAACTGTCTTGCATTAGACGGAAGAAGCGAGTTCTCATTTTTAGAGTGAGTGTGATGAGAAAAGAATCCCGGAGGAGACGATTATTGTTTGTTTTTGTGTTTTCAATTTTTTTATTATTTTTGGGGTGTTTCGCATAAGTTAATGAGCTTAAGCCTAAATCAAGGGTTTGCAAACTCATTATATCTTCCCTGATTAAGGGATAATGAGCATACTTAAGTATGAGATAAGCATCTCAACTTAATTACCATGATGATGTAGGATTATGATCATTAACCTACTTGTGATTAATTAGATGTTTTTGTTTTTTTTTTGTTTAGTGTTAAGAAATGAGTTTAATCTCTAATCATAAATTAGTGAACTCATTACACCATCCTAATAGAAGGATAATAGAGGAGAATACTTAAGCTGAGGAAGATACCTCAACTTAATCCATGGTTAGGGATTAAATTCATTATATAACAAGCCTTTATTAAATGGATTTTAATTAAGGGATGAGATTAAGAAATGGATTTTATGGTTTGTAAGACAACTTGAGGGGGACTTGTCCCTTAAACACTAGGGTTAGTCCCTCTTAACCATAAGGAAGAGATAGAACCCTAATTTAAGGCCCAAGTTACAAGATAAAGTCTTGGTGATTATTAATGTGATTTGATTAAGAGGTGTAAACAAATTAAAGGTTTAACACTTAGGATTTAAGTTATACACTCCATCCTAAGAGAAGTATGCAGGCATAACCCTAATTCAAAGTCCTAAAGCTTTAAGAGTTTAGTCTCTGATTATTGAGATGAGAAGAGAGACTCAAGGAGACTCAAAGGTAAAAGACTAAGGGGGACTATATACAACCCTAAAAGTTATCATGCTTGGATATCCTATGGTTTGTTAGGCTTAAGATAAAGGATCTTCAAGGCCACCAATGGAAGAAGCAGATGAAAAGAGAAGGAAGAAGAAGAATAAGTTACTTACTTCCTGAAGAAGATAAGTAACTTAAAAGAAAGAGAGTAAGAAGAATGGAACATAAGTGAAACAAGTTCACTTCAAAGACAAGTAAATATGCATATGAATGATGAGAAGGGATGGGAAGTGAAGGCAAATCCACCTCCCAAATAACTTACCAAAAGTTCCTGAAAATGTTAGTATGAATGCATAAGACATAAAGCAAAAGGAAATGAATTGAAATGAGGTGTGAAGACCAAAGTCAGAAGTGAAAATGCAATGTAAAAGGCATATGAGATGATGCAAAGTCATGCAAGATGCATATGAATGATCATACAAAGATGGGATGCAAAGGAAGCATGTTTAGAAGCATGAAAACACATGAATGTTCATGAAATGTAATGGATGCAAAGCATAGAAAATGAATGAAGAAATTATCAAGCAATGTTCAAGCATGTCTTAAGATGTCTAAGATGTCATACAAATTCTTGAAATGTCATGGCAAGTTCACATGATGATGATATGCAAAGATGAATGTAAATGAACATGAGAAATTAGGGTTTTATGAATGTATGAGATGCAAATGACCAAAACAGAAGCACACATCATGATGAAAAATTGAAATCAAGCTAAATCAAACCTTAATCCTATATAAGGTCACACCCCAAAGGAGAAGGTCAAAAGCTAATCCTATTGAAAGTTATGAATTTTCTAAGTTTGCTAGGGTTTTTTGGGTGATTCTTAAGGGAAAATGCAAATCAAATTGGAAATGCAAGATAAATTCATGAGAAAAAAATCCTAGAAACTACATGCAATATGTGAAACAATTCAAAAAGAATCAAGTTCAAACTCATCATGGTTAGGCAGAAATGAATTTTTCAAGTTAGGGTTAAAAAAATGTGATTTTAAAGAACCCTAATTCAAAGAAAATTGTGAAATTATGATCAAACCTAAAAAGAAATTTGTATGATGAGTTTGAAAATGTTTTTAAATGTATTGGAATGGTTCATGAATTTTTTGGTGATTTTTAGAAACCTAAATGCATTTTTAATTAATTAAAATCCATTAATTAATTAAAAATAACATTTAAATATTTTAAAAATACTTTTTAAATGCAAAAAATAAAATAAAAATCATTTTTGGGTTAAGAAAAATATTTGGATCATAAATGCAAAAGATCATATTTTTTTGATGTTTTTAACTATTTTAAATAAAATATGCAATAGAAATGAATAAAAATGAAATAAAATGGAAGTAAGCACATCCAAGGCTCCAGATTCATACTTGGGATGGAGGGAGTTGACCGCGCGCGTTTTTGTGTGGATGAGATTCAATTTGGCATATTTAAATTATTCCTAATTAATTAAACTAATTAAACAGATTAGGGTTTAAGTGGACACATCCTAGCCCTTCATTCACGCGCTAAACACAATCGGACGACCTACATTCAAACTGAGAACTAAACCCTAATTAGAGCCCTAATGACTCTCAGGTGTCCGGAGAAGACCTCCGGTCATCTTCTCCGGCCAGACCCCTCCCCTGAATCTCTCAAAACACCACAAAAACTCACCAAAAGCTCTAGAATCAATCTTTAAACATCAATAAACTCAAATCCAACAACAAAAACAATTAATCATGCACATACGAAGATAATCGAAGAAGAAAAAATTTTAGGTCAAACTTTCAGAAGCTTCATACACTCTCAAATCTCAACCATTTTCAAAACAAATTACATCACAATGATCAGTGGAGCATACATATTCATATTGTAACTTAAAAAACAAGTTCTGGAAAAATTGTTTGAAGAAGCTACCTGAGATGAAGCTTTACAGTTTGGTGTTTCCTGGCCCTTTCCTTGATGCTAATCCTACCCACTTGATCCCCTTATGCTTCTGTAAGGCTTGAATGAAGTTTGTGATGATTGGATTTGGAGATTCAACTCTGCTGCACCAGAAATCGTGTTCTTGTTTGAGTGGCTTTTAGGTCATTTTGAGGGTTGTTTTGTGTTCTATGAGTGATATTGAGATGATTGGTGAAGTTTGTTTAGAGGTTTGATGGCTGGTTTTTCAGAATCAAAGAAAGGAAGTTTTTGACAAATTTTGTGAATGCCGAGTTCCTGGAGGTTTCAAGCTTGCTTGTGTTATCAAATGAGCTCCATAATGTTTGTATGTAATGTATTGATTGGTCAGAAAGTTGGTAGTGGCCTATTGTGATTGGTATGGGCAAATTGCAAAAAAGTCAACAACTTTGTACCTCAAGCATGAGCCATCGCAGAGCTGGCTTCAAGGGGTGTCTGGCCTCAGCCTGATTCATGGAGGGCCATAGGATTGGTTTTATGCAGCTGGCACAAGTGGATGGAAGGTTTCAAGGCATTTTGCAAATTTCCCTCTTTGAACTTTCTTGAGAAGCAAGGCATGGAAACTTGTGATTTTTGGTGCAACCTTGATCAAAATGTGTTGCATTATGTTGGTATGATGTTTAGAAGTTGATTAGAGGTCATGAAATGGCTTGAAACTTGAATTTGCAAAAAATCCTCTTTGGCATGAACTTTAAAATTATAGGATTTTTGCCAACTTTGAAAGGCCATATCTTGAGTTCTAGGATGAATCAAGACATGTTTTAGTACTTTTTGAAAAGGGGAAGACCTAATCTACAACTTTCATGCCCAAGAATTTTTCATTTGAAGCATTTTTGGTCATGAAAGAGGAGGTTGAAAATCTTTCCCAAAATGGAAAGTTTCCATTACAAGTCATTTCCAAAAATAGCAAGTTTGCATTTGGCCCAAAATTCTTCAACTTTGTGAACTTCCAACCACTTCTAAGATCAAATAAAGATCATAAAGACTCAAAATGATGATGATGACCCTATGGTACCCTTGTTGGGGACCTCAGATGCCCTGATTTTGACTTTACTTGCTCAAGAAGTTACCCAATGATCAGATGACTTCCACAATGAATTTCTTTATCAAATTTGGTACACATGATCCTTATAACATATTAAGATCATTAGATACAAGAATGACCAAACTTTTTGGGATTAAAGCCTCTGAAATCAAAACCCTAATTTTGGTCATCTGTGCAGGAAAACCCTAGCTCTGCATGGACCTCTGTGCAATCTTTTGACATTTTGTGACTTCAAAGACTTATTGGAGATGTAAGATGATCATGGAACACACATGGACCCTCTTGACATGCTTCGAGGCCTTTGGGATGGCTCAGATCACTTCTTGGATTGCTCAGATCACAAACCCTAGATGCAGATGAAATGGGATTATACAGATGAAACAAATATGCAATATGAGATGGTATGCTTATGCTAATGCAAAAATGAAAGATCACAAGCCATGGTGTGAGAAAAAGTGAGGGAAAATTTGGGGTGTTTAGAGCTGCCCCTATTCAAGCATGAGTTAGCTGTGTAGGATGTAAGCGCCTGGCTTAACAGACAAACAAGATAACTTGTGGTTGAATACCAAAGACAGTCCGAAATTTGCACTCGTTGGGGAGAAGAATAAAAAGGATATAAATTGTAAAAGATAGTATAGTATGAGTATCAAATGAAAGCGATGGAGGACGACCATCGAGCAGAGGACGACTGTTGGGGGTAAAACAGTAAGCAAAGCAATGACGGGGACGACCATCATGCTGGAAAATTAAGAGACCATGATGGGGACGACCATCGAGTAACGGAATGAAACTCTCTGGGGATTTGAAGAAGTGAGAAAAGCAATAATGGGGACGGCCATCAGGCTGGAAAGTAATTAAACTGCGACGGGGGACGGCCATCGGGTAAAAGAATAAATGAAATAATGATGAGGGACGGTCATCAAAAGGTGAAGGACGATCATCTAGCATGGGACGGCTGCTGAAAATATCACGACATAGGACGAATGCCGGATAGAAAAGGTCAACAATGGGGACGGCCATCAGATAAGCATGATGAAGGACGATCATTAAGAGGTAAAGGACGATCACCTAGCAGGGTACGAATGCTCTTGGGGATTATCTCGACATAGGACGAATGTCGGATAACAAAGATCAACGATGGGGACGGCCATCAGATATGATGAGGGACGGTCATCATAAGGTGAAGGACGATCACCTAGCAGGGGACGACTGCTGAAAAGATATCGCGACATAGGACGAATGTCGGATAGAAAGTTCCAACAATGGGGACTCCATTGGGGATAGGATGAGGGACGGTCATCCAAAGGTGAAGGACGATCACCTGGCAGGGTATGGCTGCCGAAAATACCACGACATAGGACGAATGTCGGATAAGAGGTTCAACGATGGGGACGGCCATCGGATAAAATGATGAGGGAAGATCATCAAAAGGTGAAGGACGATCACCTGGCAGTGGACGGCTGTCGAAAAGATATCACGACATAGGACGAATGTCAGATAGAAAAGTTGTTTTGTTGGTGACTTACTGGGGAATGGTAAACACGGACGAGTACTTACGGTTTTGAAATAAAAGGTATAAGTGTTTGATGGTGTGTATAGATTAAAGATGCGGACGAGCATCCTTAGGACCATGATTCGGATGGGTATCGATAGAAACAAATGCTGACGCGTGTTTAAGGACGATGATACGGACGAGTATCAATCGATTAAGCAAACAACACAGACGAGTGTTTGAATATGCCGGGACGGTGATATATACAAGATACGGACGAGTATAAGAGGATTATATATGCACAAGTGTTGATCTGTTGGTGAAGTATGTGCAAGACACGGACGAGTGTCGAAAGATTGGGCAAGGGACACAGACGAGTGTTTGACTTGCTGGGGAAGTATGACACAGACGAGTGTCAGAAAGAATATGTAAAAGTTATGAATAAATGTCTGTATTGAGAGTGCAAAAAGTATTCTGGCGACCTACGGGAAACAAGATGACACAGACGAGTGTCGAAAATAGCACGTATGAACATGCATCTGTGTTTTGAGAGTGCAAAGGGGATGCTTTGGCTTTTATCTGCAGGGGATATGAGTTTCGTATATTGTTGATGAAGTGATGATGGTATTTGCAGGTGACTGGCTCGAACCTGGCTCATGATCATGTAAATGTTTGATTTTTGCCGTAATGCTCCGTATTAGACGGAATGCTATGCTTATTTTGGTGAATATGATGCGAATGATATGATTATGCAAATGAGAAACTCGATCCGGGATCCGGATCTTGCGGGGAGAAAGATCTCTGGGCGATCTGTTTTGGAGGGAGATCTCAGCTGGGGAAAGAGATTGTTGATTGATCTGTCCAGAGGGAGAATTCCTAATGAGATGAGGAAGTTTTAGCAACTCCGCTGGGGGTGTATTTCAGGCATTGCTCTTTTGGGGAGGCAACTCTGTGGGGAATCAATTCCACCAATTCTGCTAAGGATGAGAGAAATCTGGCATCTCTGGTGGGGGATAGAAGGTTCTTTGACCACTTTGCTGTAGGAGAGTTGTCAGTCATTGCTCGGGAGATCCGCTTGGGGAGGAGATAACTTCTGGAAAGTAGTATGTTGGGGATTTAATGCTTGATATGCCTCATGTTGCGAAAGATTGCCTGCCTTGAGTACCTGTAACCTGTAAAGACAAAGGAAAATGCACAAGTGTCCTGAGGTATCATTAACCAGATTCCGTCATAGGAATTAGATTCGCTTAAAAATTCATATTTCCTGCAAGCATTTTGTTTAAAAATGGCCTATAAGTTTCATGCAAATGTTGTATTACGAACTCTGGACATTTTGCAAACAAAACAAAAGGTAAAAAACAAAGTGTGACTGAATATTCTTATTTTATTGATTTGTGTGCCATGAATAGGCAAGTACAGTCAAAGAAGCGAATCCCCTAAAAGGAGGAGATTGCTGTAAATTGAGAAAAATAAAAATGTTGGCAATGTTGAAGTTTGGTGTTCCAGTGAGCTTCCTTTGCTATGACCCGTATGACCTTGACGTGCTTCTTATCTTGCTTTCTAAAGAAGGTTGATTCTGACCGACGCTTTATTCTTTCGAAGCTTTCCAGGTTGTGAGTGATACAAACGAATTCAGAATGTAGTTGTTCGCTTATTCCCTGGTTTTGCGTGGATCGCCCCTTCGGGTTTTCAATCCACCGGGATACCTGTTTTTGCCCGAGCTGTCTGATGTGGCTTTTCAACTCAGCGGGTGTACACATTTTTTTTGATTTTCCCTAATTTTTGCCTGAGTATTTTATTCTGTTTTTGACTCGCCGGGATGCCCTATTTTTGCCTGGACTCACATTCTGTTTTTATGTCCAGCGGGTCATTTTATGCGAAGTATTTTTTAACTGCATCTGAATTCACAGGAGATGGGAAGTCTTCACCATCCATGGTTGCGAGCATCAGTGCTCCACCCGAGAAGACTTTAGTTATCACGTAGGGACCTTCATAGTTTGGTGTCCACTTGCCCGTGTGGTCTGTATGAGGAGGAAGGATTCTCTCTAGAACAAGCTCTCCCACCTGGTATTCCCGAGGTCTGACTTTCTAATCGAAGGATTTCTTCATTCGCTTCTGATACAACTGTCCATGACAGATGGCTGCTAATCTTTTCTCTTCAATCAGATTCAGTTGATTGTACTGGGATCAGACCCATTTTGCTTCATTCAGTTTTACGTCCATCATTACTCGCAAGGAGGGTAGCTCAACTTCAACAGGTAGGACAACTTCCATACCATACACAAGTTGATAAGGTGTTGCCCCAATATATGTTCTGATTGAGGTTCAGTACCCAAGCAAGGCAAATGGTAGCATCTCATACCAGTCTTTGTAGGTGACTACCATCTTCTGCACAATCTTCTTGATGTTCTTGTTAGCGGCCTCAACAACACCATTCATCTTTGGCCTGTAAGGAGAAAAGTTGTGATGTTGAATTTTGAAGTCCCGGAAAAGTTCTTCCATCATTTTGTTGTTTAAATTGGAACCATTATCAGTAATGATTCGCTCGGGAACTCCATATCGACATATGATATCCTTTTTCAGAAATCTAGCTACCACTTGCCTGGTGACGTTTGCATACGAAGCTGCTTCGACCCATTTGGTGAAGTAATCAATGGCTACCAAGATGAATCTGTGACCATTCGAAGTAGTCGGCTCAATCTTTCCAATCATATCAATGCCCCACATGGCGAAGGGCCAAGGTGAATACATTACATTCAAAGGATTCGGAGGCACATGCACTTTATCTACGTAGATCTGGCACTTGTGGCATTTTCTGGCATAGGCACAACAATCTTCATCCATTGTGATCCAGTAGTAACCCGATCTTAACAACTTCTTTGCCATTGCATGTCCTCCGGCATGGGTACCGAAAGAACCTTCATGTACTTCGTGCATCAGTAGGTCTACTTCCTTCTTGTCAACACATCTGAGCAAGACCATGTCGAAGTTTCGCTTGTACAAAGAACCATCAGTATTGAGGAAGAAACTGCCGGCCAACCTTCTTAATGTCTTCTTATTGTTTGACGATGCCCCAGGTGGGTATGTCTGAGTTTCCAAGAAGCATTTGATGTCATGGAACCAAGGCTTGTTGTCATTGACAGTGTCCACAGAGAATACATATGTCGGTCTGTCCTGTATGGATACCAAAATCCGAGGCACATAATTAGCAGTCTGTACTTTGATCATGGATGAAATGGTAGCCAAAGCGTCTGTAAACTGATTCTCATCTCGAGGGATGTATTCAAGCTTAACTGTTGTGAAGAAGGTCAACAATCTCCTCGTATAGTCACGGTAGGGGATCAGATGCTCCTGATGGGTGTACCACTTGCTGTTAGTCTGGTTGATTACCAAAGCTGAATCTTCGAATACCTTCAAAGTTTTGATCCTGAGGTCAATAGCCTCCTCAAGACCCATGATACAAGCTTCACATTCTGCTTCGTTGTTAGTGCAGGCAAAGGTGAGTTTTTCCGAGAAATGCATACGAACTCCTTTAGGTGTGATAAGCACTGCACCAACCCCGCGACCGTTACAATTAACTTCCCCGTCGAACATCATAGTCCATGCTTCTTCTGGGTTAGACCCTTCAGTGTGAACCGACTCTTCACAATCTTTTGCTTTCAAGAACATGATGTCTTCATCAGGGAAGTCAAATCTCATAGGTTGGTAATCATCAATGGGTTGCTCAGCCAGATAGTCAGACAATACACTGCCTTTGATGGCCTTTTGAGAGGTGTACTGTATGTTATACTCTGTTAGAATCATTTGCCATCTTGCAACCCTTCTAGTAAGTGCTGGCTTCTCAAATATGTACTTGAAGGGGTCCATCCTTGAGATCAATAAAGTAGTGTGAGTCAACATATACTGCCTTAGTCGGCGAGCAGCCCACGCTAAAGCACAACAAGTTTTCTCGAGCGGTGAATAACGCTGTTCACAATCGGTAAACTTTTTTGCTTAGGTAGTATATTGCATACTCTTTTCGACCAGACTCGTCATGCTGGCCCAACACACACCCATTGACCCTTCTAAAACTGTCAGGTACATGATTAGAGGTCTTCCTTCGATTGGAGGCATGAGAATTGGAGGTTCTTACAGATACTCCTTAATCTTGTCAAAAGCTTTCTGACAATCATCGTTCCACCTGACTGTTTGTTCTTTCCTTAACAGCTTGAACAAGGGTTCACAGGTTGCAGTGAGATGAGATATGAACCTTGATATGTAGTTCAATCTACCTAAGAACCCTCAAACTTCTTTCTCAGTCTTAGGTGCAGGCATCTCCTAAATAGCTTTGACTTTGTCGGGGTCAACCTTAATTCCCTTTTCACTTACAATAAAACCCATCAGCTTACCAGAACGTACCTCGAATGTGCATTTGTTGGGGTTTAATCTCAGTTGATACTTCCTCAGACGCTTAAACAACTTCAGCAGATTCACCAGATGATCTTCTTCTGTGAGGGACTTGGCAATCATATCATCCACATATCATTCAATTTCTTTGTGGATTATATCGTGGAATAATGTTACCATAGCCCGTTGATATGTTGCACCGGCGTTCTTCAGTCCAAACGACATTACCTTGTAACAAAATGTGCCCCAAGGTGTGATGAAAGTTATTTTCTCCATTTCTTTGGGTGACATATTGATCTGATTATATCCAGAAAATCCGTCCATGAAAGAAAATACCGAGAAGTGAGCTGTGTTATCCACCAATACATCAATGTGAGGTAAGGGGAAATCATCCTTCGGGATAGCTCTTTTCAGTTCCCGGTAATCCACACACATACGCACTTTGCCATCCTTTTTAGGCACAGGTACAATGTTAGCAACCCACGGAGGGTAACTAGTTACAACGAGGAAACCGGCGTCCCACTATTTTTGTACTTCTTCTTTGATCTTCATGGCCATATCTGGGCGAGTGCGGCACAACTTCTGTTTAGCTGGTGGGCAATATTCTTTCAATGGTAGCCTGTGCATGACAATATCCGTATCTAGACTTGGCATATCTTGATAGGACCAAGCAAAGATGTCGACATATTCCCGAAGCATACTGATGAGTTGTTCTTTCACTGGAGCTTGCAGACTAGCCCCAATCTTCACTTCTTTCACATCTTCCTCGGTACCAAGATTGATGGTCTCAACCTCCTCCTGATGAGGAGTAATCACTTTTTCCTCTTGCCTCAACAACCTGGCCAACTCTTCAGGAAAATCGTAGTCTTCGTCAACCCCTTCATCTGTTTGATTAAATGGATTGTCAAAGTCATACATGATCATAGCAGTGCTGTTGTTGGTGCAATCTGGAGGATTACCTCTGCAAGGGTTGAGATTTGTTCATTTTAGTGACTGGTTTTAATCTTGTTTTAGAAAAAGTGTGAATGAAGCTATTATTTTGAAAACATTGCCATTTAATGTTTTGTGCGAAAATAACAAAAATGAAAAGACAGTGAGCGAAAAAAGAAAATCGTTTGCAAAAAGATGTCCATTGTTCATTGATATTCCATTTGCACAAAATAAAAATATTTCCCTATTACAAAATGAGTCCTGACACCTTAGGCAAGATGCAGGACTTGATGCATGCTAAAGCAGGAAATAATAATTACTCTGCAGGAGTAACACTTATAATTTCCTGGGAAGACCAGTTAAGGACTTGTTGGCCCGGGATTCTTGGACGAATCCAGCTTTCCAAGTTGAGGTCGCTTTCAGCCTCGTCTTCCACGTTATTGACATCATCTGGGGTCAGCATTGAAATTCTAGGATCAGGTACGTGATGTCGAATGAGATGTTTAAACACTTGAAGACTTAAACAAAACTTAAAGTGCAGGTAAATTAAACAACACAGGAAATTGTTAACCCAGTTCAGTGTATCTCCACACTTACATCTGGGGGCTACCAAGCCAGGAAGGAAATCCAATATAAGTAATATTAATTCTAGACTTAAACCACTCAGTTTAATCTTTCACTTAATATCTACCCAAGGCAATTTCTACCTAAGACACAACTTAGATATGAGTATCAACCCACTCCCCCTCAATCACACAGTGATATGTTACAAGTTTAATAAAATTGAAGTCACACTTCAAACACAACAGCTTGATTTTACTTCACAGTTTCAATCAAGACACAATACACTTTTTCTTAAAAGCTCATAAAGTGATACACATATAAAACCTGCTATTAAAACACAAACACCCTATTTAGTCTTCTTAATTTCGTACTCTATTCTGAGAGTTTCTGTTGCTTAAATAGATGCTTGGATTTTGGGCTTTCTGTAGGTTATCCAATCCTGATACGCATGCTGTCATCACCTTGAATTAGGGTTTATTACTTCCTTGATTCTAGGTGAGTCAGTTCTTCTGTTATACTGAAATCATATAACCAATCTCCCTACAGATGCGCCTTCTACTGTTTTATCCATTCACAATTAATTCCAGATAAATTCCCTGAATTTACTGAGTTCTGTTATGCATTATTTAATTCTGGTAGCAGGTTTGAGATGTCACAACATCTGGTGTGACATCCTGAAATCTGAACTTACTTCATTAACTTGTACAATGTCATAACATCTGGTGTGACATCCTGAATTAAGTTCATTAACTTATACTCTGTTTGATAATGTCACAACATCTGGTGTGACATCCTGAACTAAGTTCAACACTTCTTGTTGGTCAAAAATTCTGCCAATTCTAAACATCTACAAACTCCCCCTTTGGCTAATTTTTGGCTAACACAATCTTCTGGTTTTATCAGAGTGCAGCAGAGTTTCATTTATCAGAGTGCAACAGTTCTTTTCTGTTGAGTCATGTGTGAGTTTACTCCCCCTCAAACCTGAATGTATTCTGACTTGTTCAACAAAAATATTCTATTAAAAACGACTTAGTTCAGAAGCAGACATTAAACAGACAAACAACATTTTTTCATTAATCAGTAAACTGCAGCAGACATTGTTGTTGTTCTGTTCTCTTCTCCCCCTTGTTAGACATAAATTGGGGCCAAATTATATATGCAGACAGAAATACAAAATCAAAATTACAATGCTGATATAGTACACTTTCCTCACACATTTTCACTCAGAATCTTCATATTCAGTATCTTCTTCCTCTTCAGATTCATCATCAGATTTAGCAGCCTTCTGAGCACTCTCTTCCACTTCCAGCCTTTGAATAATTTCCTCAAGCTTTTGCTTCCTGGCATCCAGCTCTTTGCAGGTGTTCTTTAGTTCAGCAATCAAAGTAGCTTTGGATATGGGAGTCTTTGCTTTTGAAGGTCCAGCAGATGTCCCACTGGGAGCTTCAACATCAGCAGCATGATGGCTCAAGAATAATTTGTAGTGGAAGGCCAGAGGACTTTCTCTTTTGCAGATTGAATCCTTCTCAGTGAGGATACCTGGATACTGGCTGAGGATGATTCCACATAGCAGAGATGGAAAAGCAATAGGAAGCTTTGTTGCTGATGTTCTTGCATGCTTCAGTGTTTGATCAAATATGTATGCCCCAAAGTCCAGCTTTGTTTGGGTGCCCACAGCATAAATGAATCTACCCAACCCAGTAGCTATTGAAGAGGTATGGTTGGTAGGGACCCAGTTGACAGTACCAATCCTATGCAACATTGCATACTTTCTTGTTAGCAAGCTAACAGAAAGTTTGCCCTTGACTGACAAAGTTTTGACCTGATTGGCAGTGATGACCTTGCAAATTTGGTTGTCTGTCTTCCCTAGCTCAATAGGCCCATCAGATTCTATCCCTAGGTAATGATTGATAACCCTAGGAGAGAATTCCACACATCTCCCTCTTACATACACTTTTCTGAATTCTTCTGACTTTCCATCAACACAGTCTTCTTGCAGGTTGACAATGAACTCCTTGACTAGCAGCTCATAGCAGGGTGAAAAGTTTGAAACTGTTTTGAATAAGCCAGCAGATGATATGAGGTCTATTACCTCAGTACACTCCAGTGCATTGCTTCCCAGCTCTCTTTCTAGTGCCACCCTTCTTTGGTAGACAAATTTCCATCTGCTCACACTTGACACATGATGGAATGACACATTGTCCAGAGGAGCTTCTGGAACAGCAGAGGTAGACCTTGAAGGTGCTGGTTTCTTCCTTGGTGGGGATGTTGGGACATCCTCTTCAATATCTGAATCTGGTGGAGTAACAACTTTCCTCTTTTGTGCACTTACTTTGCTCCATTGTTTGGTAGGACCAAAGGCAACTTTAGCTTTGTCCTTCTTTGGTGTAGGCTGTTTCTTTTTAGGAGTTGAATGTCCTGCAGTCTTCTTTTCCTTCCTAGCCTTAAGCCTTTTGGCTATGCTAGGGTTCACAGAAGCAATGATCTCTTTGTTAGAGTCATTATCTATGTCTTCAACAGGAGGAGGTTGAGCAGTCTCCTCTTCAGCAGGTGGATCAACAGAAGCTTGGTCATCAGTGGCTTCATTATCATCATCAGTTGAGGCCTTGTTCTGGTCCTCATATGTTTCAACATCTATTGGGACATCCTGTTGAGCAGGAGTGTCCTCTTCAGCCTTATTGCTCTGTTCTTCTTGTGGAGCTGGCATGGTGTTCAGGGGAACAAATATACCACTCACAACTCTTTGTTCAGATAGAATCCTGCTCACAAGATGCTTGATGGATTCATCCACATAGTCAGAAGCTTTAGGGGTGGTGTTTGAGGCTGAAGGAACCCCTTTGCTTTTGCTGAACACAGGTTCCTTTTCTCTTCTCACATTTGGAGTTCTAGGCTTTTGAGCAAGAGGGACACTTACTCTGATTTCGTCCATGGGAGTAGTATCCATTGGAACCATGGAGATTGGGGTTGCATGCACCACATCTTCTTGGTTGAGATTTTCATCCATGATGTTAGGGTTTTGATGTTGAGACATTTTCGAATGTGGTGAAGGAAGAGTTTAGGGTTGATTGATTTTGATGAGCTCAGAAAAGCAGTTTTAGCATGCAAGTAGTTTTGAGAGGATAGTGAGGAGATGAAGAGCTGAGAGCAAGCTGGAGTTTTTATAAAAGCCGTTACTTGGAGAATTTTAAAGCGTGGAATACACAGAGTTTTTGACCAGACTGGTGTTGCCATCTGGTGATCATGCCACACGATGTCATAGGACATGTTGGCACTTCTCCATAACTGCTATATTTTACATAAGCAGATTCCCAATTTACCCCTTAGGTTTTCAAATTGGGTAGCATCCAAAGCTTTAGTAAATATATCAGCCAATTGCAGTTCTGTGGCTACATGTTCCAATGAGATCACCTTCTCTTCCACAAGATCTCTGATGAAATGATGCCTGATATCAATGTGCTTGGTCCTACTGTGTTGGATAGGATTCTTTGATATGTTAATAGCACTTAAATTGTCACAGTACAATGTCATGACATCTTGTGGGACATTGTATTCTGTGAGCATTTGCTTCATCCAAACCAACTGTGAACAACTGCTACCAGCTGCAATATATTCAGCTTCAACAGTGGATAAGGATACACAATTTTGTTTCTTACTGAACCAAGAAATCAAATTGTTTCCTAGAAAGAAGCATCCTCCTGATGTGCTCTTTCTATCATCAGCACTTCCAGCCCAGTCAGCATCACAGAAGCCAGTGATAATTGGTTTACATCCATGAAAGTACATTATGCCATAGTCACAAGTACCATTGACATATTTCAAAATCCTCTTAACCTGGTTTAGATGACTTACTTTTGGCTCAGCTTGATATCTTGCACATACACCTACTGCAAAGGCTATATCTGGTCTGCTAGCAGTCAGATATAAAAGGCTTCCAATCATGCTTCTGTATAAGCTTTGGTCTACATTTTCACCCTTGTCATCCTTTGTCAGCTTTAAATGAGTGGGGGCAGGTGTTCTCTTGTGACTAGCATTGTCCATCCCAAACTTCTTGACAATGTTCTTTACATACTTGCTTTGGGATATGAACATGGAGTCCTCCATCTACTTGATTAGTAGTCCAAGAAAGTAGGTTAGTTCTCCTACTAGGCTCATCTCAAATTCAGATTCCATTTGAGTGACAAAATGTTTAACCATCCTGTCTGACATCCCACCAAAGACTATGTCATCTACATATATTTGAGCAATAATGACATTTCCTTCTTCATCCTTCACAAACAAGGTTTTGTCTATTCCACCTTTCCTGTATCCTTGTTTTGTGAGAAAAGTAGTCAGCCTTTCATACCATGCTCTTGGGGCTTGCTTCAGACCATAAAGAGCCTTCCTTAGTTTGTATACATGATCTGGACAGCTTGGATCAACAAACCCCTTAGGCTGCTCCACATATACCTCCTCATTAAGATATCCATTTAGAAAGGCACTTTTCACATCCATTTGAAATAGCTTGAACTTCAGGATACAAGCAATTCCTAAAAGTAGTCTGATTGATTCAAGCCTTGCTACTGGTGCAAAGGTTTCATCAAAGTCTATTCCCTCAATTTGTGTGTATCCTTGAGCTACAAGTCTAGCCTTGTTCTTTGTAACAACTTCCTGCTCATTTGACTTGTTCTTATACACCCATTTTGTGCCAATCACATTTATGTCATCAGGTCTAGGAACAAGATCCCACACTTCATTCCTTGTGAACTGACCTAATTCTTCTTGCATAGCACAAATCCAGTACTCATCATTAAGAGCTTCCTTGATGTTTTTAGGTTCTATTTTTGAAACAAAACAAGAACCTGAAATCACCTCTCTTGATCTAGTGCTTACACCACTGTTGGGATCACCAATTATCAAATCTTTGGGATGATCCTTCTGGATTCTGATGGAGGGAGGTTTGCTGGATTGTTCTGTCCTTGCCTCAGTTTGAGTGAAGTCAGGATGATCACTCTTTATTTCAGCTTCAGTCTGACTGTCAGCAGATGTTCCAACATCATCTGCAACATCTGCAGGGGCATCATCAATGATCACATTTATTGACTCCATTATAACCTTGGTTCTGGAGTTAAATACTCTATAGACTCTGCTATTTATGGAGTATCCAAGGAAAATCCCTTCATCACTTTTAGGATCCATCTTTCTTCTTTGCTCCCTATCAGCCAGAATGTAACAATTACTTCCAAACACATGGAAGTACTTAACTGTAGGTTTTCTGCCCTTCCAGACTTCATAGATGGTGGACAAGGTTCCTTTCCTTAGAGTGACTCTATTATGAATGTAACAAGCTGTGTTCATAGCTTCAGCCCAGAAGTACAATGGTAACTTTTTAGCATGAATCATAGCTCTTGCTGATTCTTGGATAGTTCTGTTCTTCCTCTCAACAATCCCATTCTGTTGAGGGGTGATAGGAGAAGAATACTCATGATTGATTCCCTCTGAAGAACAGAAATCTGAGAATTTTTGATTCTCAAATTCCTTTCCATGGTCACTCCTTATTCTGACTACACAACTTGCTTTTTCTCTTTGTATTCTTTGGCACAAATCTTTGAATACATCAAACACATCAGACTTTTCTTTGATAAAATTTATCCATGTATATCTTGAAAAGTCATCAACAACTACATAGGCATACCTTTTTTCCCTAAGGCTCTTAACCAGCATTGGTCCCATAAGATCCATATGCAATAATTCCAAAACTTTGGAAGTTGTCAGATGTTGGAGCTTTGGATGGGACATATTGGTTTGCTTGCCTATTTGACATTCACCACATACTTTGCCTTCATCAATCTTCAGTTTTGGAATACCTCTTACAGCTTCCATAGATATGATTTTCTTTATTCCTCTGAGATGAAGATGACCCAGTCTTTGGTGCCATAGCTTCACTTCTTCTTCTTTGGCTAAGGAGCAAGTTGAAGTGAGACTGAAATCTTGAGGTTCCCACATATAACAGTTGTCTTTAGATCTGGCTCCTCTCATGACAACCTTCTGTTCTTTATTAGACACTATGCATTCAGTTTTGGTAAAGTTTACACTGTAACCTTGATCACATAATTGACTTATGCTGATCAAGTTAGCAGTCAATCCTTTTACCAGCAGCACATCATCTAGTCTTGGTACATCTGGACAGTCCAAGGTCCCAACTCCCTTGATTTCTCCTTTAGCTCCATCTCCAAGGGTTACATATCTGGATGAATGTGACTTTAAGTTTACCAACAGATTCTTCAATCCAGTCATGTGCCTTGAGCATCCACTATCAAAGTACCAGTCTTCCTTAGCTGATACTCTGAGAGATGTATAAGCTATATAGGCAACACCCTTCTTTGACCATTTTTGCTTGTTGTGAGGTTTCCTTTGATGCCTCTTCCCTGTATAGTGTCTATCTTTAGAGCTCCAAGGTTATTTGTTGAACTTGTTCTTGGGCATGTAGCTTTGATCAGCATGAAGACTAGCTTTAGGTACCCATACTTTCTTGATGACCTCTGTCTTCTGCTTAGGGGGTTGCTGATATCTTTGATTTTGATGTACATGCAGCACTTTCTTGGTGACCTTTATCTTCTGCTTAGGAGGTTGCTGATGCATCTGATTTGGATATCCATGCAACTTGTAGCAATAAGGTTTGATGTGACCAAACCTTCCACAATGATGACATCTCCATCTTTGATACTTCTTTTTCATCATGTTCTTTTCATGATGTTGGGACATCTGTTGGGACATCTTATTTGACTTTATGGGATTTGAAGTAGTTTTGATGGTGCTAGCCTCAACCTTTTGAGCTTTGTTAAATCCCAGTCCAGTTCTATCCCCTGAATGCTTATTGTTGTTGAGAATGACATCCAGTGTGTTTGAGCTACTGTTCATCATTCTAACAGATTTGGACATATGTTCCAATTTGGAGTTGAGAAGACTTACTTCACTTTTCAGAGTGTCAATGATTTCTAGATTACTTGTCTTTTCAACCTTTAATGCCTCAATTTGCTTCTTCTGTTTTATATTCTCCATGCATACTTCAGTGCTCCTTTTACACAGCTCTTTGTATGATTCTTCTAGCTCTTCAAAAGTCAGCTCCTCATCACTGGATCCACTTTCAGATTCACATACTCCAGCTAGAGCAGTGATGTGCTTTGCTGATTCTTCTTCTGAATCAAATCCTGAGTCTTCATCAGACCAGGTCACAGAGAGACCTTTCTTCTGCTTCTTTAGATAGGTAGGACATTCATTTATGATGTGTCCATATCCTTCACATCCATGACATTTAATTCCTTTTTCTTGGTTGGTCTTTTCATCATAATTTGACCTTCTATTAGCATCATAAGGTCTTTTATTCTCAGAAGAGTTTGAGTTTCTTCCACTTTATCTGGACCTGCCATCCATTCTTTTGAGAATCTTATTGAATTGTCTTCCAAGCATAGCAATTGTTTCTGATAAATTTTCTTCAGGGTCTGCTTCATGATTGTCTTCTTCTTTATCAGTATTTGAAACCAAGGCTATGCTTTTGTTCTTCTTTACAATTGTATCATTCATTCCCATCTCAAATGTTTGAAGGGAACCAATGAGCTCTTCAACCTTCATTGTGCATATGTCTTGTGCTTCTTCTATTGCTGTAACCTTCATGTCAAATCTTTTTGGTAAAGATCTGAGAATCTTTCTTACCAGCTTTTCATCACTCATCTTTTCTCCCAAAGCACCAGAAGTATTAGATATTTCCAAGATGTTCATGTAGAACTCATGAATTGTCTCATCTTCCTTCATTCTCAAGTTTTCAAACTTGGTGGTGAGAAGTTGAAGTCTTGACATCTTCACCTTTGATGTTCCTTCATGAGTGGTTTTGAGAGTGTCCCAAACATCTTTGGCCAGCTCACAGTGATGCACAAGTCTGAATATGTTTCTATCAATGCCATTGAATAAGGCATTTAAGGCCTTGGAATTTCCGAGTGCTGAATCTTCTTCCTCCTTGCTCCATTCTTCTTCAGGTTTCAACACTTTTGCCCCATCCTTGTTGTCTTGGACAGGGTGCTCCCATCCTTTGTTGACTGCTTTCCAAGCCCTATTATCAAGTGATTTTAAGAATGCTACCATTCTTGGCTTCCAGTAGTCATAGTTTGATCCATCCAATATAGGTGGTCTATTCACAGATCCTACATCTCTGTCCATGTTCCCAAAATTTGCAGTCCCTAGATCTCACCCAGTTAAATAGGCAGGGTGCCTGCTCTGATGCCAATTGAAATTCTGGGATCAGGTGCGTGATGTCGAATGAGATGTTTAAACACTTGAAGACTTAAACAAAACTTAAAGTGCAGGTAAATTAAACAACACAGGAAATTGTTAACCCAGTTCAGTGTATCTCCACACTTACATCTGGGGGCTACCAAGCCAGGAAGGAAATCCAATATAAGTAATATTAATTCTAGACTTAAACCACTCAGTTTAATCTTTCACTTAATATCTACCCAAGGCAATTTCTACCTAAGACACAACTTAGATATGCGTATCAACCCACTCCCCCTCAATCACACAGTGATATGTTACAAGTTTAATAAAATTGAAGTCACACTTCAAACACAACAGCTTGATTTTACTTCACAGTTTCAATCAAGACACAATACACTTTTGCTTAAAAGCTCATAAAGTGATACACATATAAAACCTGCTATTAAAACACAAACACCCTATTTAGTCTTCTTAATTTCGTACTCTATTCTGAGAGTTTCTGTTGCTTAAATAGATGCTTGGATTTTGGGCTTTCTGTAGGTTATCCAATCCTGATACGCATGCTGTCATCACCTTGAATTAGGGTTTATTACTTCCTTGATTCTAGGTGAGTCAGTTCTTCTGTTATACTGAAATCATATAACCAATCTCCCTACAGATGCGCCTTCTACTGTTTTATCCATTCACAATTAATTCCAGATAAATTCCCTGAATTTACTGAGTTTTGTTATGCATTATTTAATTCTGGTAGCAGGTTTGAGATGTCACAACATCTGGTGTGACATCCTGAAATCTGAACTTACTTCATTAACTTGTACAATGTCACAACATCTGGTGTGACATCCTAAATTAAGTTCATTAACTTATACTCTGTTTGATAATGTCACAACATCTGGTGTGACATCCTGAACTAAGTTCAACACTTCTTGTTGGTCAAAAATTCTGCCAATTCTAAACATCTACAAGCATTCCCCCACTTATGAACTTGGGCTCTTCAGCAGCCTCTGCTTGATCTTGTCGGGATGGTTTGTAACCCAAACCAAATTTGTCTTCTTTCTTCTCCACAGGTAGCAGCTCACCCCAGCCTTGGGCGTTTCCATCTTCAACAACCTTCCGAGCTTGTTGGTAGGAGACAATTGAAGTACCCATCCTATCCTCTTGGGATGCAGCAAATACTTCAGTTGTCGCCTCGTTGACATTCAGTGCTTCGAAACCTTGGCTTATGGTCTCGTGGATCTCACTATCCATCTCAATCTATTTGTATGTAGCCAGATGGCTAACAAAAATGTCCTCTTCCCCACAGATTATGATAATTTGCCCTTCTCACTCGTATTTTAATTTCTGGTGAAGGGTCGACGTAACTACGCCAGCAGCGTGAAACCAAGGTCGACCCAATAAACAGCTGTAGGCCGACTGAATGTCCATCACGTAGAAAGTAGTTTGAATGACCTGTGGGCCAATTATCGCAGGCATCTTTACTTCTCCAAGAACAGACCTCTTGGAACCATCAAAAGCTCTAACCACCAGATTGCTTGGTCGGAGAGCTATACCATCATATTCAAGCTTAACAAGGGCTTTCTTTGGCAAGACATTGAGTGAGGACCCAGTGTCAACTAGAACATGTGAAAGCACAACCCCTTTACACTCTAGAGTGATGTGCAAAGCTTTATTGTGATGATGACCTTCCGCAGTCAAATCAGCATTGGTGAAGCCTAGTCCATGACTAGTATTAACATTAGAAACCACCGTCTCTAGCTGATTTACCGTGATCTCTTCAGGCACGTAGGCTGCGTGTAGGACTTTAAGTAATGCATCCCGATGAGCTTCGGAACACAATAGCAGTGATAGAATGGAGATCTTGGAAGGAGTCTGGTGGAGCTGATCCACAACCTTATAATCGCTTCTCTTGATGATCCTCATGAACTCGTCTACATCCTGATCAAAGGACGTCTTCTGAGCTTCTTTTTCCACTGGTTCTTCAGACACCACATTTTTGCCTTTAGCCTTGGCAGCAACCTCTGCCTCAGCAGTAACTCTCGGAACTTGTGACGCGAAGAGACGTCCGCTTTGAGTGAAGCCTCCGCCTCCCCCGACATTATCGACCTGTGGTGTATAAGCTGAAGAATCAAGAGCAACTATTTTCCCGTTGCAGTATAGGTCTGAACCATAGTGCCATGGTACAACATTATCTTTCTCATACGGAATGGGTCCAGGTACCGTGATGGTAACTGGACTCACTGTGGTGGAAGTAGGAACTGTTATTGTCCGCGGATCGTAATATATGGTGACAGGATTTCTGACTGGTGGTGGTGGTGGAAGACTGAAGCTGGGTTATTGTTGAGATTGTTGCTGAAAATTGTTGGAATCGGGGACCATTGTTGGGTCGTAGTATATGGTGACTTTGGAGATGTCATTATTAATGGTTGCTGTTGTTGTAGAGGCGGATGTGGTTGAACTAATGTTTGTTGAAGTAGTAGAAGAGATGATTGTTGACTTTGTAGCATAGTCTGTCGGAACAATTGTTTTTGAAGTTGTAAGAGGGGTGCTGGTTGGTGCTATAAGAGGAAAAGCTGTTGATGTTGTAGAAGCTGAAACCGTTGATGTTATCTGCAAGATACTTTCTCTGATAAGACCATTGATGCCACTTTTTAAACTTGCACAACCAATAGCGGAAACTTTGCAAGATTCACAGCAGGCCTCACAACCTGGGAACACCTGGTATTTTAAAAGCTGAGCTTTAACCTTGGCCAGAGGTGTTTGAATACTTGTAGTATCTTCAATTAGGTTCACTGGTTGATCCTCCTCAATTGCATTTATCCTGGGTCCACCATGGCTAGGCATAGGATTCTTTGTGACATTAGGAGGAGGTGAAAAATTTAAAGCCTTGGAATCAACTAAATCCTGGACCTTCATGTGCAATGCTATGCACTTTTCTGTTGCATGGCCAGGTGCATTGGAATGGAAGGCACACGTGGTGTTGACGTCGTAATTCCTTGGAAGGTTCTGAGGATCTGGCGGAGCTAGAGTCCTCAATTCAACAAGATTGAGTTTCAAAAGTTGTGGTAGTAAAGTGGCATAGGGCATTGGGATAAGATCGATTACCCTGTTGATTTGAGATGGCCTTTGCTGGAAAGGACGTTGTTGTTGGTTATTGTTGTTGTAAGACCTTTGTTGAGGAAAATTATGTTGTTGAGGAAAATGTTGTGGTTGTGGAGTGTATTGTTGTTGAGGTGATGGAGTGGGAATTGTGACAGCGGCTATTGATCTTGACATATACTGGGGCCTACATCTGCCCATGTGTATTGAATTGGTTTCACCCAACCTGCGAGGCCCTGCAAAAGGTTTCCTTGTGCTGCTGGAGCTGGCGCCATTATCAGAAATCTTACCCATCTTTAACAAACTTTCAATTCTCTCTCCTGCTGTGACCACATCAGCAAAGCTAGTGGAAGAGAAAGCAGCCAGTCTATCAATGTATGTCCCCTGTAGGGTATTCATGAACATATCAGCCATTTCTCTTTCCGACATTGGAGGTTGAATAGCAGCAGCTAACTGTCTCCATCTCTGGGCGTACTCTCTGAAGCTTTCTCTGGAGGATTGTGACATACCCATTATGAGAGTTCTGTTGGGAGCCATGTCTAAATTGTATTGATATTGGCATATGAAAGCCTCGACCAAATCCTTCCAATTTCTGACTGTTGCTCTGGTCAGATGAGAGTACCATTCTCGGGATGCCCCTATCAAGCTATCTTCAAAATAAAACATCCATGGTATAAGCCTTTAATCTTCCCAGAAAAGATTGAAGGTGGGTACGAGGACAAGAGGTTCCATTATATCTTTCAAAGCAAGGAGGTTTGAATTTGTGAGGAATTCTGACTCCTTCCACTAGCCCCATATCCATAACATCAAATCCTAAGGAGTTTTGGGACTCTAGAGATCTTAGCTTTTCTGCTATTTTGTCTAGACGACGATCATAGGCTTCATCCCCCGCACCAATGACAGTAAACTGCTCCTCTTGAGGGTCCTCTTGTAAGGCACGCCCTCCAGTGTTACCTTGGGTATTCCTGATAGCATTGACTTCAGGGTTGAGATGAGGCCCAAACTCCGGGGGGTCAGTACGTGGTTGTACATGATCATTGTTGCTGGTACCTCCTGTACCTGGACGATTCTCTTCAGGAGTTTTCCGCTCGATCAACTCTCTTAATATTTCTTGGCTTTGGGCCAATCCAGTCATTATTGCTATGAAATGGTTCATCTGGGCCCTCATCTCATTTCTCTCATTAGCCATCTGAGTTCTCACGTCAGTCAAATCTTCCTGAACTTGGTCCATCTGTAAGCTCGGAAGGTTGTTTCTTGTAGGATAGCGGTGAACTATGTTGATTGGGAAGACCCTCCTACGAGCAATGTTTCCTGAAACCACAACAGAGTGAGAAAACAATAAAAATACCTACAAAATAGAGAATGAGGTTAGTATGTAATGCAATATGTCTATTTGTCTTCCAAGGGTATCCGGTTTGGTTCTTTGGTTTTGACCTTCCAGCCCTCGAGGAATGATGATGTTGAAGGGAAATGAAGCCCAAAGGATAACACACAAACCATATATTACAAATGCAAAGATACATAGTTTATGATTACAACAAGTTCCCATGGTGGGCCAAAAATCAATAAAAGTACAAACAAAATGAAATACAAGTACGAAGAAATCAAACATCCAACCTAAAGTCATCCTCCCTGACTTCCTTCCGGAGAGCATCAGTCACTGGTCCAACTGGATGCTCTGTGATGGTCCTGATAAGAAGGTTCCTGGTAGCAATGGCACTTGTCAATTTCCTATACTTGTCTTGGTCTTTTGATCTCTTCAACCCCGCCCGGAGTTCAACTCGAAGATTTCCTTCTGTGCTGCTAACAAGGCTTCCTGACTTTTCTTCTCATTAGCTTCCAGCTACTCTATCCTAGCCTGGGTCTTCTGATCTTCCTGTGAACGAGCCTCAGTAATTCTGATCCATCTAGCCTAACTCTCTTCCAAGTAGTGCTCAGCTCTGGCTTTCTGAATCTTAGCTTCCTTGCAAGCATTCTTCAATACCAAATCTCCTGCTCGGGCCCTTCTGATGTAATCATCTGTCTTCTCAATCTTGGTCATATGCTCGATCTAGAGCTTCTCTAACCTCTCATTGTCCAGACGACTATCATTCCTCTCCAAGAGGGTCTTTTTTAGGGCTTCAGAAAGCTAAGTATTCCTTTCCTTCAACTTCTCAAATTCCTCTAAACTGACTGTAGCTACAGGCTCTACTGTTGATGGTCCAGGCACATCCTCCAGGGTGAATGGCATGCGAGTGATCTATCCTTTGATACGAGACCAACCAATGTACTGAGCTGAAGCTATGTTGTTGCACTTGCCAAGAATAGAAGTCCCTTTTGTCTGAATATTATCCCAAGCCCAGGCTGCTTGTTGGACGATAGCATGATTATTCTGAACGTCACAGTAAATGGTTTTTAATAAGTCCCGCTCTCTTGGTGGATGTACTAAAGCATATCATAGTTGCCTTTTGAACAATAAAGGATTGTAGTTGATGCAACCCTTCACTCCAATAAGAGGATACTTCCCACAGCTGGTAATTATGTCTCTGCCCTTGGTGCTCTGAGTACACCACCTGATGTCTCCTGAAGTAAGAGCAATCATTCTCTTAGCCCAATTTCTTGACTGATGAGGATTCAAGAAAGCTTATGTCTTTGGCAAGTTCCTTAGTAACCAACAGTAGTAGAGAGGTGCACAACATCTGACTAATCTTCCCCTTGCTTCTCATTTCTCTGATGCACCGAGTAATAGAAATCCCCTAGCAAGGTAGGAACTGGATTCTTCAGCAGGAAGAGATGGATAGCATTCTTGCTTACAAACTTAGGCTCGTCTGTAAACAAGATGACTCCATATATACTAAGAGCCAGAAAAGCACAAACAGTTTCCCACTTCCCAACTGCAGAATGATTGGTGGCCTGGGTGATCAAGAAGTCCAAATGGAGGCCTGGAATTCCAGCCTTGGTGGTCATATGCTGATCAATGATGGTGGCTTCCAAATAAAGAGCCTTATCTATGTCTTCATTTCTAGGAGCAGTCATCTCAGGGTTGAAAGGAATCCCTCTCCTGATGGGGACACCCAACAACATGGAAAATTCTTCTAACAAAGGACCCAACTGAAAGTCTGGCAATGTGAAACATCTGAGAGGAGGGTCATAAAACTGCAGGCAAGTGTGAATCATACTCCTTTGTGATGCATCCAAATCCATGACCATGTCCATAATACCACCATAATGTTCCCTGAATAAAGGGACATGATCAGGAGTGATAAGTGTCTGGATCTTCCTGATGCCTGCTAGGGAAGGCTCAAAGAAATGATAAGTAATGTTGCTCTTCCTGGATGGGTCCATACTGATAATGGATGCTGATGAAGATATCTGAGGAGCAGTACTGATGAAGACAACTGATGAAGGTGTTGAAGAGAATCTCTGATGAAGATAACTGATGAGGATATCTGATGAAGGTGGCTGAGCAGAAGAACAGTCAAAACCAAACCAAAGATGATATGGATACCCTGTAAAACAAATAGACAAATGTTAAAATGATGCAAAATGATGTATGCAGAATGATATGCAAGGGTTTGTGATCAAGTGCTGGATCTGTTATCTGCTTTGATAAGGTCCATGTGTGTTCATAAGTCCAGATGGAGGCTAGAGAACCAGTAACCAGGTGGGGGACTCAAATAAAGAGTCACAAGTCCAGGGTTTCATAAGATCAGTCCAAAATAGTGTAACCTTAATAATATTAGTAATAGGGTATGATGAGGCAAAGGGTTCCTGCAAACCTGTAAACATCCCAACCCCCTCACAGGTATTGTTCTAGAACAAGGATCCTCAGACTTGGATCAGTTATGAGAAGTGTAAACACTTCTAACCCGGAGGTACACTATTTACACTAATCATAAAGGATCCTCCTTTAATTCACCTCAGATGCTGAAGGTCATCTAAAAAGGTCATCCAGACTTAGCAGGCTTCCTAGATAGCTCTAGTACTACAGGAAATCGTAGCACATAGTTCTCAAGAAGAAACCCATGTCTGAACCGTGTTTCATATTCCCGCACCAGACCGAAATGGAATGGGAAAGAATATGAAGCCACTCTAATCCTATGTGTCACTCAGGCTCCCGGTGTGGAACCTTACTCATTGAGTATCCCTCCCACCAAGGTAAACAACAGATCCAACACATGATATGATGACAATAATATGAAATGCAATAAAATAGTAAATGAAACAATAGATAAAGCTGTACAGAAAGCAATAAATAAAGCCATAAACAAAAAGCACATATAGCACATAACACCCCCATAAACACAAATCAAACAAGCACTAGGAGAAACCCACAAAATGAACCAGAAGCCCTGGTTGCAAAAATCTCCCCAGCAGAGTCGCCAAGCTATCACTCCCAAAGATTTGCATCCCGGTGCAGATATAAACTGTCGGCGGAAAGGAGAGAATGAATGAATTGAATAGAGTCGCCAGCTAGGCATTTGTATCCCGAAGGAAAGGTAATGCTACATAAACCTGGGAAGAGATGGATAAGACGGTTGCGGACCAGAGAAACTGAGAAAAGGGTCTAGTTACAACCTGGGAAGGTAGTAGCACCCAGATTGTCCGTCGTACTCGACGGGATCCACACTTACAAGATTGTATTTAAAAGGGGTAAGTGTATGTGCTATCTGTGTATGAAAAGCTAGGAATGAATGTGCAGGTGTCAGTGAAAAAGGTGTGAATTGCTCAGGAACTAACGCTTAGGAAAGGATGCTGAAAGAGGGGGAAGACACAAAGACTTTTGTTCGATAACTGTTAAGTTATGCCTACGTATCCTCTCGTGCAATGAGGAAGTCAGAACACCGTAGTTCAACTCAAAGAGACTGGATAAATTGACTGTGAACTGCTTGCTTGTCTATGCTCAAGTGTATGACTCGTCTGGCTCGAGTGCTAACTGTCTTGCATTAGACGGAAGAAGCGAGTTCTCATTTTTAGAGTGAGTGTGATGAGAAAAGAATCCCGGAGGAGACGATTATTGTATGTTTTTGTGTTTTCAATTTTTTATTATTTTTGGGGTGTTTCGCATAAGTTAATGAGCTTAAGCCTAAATCAAGGGTTTGCAAACTCATTATATCTTCCCTGATTAAGGGATAATGAGCATACTTAAGTATGAGATAAGCATCTCATCTTAATTACCATGATGATGTAGGATTATGATCATTAACCTACTTGTGATTAATTAGATGTTTTTGTTTTTTTTTGTTTAGTGTTAAGTAATGAGTTTAATCTCTAATCATAAATTAGTGAACTCATTACACCATCCTAATAGAAGGATAATAGAGGAGAACACTTAAGCTGAAGAAGATACCTCAACTTAATCCATGGTTAGGGATTAAATTCATTATAGAACAAGCCTTTATTAAATGGATTTTAATTAAGGGATGAGATTAAGAAATGGATTTTATGGTTTGTAAGACAACTTGAGGGGGACTTGTCCATTAAACACTAGGGTTAGTCCCTCTTAACCATAAGGAAGAGATAGAACCCTAATGTAAGGCCCAAGTTACAAGATAAAGTATTGGTGATTATTAATGTGATTTGATTAAGAGGTTTAAACAAATTACAAGTTTAACACTTAGGATTAAAGTTATACACTCCATCCTAAGAGAAGGATGCAGGCATAACCCTAATTCAAAGTCCTAAAGCTTTAAGAGTTTAGTCTCTGATTATTGAGATGAGAAGAGAGACTCAAGGAGACTCAAAGGTAAAAGAATAAGGGGAACTATATAAAACCCTAAAAGTTATCATGCTTGGATATCCTATGGTTTGTTAGGCTTAAGATAAAGGATCTTCAAGGCCACCAATGGAAGAAGCACATGAAAAGAGAAGGAAGAAGAAGAATAAGTTACTTACTTCTTGAAGAAGATAAGTAACTTAAAAGAAAGAGAGTAAGAAGAATGGAACATAAGTGAAACAAGTTCACTTCAAAGATAAGTAAATATGCATATGAATGATGAGAAGGGATGGGAAGTGAAGGCAAATCCACCTCCCAAATAACTTACCAAAAGTTCCTGAAAATGTTAGTATGAATGCATAAGACATAAAGCAAAAGGAAATGAATTGAAATGAGGTGTGAAGACCAAAGTTAGAAGTGAAAATGAAATGTAAAAGGCATATGAGATGATGAAAAGTCATGCAAGATGCATATGAATAATAATAAAAAGATGGGATGCAAAGGAAGCATGTTTAGAAGCATGAAAACACATGAATGTTCATGAAATGTAATGGATGCAAAGCATAGAAAATGAATGAAGAAATGATCAAGAAATGTTCAAACATGTCTTAAGATGTCTAAGATGTCATACAAATGCTTGAAATGTCATGGTAAGCTCACATGATGATGATATGCAAAGATGAATGCAAATGAACATGAGAAATTAGGGTTTTATGAATGTATGAGATGCAAATGACTAAAACAGAAGCACACATCATGATTAAAAATTGAAATCAAGCTCAATCAAACCTTAATCCCATATAAGGTCACACCCCAAAGGAGAAGGTCAGAAGCTAATCCTATTGAAAGTTATGAATTTTCTAAGTTTGCTAGGGTTTTTTGGGTGATTCTTAAGGGAAAATGCAAATCAAATTGGAAATGCAAGATAAATTCATGAGAAAACAATCCTAGAAACTACATGCAATATGTGAAACAATTCAAAAAGAATCAAGTTCAAACTCATCATGGTTAGGCAGAAATGAATTTTTCAAGTTAGGGTTAAAAAAATATGATTTTAAAGAACCCTAATTCAAAGAAAATTGTGAAATAATGATCAAACCTAAAAAGAAATTTGTATGATGAGTTTGAAAATGTTTTTAAATGTATTAGAATGATTCATGAATATTTTGGTGATTTTTAGAAACCTAAATGCATTTTTAATTAATTAAAATCCATTAATTAATTAAAAATAACATTTAAATATTTTAAAAATACTTTTTAAATGCAAAAAATAAAATAAAAATTATTTTTGGGTTAAGAAACATATTTGGATCAGAAATGCAAAAGATCATTTTTTTTTATGTTTTTAACTATTTTAAATAAAATATGCAAAAGAAATGAATAAAAATGAAATAAAATGGAAGTAAGCACATCCAAGGCTCCAGATTCAAACTTGGGATGAAGGGAGTTGACCGCGCGCGTGATTGTGTGGATGAGATTCAATCTGGCATATTTAAATTAATCCTAATTAATTAAACTAATTAAACATATTAGGGTTTAAGTGGACACATCCTAGCCCTCCATTCACGCGCTAAACACAATCAGACGGCCTACATTCAAATTGAGAACTAAACCCTAATTAGAGCCCTAATGACTCTCAGGTGGCCGGAGAAGACCTCCGGTCATCTTCTCCGGCCAGACCCCTCCCCTGAATCTCTCAAAGCACCACAAAAACTCACCAAAAGCTCCAGAATCAATCTTTAAACATCAATAAACTCAAATCCAACAATAAAAACAATTTATCATGCACATACAAAGAGAATCGAAGAAGAACAAATTTTAGGTCAAACTTTCATAAGCTTCATACACTCTTAAATCTCAACCATTTTCAAAACAAATTACATCACAATGATCAGTGGAGCATACATATTCATATTGTAACTTAAAAAACAAGTTCTGGAAAAATTGTTTGAAGAAGCTACCTGAGATGAAGCTTTACAGTTTGGTACTTCCTGTCCCTTTCCTTGATGCTAATCCAACCCACTTGATCCCCTTATGCTTCTGGAAGGCTTGAATGAAGTTTGTGATGGCTGGTTTTGGAGATTCAACTCTGCTGCACCAGAAATCGTGTTCTTGTTTGAGTGGCTTTTAGGTCTTTGTGAGGGTTGTTTTGTGTTCTATGAGTGATATTGAGATGATTGGTGAAGTTTGTTTTGAGGTTTGATGGCTGGTTTTTCAGAATCGAAGAAAGGAAGTTTTTGACAAATTTTGTGAATGCCGAGTTCTTGGAGGTTTCAGGCTTGCTTGTGTTATCAAATGAGCTCCATAATGTTTGTATGTAATGTCTTGATTGGTCAGAAAGTTGGTAGTGGCCTATTGTGATTGGTATGGGCAAATTGCAAAAAAGTCAACAACTTTGTACCTCAAGCATGGGCCATGGCAGAGCTGGCTTCAAGGGGTGTCTGGCCTCAGCCTGATTCATGGAGGGCCATAGGATTGGTTTTATGCAGCTGGCACAAGTGGATGAAAGGTTTCAAGGCATTTTGCGAATTTCCCTCTTTGAACTTTCTTGAGAAGCAAGGCATGGAAACTTGTGATTTTTGGTGAAACCTTCATCAAAATGTGTTTCATTATGTTGGTATGATGTTTAGAAGTTGATTAGAGGTCATGAAATGGCTTGAAACTTGAATTTGCAAGAAATCCTCTTTGGCATGAACTTGAAAATTATAGGATTTTTGCCAACTTTGAAAGGCCATATCTTGAGTTCTAGGATGAATCAAGACATGTTCTAGTACTTTTTGAAAAGGGGAAGACCTAATCTACAACTTTCATGCCCAAGAATTTTTCATTTGAAGCATTTTTGGTCATGAAAGAGGAGGTTGAAAATCTTTCCCAAAATGGAAAGTTTCCATTACAAGTCATTTCCAAAAATAGCAAGTTTGCATTTGGCCCAAAATTCTTCAACTTTGTGAACTTCCAACCACTTCTAAGATCAAATAAGGATCATAGAGACTCAAAATGATGATGATGACCCTATGGTACCCTTGTTGGGGACCTCAGATGCCCTGATTTTGACTTTACTTGCTCAAGAAGTTACCCAATGATCAGATAACTTCCATAATGAATTTCTTCATCAAATTTGGTACACATGATCCTTATAACATATTAAGACCATTATATACAAGAATGACCAAAAAATTTGGGATTAAAGCCTCTGAAATCAAAACCCTAATTTTGGTCATCGGTGCAGGAAAACCCTAGCTCTGCCTGGACCTCTGTGCAATCTTTTGACATTTTGTGACTTCAAAGACTTATTGGAGATGTAAGATGATCATGGAACACACATGGACCCTCTTGACATGCTTCGAGGCCTTTGGGATGGCTCAGATCACTTTTTGGATTGCTCAGATCACAAACCCTAGATGCAGATGAAATGGGACTATGCAGATGAAACAAATATGCAATATGAGATGGTATGCTTATGCTAATGCAAAAATTAAAGATCACAAGCCATGGTGTGAGAAAAAGTGAGGGCAAATTTGGGGTGTTTACCCTAATGCACTGTTGGGGGATGAGAAGACTCTTGTGGAGTACCTCTTCGTTGGAGGAAGACTCTCTGCTTGGGGACATCAACCTTCTATAGCTATTGTTTGAGAAAGGTAATCTACTGAGACATGCTAGAAGATCATGATTAATGAAGTCTGATGAGGAAAAAGTTCCCTGATGCTTTGTTCTGGCGATGTCTTATGTTTCTAGCCTCTAGGATGATCGATTGCATACTAATCTTGAGTGAACAATGGTTTCTTGCAATTTTCAACTCGCCTCAGATTAGGGGCTCTATCAGAATAAATTGTCTCAAGAGGATTTTATAGAAAAATTGGCATCTGAAATGCCTCAGTGTCTTCAAACTCTTGGAGAGAACCGTTGGATCTCGAAATAACTGCCTCAGACTACATGGTCTATGAAAGAATTTTCCTCGCGAGGATTCATGAAAAACCTCATATCACTATGAGATATTCTGCCCCAGTATTCTGAACCCTGGGTAGGTGGCTTCTGATTAAACGTCTCTCGGAGAGAGTGGCTTATAGTGCTCTTGGGGTGGCCTTCCCCAGTACGAGCCTTTGAGTAATTTGTTTCCCTTATTGACTGATCTTCGAGTGAATACTCAGACTAATTGTTCTCATTGAGATTTGAATCTCGAAGTGATTGCCCCAGTTTGGCTGAATTTTGAATGAATGCCTCAAACTAATGGCTCTTTGAGAGATTTTATCTCAAAGTGATTGCCCCAGTTTGGCTGAATTTTAAAGAGATTGCTCGACGTAACTGCCTCATAATGGCTACACCTTAAAAGGATGGCTCGATGTAAATGCCCCAAATTGACTACCTTTTAACACAACTAGTTGGGAAATTCCATACTCAATGGAGTTTCTTGGAAAAGGGCAGCTTGACATGATTGTCCTTTGGAATTTTCAGACTTCTCAACTCAACAAGATTAAGCTTCTGGACTGAGGTTCCATATGTGAACTTCTTTGATGTCAAACAAATGTATGCAAGCAGAAAATGTTTATTCTGAGAATGAAAAGCCTAATGCAACATACATGTTAATCCCAAAGTTTTATTGAAAAGATGTCGCAAACCTTTGTGAGCGAATCACTGGTTAAGATATGGTATTGATTTTTTTAAATAAAATAAAACATGCACATTCAATATCAACAAATATCTTTTAGCACAACTCATATGAGTTAGGAACATAGTCTCGTGGTAGTACGCTCTCGAAATAAACCTGTTTCAGTTAGGACTTTTGAGGGTTGTATCGTGGCCTGGTTCACAGTTTTTTTAGAAAAAAGGATTTATGGCTCAAAGTTTATTTGTACCCACCCACTCTTCTTGATGTTCTCCAGTCCTATGTTCAGCTAATTTGGCACAAGCGCTCTCCTCTCAAAAGGGGTTTGTGATGGTTAAGGAGCCGATGACGCTATCAGTTTAAGCACCAACGAGGTTGTTGTTTGGAGTCAGTCACCCCTTTTTTCTTTTGTGAATGTGTCACACGACTTTGTTATTTCTTAAAGATATTTCTTGTGTAATCCTTTTAGTTTTTCACTTTTGCATTCTTTTGCTTATCCCTAACTTTTTCCTGGACTGTTCTTTGGAATCTTTTGCTTGTGAAGTCCATCGGGATGCCCTAACATTTTCCTAAGTCGTTTGTTTTCAAGTTTCAACTTAGTGGGTTTTTTCTTTTCTTTTGTTTTTTTTGAACAAATCGTGTGACACTGGTTGTCTTGACTTATTTGGAAGAGGTGTGACTATCTCATTTATTTGATGAAGGATAATCATTGTGGTTTCTGGTGTTTCGACCTCTTGATGTGCTACAATGAAAGGTAATGGATCCTCATATGCGCATTCTTTTTTAAATTTGAACGTCAAACTAACTGACGTCTACCTTGTCCCTGAGTTAAATGTAGGGTTTTTTCAATGCAAAAATAAACTCCTACTTCAAGACTCAAAAGGGGTTAGCGAGGGTCTATCTTCCTTATATCTCCAGTGTTTGGGATTTGAAACAATGTCTGTACATCGTCAATAAGGTCTTTTTAAAAAGCACACAATTATAGATTTTCGCGTTTTCATTTCGTCATCCTCCCTCAAGAGTTTAAGCACGACAGTTGGTATTGCGATGCACATACACAAAATTGTGAGTGAATACGAATGGAATACTTCAAGAAAAACATGTCGTTTTACTATGATTATCATTAAAAAATAAACAAGTTTCATGCATGCAAACAAATTTTTAGACAAACAATAAAAGCTACAAATAAGAATGCAGTAAAGAAGCTGAACATTGCCATCATTGAGGAGACCTGGCTCCATCTGGACTTATTATTTTTGAAGATGTCTTTGCAAACTGGGTGCTTAATCTGATGAGGAGATTCCAATGTATGGGAAGACCGTCTGGTATGATGACCTTTGAGTCGATCAAATTTTGCACCTTGTGCTTGAACACGTTGCAGTTGTCAATTGTATGCCTAAATTCTCCTGAGTGGTACTTTCATCTAGCCTTCACATCATGGTAACCCTGATTGAGGAGGTCTGAATTCGTCTAGACTTATTGCTCTCGGAGACTTTCAACAGTCAGCAATCTAGATGTCCATTCTATTATTGTTTTGGTGCCATATTCTCACATTTTCCTAGTGTGAACACAATAGTCTTGGAGTCAATCAAATATGAGACCTTGTCTTTACCTTTGCCTCTAAAAGACTTGTAATCTTTAATTAAATGGCCAGGTGCCCCAGAATAGTAGTTGTACATGGTGTTTGTCATTGAAACCCCAAAGGTAGCTTTGTTAGAGATGATCCTGATGCGACTAGATCAACCAGTTTGAATTTGAGAAAATGAGGAAAACTGTTGTGTGTACGACATCGGAATAGGATCAAACTTCTTCTCAAGTTGTTCTGGCCTTTTACCATATGCTATACCCCTAGGGCTCTCTTTGGGGTTCTGTCAAGATATTCATAATCAGTTATTCCCAAGGAATCTATCTACTTTAATTCAAGTTTGATACAGAAGAAATCCAACATCATGATTCAGATATGAGATCCTCAGAAATAATTGAACATGTGTGCTAAAATGCTATGATGTCATGTATGCACCAGACATGTGATCAATGATATGTGTTTGGTGTTGGTGTGGAACACCGAGCCAAGTGTCTGAATAGCCACAATAACAATATCTCTTTACAGAACCCCAAAACTGAGAACCATGGAACCACATAGAACTGGATCAAATCATGGAACAACAATGATAAAGTGGGTATGTAGAAAGCTAGGGTTCCTGCAAACCTATAAACGATCCCCCCATCTCACAGGTGTGCTACCAAGGGTCAACATCACGGACTCTCAGGTCAAGAAGCGATAATACAGTCACCATTTCTGATTTGGTATTATACACTAAAAGAGGAGGTCTTAGCTGAGTCCTGAAAAACAAACATCCCCCATAAGTTCCCAGCTTCAAGCACTGGGATCGAGAAGCAATAGTAAATTCATCCTGAAGGGTACAATACTATCGCCATACGAAAAGTACTTTAACTGAGTTCTTACGAGAGAGCAAGGTCATCCTATACGAGTTCCTAGTGGGCCCTCGAGTGTAAGTGGGTTTGCCAACAAATGTGGTCTGCCACTGTCACCACTGGAGAGACATGTTTCCACAAAGGTGCTCAATGACCGGTCCCCAGATGCACATAACTATCAAGGTCGTATCCTAGAATAAGGAAGACCCTTATAACATAACATTTCCAAAACGATCGCAATCTGGGTGTGGAACTCAATACTACTCGCATGACAAGATATCATGAAAGCAAAGTGATTGTCTATGCTAAAGTCTATGGTTCACTCAAGCCTGTGTATCGAGCTCATCTCATAATAACTCCCATCCCACCAAGAAAACCAGACAGTCCAGCATGATGATGCATGAAAAGTAAATGCGGAAAGCAGTAAAGAAAGTTGTAAAGTAAGGCTGTAAATAAAATAGTAAAGCTAAACTAAAGCACACAACAACAAACAGATAAACACCCAGAGAAACTGAAACAAACAAGTGCTAGGATTAACTCGCGTAGGGAGCCAGAGATTCTGGTTGGGAGGTCCCTAGCAGAGTCGCAAAGTGTCGCTCCCAGGATTTTCATCCTAGTACCAACGCGAAAGTGGCACGAAGAAAGAAGAAGAGTCGCCAGCCAGGTATTTTTATCCCAATGAAAGGGAAAGGTAATGCTGCACAAACCTGGGAAATGGAAAGAATGAGGTCTTAAAAACCAAAGAGAACGGGTAAGGGAGTCGGTTACGTGAAGGGAAGGTATTATCATCTATTCACGTCTGTCGTACTCGAGGGGGATCCACGCTTACTTGTAATATTTCAAAGGGTATAAACACCTGCTACAACTGCTGCTAAACTAGAAAGAAAAAGAACGGGAAAAATGTAGGGAAAAGAAATAATTCTATTGGTTTGAATACCATTGTATTATGTTGGTTTGAATTAATTCGATTAAGTTGATTTAAGTTATGTTGTGATTAATTGGATTAAGTTAACTTGATTAAGTTGTGGATTTAATAGTATAATTATGTTATTATTGATAAGTGTGCCTATTGGTGAATAAGAGTAGTAATTGTGGACGTGTTTGGTTTAGGCCCAATGGAAATTATTAGGATTAATTAAAAACCGTAAGTTAATTAGAATTATAGAAAATAGGTTAGCAGTAAGGAAAATAAGAAGTTGAGAAAAAGAGGTTATGTGAAGTGCTTAGGAGAAGGAAAGATAGGGTTCCGATCAAAGTGTAGAGTCGCCTTTAATTCAAGGTAAGGGTGGGGTTCTAACTCTATAATTGGGATAATGTGATGAATACATGTGGGATTGGGTATATAAATTGTTTCTGTCAGTTGTTGTGCTATGTTGTTTAATAAGTTGTTTGGTGGAATAAGTTGTTTTGGTTGAATAAGATAATTGAATTGTGTGGCCGAATTAATAGTAAATTTGATTATTCGAGATTTTTTATGTATGAATATGTCGTGTTGTTGTTGAATCGTGTACTGGGTTGATTAGTAATTAGTCTAAGAAAGAAAATGTGAGGGAATTACAGAGTTGAAGGAGGAATGAGAGAACAGAGGAGAACACAAGTTTTGGACTGTGGGACGACTGTCCCAGGTGCCTGGAGACCACCGCAGATGCAAGTGTGACGAGGGTAACACAAGTGTGATGATGGTCTCACGGGTTATTTGTAATTTTATTTATGCTTCGGGGTTTCTGTAGTTCTGTGGTGCAGTCTTACTGATGCACTAGTTTATTCTAGAAACATCAATAAATTAAGTAACTAATTACTAGGATTTAATTAATTAAATTAGGACATTGTAACAAGTTTAAATGGTAATATTGTGATGAGTTTGACAGAAGAATAATTATGTACCAGTGCAGGAGTATTTGGTAGCAAGATTGATAAGTTAGCTTAATGACAGTGTTGCAGGAATTTGGCAGAGGTGTGGTAATAAGCTAGGTAGTAAGTAGCAATAAAAAAGCGTAGTAAATAATTTAATTAATCGATTTTAGTCGGAACTTGTGTGAATAGGAATGCAGTAAAATTGGTTTCTCTTGTGTTGTGTTGATTTGTTATAAGTTGTATAGTTGCTGGTTGTTGTTTTATGTTGTAGTGTCTTATAAATGGGAAGATTTTGAGTTGTAGGCCTTTGGCCAAAGTTGAATGTTGTTGTGTTTCTATGTTGGTTACAGTTGTTGTTGTTTGATTTTCATATTGAGTCGCATAACATATGATTATTTAAGTTGGAGCCGCTGCTCGATAAGTTGGCCTGGATTGTCAAAATAAAGTTGAAGGCTTATGCCTTGTTGTTGACGCCTCTATTAATTGGAAAGATTATAAGTTGGGAGTTTTTCTCCAATGGTACCACATGCATAACATTTGTCTAAGTTGAATTTTTGAGTTGTATAAGTATGTTATTGAGTTGTATCTTGTGCTATTTAAGTTGTTTGTGAATTGTGAAGTGGTAGTTTATATAATCATATTTAATATGTATTTATAACATGCTTGATTATATAGTTTGGTACCTCATCCCTTCTGTTTGAATGTTGCCCTCTGTTGGTAACTTGCAGGTAATCCATAGTAAAGTTGAGTGCCTTAGTAGATTCGAGTCGGTGTTGTCACTCTGATACGTAGCACTCGGGGGGATAATGCATGTTTTCTGTTGATGTTGGATTTTATTAAGTTGCTAAATTTTAAAGTTGTTTCCATTAAAGATTGTTGTTTTAAAGTTGTTTTAAGTTGAATTTTATGAATCTGCTGCATAATAATGAAATATTTTGTTTGAAGACTAATCAGGTGTTGAATGTGTTTTTAAAGTTGAAAATGCATCATCTCATTTGTTTATCGAAACTTTTGTACTCTGATTTTATTAATAAGTAGAAATGAGGTGTTACATTAGTGGTATCAGAGCTGGTTGGTCCGTCCAGCCAAGTTTTCGAGTCGTAGTCATTTAATAATCGAGTATTGTTATCTAGTTCTAAATTTCATTGTGTTGTAGTGATTATGTTGAGATGGCTGGAAGGAACGATGCTACGATGGCTGCTGCTATGCAAGCAATGGCTCAAGTTGTGCAAAATTTGCCGAATGCTGGAGAGGATGCTGGATCTCGTAGTCTGACGATGTTTTAGAGGGAAAATATGCCTACCTTCAAGGGTAAGTATTATCCTTATGTGGCATTGTCTTGGTTGAAGGAGATTGAGAGAATCTTTTATGTGATGGATTGCACTCCAGCGTAGAAGGTTTGGTATGTGACTCATATTCTAGAAGTTGAGATACCTAGTTGCTAGAGACTTATCATAGATTGGATGCTTCAGGTGCATAGATCACTTGGGTTGTGTTTCGTAGGGAATTCCTGAGGAAGTATTATCCAG
This sequence comes from Lathyrus aphaca, assembly GCA_963966055.1. Lineage (NCBI taxonomy): Eukaryota > Viridiplantae > Streptophyta > Magnoliopsida > Fabales > Fabaceae > Lathyrus > Lathyrus aphaca. The sequence goes on along the minus strand of OZ014519.1, from coordinate 513,323,278 downwards.
AGGATGTCCATGGAAAGAAGGAAATTGAGTTTCTTAAGTTGAAGCAAGGTAACATGTCGGTTACTGATTATGCTGCGAATTTTTTTGATTTGGCTAAGTCTTACCTGCACTATAATGAGGCGAATGCTGAATTTTCAAAATGCATAAAGTTTGAGAATGGGTTGCGTCCAGAGATTAAGAAGGAAGTTGGATATCAGAAGATTCGTGTCTTCGCTGATTTGGTTGACAACATAGGATTTATGAAGAGGATAATAATGATCTTTACAAGATTATTAATGAGAGGAAAGGCAAGCACCAACAGAGTCATGACTAGCCTTATGATGCTCCAGTTGGGAAAGGTAAATAGAGAATGGCTGATAGTAAGAGAACTAGTAAGGGAGATGCTCCTACTGGTATCGTTTGTTTCAAATGTGGGAAACCTGGTCATAAGAGTAATGTGTGTACTTGAGATGAAGAGGTGTTTCTGTTGTGGTAAGACTGGGCATGTAATATCTGAATGCAAGAAAAAAGAGATGATTTGATTCAACTGCGGTGAAGAGGGACACATTGGTAGCGAGTGTGAGAAACCAAAGAAGGCGCAGACTGTAAAAGTTTTTGCATTGACTGGGACTCAGATGGCTAATGAGGACAGACTCATCAGAAGTACATGTTTCATTAATAGTACTCCATTAATTACTATTATTGATACTAGTACTACTCATTGCTTTATTGCTATTGATTGTGTTAAAATATTGGGTCTTAAGTTGTATGCTATTGTAAGTTCTGTATTTTTAGGTTGACATTAATTTTGTAAAACAAATATAGCAACAATGTATATGTACATGATCTTTGCATAATAAAGAATACATTAAGAAAGGAGTCCTTTTGTGCACCCAAACATGTTGTGTTGAAATGTTTCAACATCTGGAACAACATGTCGAAGAAGATGTCAAGACAGTTCATTCAACATCATGAACTGCTGAAGATGGATTGATGTTTCTGTTTTGGTTTCAACAGAAAAATAATATTTAGAAGATTTAAATCAATCCAAGTGGCACTGATTGTAAAAGATCTTGAAGACTCAAATTTGCATTGAAGACAAATTTCAAATATTGAAAAATATAGAGTTTCTATATTTAGAGATATTTTAGGGAGTTGTTGATTTGAAGATCTTTTTATATTTATAGCAGATTTTTCTGCATATTTGTAGCAGCTGATATGCTGTATTTTTTAGGCCCAAATCCAGTTGGGAATAGGTTATAAATAGAAACCTTGTAACCAAGGTTTAGTAATCAACCAAAGATGTAGAAGACATATTATTAGGGTTGTGTTCTTGTGGCAACCGTGCACAACAAGGAACAAAGTTGTGGCTGTTGTGTTTGTAAACCTCGAAGATGCTAAGTAAGAGGTGGATGGTTCATGGATGAAGCTTGTAAGCAAATCTAAGTTGTTGTCATGGAAGTATGACTTCTGGTTTGAATTGTTGGTGTAGGTAAAGAACCGTCAATAACAAAAACTGATTGTTGGGACTGTGAGACATCATTGAGGTGATTGGAAGTGAGGACGAATTTCTCATATTTAGGAGTTCCTAAGTAGAAGTTGCACAAGTAGTGATTAAGTGAGAAGACTGTAAATTGTAGGTGTTTGCTGAGAAGTCTTTGAATTGATAATACATAGTGGATTTCCTTCCTGGCTTGGTAGCCCCTAGAGTATATGAGTTTGCATCGAACTGGGTTACCAATTTGAATGTGTTCTTTACACCTTTTCTGTTTATCTTATGCAATATGTGTGCAGAATGTCATATCAGATGTCTAAACATCCTGAAGAATGTTCTAATATGATATATCAGAATTTAAATTACTACTATTTATGCCTTGCTATATTTATAAGTAACAGATAAGATGTCTCAACATCGTATTCGACATCTGAGTTTGTCATACAAGAATTTCAATTGGTATTAGAGCAAACATCGTAGTTTGTTTCTGGATGAGATCCAAGGGGGATACTTTCTGGTTCATGGTCAAGGTAGAAGTTTTCTACTGAAAAGCTGGTTTTTGTGTGAATGGTCCCTAGAAGTGGAGGATGGACTATTCTGTTGTGGTAGCATGGTGGTATGCTGTTGATGTGACAAGTTTGATATATTTTCAAACCTATGGTTGTTGGTGTCACCTGGAGATATTGCTAGGGCTAATTTGTGACACTTGAAGCATCTGAGGAGTTTGTATCTGCTTCTTATCTATCCGATAACTCCTTATGTTTGAGAAGGCTGCTCTTCTCTGGAGATATATCCTATGGTGTTGGGGATATATGTCTATCTGGTTCTGTCAACTGTGCTAATGATACTTGAAGACTCTGTTTCAAGTCCACTCAAGGCACTGGGAATGATGATTTTAAGTTAGATGCTCAAGGTGTGTTGATATTCCGTGATCCAATTTGTATTCCTGATGATGCAGAGATGAAGAAAGTGATTCTTGAGGAAAGTCATAGGATTAAGTTGAGTATTCATCCTGGAGATACAAAGATGTATCAAGATTTGAAGAATTTGTTTTGGTGACTTGGGATGAATAACGATGTAGCGTGTTTTGTGTATGCATTTTTAACTAGTCAAAAGTCGAAATTTGAACATCAGAAGCTTGCAGGGTTGATGAAACCGTTAGAAGTTCCAAAATGGAATGGGATAGAATTTCAATGGACTTTGTGATGGGATTGCCTAATACTTCAAGAGGACATGATTCAATTTGGGTGATTGTTGATAAAGCTTACGAAGTCGGCTCATTTCATTCCTATTAACATCATTTTTCCAGTATCTAAGTTGGCCGAGATTTATACTGTGAGACATGAAGGAGGTTTTGAATAATGTCAAAAACTTGGTGTATGTGAAATGGTATGTGGTAAGACAAGGAAGAAGAGATGATCTCATGAAGAAATTTGACTGCATGAGTCGACTCAAGCTCAACAATAGGTCGGCTCATTCTATCAATTTGATTTGAGTCATGGCCTGTAACAGGCCGACTCATTTGATATATGAATTTTTCTAAAAAACTCCCGGGTCCCAACAGACTGACAAAGCAAGGTTTTTTAGTCAACTCACAAACATGGTATAGGTTGACTCAACAAACTCCACAGGTCGACGCACTCCTGAAGTAAATACAGGTCGACTCATTCCAATATGGAGGTCGACGCATTACAGTTTTATGCGCCCTTTCTAATATTTCCTCTCACTTACTTTTACTTTCTATTTCTGTTTGTTTTCTAACCAATATAAATAGTTGCTTCATTTTCTTTGAAAATTAACAAGAAAAGTGAAATAGAAACACAGTGCTCTCTTCATCTTCTCCTTCTTTGCATTTACCAACAATCACACACAATAATCTTTGTTGATCAAGGTGCAAATTAAGGTGATAACGTCCAATCGTGAAATCGAGATTTCAGTTTGGGTAGAAAGGTTGTGGGTTTTTCTTGTAAAAACCTAGAAGGTTTTCTCCTCAAAGATCATAGATATTTGGGGGTTTTGCATGCAATTATCGTTCGTAGATTCAGCCGAGTAGTTTGAAGATCAAGGGAATCGTTCATTCATATCATGTTAACCAGATGATTACAAAGATAGTCGTGGGTTCACAAGCATTGGAGAAAATCATCCGTGCTCAAAGTTTGGAGGATTGTATATTCTTGCAAGAAGAGAGATGTTAATCGGAGGTTTTCTCGACGCGCGTGAAGGACTTGGTTATTCTCGAATCAAGGGGCAAGAAGAGTTATTGCAACAATCGCAATTTAGACTGTTTTTTTGTTTGATTTTTCTTCTTGTATAAATAATTGCAATATTAATGAAATATCCCAATTCGATTGTGAATTGGGGGCAGAGTACTTCGAGCGAGGACGGTGAAGGAACTGCTTAAACAAATATCGTGTGTTCTTTATTCATTTCATTCTTTATATTTTCTGCATTACTTGATGTTGTGTGGTTTGAAAAATTCTGTTTTGGTTTAGTGTGTGCACACCAACTATTTGTTAAATTGTTGCTATCAATTTTTGACAGCAACTTAGTAAAATTCTGCACTACACTAACATACAAATAACACTTTGTGTGGGTGCACACCAAGTGTTTGAGAAAAAGTCAAAACATACAACTTCATAATGTTTGTGCTTATTTCTCTTTCATAATTCATTGTTGAGAGTGGGTTATCAAGTGTGCTGAATTTAAGTGATAAATTTGTATTGTTTTAATTTTTCTTATCATCTCTTATTTCCCATTTGGTTTCAAACGCATATCCAATCACAGGTGACTTTATTTTGTTAGACGTGTTTTCCAGGGAACTTCCGCAAAATATTTTTCAAAGTATTTTTGAAAAGTTAAATTTTAAAAAGGGATCTATTCAACCCCCTTCTAGATCTGCGCCATCGTCTAACAAGTGGTATCACGAGCACCAGTTCATCTAGTGCTTCACATATAGCTTTTTAGAAAATGGATAACGATCCAACGGGGGCGTATAATATAGCACTTGTTTTCATCGGAGAAAATTATAGTCACTGGAAGGATTGTATGCGTATTCATATCAACTATGTTGATAGAAAAATATGGAAGGTTATTCAAGATGTTCCTATACAAATAACTATTATCTGAGAGAATAACCTTGAAATACCTAAACCTGAAGCAAAATGGGATGAAAAAGATGAAAAGAACTATATCTATGATTGGAAAGCTCGAAATATGATTATTTCTTCTTTGGGAGCGGATGAGTATTTCAGAGTTTCACATCATACTATGGCAAAAGATATATGGGAAGTGTTACTAATTTCCCATTAGGGAACTGGTGACGTGAAGCTTGCCAGAATTAACACTTTGCAACAAGAGTTTGATCTCTTTCACATGAACCAAGGGGAAACCATTGGTGAATTGGGAAATAGATTTTCTCATTTATTAAATCGCTTAAATGCTCTCGGAAAAACTACTCCCAATGATGTAGCTACTAATAAAGTTCTAAGATGTCTTACTAGGGAATGGTTACCAAAGGTCACGACAATCAAAGAAGACAATGATGTAAGAACATTGGATTTGAACAAGTTGATTGGGAAGCTACAAGAGCATGAGCAAGAGCTCTTAAATCTACATGAGCATGAAGAAAATGAGAAGAAAGAAAGGAATGAAAAATCAAAAGATAGTGAGAAAAAGAAGAAGTCTATTTCATTGAAGATTTCTACTTAAAAATCATCCACCAACAAAGAATGTGAGAGCGAGTCAAGTGATGAAGACGATGAATCCAATGAGGATATGGGGCTGTTTGTCAGAGGATACAATAGGTATCTTAGAAAGAATGAAATATCTCATTCAGACAAGCGTCTTGTCAACTATAAAAGGAAATCTAACTCCTCTAAGAAAGACCCAAGCAAAAGTACTAAAGTGAAAGGGTCATGTTATAATTGTGGAAAACTCGGTCACTACAAACCGGAATGTCCAATATTGAAGAAAGACAAAGGCAAAGACAAATATCAAAAGAAAGGCAACAAATCAAGAAGGGCATATATCGCATGGGAAAGCGATAGTGAAGCTTCTAGCAACACAAGCTCAAGCGATTAGGAAGAGAAAGTAAACCGTTGTCTTATGACTCACAACAAGGGCAAAAAGCAAGTAAGTCATTCTAAATATGACAATGTTGAAAATTTGTCTTATCCTGAATTGCTTAGTAGTTTTAAGGTTCTCCATCATGAAGCTAAAAATGCCTTTAAGCTATTAGCCTCCGATAAGCTTATTTTTAAGCATTAGGAGAAAAAGGTTTTCGATTCTCAAGAGAAATTAGAAGCTCTTAAAGGATCAATGGTGGAATCAATTAAGGAAGACAAACAAGGATGGTTTAATTTTCATGGTTGTGAAACTTGTTGGATTTGGAAAAAAGAAGTTAAAACTCTTAAAGCCAAACTAGACAAAGTATCACAACCCAAGATGACCTTTGCTATTGAACATTCAAATTTTAGAAATTCTATGAACAACCTATATCAAAGATACACCTATGTGGTGAAGGATCAAAATAGAAAATGGAACTCTAAACCAACCTTGGATTTTCTTTATTGTTGCAAGAGGGGTCACACTATTGCTATATGTCGATTTAGGAGATTCTTAGTTCCTAAAGGAATTTTTCAATGGTTGCCTAAATGCAACCAAATTTAACTCACACTCAAGGACCCAATGAAAATTGGGTACCTCTTTACCTTGTTTAATATGTAGGCGGAGTTTCTTGAGGCTACAGAGAAAAGATGGTTTCTCGATAGTGGTTGCTCAAGACATATGATGGGAAACATCTCCCTATTCTACGACTTTGTGGCTAAGAAGAAGGTTTTTTTACCTATGGTGATAACAACAAGGGAGCTATACTCGGTAAAGGTAGTGTAGGTAATCCCTCTTCTACATCTATCTCTAATGTCCTTTTAGTCGAAGGTCTTAAACATAATCTCATTAGCATTAGTCAATTATGCGACAAGGGATACAAAGTCTCTTTTTCAAAAGAAGGTTGCATAATTGAAAAGGATGATAAAAAGGATGATGTATTTAAGGGCTTGAGGGTGAATAATGTATACATGCTTGACTTGAATGCTATGTCCATTAATGATCCTTAGTGTCTAGTCTCTAAGAGTGATGACTCTTGTCTTTGGCATAGACGTTTAGCACACATTAACTTTGACTTGCTCAACAAAATTGTTTCCAAAAACTTGGTAGTGGGTTTACCAAAAATAAAATTTACTAAAGATCATCTTTGTGATGCTTGCCAAATGGGAAAGCAAACAAAGGTCTCTTTTAAATCCAAAAATTTAGTTTCAACAACTAGACCTCTTGAGCTTCTACATATGGATCTATTCGGTCCATCAAAAATCAAAAGTATAGGTGGAAATTATTATGGTTTTTTTATTGTGGATGACTACTCAAGATTTTGCTGGACAATTTTCTTAGCAAGTAAAAGTGACATCTTCCCGACATTTGAAACATTTGCCAAGTTATCTCAAAACAAACTTAACACTAACATTGTAATGATTCAAAGTGACCATGGAGGTGAATTTGAAAATCATCTTTTTGAAGTCTTTTGTGAAAAACATTGAATTGACCATAATTTTTCCGCTCCTAGAACTCCACAACAAAATGGTGTTGTGGAACGTAAAAATCGCGTGTTAGAGGCGTTAGGAAGAACTATGATCAATGATAATGGTTTTCCTAAATATTTTTGGGTTGATGCAATAAGTACTGCATGTTATGTGTTGAATAGGGTAATTATTCGACCTATTCTAAATAAAACTCCCTATGAACTTTTAAAAGGAAGGAAGCCAAATTTATCTCATCTCCATGTCTTTGGGTGTAAATTTTTTGTGTTAAATAATGGTAAAGAAAATCTTGGCAAATTTGACTTAAAAGCGGATGAAGGTATCTTCCTTGGATACTCTAATTCAAGTAAAGCTTATAGATTATACAACAAGAGATTAATTATTTTTGAAGAATCTGTGCATGTCTCTTTTGACGAATCTTGTCCGAAAATTGTCGGAAAAGGTAGTTGTGTTATTGGTGTAGGGGCTTCTTCTGAAGAGATTGTTAAAGATCATGATGTGTCTCGTGTTGAACCCATTATGGATAAAGCTGAGGAGGAGCCAGTTGATGTATCTGAACTCAAGGATGAAGATCAAGCATCAATACAAAATGATCTACCTTTGGAGTGGAAAACTTCTAAAGATCACCCCATCGACAATATTCTTGGAGATATCTCAAAGGGTGTCACCACTCGATCAAGGATAAGTATTTTTTGTTTTCATTATGCTTTCGTTTCTCAAATTGAGCCTAAAAACTCCAAAGAGGCTTTAATCGATGAAAATTGGTTCTTGGCTATGCAAGAAGAACTTAATCAGTTCAAAATAAATGAGGTTTGGGACTTTGTTCCACCTCCACGAGGTCATCGAGTAATTGTCACAAAATGGGTGTTTAGGAACAAGATGGACAAAACCGGTATTAGTACTCGCAACAAGGCCCGTCTTGTTGCTCAAGGGTATAACCAAGAGGAAGGCATAGATTATGAGGAAACTTATGCTTCTGTTTCCCGACTCGAGGCTATACGCCTTTTACTTGCATTTGCATGCTCACAAAATATTAAGCTATATCAAATGGATGTAAAGAGTGCTTTCCTTAACGAATACATAAATGAAGAAGTGTATGTCTATCAACCACTCGGGTTTGAAAATCATGAAAAGCCTAATCATGTTTACAAGCTAAAACGTGCCTTGTATGGTCTCAAACAAGCACCTAGAGCTTGGTATTAGCGCCTAAGTAAATTTTTATTAAATCAAGGTTTTTCAAGAGGAAAGGTTGACACTACTCTTTTTGTTAAACGAGAAGGAAATCACTCAATATTAGTACAAGTGTACGTAGATGACATTATTTTTAGGTATACTAATATGAAGTTAGTCAAGGATTTTTCAAGTTCCATGCAAGGTGAATTTGAGATGAGTATGATGGGGGAGCTTAACTACTTTCTCGGATTCCAAATTAGACAACTTGAAGAAGGCACCTTCATAAGTCAAACAAAGTATTGTAATGAGCTTCTCAAAAGGTTTGATATGACAAATTCAAAACCTATTGATACACCAATGCCTACGGCAACAAGTCTTGATCGTGATGGAAATGGTAAGGATGTAGACATAAAAAGATATCGAGGTATGATCAACTCTCTTCTTTATCTTACCGCATCTCGTCCAGATATAATGTTTAGTGTTTGCATGTGTGCTAGATTTCAATCTTTCCCTAAGGAATCACATTTAAAATCCGTTAAACACATTCTTAGATATCTTTGTGGTACTTCTAAGTTTGGTCTTTGGTATCCTAAGCGTAGTGATTGTTTGTTGGTAGGTTTTTCCGATTCCGACTTTTCTGGTTGCAAAGTAGATAGGAAAAGCACTAGTGGCACATGTCATTTCTTTTCTAACTCTCTTATAAGTTGGCATAGCAAAAAGCAAGTTTTCGTTGCTTTGTCAACTACGGAGGCGAAATATGTTGCAACCGGAAATTGTTGTGCCCAAATTTTATGGCTAAAACAACAATTTCTCGACTTCAATATTTTTATCAAAAATATTCCAATCCTATGTGACAACACTAGTGCAATAAATCTTACCGAAAATACGATCTTACACTCACGCACTAAGCATATTGAAATTCACCATCATTTTCTGCAAGATCATGTAGAGAAAGGATACACGGTATTTAAGCACATTGAAAGTTCTAATCAACTTGCCGATATTTTTATAAAACCACTTGCCACGGAGTCTTTCTTTCATATTCGTAGGGAACTTGGTATACTCGATATTTCAGATCGATCTTAATCTTGAATGAATTCATTATATATTATTGTTTGAATTACTATATTACTTCACTAACCAATTGTATATTGAAGTGCTTTATTTGATTATTCATCTTACACCTTCACATGTGGGAGGCAATATCATTCACTCTATGAAAATCTCATTATGTTTGACTCAAGTAACTTGGTTGATATATGAATACTTGTGAGCCATCTTTGATATAAAAGAAATAATTGTGTGTATGTTCTTGTATGTGTTCTTATTTATCTCTTGTATTGTTCAAAATATCAAAGTAGAAATGTGTATGTCATTTGGATGCATTGTAATGTGATATTATGATGATTGTGTATAATATTGTTGAAAATTATGGTGTATTCTTCACTTGCACGCTCGGGTCCCAACAGGTCGACCAACACATCGACTCATGGATCCCTTTGCATCGACCTTTGTCTCTGACACGTCGACTCATTTCAAATATTGAAATGCGTCGTCTCATTAACCTAATTGAGTCAACTCATTGTCGATTTCGCTGCCCTATGCGTGCTGAAACACACGTTTTTCTGCGTGACTCACCTTCCTAGGTCGGCTCATGTACTTTTGACTAGAAAATTAATTATGCTTTTAAGTGCCTTTATGCACTTAATCATTTTAACTGTATAACCTACATTTTTTTCATATTCATTTCATCTTCATCATACATTTCTATCATTCTCTCAAGAACCCTAATTCCCAAAAATCTCACTCCATCTTCTTCAAGTCTTCATCAATGGCATCAAGAGCAAATGGAAAAAGAACCTTAAGGGGCTCTTCCTCTCAATCATCAATACCGGTAACTGCTTTATCTCTTCTTCCTTCTGATCTTGTTGAAACTTATGATAGAAAATTTAGAAGTAGGAAAATTATTCCACAATATGTGTACTCCAAGAGAACTGCAAATCAGATACACATTCCTCACATTGTTGACTTGATTGATTTTCAAGAAATCAATCCTTTCTTATCCTATCAAGTAGAATATAATTTGGATATGATTAGGATGTTTTATGCTGGTCTTGTTGGAAAGTTCAAAGTTTTGAGTTTAATTTTTGAATGGGTGAAAGGATGTTAGCGGTAACTACACAAGTTTGGAAAGATATATTTAAGATTGATCCTGAGGCTACTAGTATTTTGATGATTGATTCAAGTCATGTTGATAACTATGAATTTCATAAGGAATTAAATGGTATGTTAAAAGAGACTTTCATTAAGGCTGTAGTAAATTGTGTGATGTTTCTGTCGTCCACTACAACAGGAAAGGTTAAGCCTACCGATCGTATTCTCCACTGGATTGTCTCGCACACCTTCATCCTAAGAAAGGTTCCTTCTCTTACATTGACATGTCTGAGGTTCATCTCATATACATACTCCGAAACAAAGTAAAAGTAAATTGCCCACACTATTTTGCAAGTCGGATTTTTGCTCTTAAGGAAAATAAGGGTATTGCTCTTACTTATCCTTCAATTATTCAGGAAATCATCAACAAATCACAAATCGTTGTTGAGGATATTCCCTTTGTTCCTATTTCGTAAAACAACTATTTCCAACAAAAGACGCTTAGACTTATGGGTCATATGTGGGATCCAAAAGAAAAGAGATATAGGTACATTGCTAGGGCTGGTTCTAGTCATGAGAATGAGGATGAGGATGAAGCTGAAGATAATGAAGATCAAAATGTTGAGGATATGAATATTGATGAAGTTCATGTTGATACTGAAGATTGGTATTGTGCTCCTTCTGATGATTATGAACTTTATGAGAACCAAGGCTAGGGTGAATGGAAACACATGGGGTGGACTCACACAACAACTTTGTTTGTTCTTCCATCTCCACCACCTCCACCTCCATAAGAGAACACTTCCAGAATAATGAATCTGCTTCAAAATATGCAATTGGAACAACAAAGCTACTACACATCTCAATATGAGCGGTATAATGAGTTGGAACAGAGACTTAATACGCAAGACAAGGCGTTTGTTGATTATGTTTCGGTTTAAGATACTCGATATACTGAGTTGCAAGACCACTTGCAAACTCAAGATACAAATTTTGAATCATTTGACTCTAACTCTATGGCTCGAATTAATGAGGTACATCATTCCAATGTGGCTCTTTCAAATTCCTTCAACACCCTCAACACAAATTTCATCCACTACACTGGTGAAGCTACAGATGATTGTCCACCGGCTGTTTATCAACGTTGCTATCCATCACATCGGGGTGGTGGTCCAAGACCATGAGAGCATTCTTGCATTGCATCTCATTTTCATTTGCATTCTCGTTGTTTTTGTATTACCTACATGACAATTGTTACTATTTTAGTATGTTGGCTTTCATTTTATTTTATCGTGAGATGTATAATGTTTACTTACTTTTGTTTGTTTCATTATCTTGTATTGGTTATTTATCATTGTTTTTCATTCGTCTCGTATTGTGTGTTAGTGGATGTTTGAATATTATTGCAATTGTTCTTCTCATTATATGTTTCTTGTTATTTGAATCTTAGTTAATCCTCTTTCTCTCTTTTTGATGTTGTCAAAGGGGGAGATGTATTAAAGATTGTAGATTGTAAAGTGTATATTAGGTTGGTGGCACATATTCAGGGGGAACATGGTATGTTGCTAATTTCTAGTTACATTTCAACAAGTTTTTGCCATCATCAAAAAGGGGGAGTTTGTGAGACATGAAGGAGGTTTTGAATAATGTCAAAAACTTGGTGTATTTGAAATGGTGTGTGGTAAGACAAGGAAGTATATATGATCTCATGAAGAAAAGTTATCTTGAGAAATTTGACTGCATGAGTCGACTCAAGCTCTCCAACAGGTCGGCTCATTCTGTCAATTTAATTTGAGTCGACTCATGGCCTATAACAGGTCGACTCATTTTATATGAATTTTCCTCAAAAACTCTTGGGTCCCAACATTCTGACAGAGCATGGTTTTTTGGTCGACTCAACAGACTCCACATGTCGATGCACTCCTGAAGTAAATAGAAGTCGACTCATTCCAATATGGAGGTCGACACATTATTGTTTTATGCGCCATTTCTATTATTTCCTCTCACTTACTTTTACTTTCTATTTCTATTTGTTTTCTAACCAATATAAATAGCTGCTTCATTTTCTTTGAGAATTAATAAGAAAAGTGAAATAGAAACACAATGCTCTCTTCATCTTCTCCTTCTTTACATTTACCAACAATCACACACAATAATCTTTGTTGATCAAGGTGCAAATTAAGGTGATAACATCCATTCGTGAAATCGGAATTTTTGTTTAGGTAGAGAGGTTGTGGGTTTTTCTTGTAAAAACCTAGAAGGTTTTCTCCTCCAAGATCATAAAAGATTTGGGGGTTTTGCACACAATTATCGTTCGTAGATTCAGCCGAGTGAGGTAGTTTGAATATCAAGGGAATCGTTCATTCATATCACATTAACCGGATGATTACGAAGATAGTTGTGGGTTCACAAGAATTGAAGAAAATCAGCCGTGCTCAAAGTTTGGAGGATTGTATATTCTTGCAAGAAGGGAGCAGTTAATCGAAGGTTTTCTCGACGCACATGAAGGACTTAGTTCTTCTCGAATCAAGTGGCAAGAAGAGTTATTGCAACAATAACAATTTGGATTGGTTTTTGTTCCAATTTTCTTCTTGTATAAACAATTGCAATATTAATGAAATATCCTAATTTGATTGTGAATTGGGGGCAAAGGTCTTCTAGCGAGGACGGTAAAGGAACTTCATAAACAAATCTTGTGTGTTCTTTGTTCGTTTCATTCTTTATATTTTCTGCATTACTTGATGTTGTGTGGTTTGAAAAATTCTGTTTTGGTTTAGTGTGTGCAGACCAACTATTTGTTAAATTGTTGCTATCAATTTTTGACAGCAACTTAGTAAAATTCTGCACTGCACTAACATACAAATAACACTTTGTGTGGGTGCACACCAAGTGTCTGAGAAAAAGTCAAAACATACAACTTCATAATGTTTGTGCTTATTTCTCTTTCATAATTCATTGTTGAGAGTGGGTTATCAAGTGTGTGAATTTAAGTGATAAATTTGCATTGTTTTAATTTTTCTTATCATCGTTTATTTCCCATTTGGTTTCAAACGCATATCCGATCACTGGTGACTTTATTTTATTTTTAGACGTGTTTTCTGGGGAACTTCTGCAAAATATTTTTCAAACTATTTTTGAAAAGTTAAATTTTAAAAAGGGATCTATTCAACCCCCCTTCTAGATCTGCGCCATCGTCTAACATATACTAGTGTGATTGTTAAGTTGCATGGTGTTCCTTTGTGTATTGTGTTAGATAGAGATCCGAGGTTTACTTCTGATTTTTGGAAGAGTTTGCAGGAGGCATTGGGTTCTAAGTTGAGATTAAGTTCAATGTATCATCCTCAGACATATGGTCAGACAGAGAGAACTATTCAGTCTCTAGAGGATTTGTTAAGAGCGTGTGTTCTTGAACAAAGGGGTTCGTGGGATACTTATCTTCCGTTGATAGAATTCACTTATAATAATAGTTACCATTCTAGTATTGGGATGACACCTTTTGAAGCGTTGTATGGTCGGAGATGTAGGACTCCTTTGTGTTGGCATGAACCTAGAGAAAGTGTAGTACTTGAACCTGAGATTGTTCGAGAGACTACTGAGAAGGTAAAGTTAATTCGAGAAAAGATGAAAACTTCCCAAAGTAGGCAAAAGAGTTATCATGATAATCGAAGGAAAGATTTGGAATTTCAAGCTAGTGATCATGTATTTTTGAGAGTTACACCTATAACCGGTATTGGGCGTGCATTGAAGTCTAAGAAGCCCACTCCTTGTTTTATTGGTCTGTATCAGATTTCAGATAGAGTGGGAAATGTTTCTTATAGAGTGGCTTTACCGCATAATCTTTCGAATTTGCATGATGTGGTTCACGTGTCGTAACTTCGGAAGTACATTTAAGATCCATCTCATGTGATTAATATGGATGATGTGCAAGTACGGGATAATATTACTATTGAGATGATGCCTGTAAGAATCGCGGATCGTGAAATGAAGACTCTAAGAGGAAAAACGATTGTGTTGGTGAAAGTAATCTGGTTGGGAGCTGCCGGAGAAAGTATGATGTGGGAGTTGGAAAGTAAGACGCGAGAATCTTATCCCGAGTTGTTTGATCAAGGTAAGATTTTCGAGGACGAAAATGTTTTAAGTGGGGGAGAGTTGTAACACCCTGTTAATTTAATTATTTATTTAATTAAATATCGTTGTATTATGTTGGTTTGAATTAAGTCGATTAAGTTGATTTAATTTGTGTTGTGATTAGTTAGATTAAGTTAAATTGATTAAGTTGTGGGTTTAATAGTAGAATTATGACATTCTTGATAAGTGGGCCTATTGGTGAATATGAGTACTAATTGTGGGAGGTGCATGGTTTAGGCCCAATGGAAATTATTAGAACTAATTAAAAACCATAAGTTAATTAGAATTATAGAAAATAGGTTAGCAGTAAGGAAAACAAGAAGTTGAGAAAAGGAGGTTACTTGAAGTGCTTAGGAGAAGATAAGCTAGGGTTCCGATCAAATTTTTAGAGTCTCCTTCAATACAAGGTAAGGGTGGGGTTCTAACTCTATAATCGGGATTATATTATGAATAAATGTGGGATTGGGTATATGAATTGTTTCTGTCAGTTGTTGTGTTGTGTTGTTGAATAAGTTGTTTTGGTTGAATAAGAGAATTGAATTGTGTGGTCGAATTAATAGTAAACTTGATTATTCGAGAATGTTTGTGTATGAATATGCCACGTTGTTGTTGAATTGTGTACTGGGTTGATTGTTAATTAGTCTTAGAAAGAAACTGTGAGGGAATTATAGAGACGAAAGATGAATGAGAAAACAAAGGAGAACACAGGTTTTGGACTGTGGGACGACCGTCCCAGGTGCCTGACGACCGTCGCAGGTGCAAGTGTGACAAGGGTCAAAAAGTGTGACGAGGGTCACACAAGTGTGACGATGGTCACCCGGGTTATTTGGAATTTTGGTTCTACTTCGGGGTTTCTGTTGTTCTGTGGTGATGTCTTACTGATACACTAGTTTTAATCCAGAAACATCAATGAATTAACTAACTAATTACCAGGATTTTATTAATTGAATTAGGACCTTGTAACTATTTTAAATAGTAGTGTTGTGATGAGTTTGACAGAAGAATAATTTTGTACCAGTGTAGTAGTATTTGGTAGCAAGATTGATAAGTTGGCTTAATGACAGTGTTGCAGGAATTTGATAGAGGTGTGGTAATAAGCTAGGTAGTAAGTAGCAATAATAAAGCATAGTAAATAATTTAATTAATTGATTTTAGTCGGAACTTGTGTGAATAAGAATGCAATAAAATTGGTTGCTCTTGTGTTGTGTTGCTTTGTTATAAGTTGTATAGTTACCGGTTGTTGTTTTATGTTGCAGTGTCTTATAAATGGCAAGATTTTGAGTTGCAAGCCTTTGGCCAAAGTTGAATGTTGTTGTGTTGCTATGTTGGTTACAGTTGTTGTTGTTTGATATTCATATTAAGTCGCATAACATATCATTATTTAAGTTGGAGTTGTTGCTCGATAAGTTGGTCTGGATTGGCAAAATAAAGTTAAAGGCTTATGCCTTGTTGTTGACGCCTCTATTAATTGGCAAGATTATAAGTTGGGAGTTCTACTCCAATGGTACCACATGCATTTCATTTGTCTAAGTTACATCTATAAGTATTGTTGAGTTGTATCTTGTGTTGTTTAAGTTGTTTATGAATTGTGAAGTGGTAGTTTATATAATCTGATTTAACATGTATTTATCATATGCTTGATTATATAGTTCGGTATCTCACCCCTTTTGTTTGAATGTTGCCCTCTATTGGTAACTTGTAGGTAATATAGAGTAGAGCTGAGTACCTTAGTAGATTTGAGTCGGTGTTGTCGCTCTGATACGTAGCACTCTGGGGGATAACGCATGTTTTCTGTTGATGTAAGATTTTATAAGGTTGCTGAATTTTAAAGTTGTTTCCATTAAAGATTTCCTTTTGAGTATATTGCGTTGGAATTAAGCTATCACATGTGTGATAGTGGGCAATATTTATCCCCTTTTGATTGGTTACTTTGGAATTAAGCTATCATTGTTTGGTAGTGGGTAATCTTTCCCTCTGAGTATATTGCTTTGGAATTAAGTTATCACTTGTGTGGTAGTGGTTAATATTTCTCCACCTTTTGATTGATTACTTTGGAATTAAGCTATCATTGTTTAGTAGTGGGTAATCTCTCCTTTTGAGTATATTGCTTTGAAATTAAGTTATCACATGCATGATAGTGGGCAATAATTTCTCCCTTTTTGATTGATTACTTTGGAATTAAGCTATCACTTGGTTGGTAGTGGGTAATATTTCCCTTGAGTATATTACTTTGGAATTAAGCTATCACTCGTTTGGTAGGGTAATACTTCTCCCCTTTTGATCGATTACTTTGGAATTAAGCTATCACTTAATTGGTAGTGGGTAATCTTTCCATTGAGTATATTACTTTGAATTAAGCTATCACTAGTTTGGTAGTGGGTAATATTTCTCCCCCTTTGATCGATTACTTTGGAATTTAGCTATAATTTGTTTGGTAGTGGGTAATCTTTCCTTCCATTTATTATGGATTCGAACAGTTTGTTCGTTTGATGTTTTCTCCATTGAAGTTTTATCCTTCTATGTTAAGCCTCTTTACCGATTGTGATTTGATTTATCTTCATACACAATCATTCCTCTAGTTGAGTCGTCTATCCAATGATTTTTTCCATGGAAACTCTCTTGTTGTCTATTGTTTTTCTCCAGCGGGATTCTCTTCTTGTGTCCCCAAGTTTTAGTTTTCTCTAGTGGTCGTTTTCTCCCCACTTAGATCTTGGTTTGCATATCATATCATATTCATATCATTGCATGGTCTCTTAGGGCCAAAAATTGGATTTTCTATATTTAAGTCTCTCCCATCTTGTAGAAACGAAGATGTTAATCTTCATATCTCCAAATTGAAGAAACTTAAATAGGGGGAGTTGTAATACTCTAATTTTTGCCCCTAAGTTTGTGTTTGCATTTGCATCATTTGCATACAAACAAGATCACACACTGGTTCCTCGTTCTTTTTTTGTTGCAGGTTTATGCCTGTTGTACCCCAAAATTTTCCCTCCCACAATCAAGGCAATGTCTCTCAATATTTCTCAATGATCACAAGGTTCTCAAGGTCCCCAATTGGTCAAAAGGATTGAAGGTTTCATCAGACAAAGCCTCCTCCTGAACAATACATCCAGAACTAGGGTTTTGAATTTCACCAAGATAAATGGACTTACAAGGCCTCAAGTGAGCTTCACAACATTCCACATGCCTTAAATAATCCCCATGTCAAGTTTCAGAGCTTTCCAAATAAGTTTGACCAGTCAGATGTTCAAGTATTCAAAAATTAGTTAACTTGGTAAAAAAGTCAAACTGAGGTCAACTGTGGTCAACTTAAAGTCAAACTTCAATATTTTTTGTCAATGTCAATATTATGAGGTAAAATTCATCATTTTATCAAGGGTTGATCATGATTCATCAAGGAAATCTCAGATCATCAAGAATTAAGAAGTTTCTAAATTAGGGTTTTCATAGTAAAAGTCAACTGAATTTTGACCAGCCATAACTTTCTCATGCTTCATCAAAAATTTCCCATAAAAATCCCATTTTGAAGGAAATTTAATTCTCTACAACTTTGTGTCTCACAAGCCAAGCCTAAAAATGCTTCATTTGGAAGGTATGAGCTAAAACATTATAGGTCCTTTTGAAAGTCAACAAAAAGTCAACTTTTTCCAAAGCTCATAATTTGAAAATGGTAAGAGATATGGACATGGGACCAAAACTTTTGGTTAGAGGATACTCTAAGCTTTCTAAAAAGTAAAATAACACTTTCATAGCCTTAAAATTGAGGGAGTTGTGCCTTGTCAAAGTTTGGAAAATTTCAAGGGGTGTATGAAGCAAAAAAGGCCTTAACTTCAAATTTTTCCAAATGGGCCCATGAAATTGAAACCCAAACTCAAAAATAAAGTCATGCACGACCCAATGACCATTTGTTTTGATTTTTATAATTTGTTTTATATTATTTTGGATTTTATTTATTAAAATTCAATTTTAATGAAAATAAAATATGAAAAATCAAATAATGGATCAAATGTTTGTTCTAGAATGATTGATACAACATTTAAAGTGATTTGAGGCCATCTAAATTCGTGCAAAGAAAAATAGAAAGAAGATATTTGATTTATTTTGACATTTATGGATGATTGTTTCTTTATGATCAAGTAACACCAAGATGCACCCAAGGCCCAAATTGTTTTGACCTAATCATATCCCTACATATACATGAACAAAAAGCAATGCATGGAGGGGGGGGGGGATTCTTCAGACCATATAAAATGTTTTCAAAATCCAATTTTTTTCATAAAAAACAAGGTTTCGGTTTTGGCTTTTGGATTCGTTTCAAAACAATTTTAAGGTTCTTTGACACTCATAGAACATATCCCAATTGCATTTACCATCAAATAACATGTTCATACGCATAAACTATATCTCACTATTTGGACATTCTTGAAATTTCCGATTACATATATTCTGGATGTTTTAATGGTTTTCCATGATTGTATGTTGTTCATAGTGTTATATTCATCATTACTGGCTGGTTTTTTCAAAGCTTTCTTGCAGGTACTAAGAGTTGCCATTGTTAGGGTTTTGGCTTCAAGATTGGGGCTTTGCGTTTCACGCCAATAATGGACATTTTAAAGACATGGCTAAGTCGTACAAACCATGAGCAATCGAATTATGTTGATAATGTTAACTATTGTAATGGTTTATGTAATGTTTAAAGAACATATGTTTATCTGCCAAAATTTGTTCGCAGGAAACTTCGTAGGAAAGGTTGTAGAAATATTCGCAGGAAATTTGGAGAAGAAGATGAGGATCTGGCGCCAATCCAAATTTTAAAATCCTGTTTTTATTTATTTATTATTTTCGTTTCATATACACTTCAAATCTGTGCAAGTGGCTTAGTGGTAAACGCGCGTGTCTTGAACCTTCAGAACCTGGGTTCGATTCCCAGTTCCCCCCCTTTTTTTTAATATTCATTTTGTTTTGCAGGATTATCATTTATGGTCTTTGGTTCACATGACTATCGGCCTGCGTGCGTTGGCCTAGTGGATGGAGGCAAGACCTGTGGAGCAGATGACGCGGGTTCATGTCCAGTCTCCAACATCTTTTTGAAAACCTGGTTTTTTTTTTGTTTTTCTTTAATTTTCTTTATTAACTTGTTTTCCTAATTAATTAATAATTAACTTATAACCATAATTAACTTAACTAATCTAATTACCATCACTAATTCTTTCTCTTAAAATCAAATATAAATATTTTTTTAACACTTTAATTTGTGAATTAACCAATTAATTTTTTTTCTAATAAATCCTTAGAATATTTTTTAAATTAATTAATTTCATTTATTATTCTTTTAAATATATATTTTTTCTAATAAAAATAATAATAATATTTTCCATGCAAATAATTAATTTTTATTTTGATTATTTTGCAAATCAATTAATAACAACTAGTAATTAAGTTTTTTAATAAATGTAAATTTTCTATAATTAACTCTAATTTTAATTTCTAACCCTCATTTTATATTCTAAATCTAATCTTTAAATTAAAACCCTAAAATATTTTTCTAACTTTAATTAATTTTTATTTAATCATTTATAATAATTTTCTTTATTTTGTTCATTTATTTTATTGAATGTAATTTATTTTTCTGCTTATATAATTATGTATCTGCCCCAAAGCGATGTAATATCGTAGGATATCTGTTTTTCTGTTTCTTTTTATTTATGCCCTTTATTTTATTGTGGTTAGTAATAATAGGGAGTGCAAAATGTAATTGTAAATTAATACGGACTTAGATAACTTAATTAAAAAGATTAAATATCTGAATAAAATCACTCATACACGTAAGTCGATCGTTCTACGATCGCCGTCTGCACCTCCTAGGGTTACCCTTCTCAGTTGCCTTAGTATGGTCAAGTCCCTCGAAAATAGGGGTGTCTTAAGCAAAATCCTTCATAAAGAAATCATCAAGTCCCACCCCGGTTTAAAAGATCAAGTCCCTACGATGTTGCCTACGATGTTGCATACGATGATCTTGTCCCTTCGGTAAAAGATGATAGTCCCTCCCAATTGCTAAAGACACCCCTCAAGTTGCCTTCGTTGACCATACGATGACCCTACGTCCATCCCTTAAACAAATCCAAGGTAATGACTACCTATTCCTTAATAATAGGGACAATCTTACCCTTGAAAGAACATACAAGAACATGAAAGACTTAGTCTAGGGTAGGAACTCTAAGTTAATGGCTCACACCCTTTAAAATACTTTTCACACCTCACAATTGTCAATCATTTTCAAAATAGGGCTTTGTATACATCCATACGAGGATTATTACAAAGTACTTAGAAAATTTTCTAATCACACACTTCACACTTTCAAAACAATTAAGTGAGCTAAGTAACTAAGAGCCCATGGATAACTATGTATATAAAGGGTGATAACACCTTCCCTTTATATAACCTACTCCCCGAACTCAAGTCTTTTAAAATAGGTCTTTCCTGTTCTTTTATGTCCTTTCCACTTGGATAAAATAAAACTCGGTGGCGACTCTTGCTATCCACAATGTCGCTCCCCGGACATTCGTCCTGGTGCAAACGCGACCGGTCGGTAATGTTGGAGATTGAGGTTGAATAGAGTCGCCAGCTAGGCATTTTTATCCCGAAGGAAAGGTAATGCTGCATAAACCTGGAAGGGTATGGATAAGACGGTTGCGAACCAGAGAAACTGAGTAAGGGGGTTGGTTACGACCTGGGAAGGTATTAACACCCAGATCGTCTGTCGTACTTGACAGGATCCAGGCTTACTTGATTGTGTTTAAAAGGGGGATAGTGTATGTGCTGACTGTGCATAAAGAGCTAGGGAGAAATGAATGTACAGAGTGTCAGTGCAAAAGGAAAGTGAATACTCAAAACTGAGGCTAAGGAAAGAAAGCTGAAAGAGGGGGAAGACAAAGAGACTTTTGTTCGATAACTGGTAAGTTATGCCTACGTATCGTCTCGTGCAATGAGGAAGTCAGAACATCGTAGTTCGACTCAAAGAGACTGGATGATTTGTTGTGTTGCTTGCTTGTCTATGCTCAAGTGTGTGACTCGTCTGGCTCGAGTGCTAACTGTCTTGCATTAGACAGAAGAAGCAAGTTCTCGTTTTCAGAATGAGTGTGATGAGAAAAGTATCCCGGAGGAGACGTTTATTGTTTGATTTTGTGTTTTTAGTTTTTTATTGTTTTTGGTGTTTTACATAGGATAATGAGCTTAAGCCTAAATTAAGGGTTGTAAACTCATTATATCCTCCCTGATTAGGGATAATGAGCCTACTTAAGCATGAGATGAAGATCTCAACTTAATTACCATGATGATATGGGATTACGATCATTAACCTTCTTGTGATTATTAAGATGTTTTTGGGTTTTGTTTAGTGTTAAATAATGAGTTTAATCTCTAATCAAAGATTAGTGAACTCATTACACCATCCTAAGAGAAGGATGATAGATGAGAACACTTAAGCTGAGGAAGAATCCTCAACTTAATCCATGGTTAGGGATTAAAATCATTATATAACAAGCCTTTATTAAAGTGGATTTTAATTAAAGATGGGATTAAGAAGTGAGTTTTATGTTTGTAAGACTAGCTTGAGGGGGACTTGTCCATTAAACACTAGGGTTAGTCCCTCTGAACCACAAGGCAGAGATGTAACCCTAATATAAGGCCCAAGTTACAAGCTTAAGTCTTTAATGATTATTAGGTGTTTTGATTAAGAGGTGTAAACAAATTAAAGGTTTAACACTAAGGATTAAAGTTATACACTCCATCCTAAGATAAAGATACATGCATAACCCTAATTCAAAGTCCTAAAGCTTTAAGTGTTTAGCCTCTGATTATGAGATGAGAAGAGAGACTCAATGAGACTCAAAGGTAAAAGACTAGGGGAGACTATATACAACCCTAAAATTATCATGCTTGGATGTTCCTATAGTTTGTGAGGCTTAAAGAGAAGATCTTCAGATGGCCACCAAGGAAGAAAAAGTAGATGAAAAGAGAAGAGAAAAGAGGATAGGTTACTTACTTCCTGTAGAAGATAAGTAACCTAAAAGAAAGAGATAGGAGTAAGAGAGCACAAGTGAAGCAAGTTAATTTCAAAGACAAGTAGAATATGCAAATGAAGAGATGAGAAAAGGTAGGATGTGGAGGAAAATCCACAACCCAAACAACTTACCTGAAGCCCTTGAAATGTTAGTGTGAATGTATAAGATGCAAAGCAAAAGGAAATAAAGCAAATGGAAGTGAAATGACCAAGACCAGAAGTGTAAACATGATGAAAATGTGTTGTGGAATGATGCAAAGACATGTGAGATGCTTATGAATGTTCATACAAGGGATAAGATGCAAAGAGAAGCATGTTAGAAGCTTGAAAACACATGGATAAACATGAAATGTAATGAATGAAAAACATACCAAATGAATGATGCAATGATCAAGCAATGTTCAAACATGT
Organism: Lathyrus aphaca; assembly: GCA_963966055.1. Taxonomy (NCBI): domain Eukaryota; kingdom Viridiplantae; phylum Streptophyta; class Magnoliopsida; order Fabales; family Fabaceae; genus Lathyrus; species Lathyrus aphaca. Next base: position 513,300,285 of record OZ014519.1, on the reverse strand, counting down.
CTTAAGATGTCTAAGATGGCATACAAGAGCATGGAATGTCATGGCAAGTTCATATGATGATGATATGCAAAGATGAATGCAAATGAACATAGAAAATTAGGGTTTTATGAATGTATGAGATGCACATAATCAAAACAGAAGCATACATCATGATAAAAAATTTGAAAATTAACTCAAACAAATCCTAAACACACACAAGATCACTCCCCAAAGATGGAGGTCAGAAGCTAAACCTAAAGGAAGTTATGAATTTTCTAAGTTAATTAGGGTTTTTGGGTGGTTCTTCATGAAAAATGCCAAACAATTTGAAAATTCAATGAAAAATTATGAGTTAAATAACCTAGATACTAGATGCAAAGTATGAAAGAATGCAAAAAGAACCAAATACAAACTATCTTGGTTGATTAGAAATGATTTTTTTAAGTTAGGGTTAGAAAATATGAATTTTAGAAACCCTAATTCAACATAAATTGTGAAAACATGATCAAACCTAAAAAGAAATTTGTATGGTGAGTTTGTAAATTGTTCTAAATTTCTAAAAATGCTTCATGAATTTTTTTTATGATTTTTAGATACCTAAATGTATTTTTAATTAATTAAAATCAATTAATTAAATAATACATTTAAATGATTTAAAAATACATTTTTAATGCAAAAATTAAAAATAATTTTTTTTTTGAGTTTTGAAAGATATTTGAAATGAAAATGCAGAAAATGGTGATTTTATAAATATTTTGCTATTTTAAATAAATGTATGAAAACAAATGCAAAATAAAAATAAAATAAAATGAAAGTAATCAGAGGCAATGGTCCAGATTGAAAGTTGAAGGGGTCAGTGGTTGAGATGAAAAGTCCACGTGACTTGAGGTAATCAGATATGATGGCTAGGGTTCAAACTCTAATCTCGCATGTGATCCAAGGGTTGTCACTGATTCTGATTAATTTAAATTAATTATATTAATTAAAATGGATTAGGGTTTAAATGAAGCATCTGGACCGTTCGTACCCTTAAACTAAACAAGATCATGTGGCCAAGATTCAAACTGAGGAAATAATTATGATTAGGGCTAATCACTCTCAGGCGACCGGAGATAAGCTCCGGTCGTCTTCTCCGGCGGCTCCCTCATTCTAACTCTCTCCACAGGCCATGAAAACACATCAAACTCTCCAGAATCAAACATTAAACAACCCTAAACAAGAATCAAGCCATGAAATCCATTTATTTTTCAAGAACATCATGAATCGAAACAAAACATCTTTTAGGTCAAAATTTCAGAGCAATCATACATCCTTATTTCTCAACCATTTTCAAAAGTAAGCATATCATGATGATCAGGAGAGCACATAGAATCAATTTGTAACTTAAAATGAGGGTTCTGGAAAAATGTTTTGAATGAGCTACCTGAGATGAAGCTTTGCAGTTTGGTGCTTTCTGGACCTCTTCCTTGTGTAAATCACCTCCAATGATCACCCTGATGCTATTGAGAAGCTTGAATGGAGTTTGAATGGCCTATTTTGTGAGTTACAGTTCTGTTAGAGCAGAACTCGTGTTTTGGTTTGAGAAGCTTTCGGGCCATGGTGAAGGGTGGTTTGTGTTCCTTGAGTGATTTTGAGTTGATTGGTGAAGAAAGAAACAAGGTTTGATGGTTGTGCAGTGTGATTCGAAGAGGTGAAGGTTTTTGAGATTTTTGGCAATCTGAATGTATGAGAGCTTTCAGGCTTGAATGTTGTGTTCTTTGGAGACCTTAGGGTTAGTATAAGCCAATAGGATTGATCAGAAAGGGGGTGGTGGCACAGCTTGATTGGTATGGTGATTTTGCAAAAATGTCAAAGTTGTGTCATAGAGAGTATGGCATGGGACAAAAGTGTTTTCAACGCTTGTCCTGCCTTAGCTAACTTCAAGGAGGTCCCTTAGATTGTTTTTGATGAGCTGTACCACTTGATTCATGAGATACCATATGTTTTGCAATTTGGCCACTTTGAATTTTCTTGAAGAATAAGGCATGAAATCTTGTGATCCAAGGCACAAATTTGGTCTTGCAATGTTGTATGAACATGTTATGGTATGTAGAGATCAATTAGAGGTCACAAGAAGTCTTAAAACTTGGTTTTGCAAAAATCCCTCTTTGGCACATACTTGAAAATTATAAGATTTTTTCCAACTTTGAATCCTCATAACTTGAATTCTAGGATGAATCAAGAGGAGTTATTGTTATTTTTGAAAATGGGAAGATACAATCTACAACTTTGATGTTTAAATGTTTTTCATTTGAAGCCTTTTTGATCAAGAAAGAGGAGGTTGAAAATCTTTGCCAAAATGGAAAGTTTTCATTGCAAGTCATGTCCAAAAATGGAAAGTTTGCAAATGGCTTGAAATTATTCAATCTTGTGGACTTCTAACCACTTCTAAGATCAAATAAAGATCATAGAACCTCAAAATGATGAAGATGACCCTTTGGTACCATTGGTGGTGGCCTCAAATGCCCTGGTTCTGACTTTTCTTGCATAATAAGTTACCAGTTGATCAGATGACTTCCACAATGAATTTCTTCATCATATTTGGTACACATGCTACTTATAACATATTAAGACCAATGGAATCAAGAATGGCCAAAAACATTGAAATTAAGGGCCTCAAACCCAAAACCCTAATTTTTGGTCATCTATGTAGAAACTGCTCAGTCTGCTTGAACACCTTTGCAATGCTTTGTGATTTTTTTACTTTTAATAACCCTGGGGAGCATATTATGATCATATAACACACATGGACCCTCTTGTCATGCTTCAAGACCTTTGAGATAGCTCAAACCACCTTTTGGATTCATCTGATCACAAACCCTAGCTATGCAACTTATGCAGTGAAACAAACTATGCAATGTGAGATGATATGCTTATGCAAATGCAATATGAAAGATCATAAGCCATGGTGTGAGAAAAAGTGAGGGAAAATTTGGGGTGTTTACAGCTTCCCATATTCAAGCATGAGTTAGCTGTGCAGGGTGTAAGCGCATGGCTTAACAGACAAACAAGATAACTTATTGTTGAATACCAAGACAGTCCGAAATTTGCACTCTTTATTAAAAGAAGAAAAGGGATATAAATTGTAACAAGCAGTATAGTATGAGTATCAAATGAAAGCGATGGAGGACGACCATCGAGCAGAGGACGACTGTTGGGGATGAAAAACGGTAAGTAAAGCAATGGGAGGGACAGGCCATTTGTCGCTCCCGAAGATTTACATCTTGGTGCATACGCGAACGGTCAGTGATGTTGGAGGTTGAAGGTTGAATAGAGTCACCAGCTAGGCATTTTTATCCTGAAGGAAAGGTTATGCTGCATAAACCTGGAAGGGTATGGATAAGACGGTTACGAACCAAAGAAACTGAGAAAAGGGGTTGGTTACGACCTGGGAAGGTATTAGCACCCAGATCATCCGTCGTACTCAACGGGATCCACGCTTACAAGATTGTGTTTAAAAGGGGTAGTGTATGTGCTGACTGTGCATAAAAAACTAGGGAGAAAAGAATGTGTGTCAGTGCAAAAGAAAGGGTGAAATGCTCAAGACTGAGGCTTAGAAAAGAAAGCTGGAAGAGGGGGAAGACATAGAGACTTTTGTTCGATAATTGTTAAGTTATGCCTACGTATCCTCTCGTGCAATGAGGAAGTCAGAACACCGTAGTTCGACTCAAAGAGACTGGATGATTTTGCTGTGAACTGCTTGCTTGTCTATGCTCAAGTGTGTGACTCGTCTGGCTCGAGTGCTAACTGTCTTGCATTAGACGGGAGAAGCGAGTTCTCGTTTTTAGAGTGAGTGTGATGAGAAAAGAATCCCGGAGGAGACGGTTATTGTTTGTTTATTGTGTTTTCAGTTTTTTATTATTTTTGGTGTTTTTGTTTAGTGTTAAGTAATGAGTTTAATCTCCAATCAGGGATTAGTGAACTCATTACACCATCCTAAGAGAAGGATGATAGATGAGAACACTTAAGCTGAGAAAGATACCTCAACTTAATCCATGGTTAGGGATTAAATTCATTATATAAAAAGCCTTTATTAAGTGGATTTTAATTAAAGGGTGAGATTAAGAAGTGGATTTTCTGTTTGTAAGACTTATCTTGAGGGGGACTTGCCCATTAAACACTAGGGTTAGTCCCTCTTAACCATGAGGAAGAGATGGAACCCTAATGTAAGGCCCAAGTTATAAGCTTAAGTCTTAATAGTTATTAGGTGTTTTGATTAAGAGGTGTACAAAAATTAAAGGTTTAACACTAAGGATTAAAGTTATACACTCCATCCTAAGATAAGGATGCAGGCATAACCTTAATTCAAAGTCCTAAAGCTTTAAGTGTTTAGCCTCTGATTATGAGATGAGAAGAGAGACTCATGGAGACTCAAAGGTAAAAAGCTAGGGGGGACTATATACAACCCTAAAAATTATCATGCTTGGATATCCTATGGTTTGTGAGGCATAAGAGAAGATCTTCAGGAAGCCACCATGGAAGAAGAAACATATGAAAAGAGAAGGAGAAAGAGAATATGTTACTTACTTCCTGAAGAAGATAAGTACCCTAAAAGAAAGAAAGTAAGAACAAGAGAAAATAAGTGAAGCAATTTCACTTCAAAGACAAGTAAATAATGCATATGAAGATATGAGAAGAGGTGGGATGTCAAGGCAAATCCACATCCCAAACAACTTAACATAAGCCCCTGAAATGTTAGTATGAATGCATAAGATGTAAGGCAAAAGGAAATAAAGCAAAATAGAAGTGCAATGACCAAAACCAGAAGTGTAAAAATGATGTAAATATGTTATGGGATGATGCAAAGACATACATGATGCATATGGATGATCATACAAAAGATGGAATGCAAAAGAAGCATGTAAGAAGCTTAGAAACACATGGATGTTCATGAAATGTAATGAATGCAAAGCATACTAAATGAATGAAGAAATGATCAAGAAATGTTCAATAATGTCTTAAGATGTCTAAGATGTCATACAAATGATTGAAATGGCATGGCAAGTTCGTATGATTGAGATGTGCAAAGAGAATGCAAATGAACATGAGAAATTAGGGTTTTATGAATGTGTAAGATGCAAATGAGCAAAACAGAAGCATACATCATGATAAAAAATTGAAATTGAACTCAAACAAACTCTAAAAATATACAAGATCACTCCCCAAAGGTGAAGGTCAGAAGCTAAACCTAGGCCAAGATATGAATTTCCTAAGTTAGTTAGGGTTTTTGGGTGATTCTAAAGGAAAAATGCAAATCAATTTGAAAATACAATGCAAAATTATGAGATAAATAACCTAGATACTAGGTGCAATTTGTGAATGAATGCAAAAAGAACCAAGTTCAAACTCATCATGGTTGATCAGAAAAGATTTTTCAAAGTTAGGGTTAGAAAAATGGAATTTTATGAACCCTAATTCAAAGGAAATTATGAAAATATGATCAAACCTAAAAATAAATTTGTGTTTTGAGTTTGTAAATGTTTCTAAATGTATGAGAATGCTTCATGAATTTTTTTGTGATTTTTAAATACCTAAATGTATTTTAAATTAATTAAAATCAATTAATTAATTAAATAAAACATTTAATTGATTTAAAAATACTTTTTTAATGCAAAAATTAAAAATGAAAATGTTTTTGAGTTAAGAAAACTATTTAAAGTAAAAATGCAGAAAATATGATTTTAAAAATGTTTTTTTGCTATTTTTAATAATTATGTGAAAGAAATGAAATAAAATGAAATAAAAATGAAAGAAAATAAAAGTAAGCAAGATCCATGGTCCATATTCAAAGTGGGGTTGACTGCGCGCAAGTTTGGATGGTCAGGATGGAATCTGGCTAATTAAAATTAATTAAATTAATTAAATGGATTAGTGTTTAAGTAAGTTGATCTGGGCCGTCCACACACGCGGGAAGCAAAATCCAATGGCCTAAATTCAAACTAGCCTAATTAATACAGGATTAGCCCTAATGACTCTCAGGTGGCCGGAGAAGACCTCCGGTCATCTTCTCCGGCGCACTATCTCATCGGAAATGCTCAAAACACTACCCCAAGCCCCCAAAACCTCCAGAATGAATCATCTAACATCCCTAAACAAGAATCCAGTCTCAAAACTCATTTATCATGCATCAAAATCAAGAATCGAACAAGAACATATTTAGGTTAAAAATTTCAAAACAACAATACATCCTTGTTTCTCAACCATTTTCAAAAATACAAAGCACATAATGATCAGTGGAGCATTCTCTTTCACATTGAAACTTAAAATAGGAATTCTGGAAAAAAAAGTTCTTGGTGACTACCTGAGATGAAGCTTTGCAGTTTTGAGCTTTCTGGACCTCTCCTTGATGCTAATCCACTCCAATGATCACCTTGATGCTTCTGGAAAGCTTAGAACAGGTTTATGATGGCTGGATTGTGATGTTTGGTTCTGATAACTCAGAAATCGTGTTTGTGTTGTGGAGTGTTTCAGGCCATTGTAATGGTTGATTTGTGTTCTATAAGGTATATGGAGATGATTGGTGAAGGAAGTTTTGAGTTTTGATGGATGTGTTGAGAGATTCGAAGGAATGAAAGTTTTGGGGATTTTTGGCAATCTGAGCTTATGGCTTGATTCAGGCTTGTGTGATATATGTTTTGTGTTGCTTGAGGTTTGTATAATGTGTTGTGATTGGTCAGAAAGTTGGTAGTGGCACAACTTGATTGGTATGGCTTGTTTTGCAAAAAAGTCAAAAGTTTGTACCACAAGCATGGGCTCGGGTCAGAGGAAATCTAAAGAGTGGATTGGCCTCAGCTGAGTTTGTGGAGGACCCTTGGATCAGATTACATGAGCTAGAGCACTTGGATCAAAAGATATCATATGTTTTGCAAATTTCCCTCTTTGAAATTTCTTGAAGTGCAAGGCATGAAATCTTGTGATTCTTGGCACAATTTTGATCAAGGAAAGTTTCATAATCATGTAAAGAAGCTTATAGGTCATTAGAAGTCTTGAAACTTGATTTTGCAAAAATCCCTCTTTGGCACATACTTGAAAATTACAAGATTTTTCCCAACTTTGAAACATCATATCTTGAGTTCTTGGATGAATCAAGAGGAGTTCTTGTACTTTTTGAAAATGGGAAGATCCAATCTACAACTTTCATGTTTAAGGATTTTTCATTTGAAGCATTTTTGATCAAGAAAGAGGAGGTTGAAAATCTTTCCCAAAATGGAAAGTTTCCATTACAAGTCATGTCCAAAAATGGAAAGTTTGCAAATGGCTTGAAATTCTTCAATATTGTGAACTTCTAACCACTTATAAATCAAATAACGATCATAGAACCTAAAATTGATGAAAATGACCCTTTGGTACCATTGGTGGTGGCCTCACATGCCCTGATTCTGACTTTTCTTGCACAATAAGTTACCAGTTGATCAGATGACTTCCATAATGATTATCTTCATCAACTTTGGTACACATGCTCCTTATAACATATTGATCACACTAAATTTCACCGTGTTTCTGACTCCGATTTCGCATGCATTCTTAGCTTTTATTGTTATTTTGTTATGTTATTACTTTTTTTTCTTATGTTTTCAGGTTTTTTTAGTAATCGGGGCTTGAATCGAGAAAAGGAGCGAAAAAGGAGTGGAAACGGACGAAAACCTAGAAATTCAGCGTTTTGCACTTACGGCACCCACCGTGGCGGGTGCCATGGGGTTAGCCATGACGTGGCCACGTCTCAAGACCACTCCACAACTGCCGAGACCCACGATCCCCACTCTCTCATCCCCTATCCGCACCATGGCGGGCGCCATAGGCCTGTGGCGGGCGCCACAAGGCAAAATTCAGTTCCCTCCACTTTTTAGTGGAGGGGCATCCCGGTCTTTTCATGCTTTTAGTTTTCCTATAAATAGGACTTTAGTTTTTCGTTTTTCATCATCCAAAATTAGATTTCTCTAGGCATATATCAGTTTCAAAGCAGTTGCCATTCCACATCGGGGTGTTTCTGCAATCGAGTGATCGAGTCTGTAATCTGTCTGTGCGATCGAGTTTTGGAGCACGCTGGAGGAAGTTAATCCTGCCGCCATTTTAATTCCAGTTCGTATTTTACTTTTCTGCATTGCTTTACTTTATTTATTTCCGCATTGTTTTACTTTTGTTTGTTTCTCGCACTGCTTTACTTTCTTTATTATCCGCACTCGCACTTTATTTCGTTTATTTCCCGCACTCGCTTAATTTTCGTTTATTACCCGCACTTGCACTAAATTCCTTTATTTCCCGCACTCGCACTAAATTACTTTATTTCTCGCACTCGCACTAAATTACTTTTATGAAAAATTATAAAAATAATCTTTACTTTATCATGTCTAACTAATTCCATAAAGGTTAGAATCTAAGGATCGTAATTGAACCAGTAATCCGTATAATTGTTCGTGGAAACACTTAAGGGCTATTTTATCTTTCAATCTAATTGTTTTTAACTATTTCAAAAACAGCCAAAAGCGCTTTGTCTAGTTCATTAGGAGTTTTTAGATTAAAAAGAAAAGAGATTTTAAAACGATTTTCGGACGCGTTATGAAGTTTAGAGTCTGGTTCATGAGAACCTCTTTTTGCTAAGAAATCCAGGTTAAAATACTTTTCAACTTAGTTAAGATACTACATTTCTTAAAAATAGGTTTACTACTCTAACGCAGTACGCACCTTTTTATCTGTGACAATAGGAGGGGTTGATTAGAGAGTACAACTCGGTTCTGAATACGCGAAAGCGACAGTTCCTGTTAAATTAGTTCTTTTCAAAGGAGAAAACATTGCCCATAAGTAGTTCCATTAACAAGTACTGGATTATCATTGATTACGTGAATTACATTCGAGCCTGTCTTTTATTTATTATTTAAAATTATCATTTTATTTACCATTGCATCCTTACTAAAACCCTTATATTTAGTTGCCTTAGATACACACCATAACAACAGGTACGATAGGTTGACACTTGGTCTCTGTGGATTCGACAATCTTTTATATTACTCTGACGTGTTCGTACACTTGCGAAAAACACGCATCAAGTTTTTGGCGCCGTTGCCGGGGACCAATTTCGTCAAATTTCATTACCCTGTAGTTATACCGTTTAGACTAAGGTTGTTACCCACCGGTCAATGCGAAAGACTCGCAGTGCCGGAAGTTTAGTAGACCCTCTAGCTGAACCTGAACGTTACGCTCGCGCACGTTTATGTTTCCATAGGAATAGGAAAGCTATGGCCGAAGATCAAAACCGAAGACCTCTTATGGACTTCGCCCAACCATCAAACGAGGAACCTAGTTCCAGTATAGTAAACCCCGCTATCCCAGCCAATAATTTTGAACTTAAACCATCCCTGTTGCAATTAGTGCAACAGAGACAATTCGCAGGTCTCGCTACTGATAACCCGAACCAACATTTAAAAAACTTTCTTCAGTTAGCAGACACCTTTAAAACCAATGGAGCTTCTCCTGAGGCGATACGCTTAAGATTATTTCCCTTTTCCCTCAGAGATAAAGCTCTATCATGGTTAGATTCCCTTCCACCCAATTCAATAACAACTTGGGATGACCTTAGGAAAGTTTTCCTTGCTAGATATTTTCCCCCAAGCAAGACCGCTCTTCTTCGAAACCTAATAACTAGATTTACCCAACACCAAGGAGAGTCGTTGTTCGAAGCCTGGGAGAGATATAAAGAACTATTGAGAGCATGCCCACATCATGGCTTAGAGAATTGGCTAATCATCCAAACCTTCTATAATGGACTTCATTATAACACTAAGATGACCATCGACGCTGCCGCTGGTGGCGCACTGATGAACAAACCTTACCCTGAAGCTAGTGCCCTTATCGAGGATATGGCCCAAAACCATCAATCATGGGGAGTAGAACGAGCGATAGTGGAAAAGAAGGAAGCCCAAGGAGGAATACATGAGCTAAGCTCTATAGACATGATGCAGGCTAAAATGGACGCGTTGGCCCTTAGAGTCGAACATATGTGTACAACTCCGAATACTGTAGCCGCAGTTTCGCCGAATTGTGAGATATGTGGAACGCAAGGACACCAATCCGCCGAATGCAATCTGTTGAATGAGACCAACACTGAGCAAGTAAACTATACCCAAGGGAACCCATTTTCAAACACATATAACCCTGGATGGAGGAATCACCCAAACTTCTCCTCCAAAATAATAACCCTATTCAAAATACCGCACCTCCGAGACAACAAGGTTACCAAGCCCCAAGAACAAATCAACCTATGCAACCTGTACCACCAAGTCCGAGCTTTGATGAAGTTGTAAAAAGTTTTATCACTGCTCAAGCAAAACAAAACAAAGAGTTCATGAACCAAAACGTCCATGTTAACGAACTAATTACCCAGTTAGGAACCAAGGTTGATCAAATTATTACTCATAATAAGATGCTTGAAACCCAGATCTCTCAGGTAGCGTTAAACCAAGCCCCACAGACTACACCTGGAGGACAGTTCCCTGGACAACCTCAATAAAACCCGAAAGGGCAAGCAAATGCCATTACTCTACGAAGTGGAACCGCTTATAAGGAACCTTTAAACCCTAGATTAAGTGAGCCCGAAACTTCTGAGAGGAATGAGGAGAAGGAACCGGAGAAGCCTGAAACCCCGGAAAGTCAAGAAAAAGGAGAAGAACCTAAAAATAAAACCTATGTGCCACCACCGCCATACAAACCACCAATTCCTTACCCTCAAAGATTAAAGAAAACCCAAATCGATAATCAATATCAAAAATTCGTTAAGGTTATAGAAAAACTTCACGTAGAAATCCCCTTTACAGAAGCCATCACCCAAATACCTTCTTACGCTAAGTTTCTCAAAGACATACTTACAAATAAACGTAGACTTGAAGATCCGAAACCCGTGGAATGTAATTCTATTTCCGAAAATAGGTTAGCAAAGAAAGATAAAGATCCCGAAAATTTTTCCATTCCTTGTATTTTGGGGAATCATGTCATCGAAAAAGCTTTTCTAGACTTAGGAGCTAGTGTAAGCTTAATGCCTTTAGCAGTTTGTGAGAGATTAAACTTAGGAGAATTACAACCTACTAAGATGTCACTTCAATTAGCCGATAGATCCGTTAAATACCCTATAGGCATACTTGAAGACGTCCCTGTTAGGATAGGTCAGCTGTTTATACCTACTGATTTTGTTGTCATGGACATTAAAGAAGATGACGACATACCAATCCTCTTAGGTAGACCGTTCTTATCGACTGCTGGAGTAGTAATAGATGTTAAAAAAGGGAAACTAACTTTTGAGGTAGGTGACGAGAAGATATAATTTATATTGTCAAAATTTCTTATGGCACCTGTGATAGGAGATGCTTGTTATGCCTTAGATATCATCGAAGAATGCATTAGGGAATTAGAACAAGAAGAAGAAACTGAATCTATAAAATTGCCATCAACCCTTATTTTGGAAGATGACAATTATAAAAAACCCTACATTGATGATAACCTTCACGAATGTTTATCTCTTACCCCAGATCCTATGCCTTGCCCTATGAAACCGACCGTAACACTTAAGGAACTGCCTAAAAACCTGAGATATGAATTTCTCGATGAAGATATGAACCGTCCAGTTATAGTCAGTGCTACCTTAAACCAAGAAGAAACCGATCAATTATTAGAAGTTTTACGTAGGTACCCCTCAGCCTTAGGATATAAGATCTCTGATCTAAAAGGAATAAGCCCATCCGTATGCATGCATCGGATTTTGCTTGAAGAAGATTCAAAACCTTCCAGAGAACACCAACGAAGAATAAATCCTATAATGAGTACTGTAGTTAAGACTGAAGTTCATAAGTTACTAGAGGCAGGTATAATATATCAGATCTCGGACAGTAAATGGGTGAGTCCTGTGCATGTAGTACCTAAAAAGGGAGGCATCACAGTCGTGCAGAACGAGAAGGGCGAACCTGTAGCAAAAAGAACCGATGGAGGTTGGCGTATGTGCATAGATTATAGAAAATTAAATAAAGAAACTAGGAAGGACCATTTCCCATTACCATTCATAGACCAAATGTTGGAGCGTCTAGCCAAACACTCTTACTTTTGTTATCTAGATGGATATTCAGGATTCTTCCAAATACCTATTCACCCCGAAGATCAAGAAAAAACTACCTTTACATGCCCAGTTGGAACTTTTGCCTATAGAAGAATGCCTTTTGGACTCTGTAATGCTCCTGCCACTTTCCAACGCTGCATGATGTCTATCTTGCTGATTATTTAGATGGAATTATGGAAGTATTTATGGACGATTTCTCAGTTTGTGGATCAGATTTCAAAAATTGTCTTGTCAACCTTGAGAAAATCATGGAGAGATGTGTGGAGGTAAACCTTGTGCTAAATTGGGAAAAATGTCATTTCATGGTCACCGAAGGGATTGTTTTAGGACATATAGTTTCCGAAAAAGGTATAGAGGTAGATAAAGAAAAAATATAAGTCATAGAGAATCTAAAACCGCCGAAGACTATCAGGGAGATAAGAAGTTTTCTTGGACATGCCGGATTTTACCGACGTTTTATCAAGGATTTCTCCAAAATAACAAAGCCCTTAACTGGTCTTTTAATGAAAGATGCTGAATTCATCTTCGATGAAAAATGTACTGAAGCATTTAATCTTCTGAAGCAAGCTCTGATTTCAGCACCTATAATGAAACCCCCTGATTGGTCAGAACTGTTTGAGATAATGTGTGACGCCAGTGATTATGCTGTTGGAGCCGTTCTAGGTCAGAGAAAAGATAAGAAGTTACACGTAATTTATTATGCCAATAGAACCCTAGACGCTGCACAGCTCAACTACGCAACAACCGAAAAAGAGCTCCTAGCTGTAGTTTTCGCAATAGACAAATTTAGATCTTATCTAGTAGGAGCCAAGATTATAGTTTACACCGACCATGCTGCCATTCGTTACTTACTAAGCAAAAAGGATGCCAAGCCTAGGTTACTTCGATGGATTCTATTACTGCAAGAGTTTGATTTGGATATCCGTGATAAGAAAGGCACTGATAATGTGGTAGCTGATCACCTATCTAGGCTAGAATACCTGAAACCTGATTCAGTACCCATAAATGACGATTTTGCCTATGATAGACTGATAGCCCAACTAGAAACTATTGAAGATGATAACCCAGACCCTCATGAGCATTTCCATAAATCCTTAGCTATAAGCAATGTACCTTGGTATGGAGACTTTGTTAATTACCTAGCCGCTGACATCATACCCCCTGATCTAAACTACCACCGGAAGAAGAAGTTCTATAGTGATGTGAGAAACTTCTATTGGGACGAACCATTTCTTTTCAAGAGAGGTAAAGATGGCATTTTCCGCCGTTGTGTTCCAGAAGAAGAGGTAAATAATATAATTGAGCATTGTCACTCTGCACCCTATGGTGGACATGCAAGCACATCTAAGACCTACGCCAAGATTCTTCAAGCTGGCCTATTTTGGCCTACTATGTGGCGTGATGTCCATGCTTTCATTGTCAAGTGTGACAGATGCCAACGCACGGGAAATATTTCAAGACGTAATGAAATGCCGTTAAGAAATATCCAAGAAGTAGAACTCTTCGACGTATGGGGTATAGACTTTATGGGACCGTTCCCACCATCTTTTGGAAATCAGTACATCTTAGTAGCTGTTGACTACGTGTCTAAATGGATTGAAGCTATCGCCGCACCCACGAACGACACCAGAGTGGTCATCAAATTATTCAAAAACTATATATTTCCCAGGTTTGGAACACCCCGTTTAGTCATAAGTGATGGAGGATCACACTTCATATCAAGAATATTTGATAAACTTCTAAGCAAGTATGGAGTTAAGCATAGAGTAGCAACACCATACCACCCACAGACCAATGGACAAGTGGAAGTATCTAATAGGGAGATCAAACAAATCCTCGAGAAGACTGTCTCTATATCTAGAAAAGATTGGTCGCAGAAACTTCAAGAAGCATTATGGGCCTATAGAACCGCTTTCAAAACCCCTATAGGAACAACCCCTTACCAACTGGTCTATGGAAAATCATGTCACTTACCATTCGAGTTGGAACATAAGGCCTATTGGGCCATCAAAACTTTGAATTTGGATTACTTGACTGCTGGTGAGAAACGTATCCTTGATATCCACAAATTAGAAGAGCTCAGACAATCCGCCTACGAAAATGCCATCATATACAAAGAAAGAACAAAAGCTTGGCATGACAAAAGAATCATAAGAAGAGACTTCAAAATAGGCGATCCTGTTCTCCTGTTCGATTCTAGGTTACGACTTTTTCCAGGAAAACTTCGTTCGAGATGGACTGGCCCTTTCGAAGTATCTAAGATCCTAAGATCTGGTGCTATTGAAATCAAGAACCAAACATGTAAACCGTTCATCGTCAATGGACAGAGGTTGAAGCCCTACGAAGGAGGTGACATTCCAACATCATACACCTGTCATACTCTGAGTGATCCACCATATCCTTCCAATGATGTTTAAATATCGGTCGTCGAGCTAATGACGTTAAACAAGCGCTGCATGGGAGGCAACCCATGGTTTTCTTATTTTTGTACCTTTTTATTTTTTACTTTTACTTTATTTTAATTTGTTTATTTTATTATTATGTCAGGACTAACGATTGAATGTTTTATGTGCTTTCAGGACTTGTTTGCTAACCTTGTACAGAATGCAGAACCCTGATGACATGCACGTGGCCTTTAGAGACGACGCACAGAGAGAGCGTTACTATGTCCACATGAGACGCCCTATGGCTCCTACCAGGTACCCTGACCATGACTGCATGGATACCTTGGGGATAGAGCCAAGCATCAGATTCTTATGCCATCAACTCCAGTGGGACCAGTTTGACGACAGGAACAACACTTATAGGAACTTGACTCTTGAGTTCCTCAGCTCGTTTCATCATGACCCTTGGGCTGGACCCGATGGACTCGCTGTTTTCAGGTTGTTCGGGATTGACTACTCCTTCTCTCACAAAGAGTTTGGTGATTTGCTAGGTTTCCAGACTACTCCTGATGCTATTCCAGAGACATCGATGGGGTATTTTATGAGCAGAGAAGTGGAAAAGTTTTGGACTAAAATATCAGGTGGAGGGAGCCAAGATCCTTCTACCCAGTTTTCTCAGGTAATCCACAACCCTGCATTGAGGTACTTCCAGATGATTCTAGCACATTCTTTCCTAGGTTTGCCAGATACAGAGACCCTGCTAAGTGAAGAGGAGATTTTCCTACTGTTTTGTGCGACTCAGTCTCGCTCAGTTGCTTGTGGCAACTTTCTGTTGAAGGGCCTTGCTAGTGTTGCCAGATCATCCATAGGCATCATACATGTCGGTGGGATTGTTACATAGATAGCTACTGCATTGGGTCTGTCTCGCAAATTATTGCACCTCAGGACCTTCTGCTGCTACACCACCCTGGATATTGACTTTTGTCTTGACAGAGGACTGATGAGGAGGGCTTCTTTTGAGCCCAACATGTTTAGATTGCTGATCGACGGCGAAGCGATACACTATTTTACATTACCAGATCCGCTGATGACCAGTGTCCATGATCCTGAAAATTGGAGTTATGCTCTAAAGGGTTATGGAGAGACTGTCGAAGAGCCGAAATCGCCTCCCGCCGCTGAGTACACTCCTACACCTCTTACTCCCCGAATCACTGTTATGTCTAACAATATGTCTCTACAGCCACCTGATCTACAAACACAGATTTATGAGCTCCGTAAGGAGACTGCCCCGCTCAAGCAGGAAGTGGCAGACTTGGATTTACAGATGCAGGTATCTGATCTCACTCATGCCTCAGAGGCCGATGCTCTATATCAGGCGATTGAAGAGCTTCGGAGGGAGATAGCTGAGATTCGTGGATCAAGCCAGGAAAAGAAGCCTACCACATGACTCATTCTACACTGACAGCGCTACCCTAGTATTTAATTTCCTTTTATATGCTTTATTTTATTTATCGCATTTCCAGACATATATTACTTTTTTTTGCATCTATTATATTTTCATGTACTTTGAATTCCTCCTATATATACATATTATGCACTAATGTTAATTTTTCTTTTTCTTTTTTGATTTTTAATTATTTTATTTTTGTCGTGCAAAGAAAAAAAAAATATAAGACAAAAATATTTTCATTTTTGTCTTCACAAAAAAAAAATATGCAAGCCTCATGCCTTGAAAAGAAGAAGAAAACGCTATCCAGACCCCCCGAAGACCAAAGGTGCAAGGAAGGCCCAAAAGGAGGATTTAAAAATCCAAGGCCCAGGAAATGGCCTTATGGCGGGCGCCATAGGCCCTGTGGCGGGCGCCACACCGTCCCACAACAAATACGGGGCTGATTCCCCATTTCCACCATTTTCATCCCTTTCTTCTCCAAAAACCCATTTTTGCAACCTTCCAAAACCTCCTTGAACCCCATTAAAGCTCCCCCATTTCCAAAATACCCTCCATCCATAAAACATATCCAACATCCATTTTCATTTTCATCCACAAAAATCCATAAAAATCAAAACTTTATCATTCCCCTCATAAACCATTTTTCTACCATTTTCACTACCTAAGGAGCTATCAACAATGGAGTTCAATGAATTTCTTCTTCGTGATGGAAGACCGGGCGATAGGCAACGGAAAATTATTCAGAGGCTTCAGAGTCGAGAAATTCTCTCGACTAGGTACGTCGACGATAACTGTCTGTATGCTTTGGGTATTTATCATAGTGTTTTTAATTTATTAGAATTTCTAGGCTTGCATAATATTTTCATTAATCAGGAACCTACCTATGAGAGGCTGACAATTGAGTTTTTGAGTTCTTTGATATACACTATCAGTCCTAACACTGCTAGCACTGTCGGTACTGTTATTTTTAGACTGTTTGGAATTGAATATGAATTCAGTACCAACGAGCTAGCAGGTTTGTTAGGAATCCCTCATAGGGAAGGTGCGATTTGTGAGGCACCTTTGGATGCGGAATGGTCGGCCGAGGTATTTACCTTCTGGCAAAGGCTTTCAAGTACTTCAATTAATTCTTTTGAAGGGATACTTGCGTCGACCATTCACAACCCGGCCATAAGAGTTTTTAGACTTCTTTTGGCATGTACTATTTTTGGCCGGGAAAGTCCAAACAAGGTAAATGCTAGAGAACTCCTATTTTTGCAAGGATGCCTCACTAGAACCCACATCAATCCGGTCCCATTTATGCTTGCCCACATGACTTTATTTACTAATAAAACAGGACCGATTGTATTTGGAGGGCTTGTTACGTCTATTGCTCGGGCTCTTGGCCTGAACAATGAGATAGCTACACTTGAACCACTACCTCCTCTCACAATTAATTTAAAATTTCTGAAAGACATGAAATTGTGCCGAACGAGGAGAGAAGGTGGTTATGAGTTGATGGTTCATGGGGTAGCTATCCCATCTGTTGCTTTACCATGTAGTAGACGTACTGATGTACGTGATGAAAGGAACTGGACCTATGATCTTAATGCTCCACGTGTTTTGGGTCCACTTCCTCCTAATATTCCCGATGGGGAGGCACATGACACTGATGAAGAGTATGATCGGAGAGAGCAGTCTCCCATCCCTCACATGTCCCCCCATCGTCCTTCACAGTCACACACCGCACCATCTTCCTCTAACCCTGTTGCAGGTACTGCTCCTGGATTCTATGTCACCGAAGAGATGTGGCGTGATATGTCAGCTAGAGAAGAAAGGCGAGACGACCTTCTCTCTACTATTTCACAACAGCTGACGGACAACATGAGCTTCATGCAACAATCGCGATTGGTTTCGGATCGTGCTTATAGCAACGTTTGCCGTACCTTGAACGATATTTCATTAGAGCAGAACCGTCAGAGAGAGTTCAACAGCCGGCACTACCAGCTTGTAGAGGCCACTCAGGGTTCCATCTTAGGTAACCTTCGAGAGGTCCGGAGTGCTCAGGATGCTTTATCAGCACGACTCGACCGGAGGGACCAGCATCGTAGTAGATCCCGTCGTTCCAGACCATCACAACAGGACGGCGAGGGCACCAGTGCTCCTCCTCAGTAGTCTTTTTCAGGTTACCCCCTTATCTTATTTCGAAACATTGGGGACAATGTTCGATTTAAGTGTGGGAGGGGATTTTATTGCTTTCTGTCTTTTCCCTTTTTTAGTTAATTATTTCCTTTCAGTTATTTCCCTTTTCAGTAATTTATTTTTCTTAGATAATGCATGAGTCTGACGAGTCACCAGTATAGTGTATTTTTAGTTCATCTTCATTTTTCCCCATTTCCTTAGCCTTACCAGAAAAATTTTAAAAAGAAAATAATGTTGTTTCACATGTTTTTTGGGCTTTGAGACAGGTTTAGATTAGGATGTGGTGATTTAGGTCAACTTTTTGAAACATCAGAACCATTTTAGCACCATAGACCTCTTGAATATAGGAATCACTCCTAAACCCCACCACCATGGCCTTTATTATCATTTAAAAATTGTCCTAAGTAGTTTATTTTAGCAGTCAGCTCCGGCCTAAGCATGCTCTACGTAGGGGGCCGATGAACATAAGTGAATGATCCAGTGCTAATAAAAAAGAAAAAAAAAAGGCAAACTCTGGTATAGGTGACCCTCACAAAGTCATTTAAACCGAAAAAAAGAGAAGAAAAAATTTTTTTGCCACAAAAAGAAAAAAATTGCAAGTCACCTATTGTTAGTTGGTTCAGAGGTATCTGGCACTGAACTTGGTAGGGCGGATTACGATCCGATCCCCCGCAGCTACATTTAGGCGAAATAAAAACAGGTTTACACATGCTTATGTGCCAGAAACCTTATGTTATGGATCAGAATCACTAACCGGTCACTCTACTATGAAGCATGTATGGATAACGGGCTTAATGTGATTGCACCTGAATGAAAAGGACACAAAAAGATGAGAAGATAGGCCTAGGTATTGTGGGATGATATGGAGTGGTTAATATAGGATTGAAGTTTGTGTTTGTGTTACTATGGTACCCTTGGTTCACTTAGTTAGTATCTGTCACTGCATCCTGACTTGAACTTAGAAGCCCTTTAGCCCAGAGACACGTGTTGACACCATATTTTCTTGAGCTTTAATGTTTGCTTGAGGACAAGCAAAGGTTTAAGTGTGGGAGAATTTGATCACACTAAATTTCACCGTGTTTCTGACTCCGATTTCGCATGTATTCTTAGCTTTTATTGTTATTTTGTTATGTTATTACTTTGTTTTCTTATGTTTTCAGGTTTTTATAGTAATCGGGGCTTGAATCGAGAAAAGGAGCGAAAAAGGAGTGGAAACGGACGAAAACCTAGAAATTCAGCGTTTTGCACTAACGACACCCACCGTGGCGGGCGCCATGGGGTTAGCCATGACGTGGCCACGTCTCAAGACCACTCCACAACTGCCAAGACCCACGATCCCCACTCTCTCATCCCCTATCAGCACCATGGCGGGCGCCATAGGCCTGTGGCGGGCGCCACAAGGCAAAATTCAGTTCCCTCCACTTTTTAGTGGAGGGGCATCCCGGTCTTTTCATGCTTTTAGTTTTCCTATAAATAGGACTTTAGTTTTTCGTTTTTCATCATCCAAAATTATATTTCTCTAGGCATATATCAGTTTCAAAGCAGTTGCCATTCCACATCGGGGTGTTTCTGCAATCGAGTGATCGAGTCTGTAATCTGTCTGTGCGATCGAGTTTTGGAGCACTCTGGAGGAAGTTAATCCTGCCGCCATTTTAATTCCAGTTCGTATTTTACTTTTCTGCATTGCTTTACTTTATTTATTTCCGCATTGTTTTACTTTTGTTTATTTCTCGCACTGCTTTACTTTCTTTATTATCCGCACTCGCACTTTATTTCGTTTATTTCCCGCACTCGCTTTATTTTCGTTTATTACCCGCACTTGCACTAAATTCCTTTATTTCCCGCACTCGCACTAAATTACTTTATTTCTCGCACTCGCACTAAATTACTTTTATGAAAAATTATAAAAAGAATCTTTACTTTATCATGTCTAACTAATTCCATAAAGGTTAGAATGTAAGGATCGTAATTGAACCAGTAATTCGTATAATTGTTCGTGGAAACACTTAAGGGCTATTTTATCTTTCAATCTAATTGTTTTTAACTATTTCAAAAACAACAAAAAGCGCTTTGTCTAGTTCATTAGGAGTTTTTAGATTAAAAAGAAAAGAGATTTTAAAACGATTTTCGGACGCGTTATGAAGTTTAGAGTCTGGTTCATGAGAACCTCTTTTTGCTAAGAAATCCAGGTTAAAATACTTTTCAACTTAGTTAAGATACTACATTTCTTAAAAATAGGTTTACTACTCTAACGCAGTACGCACCTTTTTATCTGTGACAATAGGAGGGGTTGATTAGAGAGTACAACTCGGTTCTGAATACGCGAAAGCGACAGTTCCTATTAAATTAGTTCTTTTCAAAGGAGAAAACATTGCCCATAAGTAGTTCCATTAACAAGTACTGGATTATCATGGATTACGTGAATTACATTCGAGCCTGTCTTTTATTTATTATTTAAAATTATCATTTTATTTACCATTGCATCCTTACTAAAACCCTTATATTTAGTTGCCTTAGATACACACCATAACAACAGGTACGATAGATTGACACTTGGTCTCTGTGGATTCGACAATCTTTTATATTACTCTGACGTGTTCGTACACTTGCGAAAAACACGCATCACATATTAAGACCATTAGAATCAAGAATGAAAAAAACATTTGGGTGTAAGGCCTCTGAAACCAAAACCCTAATTTTAGGTCAACTGTGCAGGAAATCTTCAGTCTGCCTCTATGCCTTTGCAATGCTTTGTGATTTGGTGACTTTAAAGACTTCTTGGGGATGTAATAAGATCATACACCACTCATGGACCATCTTGACAAGCTTCAAGACTATTGAGATAACTCAGATCACTTCTTGGATTCATCTGATCACAAACCCTAGCTATGCAACTTATGTAGATGAAATAAACTATGCAATGTGAAATGATATGCTTATGCAATGCAATATGAAAAGATCACAAGCCATGGTGTGAGAAAAAGTGAGGGCAAATTTGGGGTGTTTACACCATCATGCTGGGAAATAAAGAGACCGCGACGGGGACGGCAATCGGGTAAACTGATGAAGGACGATCATCGGGATAAAGGAAAAGACCACGACGGGGACGACCATCGGGTAAAGAAATAAAACTCTCTGGGGGATTAAAGAAATGAGGAAAGCACTGACGGGGACGACCATCAGGTTAAAGGGTAAATAAACCGCGACGTGGACGGCCATCGGGTAAAAGAATAAATAAAATAATAATGAGGGACGATCATCAAAAGGTGAAGGACGATCACCTAGCAGGGGACGGCTGCTGAAAATATCACGACATAGGACAAATGCCGGATAGAACAGATCAACGATGGAGACGGACATTGGATAAGAATGATAAAGGACGATCATCAAAAGGTGAAGGACGATCACCTAGCAGGGTACGGCTGCTCTATTGGGGATTATCTCGACATAGGACAAATGTCGGATAACAAATATCAACGATGGGGACGACCATCAGATAAATGATGAGGGACGGTCATCATAAGGTGAAGGGCGATCACCTAGCAGGGGACGGCTACTAAAAAGATATCGTGACATAGGACGAATGCTGGATAGAAAGTTCCAACAAGGGGGATTCCACTGGGAGAAAGGATGGGGGACGGTCATCCAAAGGTGAAGGACGATCACCTGGCAGGGGACGACTGCCGTAAATATCACGACATAGGATGAATGCCGGATAAGAGGATCAATGATGGGAACAACCATCAGATGAAATGATGAGGGACGATCATCAAAAGGTGAAGGACGATCACCTGGCAGGGGACGGCTGCCAAAAATATCACGGCATAGGACGAATGTCGGATAGAAAAGCTGCTTTGTTGGCGACTTACTGGGGAATGGTAAAGACAGACGAGTGCTTACGCTTTAAAATAAACGGCATAAGTGTTTGACAGTGTGTATAGACTAAAGATGCGGACGAGAATCCTTAGGACCACGATACAGATGAGTATCGATAGAAACAAACGCTGACACGTGTTTAAGGATGTTGATATGGACGAGTATCAATCAGTTAAGCTAATGAGGAGATGATACATACAAGATACGGATGAGTATTAGAGGATTGTGTATAAGTATGTACAAGTGTTTGACCTGCTGGGTAAATATGTGCAAGACATGGACGAGTGTCAAAAGGATTGAGCAAGGGACACGAACGAGTGTTTGACTTGCCGGGGAAGCATGACACGAGCGAGTGTCAAAAAGAATATGTACAAGTATGAACAAGTATCTGTATTAAGAGTGCAAAAAGTATACTGTATATTGCTGGTGAAGTGATTCTGATGTTTGTAGGTGATTGGCTCGAACCTGGCTTATGATCATGCAAATGTTTGATTTTTGCCGTAATGCTCCGTATTAGACGGAATGCTACGCCTATTTTGGGGAAATAATTATTCAAATTCTATGATTATGCAAAATGAGAGAACTGATCCGAGATTCGAATCCTGCGGGGAGAAAGATCTCTGGGCGATCTGTCTGGAGGGAGAACTCCGCTGGGGAAAGAGATCAATGGTTGATCTGTGGGGAGAGAGGATCACCGAACGATCTTCCTAGGGAACTCTGTGGGAATCCTGGTTGGGGAAGCTTTTGTTGAAGAGACTCACGCTGGGGATGATGAGGCTTCAGTAAACCGCTGGGGAACAGAAAACCCTGGCAATTCTACTGGGGAGAAACTGGAAACTCCGCGGGAAAGCGATTCTACCGACTCTGCTGAGGATGAGAAAATCCTGGCAACTCTGATGGGGAATAGAAAGTCCTGGCGACTAGTTGAGGAAAAGGAAAACTCTGGCAACCTGATGGGAAACAGCAGTTCAAGCATTGCTCAGGAGATCCTTCTCGGGGAGAAGAGAACTTCTGGGAAGTAATCTGTTGTAACTCCTTCGTCCAAGCAACATGCTAGGGATTTAATGATTTTCTCGAAGGATCCTCTGAGGGGATGACAGCTTCGTGGGGGAAAACTCCTGTCAAGTAACCCTGCTGATGAGGTGATTGTTGACTTGGCTAGGGATATGAGGCTTGATATACCCCATGCTGTGAGATTGTCTGTCTTGAGTACCTGCAATCTATTAAAAAGAAACGCACAAGTGTCCTGAGGTATCTTCAATCGGATTCCGTCATAGGAGTTTGATTTGCTCAAGAGTGCATATTTCCTGCAAGCATATATTGAAAATGGCTTATATGTTTTCATGCAAGTGTTGTATTATGAACTTTGGACATTTTGCAAACGAAACAAAAATGTACAAAAAAAAGTGTGACTGAATATTCTGATTTTATTGATTTATGTGCCCTGAATGGGCAAGTACAGTGAATAAGTGAATCCTTGAAAGGAGGAGATTGCTGTAAATTGAGAAAATAAAGGTGCTGGAAATGTTGAAGTTGACGCTCTAGTGAGCTTCCTTGCTATGACCTGAACGCTCTTCTTATCTTGCTTTCTGAAGAAGGTTGATTCTAACTGATGCTTTATCCTTTCGAAGCTTGCCATGTTGTGAGTGATACAGACGAATTCAGAATGCAGTTGTTCGCTTTTTCCCAGATTTTGTGTAGACCGCCCTTTCGGGTTTTCAATCCACCGGGATACCCATTTTTGCCTGAGTTGTCCGATGTGGCTTTTTAACTCAACGAGTGTTCACATATTTTCTTTTTTTATTTTTCCCTTTTTTTGCCCGAGTCTTTTATTCTGTTTTTGACTCGCCGGGATGCCCTATTTTTGCATGGACTTACATTCTGTTTTTATGTCTAGTGGGTCTTTTATGCGAAGTATTTTTTAACTACATCTGAATTCACATGAGATAAGAAATCTTTGCCATCCATAGTAATGAGCATCAGTGCCCCACCAGAGAAGACTTTCTTTACTATGAATGGGCCTTCGTAATTTGGCGTCCATTTGCCCCTGTGGTCTGTATGAGGAGGAAGAAGTCTTTTCAAAACAAGATCTCCCACTTGGTATTCCCGAGGTCTGACTTTCTGATTGAAGGCTTTCTTCATTCACTTTTGATATAACTGCTCATGACAGATGGCTGCTAATCTCTTTTCTTCAATCAGACTTAGTTGATTATATCGAGATCGGACCCATTCTGCTTCATCCAGTTTCACATCCATCATTACCCGTAAGGAGGGTAGTTCAACTTCAACAGGTAAGACAAATTCCATACCATACACAAGCTAATAAGGTGTTGCCCCAGTAGATGTTCTGATAGAGGTTCGGTACCCATGTAAGGCAAATGGTAGCATTTCGTGCCAGTCTTTGTAGGTGACTACCATCTTTTGCACAATCTTCTTAATATTCTTGTTAGCGGCCTCAATGGCGCCATTCATCTTTGGTCTGTAAGGAGAAGAGTTATGATGTTGAAGTTTGAAGTCCCGACAAAGTTCTTCCATCATATTGTTGTTCAAATTTGAACCATTATCAGTAATGATTCGCTCGGGAACTCCATATCGACAGATGATATCCCTTTTCAGAAATCTAGCTACCACTTTCCTGGTGACGTTTGCATATGAAGTTGCTTCAACCCATTTGGTGAAGTAATCAATGGCTACTAGGATGAATATGTGACCATTTGAAGTAGTCGGTTAAATCTTTCCAATCATATCAATGCCCCACATGGCGAAGGGCCAAGGTGAAGACATTACATTCGAAGGATTCGACGACACATGTACTTTATCTGCATAGATCTGGCATTTGTGGTATTTTCTAGCATAGGCACAACAGTCTGCATCCATTGTGATCCAGTAGTAACCCGATCTTAATAACTTATTTTCCATTGCATGTCCTCCGGCATGGGTACCGAAAGAACCTTCATGTACTTCGTGCATCAGTAGGTCTGCTTCCTTCTTGTCAACACATCTGAGTAAGACCATGTCGAAGTTTTGCTTGTACAAAGAACGATCAACATTGAGGAAGAAGCTACCGGCTAGCCTTCTTAATGTCTTCTTATCGTTTGACGATGCTTTTGATGTCGTGGAACCAAGGCTTGTTATCAGTGACAGTGTCCACAAAGAATACATATGCCGGTCTGTCCAGTCTGGATACCAAACTCCGAGGTACATAATTGGCGACTTGTACTTTGAACATGGATGAAATGGTAGCCAAAGCGTCTGCAAAATGATACTCATCTCGAGGGATGTATTCAAGCTTAACTGTTGTGAAGAAGGTCAACAATCTCCTCGTATAGTCACGGTAGGGAATCAGATGCTCCTGATGAGTGTACCACTTGCCGTCGGTATGATTGATTACCAAAGCTGAATCTCCGAATACAGTCAAGGTTTTGATCCTGAGTTCAATGGCTTCCTCAAGACCCATGATACAAGCTATCTTCAAAATAAAACATCCATGGTATAAGCCTTTAATCTTCCCAGAAAAGATTGAAGGTGGGTACGAGGACAAGAGGTTCCATTATATCTTTCAAAGCAAGGAGGTTTGAATTTGTGAGGAATTCTGACTCCTTCCACTAGCCCCATATCCATAACATCAAATCCTAAGGAGTTTTGGGACTCTAGAGATCTTAGCTTTTCTGCTATTTTGTCTAGACGACGATCATAGGCTTCATCCCCCGCACCAATGACAGTAAACTGCTCCTCTTGAGGGTCCTCTTGTAAGGCACGCCCTCCAGTGTTACCTTGGGTATTCCTGATAGCATTGACTTCAGGGTTGAGATGAGGCCCAAACTCCGGGGGGTCAGTACGCGGTTGTACATGATCATTGTTGCTGGTACCTCCTGTACCTGGACGATTCTCTTCAGGAGTTTTCCGCTCGATCAACTCTCTTAATCTTTCTTGGCTTTGGGCCAATCCAATCATTATTGCTATGAAATGGTTCATCTGGGCCCTTATCTCATTTCTCTCATTAGCCATCTGAGTTCTCACTTCAGTCAAATCTTGCTGAACTTGGTCCATCTGTAAGCTCGGAAGGTTGTTTCTTGTAGGATAGCGGTGAACTATGTTGATTGGGAAGACCCTCCTACGAGCAATGTTTCCTGAAACCACAACAGAGTGAGAAAACAACAAAAATACCTACAAAATAGAGAATAAGGTTAGTATGTAATGCAATATGTCTATTTGTCTTCCAAGGGTATCCGGTTTGGTTCTTTGGTTTTGACCTTCCAGCCCTCGAGGAATGATGATGTTGAAGGGAAATGAAGCCCAAAGGATAACACACAAACCATATATTACAAATGCAAAGATACATAGTTTATGATTACAACAAGTTCCCATGGTGGGCCAAAAATCAACAAAAGTACAAACAAAATGAAATACAAGTACGAAGAAATCAAACATCCAACCCAAAGTCATCCTCCCTGACTTCCTTCCGGAGAGCATCAGTCACTGGTCCAACTGGATGCTCTGTGATGGTCCTGATAAGAAGGTTCCTGGTAGCAATGGCACTTGTCAATTTCCTATACTTGTCTTGGTATTTTGATCTCTTCAACCCCGCCCGGAGTTCAACTCGAAGATTTCCTTTTGTGCTGCTAACAAGGCTTCCTGACTTTTCTTCTCATTAGCTTCCAGCTACTCTATCCTAGCCTGGGTCTTCTGATCTTCCTGTGAACGAGCCTCAGTAATTCTGATCCATCTAGCCTAACTCTCTTCCAAGTAGTGCTCAGCTCTGGCTTTCTGAATCTTAGCTTCCTTGCAAGCATTCTTCAATACCAAATCTCCTGCTCGGGCCCTTCTGATGTAATCATCTGTCTTCTCAATCTTGGTCATATGCTTGATCTGGAGCTTCTCTAACCTCTCATTGTCCAGACGACTATCATTCCTCTCCCAAAGGGTCTTTTTTAGGGCTTCAGAAAGCTAAGTATTCCTTTCCTTCAACTTCTCAAATTCCTCTAAACTGACTGTAGCTACAGGCTCTATTGTTGATAGTCCAGGCACATCCTCCAGGGTGAATGGCATGCGGGTGATCTGTCCTTTGATACGAGACCAACCAATGTACTGAGCTGAAGCTATGTTGTTGCACTTGCCAAGAATAGAAGTCCCTTTTGTCTGAATATTATCCCAAGCCCAGGCTGCTTGTTGGACGATAGCATGATTATTCTGAACGTCACAGTAAATGGTTTTTGATAAGTCCCGCTCTCTTGGTGGATGTACTAAAGCATATCATAGTTGCCTTTTGAACAATAAAGGATTGTAGTTGATGCAACCCTTCACTCCAATAAGAGGATACTTCCCACAGCTGGTAATTATGTCTCTGCCCTTGGTGCTCTGAGTACACCACCTGATGTCTCCTGAAGTAAGAGCAATCATTCTCTTAGCCCAATTTCTTGACTGATGAGGATTCAAGAAAGCTTATGTCTTTGGCAAGTTCCTTAGTAACCAACAGTAGTAGAGAGGTGCACAACATCTGACTAATCTTCCCCTTGCTTCTCATTTCTCTGATGCACCGAGTAATAGAAATCCCCTAGCAAGGTAGGAACTGGATTCTTCAGCAGGAAGAGATGGATAGCATTCTTGCTTACAAACTTAGGCTCGTCTGTAAACAAGATGACTCCATATATACTAAGAGCCAGAAAAGCACAAACAGTTTCCCACTTCCCAACTGCAGAATGATTGGTGGCCTGGGTGATCAAGAAGTCCAAATGGAGGCCTGGAATTCCAGCCTTGGTGGTCATATGCTGATCAATGATGGTGGCTTCCAAATAAAGAGCCTTATCTATGTCTTCATTTCTAGGAGCAGTCATCTCAGGGTTGAAAGGAATCCCTCTCCTGATGGGGACACCCAACAACATGGAAAATTCTTCTAACAAAGGACCCAACTGAAAGTCTGGCAATGTGAAACATCTGAGAGGAGGGTCATAAAACTGCAGGCAAGTGTGAATCATACTCCTTTGTGATGCATCCAAATCCATGATCATGTCCATAATACCACCATAATGTTCCCTGAATAAAAGGACATGATCAGGAGTGATAAGTGTCTGGATCTTCCTGATGCCTGCTAGGGAAGGCTCAAAGAAATGATAAGTAATGTTGCTCTTCCTGGATGGGTCCATACTGATAATGGATGCTGATGAAGATATCTGAGGAGCAGTACTGATGAAGACAACTGATGAAGGTGTTGAAGAGAATCTCTGATGAAGATAACTGATGAGGATATCTGATGAAGGTGGCTGAGCAGAAGAACAGTCAAAACCAAACCAAAGATGATGTGGATACCCTGTAAAACAAATAGACAAATGTTAAAATGATGCAAAATGATGTATGCAGAATGATATGCAAGGGTTTGTGATCAAGTGCTGGATCTGTTATCTGCTTTGATAAGGTCCATGTGTGTTCATAAGTCCAGATGGAGGCTAGAGAACCAGTAACCAGGTGGGGGACTCAAATAAAGAGTCACAAGTCCAGGGTTTCATAAGATCAGTCCAAAATAGTGTAACCTTAACAATATTAGTAATAGGGTATGATGAGGTAAAGGGTTCCTGCAAACCTGTAAACATCCCAACCCCCTCACAGGTATTGTTCTAGAACAAGGATCCTCAGACTTGGATCAGTTATGAGAAGTGTAAACACTTCTAACCCGGAGGTACACTATTTACACTAATCATAAAGGGTCCTCCTTTAATTCACCTCAGATGCTGAAGGTCATCTAAAAAGGTCATCCAGACTTAGCAGGCTTCCTAGATAGCTCTAGTACTACAGGAAATCGTAGCACATAGTTCTCAAGAAGAAACCCATGTCTGAACCGTGTTTCATATTCCCGCACCAGACCGAAATGGAATGGGAAAGAATATGAAGCCACTATAATCCTATGTGTCACTCAGGCTCCCGGTGTGGAACCTTACTCATTGAGTATCCCTCCCACCAAGGTAAACAACAGATCCAACACATGATATGATGACAATAATATGAAATGCAATAAAATAGTAAATGAAACAATAGATAAAGCTGTACAGAAAGCAATAAATAAAGCCATAAACAAAAAGCACATATAGCACATAACACCCCCATAAACACAAATCAAACAAGCACTAGGAGAAACCCACAAAATGAACCAGAAGCCCTGGTTGCAAAAATCTCCCCAGCAGAGTCGCCAAGCTATCACTCCCAAAGATTTGCATCCCGGTGCAGATATAAACTGTCGGCGGAAAGGAGAGAATGAATGAATTGAATAGAGTCGCCAGCTAGGCATTTGTATCCCGAAGGAAAGGTAATGCTACATAAACCTGGGAAGAGATGGATAAGACGGTTGCGAACCAGAGAAACTGAGAAAAGGGTCTAGTTACAACCTGGGAAGGTAGTAGCACCCAGATTGTCCGTCGTACTCGACGGGATCCACACTTACAAGATTGTATTTAAAAGGGGTAAGTGTATGTGCTATCTGTGTATGAAAAGCTAGGAATGAATGTACAGGTGTCAGTGAAAAAGGTGTGAATTTCTCAGGAACTAACGCTTAGGAAAGGATGCTGAAAGAGGGGGAAGACACAAAGACTTTTGTTCGATAACTGTTAGGTTATGCCTACGTATCCTCTCGTGCAATGAGGAAGTCAGAACACCGTAGTTCAACTCAAAGAGACTGGATAAATTGACTGTGAACTGCTTGCTTGTCTATGCTCAAGTGTATGACTCGTCTGGCTCGAGTGCTAACTGTCTTGCATTAGACGGAAGAAGCGAGTTATCATTTTTAGAGTGAGTGTGATGAGAAAAGAATCCCGGAGGAGACGATTATTGTTTGTTTTTGTGTTTTCAATTTATTATTATTTTTGGGGTGTTTCGCATAAGTTAATGAGCTTAAGCCTAAATCAAGGGTTTGCAAACTCATTATATCTTCCCTGATTAAGGGATAATGAGCATACTTAAGTATGGGATAAGCATCTCAAATTAATTACCATGATGATGTAGGATTATGATCATTAACCTACTTGTGATTAATTAGATGTTTTTGTTTTTTTTGTTTAGTGTTAAGTAATGAGTTTAATCTTTAATCATAAATTAGTGAACTCATTACACCATCCTAATAGAAGGATAATAGAGGAGAACACTTAAGCTGAAGAAGATACCTCAACTTAATCCATGGTTAGGGATTAAATTCATTATAGAACAAGCCTTTATTAAATGGATTTTAATTAAGGGATGAGATTAAGAAATGGATTTTATGGTTTGTAAGACAACTTGAGGGGGATTTGTCCATTAAACACTAGGGTTAGTCCCTCTTAACCATAAGGAAGAGATAGAACCCTAATGTAAGGCCCAAGTTACAAGATAAAGTCTTGGTGATTATTAATGTGATTTGATTAAGAGGTTTAAACAAATTACAAGTTTAACACTTAGTATTAAAGTTATACACTCCATCCTAAGAGAAGGATGCAGGCATAACCCTAATTCAAAGTCCTAAAGCTTTAAGAGTTTAGTCTCTGATTATTGAGATGAGAAGAGAGACTCAAGGAGACTCAAAGGTAAAAGAATAAGGGGAACTATATAAAACCCTAAAAGTTATCATGCTTGGATATCCTATGGTTTGTTAGGCTTAAGATAAAGGATCTTCAAGGCCACCAATGGAAGAAGCACATGAAAAGAGAAGGAAGAAGAAGAATAAGTTACTTACTTCTTGAAGAAGATAAGTAACTTAAAAGAAAGAGAGTAAGAAGAATGGAACATAAGTGAAACAAGTTCACTTCAAAGATAAGTAAATATGCATATGAATGATGATAAGGGATGGGAAGTGAAGGCAAATCCACCTCCCAAATAACTTACCAAAAGTTCCTGAAAATGTTAGTATGAATGCATAAGACATAAAGCAAAAGGAAATGAATTGAAATGAGGTGTGAAGACCAAAGTTAGAAGTGAAAATGAAATGTAAAAGGCATATGATATGATGAAAAGTCATGCAAGATGCATATGAATAATAATACAAAGATGGGATGCAAAGGAAGCATGTTTAGAAGCATGAAAACACATGAATGTTCATAAAATGTAATGGATGCAAAGCATAGAAAATGAATGAAGAAATGATCAAGCAATGTTCAAACATGTCTTAAGATGTCTAAGATGTCATACAAATGCTTGAAATGTCATGGTAAGCTCACATGATGATGATATGCAAAGATGAATGCAAATGAACATGAGAAATTAGGGTTTTATGAATGTATGAGATGCAAATGACTAAAACAGAAGCACACATCATGATTAAAAATTGAAATCAAGCTCAATCAAACCTTAATCCCATATAAGGTCACACCCCAAAGGAGAAGGTCAGAAGCTAATCCTATTGAAAGTTATGAATTTTCTAAGTTTGCTAGGGTTTTTTGGGTGATTCTTAAGGGAAAATGCAAATCAAATTGGAAATGCAAGATAAATTCATGAGAAAACAATCCTAGAAACTACATGCAATATGTGAAACAATTCAAAAAGAATCAAGTTCAAACTCATCATGGTTAGGCAGAAATGAATTTTTCAAGTTAGGGTTAAAAAAATATGATTTTAAAGAACCCTAATTCAAAGAAAATTGTGAAATAATGATCAAACCTAAAAAGAAATTTGTATGATGAGTTTGAAAATGTTTTTAAATGTATTAGAATGATTCATGAATATTTTGGTGATTTTTAGAAACCTAAATGCATTTTTAATTAATTAAAATCCATTAATTAATTAAAAATAACATTTAAATATTTTAAAAATACTTTTTAAATGCAAAAAATAAAATAAAAATTATTTTTGGGTTAAGAAACATATTTGGATCAGAAATGCAAAAGATCATTTTTTTTTATGTTTTTAACTATTTTAAATAAAATATGCAAAAGAAATGAATAAAAATGAAATAAAATGGAAGTAAGCACATCCAAGGCTCCAGATTCAAACTTGGGATGAAGGGAGTTGACCGCGCGCGTGATTGTGTGGATGAGATTCAATCTGGCATATTTAAATTAATCCTAATTAATTAAACTAATTAAACATATTAGGGTTTAAGTGGACACATCCTAGCCCTCCATTCACGCGCTAAACACAATCAGACGGCCTACATTCAAATTGAGAACTAAACCCTAATTAGAGCCCTAATGACTCTCAGGTGGCCGGAGAAGACCTCCGGTCATCTTCTCCGGCCAGACCCCTCCCCTGAATCTCTCAAAGCACCACAAAAACTCACCAAAAGCTCTAGAATCAATCTTTAAACATCAATAAACTCAAATCCAACAATAAAAACAATTTATCATGCACATACAAAGAGAATCGAAGAAGAACAAATTTTAGGTCAAACTTTCATAAGCTTCATACACTCTTAAATCTCAACCATTTTCAAAACAAATTACATCACAATGATCAGTGGAGCATACATATTCATATTGTAACTTAAAAAACAAGTTCTGGAAAAATTGTTTGAAGAAGCTACCTGAGATGAAGCTTTACAGTTTGGTACTTCCTGTCCCTTTCCTTGATGCTAATCCAACCCACTTGATCCCCTTATGCTTCTGGAAGGCTTGAATGAAGTTTGTGATGGCTGGTTTTGGAGATTCAACTCTGCTGCACCAGAAATCGTGTTCTTGTTTGAGTGGCTTTTAGGTCTTTGTGAGGGTTGTTTTGTGTTCTATGAGTGATATTGAGATGATTGGTGAAGTTTGTTTTGAGGTTTGATGGCTGGTTTTTCAGAATCGAAGAAAGGAAGTTTTTGACAAATTTTGTGAATGCCGAGTTCTTGGAGGTTTCAGGCTTGCTTGTGTTATCAAATGAGCTCCATAATGTTTGTATGTAATGTCTTGATTGGTCAGAAAGTTGGTAGTGGCCTATTGTGATTGGTATGGGCAAATTGCAAAAAAGTCAACAACTTTGTACCTCAAGCATGGGCCATGGCAGAGCTGGCTTCAAGGGGTGTCTGGCCTCAGCCTGATTCATGGAGGGCCATAGGATTGGTTTTATGCAGCTGGCACAAGGGGATGAAAGGTTTCAAGGCATTTTGCGAATTTCCCTCTTTGAACTTTCTTGAGAAGCAAGGCATGGAAACTTGTGATTTTTGGTGAAACCTTCATCAAAATGTGTTTCATTATGTTGGTATGATGTTTAGAAGTTGATTAGAGGTCATGAAATGGCTTGAAACTTGAATTTGCAAGAAATCCTCTTTGGCATGAACTTGAAAATTATAGGATTTTTGCCAACTTTGAAAGGCCATATCTTGAGTTCTAGGATGAATCAAGACATGTTCTAGTACTTTTTGAAAAGGGGAAGACCTAATCTACAACTTTCATGCCCAAGAATTTTTCATTTGAAGCATTTTTGGTCATGAAAGAGGAGGTTGAAAATCTTTCCCAAAATGGAAAGTTTCCATTACAAGTCATTTCCAAAAATAGCAAGTTTGCATTTGGCCCAAAATTCTTCAACTTTGTGAACTTCCAACCACTTTTAAGATCAAATAAGGATCATAGAGACTCAAAATGATGATGATGACCCTATGGTACCCTTGTTGGGGACCTCAGATGCCCTGATTTTGACTTTACTTGCTCAAGAAGTTACCCAATGATCAGATAACTTCCATAATGAATTTCTTCATCAAATTTGGTACACATGATCCTTATAACATATTAAGACCATTATATACAAGAATGACCAAAAAATTTGGGATTAAAGCCTCTGAAATCAAAACCCTAATTTTGGTCATCGGTGTAGGAAAACCCTAGCTCTGCCTGGACCTCTGTGCAATCTTTTGACATTTTGTGACTTCAAAGACTTATTGGAGATGTAAGATGATCATGGAACACACATGGACCCTCTTGACATGCTTCGAGGCCTTTGGGATGGCTCAGATCACTTTTTGGATTGCTCAGATCACAAACCCTAGATGCAGATGAAATGGGACTATGCAGATGAAACAAATATGCAATATGAGATGGTATGCTTATGCTAATGCAAAAATTAAAGATCACAAGCCATGGTGTGAGAAAAAGTGAGGGCAAATTTGGGGTGTTTACCCTAATGCACTGTTGGGGGATGAGAAGACTCTTGTGGAGTACCTCTTCGTTGGAGGAAGACTCTCTGCTTGGGGACATCAACCTTCTATAGCTATTGTTTGAGAAAGGTAATCTACTGAGACATGCTAGAAGATCATGATTAATGAAGTCTGATGAGGAAAAAGTTCCCTGATGCTTTGTTCTGGCGATGTCTTATGTTTCTAGCCTCTGGGATGATCGATTGCATACTAATCTTGAGTGAACAATGGTTTCTTGCAATTTTCAACTCGCCTCAGATTAGGGGCTCTATCAGAATAAATTGTCTCAAGAGGATTTTATAGAAAAATTGGCATCTGAAATGCCTCAGTGTCTTCAAACTCTTGGAGAGAACCGTTGGATCTCGAAATAACTGCCTCAGACTACATGGTCTATGAAAGAATTTTCCTCGCGAGGATTCATGAAAAACCTCATATCACTATGAGATATTCTGCCCCAGTATTCTGAACCCTGGGTAGGTGGCTTCTGATTAAACGTCTCTCGGAGAGAGTGGCTTATAGTGCTCTTGGGGTGGCCTTCCCCAGTACGAGCCTTTGAGTAATTTGTTTCCCTTATTGACTGATCTTCGAGTGAATACTCAGACTAATTGTTCTCATTGAGATTTGAATCTCGAAGTGATTGCCCCAGTTTGGCTGAAATTTGAATGAATGCCTCAAACTAATGGCTCTTTGAGAGATTTTATCTCAAAGTGATTGCCCCAGTTTGGCTGAATTTTAAAGAGATTGCTCGACGTAACTGCCTCATAATGGCTACACCTTAAAAGGATGGCTCGATGTAAATGCCCCAAATTGACTACCTTTTAACACAACTAGTTGGGAAATTCCATACTCAATGGAGTTTCTTGGAAAAGGGCAGCTTGACATGATTGTCCTTTGGAATTTTCAGACTTCTCAACTCAACAAGATTAAGCTTCTGGACTGAGGTTCCATATGTGAACTTCTTTGATGTCAAACAAATGTATGCAAGCAGGAAATGTTTATTCTGAGAATGAAAAGCCTAATGCAACATACATGTTAATCCCAAAGTTTTATTGAAAAGATGTCGCAAACCTTTGTGAGCGAATCACTGGTTAAGATATGGTATTGATTTTTTTAAATAAAATAAAACATGCACATTCAATATCAACAAATATCTTTTAGCACAACTCATATGAGTTAGGAACATAGTCTCGTGGTAGTACGCTCTCGAAATAAACCTGTTTCAGTTAGGACTTTTGAGGGTTGTATCGTGGCCTGGTTCACAGTTTTTTTAGAAAAAAGGATTTATGGCTCAAAGTTTATTTGTACCCACCCACTCTTCTTGATGTTCTCCAGTCCTATGTTCAGCTAATTCGGCACAAGCGCTCTCCTCTCAAAAGGGGTTTGTGATGGTTAAGGAGCCGATGACGCTATCAGTTTAAGCACCAACGAGGTTGTTGTTTGGAGTCAGTCACCCCTTTTTTCTTTTGTGAATGTGTCACACGACTTTGTTATTTCTTAAAGATATTTCTTGTGTAATCCTTTTAGCTTTTCACTTTTGCATTCTTTTGCTTATCCCTAACTTTTTCCTGGACTGTTCTTTGGAATCTTTTGCTTGTGAAGTCCATCGGGATGCCCTAACATTTTCCTAAGTCGTTTGTTTTCAAGTTTCAACTTAGTGGGTTTTTTCTTTTCTTTTGTTTTTTTTGAACAAATCGTGTGACACTGGTTGTCTTGACTTATTTGGAAGAGGTGTGACTGTCTCATTTATTTGATGAAGGATAATCATTGTGGTTTCTGGTGTTTCGACCTCTTGATGTGCTACAATGAAAGGTAATGGATCCTCATATGCGCATTCTTTTTGAAATTTGAACGTCAAACTAACTGACGTCTACCTTGTCCCTGAGTTAAATGTAGGGTTTTTTCAATGCAAAAATAAACTCCTACTTCAAGACTCAAAAGGGGTTAGCGAGGGTCTATCTTCCTTATATCTCTAGTGTTTGGGATTTGAAACAATGTTTGTACATCGTCAATAAGGTCTTTTTAAAAAGCACACAATTATAGATTTTCGCGTTTTCATTTCGTCATCCTCCCTCAAGAGTTTAAGCACGACAGTTGGTATTGCGATGCACATACACAAAATTGTGAGTGAATACGAATGGAATACTTCAAGAAAAACATGTCGTTTTACTATGATTATCATTAAAAAATAAACAAGTTTCATGCATGCAAACAA
Source organism: Lathyrus aphaca (assembly GCA_963966055.1). NCBI lineage: Eukaryota > Viridiplantae > Streptophyta > Magnoliopsida > Fabales > Fabaceae > Lathyrus > Lathyrus aphaca. The sequence continues at coordinate 513,264,006 of OZ014519.1, read as the reverse complement.
ATTTTTAGACAAACAATAAAAGCTACAAATAAGAATGCAGTAAAGAAGCTGAACATTGCCATCATTGAGGAGACCTGGCTCCATCTGGACTTATTATTTCTGAAGATGTCTTTGCAAACTGGGTGCTTAATCTGATGAGGAGATTCCAATGTATGGGAAGACCGTCTGGTATGATGACCTTTGAGTCGATCAAATTTTGCACCTTGTGCTTGAACACGTTGCAGTTGTCAATTGTATGCCTAAATTCTCCTGAGTGGTACTTTCATCTAGCCTTCACATCCTGGTAACCCTGATTGAGGAGGTCTGAATCCGTCTAGACTTATTGCTCTCGGAGACTTTCAACAGTCAGCAATCTAGATGTCCATTCTATTATTGTTTTGGTGCCATATTCTCACATTTTCCTAGTGTGAACACAATAGTCTTGGAGTCAATCAAATATGAGACCTTGTCTTTACCTTTGCCTCTAAAAGACTTGTAATCTTTAATTAAATGGCCAGGTGCCCCAGAATAGTAGTTGTACATGGTGTTTGTCATTGAAACCCCAAAGGTAGCTTTGTTAGAGATGATCCTGATGCGACTAGATCAACCAGTTTGAATTTGAGAAAATGAGGAAAACTGTTGTGTGTACGACATCGGAATAGGATCAAACTTCTTCTCAAGTTGTTCTGGCCTTTTACCATATGCTATACCCCTAGGGCTCTCTTTGGGGTTCTGTCAAGATATTCATAATCAGTTATTCCCAAGGAATCTATCTACTTTAATTCAAGTTTGATACAGAAGAAATCCAACATCATGATTCAGATATGAGATCCTCAGAAATAATTGAACATGTGTGCTAAAATGCTATGATGTCATGTATGCACCAGACATGTGATCAATGATATGTGTTTGGTGTTGGTGTGGAACACCGAGCCAAGTGTCTGAATAGCCACAATAACAATATCTCTTTACAGAACCCCAAAACTGAGAACCATGGAACCACATAGAACTGGATAAAATCATGGAACAACAATGATAAAGTGGGTATGTAGAAAGCTAGGGTTCCTGCAAACCTATAAACGATCCCCCCATCTCACAGGTGTGCTACCAAGGGTCAACATCACGGACTCTCAGGTCAAGAAGCGATAATACAGTCACCATTTCTGATTTGGTATTATACACTAAAAGAGGAGGTCTTAGCTGAGTCCTGAAAAAAAAAACATCCCCCATAAGTTCCCAGCTTCAAGCACTGGGATCGAGAAGCAATAGTAAATTCATCCTGAAGGGTACAATACTATCGCCATACGAAAAGTACTTTAACTGAGTTCTTACGAGAGAGCAAGGTCATCCTATACGAGTTCCTAGTGGGCCCTCGAGTGTAAGTGGGTTTGCCAACAAATGTGGTCTGCCACTGTCACCACTGGAGAGACATGTTTCCACAAAGGTGCTCAATGACCGGTCCCCAGATGCACATAACTATCAAGGTCGTATCCTAGAATAAGGAAGACCCTTATAACATAACATTTCCAAAACGATCGCAATCTGGGCGTGGAACTCAATACTACTCGCATGACAAGATATCATGAAAGCAAAGTGATTGTCTATGCTAAAGTCTATGGTTCACTCAAGCCTGTGTATCGAGCTCATCTCATAATAACTCCCATCCCACCAAGAAAACCAGACAGTCCAGCATAATGATGCATGAAAAGTAAATGCGGAAAGCAGTAAAGAAAGTTGTAAAGTAAGGCTGTAAATAAAATAGTAAAGCTAAACTAAAGCACACAACAACAAACAGATAAACACCCAGAGAAACTGAAACAAACAAGTGCTAGGATTAACTCGCGTAGGGAGCCAGAGATTCTGGTTGGGAGGTCCCTAGTAGAGTCGCAAAGTGTCGCTCCCAAGATTTTCATCCTAGTACCAACGTGAAAGTGGCACGGAGAAAGAAGAAAGTCGCCAGCCAGGCATTTTTATCCCAATGAAAGGGAAAGGTAATGCTGCACAAACCTGGGAAATGGAAAGAATGAGGTCTTAAAAACCAAAGAGAACGGGTAAGGGAGTCGGTTACGTGAAGGGAAGGTATTATCATCTATTCACGTCTGTCGTACTCGAGGGGGATCCACGCTTACTTGTAATATTTCAAAGGGTATAAACACCTGCTACAACTGCTGCTAAACTAGAAAGAAAAAGAACGGGAAAAATGTAGGGAAAAGAAATAATTCTATTGGTTTGAATACCATTGTATTATGTTGGTTTGAATTAATTCGATTAAGTTGATTTAAGTTATGTTGTGATTAATTGGATTAAGTTAACTTGATTAAGTTGTGGATTTAATAGTATAATTATGTTATTATTGATAAGTGCGCCTATTGGTGAATAAGAGTAGTAATTGTGGACGTGTTTGGTTTAGGCCCAATGGAAATTATTAGGATTAATTAAAAACCGTAAGTTAATTAGAATTATAGAAAATAGGTTAGCACTAAGGAAAATAAGAAGTTGAGAAAAGGAGGTTATGTGAAGTGCTTAGGAGAAGGAAAGATAGGGTTCCGATCAAAGTGTAGAGTCGCCTTTAATTCAAGGTAAGGGTGGGGTTCTAACTCTATAATTGGGATAATATGATGAATACATGTGGGATTGGGTATATAAATTGTTTCTGTCGGTTGTTGTGCTATGTTGTTTAATAAGTTGTTTGGTGGAATAAGTTGTTTTGGTTGAATAAGATAATTGAATTGTGTGGCCGAATTAATAGTAAATTTGATTATTCGAGATTTTTTATGTATGAATATGTCGTGTTGTTGTTGAATCGTGTACTGGGTTGATTAGTAATTAGTCTAAGAAAGAAAATGTGAGGGAATTACAGAGTTGAAGGAGGAATGAGAGAACAGAGGAGAACACAAGTTTTGGACTGTGGGACGACTGTCCCAGGTGCCTGGAGACCACCGCAGATGCAAGTGTGACGAGGGTAACACAAGTGTGATGATGGTCTCACGGGTTATTTGTAATTTTATTTATGCTTCGGGGTTTCTGTAGTTCTGTGGTGCAGTCTTACTGATGCACTAGTTTATTCTAGAAACATCAATAAATTAAGTAACTAATTACTAGGATTTAATTAATTAAATTAGGACATTGTAACAAGTTTAAATGGTAATATTGTGATGAGTTTGACAGAAGAATAATTATGTACCAGTGCAGGAGTATTTGGTAGCAAGATTGATAAGTTAGTTTAATGACAGTGTTGTAGGAATTTGGCAGAGGTGTGGTAATAAGCTAGGTAGTAAGTAGCAATAAAAAAGCGTAGTAAATAATTTAATTAATCGATTTTAGTCGGAACTTGTGTGAATAGGAATGCAGTAAAATTGGTTTCTCTTGTGTTGTGTTGATTTGTTATAAGTTGTATAGTTGCTGGTTGTTGTTTTATGTTGTAGTGTCTTATAAATGGGAAGATTTTGAGTTGTAGGCCTTTGGCCAAAGTTGAATGTTGTTGTGTTTCTATGTTGGTTACAGTTGTTGTTGTTTGATTTTCATATTGAGTCGCATAACATATGATTATTTAAGTTGGAGCCGTTGCTCGATAAGTTGGCCTGGATTGTCAAAATAAAGTTGAAGGCTTATGCCTTATTGTTGACGCCTCTATTAATTGGAAAGATTATAAGTTGGGAGTTTTGCTCCAATGGTACCACATGCATAACATTTGTCTAAGTTGAATTTTTGAGTTGTATAAGTATGTTATTGAGTTGTATCTTGTGCTATTTAAGTTGTTTGTGAATTGTGAAGTGGTAGTTTATATAATCATATTTAATATGTATTTATAACATGCTTGATTATATAGTTTGGTACCTCATCCCTTCTGTTTGAATGTTGCCCTCTGTTGGTAACTTGCAGGTAATCCATAGTAAAGTTGAGTGCCTTAGTAGATTCGAGTCGGTGTTGTCACTCTGATACGTAGCACTCGGGGGGATAATGCATGTTTTCTGTTGATGTTGGATTTTATTAAGTTGCTGAATTTTAAAGTTGTTTCCATTAAAGATTGTTGTTTTAAAGTTGTTTTGATGTTGAATACGAGTAAAGTTGTTTTAAGTTGAATTTTATGAATCTGCTGCATAATAATGAAATATTTTGTTTGAAGACTAATCAGGTGTTGAATGTGTTTTTAAAGTTGAAAATGCATCATCTCATTTGTTTATCGAAACTTTTGTACTCTGATTTTATTAATAAGTAGAAATGAGGTGTTACATTAGTGGTATCAGAGCTGGTTGGTCCGTCCAGCCAAGTTTTCGAGTCGTAGTCATTTAATAATCGAGTATTGTTATCTAGTTCTAAATTTCATTGTGTTGTAGTGATTATGTTGAGATGGCTGGAAGGAACGATGCTGCGATGGCTGCTGCTATGCAAGCAATGGCTCAAGTTGTGCAAAATTTGCCGAATGCTGGAGAGGATGCTGGATCTCGTAGTCTGACGATGTTTTAGAGGGAAAATATGCCTACCTTCAAGGGTAAGTATTATCCTTATGTGGCATTGTCTTGGTTGAAGGAGATTGAGAGAATCTTTTATGTGATGGATTGCACTCCAGCGTAGAAGGTTTGGTATGTGACTCATATTCTAGAAGTTGAGATACCTAGTTGCTAGAGACTTATCATAGATTGGATGCTTCAGGTGCATAGATCACTTGGGTTGTGTTTCGTAGGGAATTCCTGAGGAAGTATTATCCAGAGGATGTCCATGGAAAGAAGGAAATTGAGTTTCTTAAGTTGAAGCAAGGTAACATGTCGGTTACTGATTATGCTGCGAATTTTTTTGATTTGGCTAAGTCTTACCTGCACTATAATGAGGCGAATGCTGAATTTTCAAAATGCATAAAGTTTGAGAATGGGTTGCGTCCAGAGATTAAGAAGGAAGTTGGATATCAGAAGATTCGTGTCTTCGCTGATTTGGTTGACAACATAGGATTTATGAAGAGGATAATAATGATCTTTACAAGATTATTAATGAGAGGAAAGGCAAGCACCAACAGAGTCCTGAATAGCCTTATGATGCTCCAGTTGGGAAAGGTAAATAGAGAATGGCTGATAGTAAGAGAACTAGTAAGGGAGATGCTCCTACTGGTATCGTTTGTTTCAAATGTGGGAAACCTGGTCATAAGAGTAATGTGTGTACTTGAGATGAAGAGGTGTTTCTGTTGTGGTAAGACTGGGCATGTAATATTTGAATGCAAGAAAAAAGAGATGATTTGATTCAACTGCGGTGAAGAGGGACACATTGGTAGCGAGTGTGAGAAACCAAAGAAGGCACAGACTGGAAAAGTTTTTGCATTGACTGGGACTCAGATGGCTAATGAGGACAGACTCATCAGAAGTACATGTTTCATTAATAGTACTCCATTAATTACTATTATTGATACTAGTACTACTCATTGCTTTATTGCTATTGATTGTGTTAAAATATTGGGTCTTAAGTTGTATGCTATTGTAAGTTCTGTATTTTTAGGTTGACATTAATTTTGTAAAACAAATATAGCAACAATGTATATGTACACGATCTTTGCATAATAAAGAATACATTAAGAAAGGAGTCCTTTTGTGCACCCAAACATGTTGTGTTGAAATGTTTCAACATCTGGAACAACATGTCGAAGAAGATGTCAAGACAGTTCATTCAACATCATGAACTGCTGAAGATGGATTGATGTTTCTGTTTTGGTTTCAACAGAAAAATAATATTTAGAAGATTTAAATCAATCCAAGTGGCACTGATTGTAAAAGATCTTGAAGACTCAAATTTGCATTGAAGACAAATTTCAAATATTGAAAAATATAGAGTTTCTATATTTAGAGATATTTTAGGGAGTTGTTGATTTGAAGATCTTTTTATATTTATAGCAGATTTTTCTGCATATTTGTAGCAGCTGATATGCTGTATTTTTTAGGCCCAAATCCAGTTGGGAATAGGTTATAAATAGAAACCTTGTAACCAAGGTTTAGTAATCAACCAAAGATGTAGAAGACATATTATTAGGGTTGTGTTCTTGTGGCAACCGTGCACAACAAGGAACAAAGTTGTGGCTGTTGTGTTTGTAAACCTCGAAGATGCTAAGTAAGAGGTGGATGGTTCATGGATGAAGCTTGTAAGCAAATCTAAGTTTTTGTCATGGAAGTATGACTTCTGGTTTGAATTGTTGGTGTAGGTAAAGAACCGTCAATAACAAAAACTGATTGTTGGGACTGTGAGACATCATTGAGGTGATTGGAAGTGAGGACGAATTTCTCATATTTAGGAGTTCCTAAGTAGAAGTTGCACAAGTAGTGATTAAGTGAGAAGACTGTAAATTGTAGGTGTTTGCTGAGAAGTCTTTGAATTGATAATACATAGTGGATTTCCTTCCTGGCTTGGTAGCCCCTAGAGTATATGAGTTTGCATCGAACTGGGTTACCAATTTGAATGTGGTCTTTACACCTTTTCTGTTTATCTTATGCAATATGTGTGCAGAATGTCATATCAGATGTCTAAACATCCTGAAGAATGTTCTAATATGATATATCAGAATTTAAATTACTACTATTTATGCCTTGCTATATTTATAAGTAACAAATAAGATGTCTCAACATCGTATTCGACATCTGAGTTTGTCATACAAGAATTTCAATTGGTATTAGAGCAAACATCGTAGTTTGTTTCTGGATGAGATCCAAGGGGGATACTTTCTGGTTCATGGTCAAGGTAGAAGTTTTCTACTGAAAAGCTGGTTTTTGTGTGAATGGTCCCTAGAAGTGGAGGATGGACTATTCTGTTGTGGTAGCATGGTGGTATGCTGTTGATATGACAAGTTTGATATATTTTCAAACCTATGGTTGTTGGTGTCACCTGGAGATATTGCTAGGGCTAATTTGTGACACTTGAAGCATCTGAGGAGTTTGTATCTGCTTCTTATCTATCCGATAACTCCTTATGTTTGAGAAGGCTGCTCTTCTCTGGAGATATATCCTATGGTGTTGGGGATATATGTCTATCTGGTTCTGTCAACTGTGTTAATGATACTTGAAGACTCTGTTTCAAGTCCACTCAAGGCACTGGGAATGATGATTTTAAGTTAGATGCTCAAGGTGTGTTGATATTCCGTGATCCAATTTGTATTCCTGATGATGCAGAGATGAAGAAAGTGATTCTTGAGGAAAGTCATAGGATTAAGTTGAGTATTCATCCTGGAGATACAAAGATGTATCAAGATTTGAAGAATTTGTTTTGGTGACTTGGGATGAATAACGATGTAGCGTGTTTTGTGTATGCATTTTTAACTTGTCAAAAGTCGAAATTTGAACATCAGAAGCTTGCAGGGTTGATGAAACCGTTAGAAGTTCCAAAATGGAATGGGATAGAATTTCAATGGACTTTGTGATGGGATTGCCTAATACTTCAAGAGGACATGATTCAATTTGGGTGATTGTTGATAAAGCTTACGAAGTCGGCTCATTTCATTCCTATTAACATCATTTTTCCAGTATCTAAGTTGGCCGAGATTTATACTGTGAGACATGAAGGAGGTTTTGAATAATGTCAAAAACTTGGTGTATGTGAAATGGTATGTGGTAAGACAAGGAAGAAGAGATGATCTCATGAAGAAATTTGACTGCATGAGTCGACTCAAGCTCAACAATAGGTCGGCTCATTCTATCAATTTGATTTGAGTCATGGCCTGTAACAGGCCGACTCATTTGATATATGAATTTTTCTAAAAAACTCCCGGGTCCCAACAGACTGACAAAGCAAGGTTTTTTAGTCAACTCACAAACATGGTACAGGTTGACTCAACAAACTCCACAGGTCGACGCACTCCTGAAGTAAATACAGGTCGACTCATTCCAATATGGAGGTCGACGCATTACTGTTTTATGCGCCCTTTCTAATATTTCCTCTCACTTACTTTTACTTTCTATTTCTGTTTGTTTTCTAACCAATATAAATAGTTGCTTCATTTTCTTTGAAAATTAACAAGAAAAGTGAAATAGAAACACAGTGCTCTCTTCATCTTCTCCTTCTTTGCATTTACCAACAATCACACACAATAATCTTTGTTGATCAAGGTGCAAATTAAGGTGATAACGTCCAATCGTGAAATCGAGATTTCAGTTTGGGTAGAAAGGTTGTGGGTTTTTCTTGTAAAAACCTAGAAGGTTTTCTCCTCAAAGATCATAGAATATTTGGGGGATTTGCATGCAATTATCGTTCGTAGATTCAGCCGAGTAGTTTGAAGATCAAGGGAATCGTTCATTCATATCATGTTAACCAGATGATTACAAAGATAGTCGTGGGTTCACAAGCATTGAAGAAAATCATCCGTGCTCAAAGTTTGGAGGATTATATATTCTTGCAAGAAGAGAGATGTTAATCGGAGGTTTTCTCGACGCGCGTGAAGGACTTGGTTATTCTCGAATCAAGGGGCAAGAAGAGTTATTGCAACAATCGCAATTTAGACTGTTTTTTTGTTTGATTTTTCTTCTTGTATAAATAATTGCAATATTAATGAAATATCCCAATTCGATTGTGAATTGGGGGCAGAGTACTTCGAGCGAGGACGGTGAAGGAACTGCTTAAACAAATATCGTGTGTTCTTTATTCATTTCATTCTTTATATTTTCTGCATTACTTGATGTTGTGTGGTTTGAAAAATTCTGTTTTGGTTTAGTGTGTGCACACCAACTATTTGTTAAATTGTTGCTATCAATTTTTGACAGCAACTTAGTAAAATTCTGCACTACACTAACATACAAATAACACTTTGTGTGGGTGCACACCAAGTGTTTGAGAAAAAGTCAAAACATACAACCTCATAATGTTTGTGCTTATTTCTCTTTCATAATTCATTGTTGAGAGTGGGTTATCAAGTGTGCTGAATTTAAGTGATAAATTTGTATTGTTTTAATTTTTCTTATCATCTCTTATTTCCCATTTGGTTTCAAACGCATATCCAATCACAGGTGACTTTATTTTGTTAGACGTGTTTTCCAGGGAACTTCCGCAAAATATTTTTCAAAGTATTTTTGAAAAGTTAAATTTTAAAAAGGGATCTATTCAACCCCCTTCTAGATCTGCGCCATCTTCTAACAAGTGGTATCACGAGCACCAGTTCATCTAGTGCTTCACATATAGCTTTTTAGAAAATGGATAACGATCCAACGGGGGCGTATAATATAGCACTTGTTTTCATCGGAGAAAATTATAGTCACTGGAAGGATTGTATGCGTATTTATATCAACTATGTTGATAGAAAAATATGGAAGGTTATTCAAGATGTTCCTATACAAATAACTATTATCTGAGATAATAACCTTGAAATACCTAAACCTGAAGCAAAATGGGATGAAAAAGATGAAAAGAACTATATCTATGATTGGAAAGCTCAAAATATGATTATTTCTTCTTTGGGAGCGGATGAGTATTTCAGAGTTTCACATCATACTATGGCAAAAGATATATGGGAAGTGTTACTAATTTCCCATTAGGGAACTGGTGACGTGAAGCTTGCCAGAATTAACACTTTGCAATAAGAGTTTGATCTCTTTCACATGAACCAAAGGGAAACCATTGGTGAATTGGGAAATAGATTTTCTCATTTATTAAATCGCTTAAATGCTCTCGGAAAAACTACTCCCAATGATGTAGCTACTAATAAAGTTCTAAGATGTCTTACTAGGGAATGGTTACCAAAGGTCACGACAATCAAAGAAGACAATGATGTAAGAACATTGGATTTGAACAAGTTGATTGGGAAGCTACAAGAGCATGAGCAAGAGCTCTTAAATCTACATGAGCATGAAGAAAATGAGAAGAAAGAAAAGAATGAAAAATCAAAAGATAGTGAGAAAAAGAAGAAGTCTATTTCATTGAAGATTTCTACTTAAAAATCATCCACCAACAAAGAATGTGAGAGCGAGTCAAGTGATGAAGACGATGAATCCAATGAGGATATGGGGCTGTTTGTCAGAGGATACAATAGGTATCTTAGAAAGAATGAAATATCTCATTCAGACAAGCGTCTTGTCAACTATAAAAGGAAATCTAACTCCTCTAAGAAAGACCCAAGCAAAAGTACTAAAGTGAAAGGGTCATGTTATAATTGTGGAAAACTCGGTCACTACAAACCGGAATGTCCAATATTGAAGAAAGACAAAGGCAAAGACAAATATCAAAAGAAAGGCAACAAATCAAGAAGGGCATATATCGCATGGGAAAGCGATAGTGAAGCTTCTAGCAACACAAGCACCAGAATGGTTTATGTAATGTTTAAAGAACATATGTTTATCTGCCAAAATTCGTTCGCAGGAAACTTCGTAGGAAAGGTTGTAGAAATATTCGCAGGAAATTTGGAGAAGAAGATGAGGATCTGGCGCCAATCCAAATTTTAAAATCCTGTTTTTTTTTTTATTATTATTTTTGTTTCATATACACTTCAAATCTGTGCAAGTGGCTTAGTGGTAAACGCGCGTGTCTTGAACCTTCAGAACCTGGGTTCGATTCCCAGGTCCCCCCCTTTTTTTTAATATTCATTTTGTTTTGCAGGATTATCATTTATGGTCTTTGGTTCACATGACTATCGGCCTGCGTGCGTTGGCCTAGTGGATGGAGGCAAGACCTGTGGAGCAGATGACGCGGGTTCATGTCCAGTCTCCAACATCTTTTTGAAAACCTGGTTTTTTTTTTGTTTTTCTTTAATTTTCTTTATTAACTTGTTTTCCTAATTAATTAATAATTAACTTATAACCATAATTAACTTAACTAATCTAATTACCATCACTAATTCTTTCTCTTAAAATCAAATATAAATATTTTTTTAACACTTTAATTTGTGAATTAACCAATTAATTTTTTTCTAATAAATCCTTAGAATATTTTTTAAATTAATTAATTTCATTTATTATTCTTTTAAATATATTTTTTTTCTAATAAAAATAATAATAATATTTTCCATGCAAATAATTAATTTTTATTTTGATTATTTTGCAAATCAATTAATAACAACTAGTAATTAAGTTTTTTAATAAATGTAAATTTTCTATAATTAACTCTAATTTTAATTTCTAACCCTCATTTTATAGTCTAAATCTAATCTTTAAATTAAAACCCTAAAATATTTTTCTAACTTTAATTAATTTTTATTTAATCATTTATAATAATTTTCTTTATTTTGTTCATTTATTTTATTGAATGTAATTTATTTTTCTGCTTATATAATTATGTATCTGCCCCAAAGCGATGTAATATCGTAGGATATCTGTTTTTCTGTTTCTTTTTATTTATGCCCTTTATTTTATTGTGGTTAGTAATAATAGGGAGTGCAAAATGTAATTGTAAATTAATACGGACTTAGATAACTTAATTAAAAAGATTAAATATATGAATAAAATCACTCATACACGTAAGTCGATCGTTCTACGATTGCCGTCTGCACCTCCTAGGGTTACCCTTCTCAGTTGCCTTAGTATGGTCAAGTCCCTCGAAAATAGGGGTGTCTTAAGCAAAATCCTTCATAAAGAAATCATCAAGTCCCACCCCGGTTTAAAAGATCAAGTCCCTACGATGTTGCCTACGATGTTGCATACGATGATCTTGTCCCTTCGGTAAAAGATGATAGTCCCTCCCAATTGCTAAAGACACCCCTCAAGTTGCCTTCGTTGACCATACGATGACCCTACGTCCATCCCTTAAACAAATCCAAGGTAATGACTACCTATTCCTTAATAATAGGGACAATCTTACCCTTGAAAGAACATACAAGAACATGAAAGACTTAGTCTAGGGTAGGAACTCTAAGTTAATGGCTCACACCCTTTAAAATACTTTTCACACCTCACAATTGTCAATCATTTTCAAAATAGGGCTTTGTATACATCCATACGAGGATTATTATAAAGTACTTAGAAAATTTTCTAATCACACACTTCACACTTTCAAAACAATTAAGTGAGCTAAGTAACTAAGAGCCCATGGATAACTATGTATATAAAGGGTGCTAACACCTTCCCTTTATATAACCTACTCCCCGAACTCAAGTCTTTTAAAATAGGTTTTTCCTGTTCTTTTATGTCCTTTCCACTTGGATAAAATAAAACTCGGTGGCGACTCTTGCTATCCACAATGTCGCTCCCCGGACATTCGTCCTGGTGCAAACGCGACCGGTCGGTAATGTTGGAGATTGAGGTTGAATAGAGTCGCCAGCTAGGCATTTTTATCCCGAAGGAAAGGTAATGCTGCATAAACCTGGAAGGGTATGGATAAGACGGTTGCGAACCAGAGAAACTGAGTAAGGGGGTTGGTTACGACCTGGGAAGGTATTAACACCCAGATCGTCCGTCGTACTCGACAGGATCTAGGCTTACTTGATTGTGTTTAAAAGGGGGATAGTGTATGTGCTGACTGTGCATAAAGAGCTAGGGAGAAATGAATGTACAGAGTGTCAGTGCAAAAGGAAAGTGAATACTCAAAACTGAGGCTAAGGAAAGAAAGCTGAAAGAGGGGGAAGACAAAGAGACTTTTGTTCGATAACTGGTAAGTTATGCCTACGTATCGTCTCGTGCAATGAGGAAGTCAGAACATCGTAGTTCGACTCAAAGAGACTGGATGATTTGTTGTGTTGCTTGCTTGTCTATGCTCAAGTGTGTGACTCGTCTGGCTCGAGTGCTAACTGTCTTGCATTAGACGGAAGAAGCAAGTTCTCGTTTTCAGAATGAGTGTGATGAGAAAAGTATCCCGGAGGAGACGTTTATTGTTTGATTTTGTGTTTTTAGTTTTTTATTGTTTTTGGTGTTTTGCATAGGATAATGAGCTTAAGCCTAAATCAAGGGTTGTAAACTCATTATATCCTCCCTGATTAGGGATAATGAGCCTACTTAAGCATGAGATGAAGATCTCAACTTAATTACCATGATGATATGGGATTACGATCATTAACCTTCTTGTGATTATTAAGATGTTTTTGGTTTTTTTTTAGTGTTAAGTAATGAGTTTAATCTCTAATCAAAGATTAGTGAACTCATTACACCATCCTAAGAGAAGGATGATAGATGAGAACACTTAAGCTGGGGAAGAATCCTCAACTTAATCCATGGTTAGGGATTAAAATCATTATATAACAAGCCTTTATTAAAGTGGATTTTAATTAAAGATGGGATTAAGAAGTGAGTTTTATGTTTGTAAGACTAGCTTGAGGGGGACTTGTCCATTAAACACTAGGGTTAGTCCCTCTGAACCACAAGGCAGAGATGTAACCCTAATATAAGGCCCAAGTTACAAGATTAAGTCTTTAATGATTATTAGGTGTTTTGATTAAGAGGTGTAAACAAATTAAAGGTTTAACACTAAGGATTAAAGTTATACACTCCATCCTAAGATAAAGATACATGCATAACCCTAATTCAAAGTCCTAAAGCTTTAAGTGTTTAGCCTCTGATTATGAGATGAGAAGAGAGACTCAATGAGACTCAAAGGTAAAAGACTAGGGGAGACTATATACAACCCTAAAATTATCATGCTTGGATGTTCCTATAGTTTGTGAGGCTTAAAGAGAAGATCTTCAGATGGCCACCAAGGAAGAAAAAGTAGATGAAAAGAGAAGAGAAAAGAGGATAGGTTACTTACTTCCTGTAGAAGATAAGTAACCTAAAAGAAAGAGATAGGAGTAAGAGAGCACAAGTGAAGCAAGTTAATTTCAAAGACAAGTAGAATATGCAAATGAAGAGATGAGAAAAGGTAGGATGTGGAGGAAAATCCACAACCCAAACAACTTACCTGAAGCCCTTGAAATGTTAGTGTGAATGTATAAGATGCAAAGCAAAAGGAAATGAAGCAAATGTAAGTGAAATGACCAAGACCAGAAGTGTAAACATGATGAAAATGTGTTGTGGAATGATGCAAAGACATGTGAGATGCTTATGAATGTTCATACAAGGGATAAGATGCAAAGAGAAGCATGTTAGAAGCTTGAAAACACATGGATAAACATGAAATGTAATGAATGCAAAACATACCAAATGAATGATGCAATGATCAAGCAATGTTCAAACATGTCTTAAGATGTCTAAGATGGCATACAAGAGCATGGAATGTCATGGCAAGTTCATATGATGATGATATTCAAAGATGAATGCAAATGAACATAGAAAATTAGGGTTTTATGAATGTATGAGATGCACATGATCAAAACAGAAGCATACATCATGATAAAAAATTTGAAAATGAACTCAAACAAATCCTAAACACACACAAGATCACTCCCCAAAGATGGAGGTCAGAAGCTAAACCTAAAGGAAGTTATGAATTTTCTAAGTTAATTAGGGTTTTTGGGTGGTTCTTCATGAAAAATGCCAAACAATTTGAAAATTCAATGAAAAATTATGAGTTAAATAACCTAGATACTAGATGCAAAGTATGAAAGAATGCAAAAAGAACCAAATACAAACTATCTTGGTTGATTAGAAATGATTTTTTTAAGTTAGGGTTAGAAAATATGAATTTTAGAAACCCTAATTCAACATAAATTGTGAAAACATGATCAAACCTAAAAAGAAATTTGTATGGTGAGTTTGTAAATTGTTCTAAATTTCTAAAAATGCTTCATGAATTTTTTTTATGATTTTTAGATACCTAAATGTATTTTTAATTAATTAAAATCAATTAATTAAAGAATACATTTAAATGATTTAAAAATACATTTTTAATGCAAAAATTAAAAATAATTTTTTTTTGAGTTTTGAAAGATATTTGAAATGAAAATGCAGAAAATGGTGATTTTATAAATATTTTGCTATTTTAAATAAATGTATGAAAACAAATGCAAAATAAAAATAAAATGAAATGAAAGTAATCAGAGGCAATGGTCCAGATTGAAAGTTGAAGGGGTCAGTGGTTGAGATGAAAAGTCCACGTGACTTGAGGTAATCAGATATGATGGCTAGGGTTCAAACTCTAATCTCGCATGTGATCCAAGGGTTGTCACTGATTCTGATTAATTTAAATTAATTATATTAATTAAAATGGATTAGGGTTTAAATGAAGCATCTGGACCGTTCGTACCCTTAAACTAAACAAGATCATGTGGCCAAGATTCAAACTGAGGAAATAATTATGATTAGGGCTAATCACTCTCAGGCGACCGGAGATAAGCTCCGGTCGTCTTCTCCGGCGGCTCCCTCATTCTAACTCTCTCCACAGGCCATGAAAACACATCAAACTCTCCAGAATCAAACATTAAACAACCCTAAACAAGAATCAAGCCATGAAATCCATTTATTTTTCAAGAACAACATGAATCGAAACAAAACATCTTTTAGGTAAAAATTTCAGAGCAATCATACATCCTTATTTCTCAACCATTTTCAAAAGTAAGCATATCATGATGATCAGGAGAGCACATAGAATCAATTTGTAACTTAAAATGAGGGTTCTGGAAAAATGTTTTGAATGAGCTACCTGAGATGAAGCTTTGCAGTTTGGTGCTTTCTGGACCTCTTCCTTGTGTAAATCACCTCCAATGATCACCCTGATGCTATTGAGAAGCTTGAATGGAGTTTGAATGTCCTATTTTGTGAGTTACAGTTCTATTAGAGCAGAACTCGTGTTTTGGTTTGAGAAGCTTTCGGGCCATGGTGAAGGGTGGTTTGTGTTCCTTGAGTGATTTTGAGTTGATTGGTGAAGAAAGAAACAAGGTTTGATGGTTGTGCAGTGTGATTCGAAGAGGTGAAGGTTTTTGAGATTTTTGGCAATCTGAATGTATGAGAGCTTTCGGGCTTGAATGTTGTGTTCTTTGGAGTCCTTAGGGTTAGTATAAGCCAATAGGATTGATCAGAAAGGGGGTGGTGGCACAGCTTGATTGGTATGGTGATTTTGCAAAAATGTCAAAGTTGTGTCATAGAGAGTATGGCATGGGACAAAAGTGTTTTCAACGCTTGTCCTGCCTTAGCTAACTTCAAGGAGGTCCCTTAGATTGTTTTTGATGAGCTGTACCACTTGATTCATGAGATACCATATGTTTTGCAATTTGGCCACTTTGAATTTTCTTGAAGAATAAGGCATGAAATCTTGTGATCCAAGGCACAAATTTGGTCTTGCAATGTTGTATGAACATGTTATGGTATGTAGAGATCAATTAGAGGTCACAAGAAGTCTTAAAACTTGGTTTTGCAAAAATCCCTCTTTGGCACATACTTGAAAATTATAAGATTTTTTCCAACTTTGAATCCTCATAACTTGAATTCTAGGATGAATCAAGAGGAGTTATTGTTCTTTTTGAAAATGGGAAGATACAATCTACAACTTTGATGTTTAAATGTTTTTCATTTGAAGCCTTTTTGATCAAGAAAGAGGAGGTTGAAAATCTTTGCCAAAATGGAAAGTTTTCATTGCAAGTCATGTCCAAAAATGGAAAGTTTGCAAATGGCTTGAAATTATTCAATCTTGTGGACTTCTAACCACTTCTAAGATCAAATAAAGATCATAGAACCTCAAAATGATGAAGATGACCCTTTGGTACCATTGGTGGTGGCCTCAAATGCCCTGGTTCTGACTTTTCTTGCATAATAAGTTACCAGTTGATCAGATGACTTCCACAATGAATTTCTTCATCATATTTGGTAAACATGCTACTTATAACATATTAAGACCAATGAAATCAAGAATGGCCAAAAACATTGAAATTAAGGGCCTCAAACCCAAAACCCTAATTTTTGGTCATCTATGTAGAAACTGCTCAGTCTGCTTGAACACCTTTGCAATGCTTTGTGATTTTTTTACTTTTAATAACCCTGGGGAGCATATTATGATCATATAAAACACATGGACCCTCTTGTCATGCTTCAAGACCTTTGAGATAGCTCAAACCACCTTTTGGATTCATCTGATCACAAACCCTAGCTATGCAACTTATGCAGTGAAACAAACTATGCAATGTGAGATGATATGCTTATGCAAATGCAATATGAAAGATCATAAGCCATGGTGTGAGAAAAAGTGAGGGCAAATTTGGGGTGTTTACAGCTGCCCATATTCAAGCATGAGTTAGCTGTGCAGGGTGTAAGCGCATGGCTTAACAGACAAACAAGATAACTTATTGTTGAATACCAAGACAGTCCGAAATTTGCACTCTTTATTAAAAGAAGAAAAGGGATATAAATTGTAACAAGCAGTATAGTATGAGTATCAAATGAAAGCGATGGAGGACGACCATCGAGCAGAGGACGACTGTTGGGGATGAAAAACGGTAAGTAAAGCAATGGGAGGGACAGGCCATTTGTCGCTCCCGAAGATTTACATCTTGGTGCATACGCGAACGGTCAGTGATGTTGGAGGTTGAAGGTTGAATAGAGTCACCAGCTAGGCATTTTTATCCTGAAGGAAAGGTTATGCTGCATAAACCTGGAAGGGTATGGATAAGACGGTTACGAACCAAAGAAACTGAGAAAAGGGGTTGGTTACGACCTGGGAAGGTATTAGCACCCAGATCATCCGTCGTACTCAACGGGATCCACGCTTACAAGATTGTGTTTAAAAGGGGTAGTGTATGTGCTGACTGTGCATAAAAAACTAGGGAGAAAAGAATGTGTGTCAGTGAAAAAGAAAGGGTGAAATGCTCAAGACTGAGGCTTAGAAAAGAAAGCTGGAAGAGGGGGAAGACATAGAGACTTTTGTTCGATAATTGTTAAGTTATGCCTACGTATCCTCTCGTGCAATGAGGAAGTCAGAACACCGTAGTTCGACTCAAAGAGACTGGATGATTTTGCTGTGAACTGCTTGCTTGTCTATGCTCAAGTGTGTGACTCGTCTGGCTCGAGTGCTAACTGTCTTGCATTAGACGGGAGAAGCGAGTTCTCGTTTTTAGAGTGAGTGTGATGAGAAAAGAATCCCGGAGGAGACGGTTATTGTTTGTTTATTGTGTTTTCAGTTTTTTATTATTTTTGGTGTTTTTGTTTAGTGTTAAGTAATGAGTTTAATCTCCAATCAGGGATTAGTGAACTCATTACACCATCCTAAGAGAAGGATGATAGATGAGAACACTTAAGCTGAGAAAGATACCTCAACTTAATCCATGGTTAGGGATTAAATTCATTATATAAAAAGACTTTATTAAGTGGATTTTAATTAAAGGGTGAGATTAAGAAGTGGATTTTATGTTTGTAAGACTTATCTTGAGGGGGACTTGCCCATTAAACACTAGGGTTAGTCCCTCTTAACCATGAGGAAGAGATGGAACCCTAATGTAAGGCCCAAGTTATAAGCTTAAGTCTTAATAGTTATTAGGTGTTTTTATTAAGAGGTGTACAAAAATTAAAGGTTTAACACTAAGGATTAAAGTTATACACTCCATCCTAAGATAAGGATGCAGACATAACCTTAATTCAAAGTCCTAAAGCTTTAAGTGTTTAGCCTCTGATTATGAGATGAGAAGAGAGACTCATGGAGACTCAAAGGTAAAAAGCTAGGGGGGACTATATACAACCCTAAAAATTATCATGCTTGGATATCCTATGGTTTGTGAGGCATAAGAGAAGATCTTCAGGAAGCCACCATGGAAGAAGAAACATATGAAAAGAGAAGGAGAAAGAGAATATGTTACTTACTTCCTGAAGAAGATAAGTACCCTAAAAGAAAGAAAGTAAGAACAAGAGAAAATAAGTGAAGCAATTTCACTTCAAAGACAAGTAAATAATGCATATGAAGATATGAGAAGAGGTGGGATGTGAAGGCAAATCCACATCCCAAACAACTTAACATAAGCCCCTGAAATGTTAGTATGAATGCATAAGATGTAAGGAAAAAGGAAATAAAGCAAAATAGAAGTGCAATGACCAAAACCAGAAGTGTAAAAATGATGTAAATATGTTATGGGATGATGCAAAGACATACATGATGCATATGGATGATCATACAAAAGATGGAATGCAAAAGAAGCATGTAAGAAGCTTAGAAACACATGGATGTTCATGAAATGTAATGAATGCAAAGCATACTAAATGAATGAAGAAATGATCAAGAAATGTTCAATAATGTCTTAAGATGTCTAAGATGTCATACAAATGATTGAAATGGCATGGCAAGTTCGTATGATTGAGATGTGCAAAGAGAATGCAAATGAACATGACAAATTAGGGTTTTATGAATGTGTAAGATGCAAATGAGCAAAACAGAAGCATACATCATGATAAAAAATTGAAATTGAACTCAAACAAACCCTAAAAATATACAAGATCACTCCCCAAAGGTGAAGGTCAGAAGCTAAACCTAGGCCAAGATATGAATTTCCTAAGTTAGTTAGGGTTTTTTGGTGATTCTAAAGGAAAAATGCAAATCAATTTGAAAATACAATGCAAAATTATGAGATAAATAACCTAGATACTAGGTGCAATTTGTGAATGAATGCAAAAAGAACCAAGTTCAAACTCATCATGGTTGATCAAAAAAGATTTTTCAAAGTTAGGGTTAGAAAAATGGAATTTTATGAACCCTAATTCAAAGGAAATTATGAAAATATGATCAAACCTAAAAATAAATTTGTGTTGTGAGTTTGTAAATGTTTCTAAATGTATGAGAATGCTTCATGAATTTTTTTGTGATTTTTAAATACCTAAATGTATTTTAAATTAATTAAAATCAATTAATTAATTAAATAAAACATTTAATTGATTTAAAAATACTTTTTTAATGCAAAAATTAAAAATGAAAATGTTTTTGAGTTAAGAAAACTATTTAAAGTAAAAATGCAGAAAATATGATTTTAAAAATGTTTTTTTGCTATTTTTAATAATTATGTGAAAGAAATGAAATAAAATGAAATAAAAATGAAAGAAAATAAAAGTAAGCAAGATCCATGGTCCATATTCAAAGTGGGGTTGACTGCGCGCAAGTTTGGATGGTCAGGATGGAATCTGGCTAATTAAAATTAATTAAATTAATTAAATGGATTAGTGTTTAAGTAAGTTGATCTGGGCCGTCCACACACGCGGGAAGCAAAATCCAATGGCCTAAATTCAAACTAGCCTAATTAATACAGGATTAGCCCTAATGACTCTCAGGTGGCCGGAGAAGACCTCCGGTCATCTTCTCCGGCGCACTATCTCATCGGAAATGCTCAAAACACTACCCCAAGCCCCCAAAACCTCCAAAATGAATCATCTAACATCCCTAAACAAGAATCCAGTCTCAAAACTCATTTATCATGCATCAAAATCAAGAATCGAACAAGAACATATTTAGGTTAAAAATTTCAAAACAACAATACATCCTTGTTTCTCAACCATTTTCAAAAATACAAAGCACATAATGATCAGTGGAGCATTCTCTTTCACATTGAAACTTAAAATAGGAATTCTGGAAAAAAAAGTTCTTGGTGACTACCTGAGATGAAGCTTTGCAGTTTTGAGCTTTCTGGACCTCTCCTTGATGCTAATCCACTCCAATGATCACCTTGATGCTTCTGGAAAGCTTAGAACAGGTTTATGATGGCTGGATTGTGATGTTTGGTTCTGATAACTCAGAAATCGTATTTGTGTTGTGGAGTGTTTCAGGCCATTGTAATGGTTAATTTGTGTTCTATAAGGTATATGGAGATGATTGGTGAAGGAAGTTTTGAGTTTTGATGGATGTGTTGAGAGATTCGAAGGAATGGAAGTTTTGGGGATTTTTGGCAATCTGAGCTTATGGCTTGATTCAGGCTTGTGTGATATATGTTTTGTGTTGCTTGAGGTTTGTATAATGTGTTGTGATTGGTCAGAAAGTTGGTAGTGGCACAACTTGATTGGTATGGCTTGTTTTGCAAAAAAGTCAAAAGTTTGTACCACAAGCATGGGCTCGGGTCAGAGGAAATCTAAAGGGTGGATTGGCCTCAGCTGAGTTTGTGGAGGACCCTTGGATCAGATTACATGAGCTAGAGCACTTGGATCAAAAGATATCATATGTTTTGCAAATTTCCCTCTTTGAAATTTCTTGAAGTGCAAGGCATGAAATCTTGTGATTCTTGGCACAATTTTGATCAAGGAAAGTTTCATAATCATGTAAAGAAGCTTATAGGTCATTAGAAGTCTTGAAACTTGATTTTGCAAAAATCCCTCTTTGGCACATACTTGAAAATTACAAGATTTTTCCCAACTTTGAAACATCATATCTTGAGTTCTTGGATGAATCAAGAGGAGTTCTTGTACTTTTTGAAAATGGGAAGATCCAATCTACAACTTTCATGTTTAAGGATTTTTCATTTGAAGCATTTTTGATCAAGAAAGAGGAGGTTGAAAATCTTTCCCAAAATGGAAAGTTTCCATTACAAGTCATGTCCAAAAATGGAAAGTTTGCAAATGGCTTGAAATTCTTCAATAATGTGAACTTCTAACCACTTATAAATCAAATAACGATCATAGAACCTCAAATTGATGAAAATGACCCTTTGGTACCATTGGTGGTGGCCTCACATGCCCTGATTCTGACTTTTCTTGCACAATAAGTTACCAGTTGATCAGATGACTTCCACAATGATTATCTTCATCAACTTTGGTACACATGCTCCTTATAACATATTGATCACACTAAATTTCACCGTGTTTCTGACTCCGATTTCGCATGCATTCTTAGCTTTTATTGTTATTTTGTTATGTTATTACTTTTTTTTCTTATGTTTTCAGGTTTTTTTAGTAATCGGGGCTTGAATCGAGAAAAGGAGCGAAAAAGGAGTGGAAACGGACGAAAACCTAGAAATTCAGCGTTTTGCACTTACGGCACCCACCGTGGCGGGTGCCATGGGGTTAGCCATGACGTGGCCACGTCTCAAGACCACTCCACAACTGCCGAGACCCACGATCCCCACTCTCTCATCCCCTATCCGCACCATGGCGGGCGCCATAGGCCTGTGGCGGGCGCCACAAGGCAAAATTCAGTTCCCTCCACTTTTTAGTGGAGGGGCATCCCGGTCTTTTCATGCTTTTAGTTTTCCTATAAATAGGACTTTAGTTTTTCGTTTTTCATCATCCAAAATTAGATTTCTCTAGGCATATATCAGTTTCAAAGCAGTTGCCATTCCACATCGGGGTGTTTCTGCAATCGAGTGATCGAGTCTGTAATCTGTCTGTGCGATCGAGTTTTGGAGCACGCTGGAGGAAGTTAATCCTGCCGCCATTTTAATTCCAGTTCGTATTTTACTTTTCTGCATTGCTTTACTTTATTTATTTCCGCATTGTTTTACTTTTGTTTGTTTCTCGCACTGCTTTACTTTCTTTATTATCCGCACTCGCACTTTATTTCGTTTATTTCCCGCACTCGCTTAATTTTCGTTTATTACCCGCACTTGCACTAAATTCCTTTATTTCCCGCACTCGCACTAAATTACTTTATTTCTCGCACTCGCACTAAATTACTTTTATGAAAAATTATAAAAATAATCTTTACTTTATCATGTCTAACTAATTCCATAAAGGTTAGAATGTAAGGATCGTAATTGAACCAGTAATCCGTATAATTGTTCGTGGAAACACTTAAGGGCAATTTTATCTTTCAATCTAATTGTTTTTAACTATTTCAAAAACAGCCAAAAGCGCTTTGTCTAGTTCATTAGGAGTTTTTAGATTAAAAAGAAAAGAGATTTTAAAACGATTTTCGGACGCGTTATGAAGTTTAGAGTCTGGTTCATGAGAACCTCTTTTTGCTAAGAAATCCAGGTTAAAATACTTTTCAACTTAGTTAAGATACTACATTTCTTAAAAATAGGTTTACTACTCTAACGCAGTACGCACCTTTTTATCTGTGACAATAGGAGGGGTTGATTAGAGAGTACAACTCGGTTCTGAATACGCGAAAGCGACAGTTCCTGTTAAATTAGTTCTTTTCAAAGGAGAAAACATTGCCCATAAGTAGTTCCATTAACAAGTACTGGATTATCATTGATTACGTGAATTACATTCGAGCCTGTCTTTTATTTATTATTTAAAATTATCATTTTATTTACCATTGCATCCTTACTAAAACCCTTATATTTAGTTGCCTTAGATACACACCATAACAACAGGTACGATAGGTTGACACTTGGTCTCTGTGGATTCGACAATCTTTTATATTACTCTGACGTGTTCGTACACTTGCGAAAAACACGCATCAAGTTTTTGGCGCCGTTGCCGGGGACCAATTTCGTCAAATTTCATTACCCTGTAGTTATACCGTTTAGACTAAGGTTGTTACCCACCGGTCAATGCGAAAGACTCGCAGTGCCGGAAGTTTAGTAGACCCTCTAGCTGAACCTGAACGTTACGCTCGCGCACGTTTATGTTTCCATAGGAATAGGAAAGCTATGGCCGAAGATCAAAACCGAAGACCTCTTATGGACTTCGCCCAACCATCAAACGAGGAACCTAGTTCCAGTATAGTAAACCCCGCTATCCCAGCCAATAATTTTGAACTTAAACCATCCCTGTTGCAATTAGTGCAACAGAGACAATTCGCAGGTCTCGCTACTGATAACCCGAACCAACATTTAAAAAACTTTCTTCAGTTAGCAGACACCTTTAAAACCAATGGAGCTTCTCCTGAGGCGATACACTTAAGATTATTTCCCTTTTCCCTCAGAGATAAAGCTCTATCATGGTTAGATTCCCTTCCACCCAATTCAATAACAACTTGGGAT
The DNA here is from genome assembly GCA_963966055.1 of Lathyrus aphaca. Taxonomy (NCBI): domain Eukaryota; kingdom Viridiplantae; phylum Streptophyta; class Magnoliopsida; order Fabales; family Fabaceae; genus Lathyrus; species Lathyrus aphaca. The sequence continues at coordinate 513,240,389 of OZ014519.1, read as the reverse complement.
GACCTTAGGAAAGTTTTCCTTGCTAGATATTTTCCCCCAAGCAAGACCGCTCTTCTTCGAAACCTAATAACTAGATTTACCCAACACCAAGGAGAGTCGTTGTTCGAAGCCTGGGAGAGATATAAAGAACTATTGAGAGCATGCCCACATCATGGCTTAGAGAATTGGCTAATCATCCAAACCTTCTATAATGGACTTCATTATAACACTAAGATGACCATCGACGCTGCCGCTGGTGGCGCACTGATGAACAAACCTTACCCTGAAGCTAGTGCCCTTATCGAGGATATGGCCCAAAACCATCAATCATGGGGAGTAGAACGAGCGATAGTGGAAAAGAAGGAAGCCCAAGGAGGAATACATGAGCTAAGCTCTATAGACATGATGCAGGCTAAAATGGACGCGTTGGCCCTTAGAGTCGAACATATGTGTACAACTCCGAATACTGTAGCCGCAGTTTCGCCGAATTGTGAGATATGTGGAACGCAAGGACACCAATCCGCCGAATGCAATCTGTTGAATGAGACCAACACTGAGCAAGTAAACTATACCCAAGGGAACCCATTTTCAAACACATATAACCCTGGATGGAGGAATCACCCAAACTTCTCCTACAAAAATAATAACCCTATTCAAAATACCGCACCTCCGAGACAACAAGGTTACCAAGCCCCAAGAACAAATCAACCTATGCAACCTGTACCACCAAGTCCGAGCTTTGATGAAGTTGTAAAAAGTTTTATCACTGCTCAAGCAAAACAAAACAAAGAGTTCATGAACCAAAACGTCCATGTTAACGAACTAATTACCCAGTTAGGAACCAAGGTTGATCAAATTATTACTCATAATAAGATGCTTGAAACCCAGATCTCTCAGGTAGCGTTAAACCAAGCCCCACAGACTACACCTGGAGGACAGTTCCCTGGACAACCTCAATAAAACCCGAAAGGGCAAGCAAATGCCATTACTCTACGAAGTGGAACCGCTTATAAGGAACCTTTAAACCCTAGATTAAGTGAGCCCGAAACTTCTGAGAGGAATGAGGAGAAGGAACCAGAGAAGCCTGAAACCCCGGAAAGTCAAGAAAAAGGAGAAGAACCTAAAAATAAAACCTATGTGCCACCACCGCCATACAAACCACCAATTCCTTACCCTCAAAGATTAAAGAAAACCCAAATCGATAATCAATATCAAAAATTCGTTAAGGTTATAGAAAAACTTCACGTAGAAATCCCCTTTACAGAAGCCATCACCCAAATACCTTCTTACGCTAAGTTTCTCAAAGACATACTTACAAATAAACGTAGACTTGAAGATCCGAAACCCGTGGAATGTAATTCTATTTCCGAAAATAGGTTAGCAAAGAAAGATAAAGATCCCGAAATTTTTTCCATTCCTTGTATTTTGGGGAATCATGTCATCGAAAAAGCTTTTCTAGACTTAGGAGCTAGTGTAAGCTTAATGCCTTTAGCAGTTTGTGAGAGATTAAACTTAGGAGAATTACAACCTACTAAGATGTCACTTCAATTAGCCGATAGATCCGTTAAATACCCTATAGGCATACTTGAAGACGTCCCTGTTAGGATAGGTCAGCTGTTTATACCTACTGATTTTGTTGTCATGGACATTAAAGAAGATGACGACATACCAATCCTCCTAGGTAGACCGTTCTTATCGACTGCTGGAGCAGTAATAGATGTTAAAAAAGGGAAACTAACTTTTGAGGTAGGTGACGAGAAGATAGAATTTATATTGTCAAAATTTCTTATGGCACCTGTGATAGGAGATGCTTGTTATGCCTTAGATATCATCGAAGAATGCATTAGGGAATTAGAACAAGAAGAAGAAACTGAATCTATAAAATTGCCATCAACCCTTATTTTGGAAGATGACAATTATAAAAAACCCTACATTGATGATAACCTTCACGAATGTTTATCTCTTACCCCAGATCCTATGCCTTGCCCTATGAAACCGACCGTAACACTTAAGGAACTGCCTAAAAACCTGAGATATGAATTTCTCGATGAAGATATTGTCGCTCCCGATAAGTGACACAGGGTCAGATAAGGGTACAGACGCGAACGGTCGGCGAAGGGAACAGTGAGAACACACAGCCGTGAACTCACTGGAGAATGAATAGAGTCGCCAGCTGGGCATTTTTATCCTGGAGGAAAGGCAATGCTGCATAGACCTAGAAAAAGATGGATAAGACGGTCGCGAACCAGAGAGACTGAGAAAGGGGGTTGGTTACAACCTGGGAAGGTATTAGCACCCAGATTGTCCGCCGTACTCGACGGGATCCACGCTTGAAAGATTTGTATTTTAAAGGGGTAGTGTCAGTGCAATCTGTGTACGAAATAGCTGGACAAGATGTACAGGTGTCAGTGTAAAAGAGAGTGAAGTGTATAAATGAAGTGTCAGTGTAAGAAGTGAATGGAATGCTCAAGATCATGAGGCTTAAAAGAATAAGGCTAGAAAGAGGGGGAATATACAGAGACTTTTGTTCGATAACTGTTAAGTTATGCCTACGTATCCTCCCGTGCAATGAGGAAGTCAGAACACCGTAGTTCGACCCAAAGAGACTGAAAGATGAATTGACTTGTGAACTGCTTACTTGCCTATGCTCAAGTGTATGATCTGTCTGGCACAGATGCAAACTGTCTTGCATTAGACGGAAGAAGCGAGCTCTCGTTTATGAGTGAAGGTGATGAGAAAAGAATCCCGAAGGAGACGATTATTGTTTGTTTTTGTGTTTTCAGTCTTTTATTGCTTTTTAAAGTTTGTCATAAGTTAATGAGCTTAAGCCTAAACCAATGGGTTAGTAAACTCATCACATCTGCCCTCTGATTAGGGGTAATGAGAATACCTTAAGTGTGAAGTCAGATTCTCACACTTAATCACCTTTGGTGTAGGATTAATATCATTAACCTACTTGTGATTATTTAGATGTTTTTTATTGTTTTTGTTTAGTGTTGAGTAATGAGGTTAAGCCATAATCAGGGATCTAACAGACTCATTACACCATCCTAATAGAAGGATAATAGATGAGAATGTTTAAGCTGAGGGATGCTCCTCAACTTAATCCATGATTAGGGATTAAACTCATGACAAAACAAGCCTTTGATTAAGTGGATTTTACTTAATGGTGAGATGAAGAAGTGAATTTTATGATTTGTAAGACAACTTGAGGGGGACTTGTCCATTAACACTAGGGTTAGTCCTTCTTAACCAATTAAGGAAGAATTAGAACCCTAATGCAAGGCCCAAGTTACAAGTGTGATGTCTTGATGATTATTAAATGGATTGATTAAAGGAGTTAAACACATTAAGGGTTTAACACTTAGGATTAAAGTTATACATTCCATCCTAAGAGAAGGATGCAGGCATAAACTTAATCACAAAGCCTTAAAGCCTTTAGGGTTTAGTCCCTGATTATGAGATGAGAAGAGAAGACTCAAAAGGGACACAAAGGTAAAACTAAGAGGGGAGACTAATCAAAACCCTAATCATTGTCATGCTTGGTTGTCCCTAAGGTTTGTGAGGTTTGCAAGAACAATCTTCAATGGAACCACCAGGAAGCAGATGAAAGGATCAAGAGAAGCAAAGCAACTTGCTTCATTCAAGAAGTCAAGTCACTTGAAGAAAGAAAGTGGGAGGAAGAAGAATGAGCAAGCTCAATCTCAAACACAAAGAAAAATGCAGCAATGGATGCAAGAGAGTGATGAAGAGAAAGTTATGAGAAGTGAAGGCAAATTCACTTCTCAAAGTTACTTACCACCTGAAAGGTTAGAAAAGAAATGCAATGCAATGCAAAATGAGATGAAATGGTATGATGAGAAACAAAACCAGAAGCATGTATGTGATGTTAATGATGCTATTAGATGCTACAAACATGAGGCAGCACATGGAAATGATCATACAAGCTCATGGATGCAAATGAAGCAAGTTAGGAACCATGAAAACACATGAAAAGTTATGATGTGCACATGGCATACAACATGGCAAATACATGATGCAATGATCAAATATGCTTTCTACATGTCTCATGATGCCAAATGAATCACATGAATGCTTGAAATGTCATGGCAAGTCATGTTAAGCAAGAGAATGCAAGAAGGATGCAAGAGAAAGCCCAAATTAGGGTTTATGAAACAAACACCAAACAAAACTCAAAAACAGAAGCAAACCCTAAGATAAAAAAATGGAAAATGCCATACTAAGAAACCCTAAACCTATACTAAACCAAAGTCCAAAGGGGAGGTCTCAACTCTTAACCAAACTCAAGTTATGATTTTTCTAAGTTATTAGGGTTTTTAGGGTTCCTAAACAAAAGAAATACCAAACAAATGAAAAATGCAAGATCAAATCATGGCCATTTAATCCTAGAAACTACATGCTAAACACAAAACAATGCAAAAAGAATCAATGTCCAACTCTTCTCAAATAGGCAGAAATGATTTTTTGAACTTATGATCAAGATAATGCACAAAAAATGATTTAATTCAATGAAAAATTCTTAAAATGCATCAAGATCAAAAAAGAAATTTGGTTTGAAGGTTGGACAATGTTTCTAAATGTCTTAGAACATTTCATGAATTTTTTGGTGATTTTTAAATACCTAAAAGTATTTTTAATTAATTAATTCTCATTAATTAATTAAAAAGAAACTTTTAAATATTTAAAAATACTTTTTTTAATGCTAAAAATAAAAATAAAAATATTTTTGGGTCTTAAAAATTAATAAAACTTTTATGAAAAAGTTTCATAATTTTTATGATTTTAAAATATTTTAAATAAATTGTGCAATTTAAATGAAATAAATATGAATAAAAATTAAAAGAAAATGAAAGTAAACAGATTGGATGGCCAGGATTGCTCCAGGGTTTAAACGTGTTGACTGGCGCGTAATCCTGTGGCTGTGATTCAAAGCTGAATTAATCTTAATTAAATAAATTAATTAAAGTGATTAGGGCTAATGAACAGATCCTGGCCATCAAAAAGGGTGGGAAGTCAAACATTCAACGCGCATCAACGGCCAAAATTCAAACGAGCATTAATTATGGGATTAAGCCCTAAATACATTCAGGTGGCCGGAGAAGACTTCCGGTCGTCTTCTCCGGCCAGCTCTCACCTGAGAATCACCCAACTTCCTCTAAACGTTACAAAAATGAAATCTAAGACCAAGGAAATGATCCTTATCCTCTCACGAACCAAACCCCTCTCTCAAAACAAATTTAAAGTTCCTAAATCAACTGAATCGAAGCAAACAATTTCTAGGGTTCGTGAGCTTCAAACACAAATTAAATGCTCAAAACAAAACCATTTCAAAAACTAAAGGTACCAGAATGATCAGTGCATCATGAGGAACAAGTTTGTAACATAAAAAACCATTTCTGGAAAAATTAATTTCGAGCTACCTGAGATTTGGAGCTTTCAGTTTAGGAACTTTCTGGCCACTTCCTTTGATGCAAGCTGCTCTACTTGATCCCCCAAATGTGTTTGAATGCTCAAAATGAGTTTGTGTTGGCTGGAGAAGGAGATTCGAATGGAACTGCTTCAGTTCAGTCAACAATGGCCATGATGATTTTGGCACTTTCAGGCTGTGAAAAGGAGTTGTTTGTGATCTATGAAGTGTGTTGAGAAAGTTTGTGGTGTTGGTTGGTGTGTTTGTGGCTTGTGGAGAGAGATTCGATAGAATCTGCCGCTTGAGGTGAATAATGGCAGTGGAGTTTTCAGGCTTGATTTAGGCTTGAGCTTTGGTGGTTTCTTGTCTATGAGATGTGGTGAGTTGAATGATGATGAGAGTTTGAGTGTTTTATGGCTGTGGACAGAATTTCGAAGGAACTTGCAATGAGGTGAGTTTTTGTGAATGTCATGAGTGTGTGTGTTTCAGCCTTGGCTTGTGTTATGTTCAACTTGCAAATTGAAATCATAAACAATTCTGATTGGCTGGCTGATGTGACTTGTGCTTTATGGATTGGTAGATCACTTTTTGCTCAAAAACCACTTTTGTGTAAGATAGGGCATGGCTCCAAATCTAGGCAAGGACAAAGCATGGCTGGCGCAGCAAAAGGTGAGGGAGAGGCTAGCCAAAGTCAGCTTCCAATGTCATAAGTTGTAGGAAGTGAAATGAGTGGTTTTTGCAAGTTGGCTAGCTTTTGGTTCACATGTGAAAAATTCAAGTTACATGAACTAAACCATGGGCAAACTTGATCAAAAATCTGATTTTATGACTTAGGGAAATGTTTGTGTAATGGTTTGTAGTGAACTAGAGGCTGCAATGTGTTTTGATCCAAGACTTTGCAAAATTTCCACTTGGTGCATAACTTGAAAATAAGTGATTTTTGGCAACTTTGCATGGTCATAACTTTTGATCCAAGAAGAATTTGATCATGTTCTTGTACTTTTTGAAAAGGGAAAGATGAGATCTACAACTTTCATGACCAAAGTTTTTCCATTTGAAGCCTTTTTGGATCATAAATCAAGGCTTGAAAATTGACCTAAAATGGTGCATTCTTGAAAAGTCAACTATGCCCAAAAAGTCAACATTTGCAAAAACTCCAAATTCTTGATTTTTATGAACTTCAACCTTCTTCCATGATCAAATAAAGATCATATACACTCAAAATGATGAAGATCACCCATTGGTTGGGTCATTGGGGGCCTCAGATGCCCTGATTTTGCACTGACTTGTCTGAAAAGTCAACTCTTGATCAGATGACTTCCCCATGGAATTTCTTCATGAAAATTGATATGCACACTCCCTATACCATATAGAGATCAATGGAAACAAGAATGACCAAAAAATTTGGAGTTATGGCCTCTGAAACCAAAACCCTAATTTTCAGTCAACTGTGCAGTTCATCCTGGCTCTGCATCCACTCAAACCCTAGTTCTTGTGATTCCTCTGCAATTTGGACTTTGTGAGGATGTAACATGATACAAGAACACACATGGACCTCTTTGAGTTGGTTGGTGGCCTTTGGAATGGCTCAAGAAGCATTGGGATTGCTCAGATCACAAACCCTAAGTGCAGATGACTTAGAAGTTATGCAGTGAATCAAAAATGTACTATGAGATGATATGATGGTGTATATGCATATGAGATGATCACAAGCCATGTGTGAATGGGTGAGGGCAAATTTGGGGTGCTTACAGCTGCCCCTATTCAAGCATGAGTTAGCTGTGCAGGTTGTAAGCGATGGCTTAACAGGCAAACAAGATAACTTGTGGTTGAATACCAAAGACAGTCCAAAATTTGCACTCACAGAAATGAAGAAGAAAAGGGATATAGATTGTGACAGCAAATAACGTATATTGTAAAGTGGGACGACGGAGGACGACCGTCGAGCAGGGACGACTGCTGGGTAAATAGCAATGACGGGGACGGCCGACATGCTGGGGGATAAAAGGTAAAGCTAAGACGGGGACGGCCGACTAGCTGGGGAAATAAGATATTACGATGGGGACGGCCACCAAGGTAAAGCTGTAGAATTCTCTGGGAGTTAATGAAACATGATGGGGACGGCCATCAAGTTCACAAAGGTAAAGTAACCAACGATGGGGACGACCATCGGGTTAAAAGGAAAAGGGACCACGACGGGGACGGCCATCGGGTTAATAAACGAAATAAACAGATGATGAGGTACGGTCATCAAAGGTGAAGGACGATCACCTAGCAGGGGACGGCTGCTCTGTTGGGGATAAAAAGGTAAATATGATGGGGACGGCCATCAAAGGTGGAGGGCGACCACCTGGCAGGGTACGGCTGCCGAAAATATCAACGATGGGGACGGCCATCGGATAGAAAAGGTCAACGATGGGGACGGCCATCGGACGAGCATGATGGAGGACGACCATCAAGAAGTGGAGGACGACCACTCAGCAGGGTAAGGCTGCTCTCAGGGTTTCTCATAACACAGGACGAGTGTTAGATAACCAAAATCAACAATGGGGACGGCCATTGGATAAAGTGATGAAGGACGATCATCAAAAGGTGGAGGACGACCACCTAGCAGGGGACGGCTGCTAAAAACAACGATGGGGACGGCCATCGGATGAGCATGATGGTGGACGACCATCAAGAAGTGGAGGACGACCACTCAGCAGGGGACGGCTGCTCTCAGGGTTTATCATAACTCAGGACGAGTGTTAGATAAAAAAGAAAAATGCTTTGTTGGTGATCTACTGGGGAATAGTAAACACGTACGAGTGTTTATATCCAAGAAACAAAAGGGTATATGTGTTCGGTATTGTGTATAGATTAAAGATGCGGACGAGCATCCTTAAGACCATGATACGGACGAGTATCATTTAGAAACAAACTGACACATGTTCAGAGATGATGACACGGACGAGTATCAACTGGTTAACAAAGAACACGGACGAGTGTTACATCTGAAAGAAACCTTCTGGGGAATAGTAGACACAGGCGAGTATCTATATTCGAGAAGACACAAGTGTTTGACACAGTGTATGGATTAAAGACGCGAACGAGCATCCTTAAGACTATGATACATACTAGTATCATGTAGAAACAAACATTAGACGCAATGTTCTGAGATGATGGTACGGACGAGTACCAACTGGTTAACAAAGAACAAGGACTATCGTCGAATCTGTGAGTGATATGAGTGATGATGTATACAAAATACGGACGAGTATCTGTATAGGTGTACCAATGAGTAGTGAGTATTGTATATGAGTGTTTATCTGCTAGGGGGAGTCACACGGACGAGTGTCGAAGAGAAAAGTATAATATTAACAAGTATGTGGGTGATAGAGGTGTAAGCGACTGCGCTGGGGATATGACACGGACGGGTGTCAAGAAAAAGTATATATATGAGTATAGGCGACCACGCTGGGGATATGACACGGACGAGTATCAAAAGGTGTACATGATGGTGTTGGTGATTTGAGAGGCAACTGCTTTTGCTGGGACCCTGGTGGGGATTTTTCTGTATAAATTCTGTATACCGACAGGTTGTCATTATTTACAGGTGTTCGATTCACAGCATGACTTATGATTATGCTATGTATTTGATTTTTGCCGTAATGCTCCGCATTAGACGGAATGCTACGCTCTGAGGGTATAACATGATGCGAATGCTATGATTATGCAAAGAGGCACAGATCCGGGATTCGGATCCCGTTGCTGCAAAGATTTCTGGTTGATCTGCTTTGAAGTGAACATCCCAGCTGGGGATGAGATCATTGGTAAATCTAATGATGTATCTGCTTGGGGATATAGGTCACTGATTGACATATCCTTATCATACGGGGACCCAGCTGGGGTTTGTAGAAGCTTCCCCCCTCTCTGTTGCGATTCCTTCGTGCGTTGCTCTTCTGAATAGAGGCCTGAAGCTCTATGGGGAGATGATGAGAGGTAGACCGGCTGGGGAGAGCAATGGGAAGCAACTCAGCTGGGGATAGAGCATTTCGGATGCTGATATCCTTTTGTTGATTCACCAACTCGCTGAGTTATACCTTGCATGCCCCAAGTTGCGTTCTGGACACCTGCAATCCTGCAAAGATAAAGAAACATACGAAAGGTCCCGAGGTATCCTTTACTGGATTCCGCCATAGGAGTTAAGTGCCTTCGAGAGTAAGTAATATTCCTTGCAAGCATGTGCTTTGTTTTTTTTTTTTTTTTTTTTTTTTTTTTTTTTTTTTTTTTTTTTTTTTTTTTTTAGAAAGGCATCTGTACTTATGCAATTGCATTTTTAGAGATATCAGACAACTCTTTGCAAAACATAAATGTAAAAGACGAGACATGACTGAAAAATCTGATTTTATTAATTCATGTGCCCTGAATTGGCAAGATACAGTCAAAGAAACATATCTCCTGAAATGAGGAGATTGTTACAAATTGAGAAACAAAGTGTTGGCAGTGTTGATGACGCTTTGAGGAGCTTCCTCTCCTGCTATGACTCGTATGACAATGACGTTCTTCTCGTCTTGCTTTCTGGAGAAAGTTGATTCTGATCGGAGCTTGATTCTGTCAAAACTTTCCAAGCTGTAAGTGATACGGACGAATTCAGAGTGCAGTTGTTCGCTTATTCCCTTATTTTGCATGGATCGCCCTTTCGGGTTTTCAATCCATCGGGATACCCATTTTTGCCTGAGCTGTCCAATGCGGCTTTTCAGCTCAGCGGGTGTACATTTTTTATTTATTTCCCTTATTTTTGCTCGAGTCTTTTATTCTGTTTTTGACTCGCCGGGATGCCCTATTTTTGCCCGGACTTACATTCTGTTTTTATGTCCAGCGGGTCATTTTACACGAAGTATTTTTTAACTGCATCTGAATTCACAGGGGATGGAAAATCTTCACCATCCATGGTGCTGAGCATCAGTGCTCCACCAGAGAAAACTTTCTTGACGACGAATGGTCCTTCGTAATTTGGAGTCCATTTGCCCCTGTGGTCTGTATGAGGAGGGAGGATTCTTTTCAGCACAAGATCTCCCACTTGGTACTCTCGATGCCTGACTTTCTGATCGAAGGCCCTCTTCATTCTCTTCTGATATAACTGCCCATGGCAGATTGCAGCCAATCTCTTCTCTTCGATCAGACTCAGTTGCTCGTATCGGGACCGAACCCATTCTGCTTCACTCAGTTTGACATCCATTAATACCCGCAGCGAGGGTAACTCAACTTCAACTGGTAGGACTGCTTCCATACCATACACAAGCTGATACGGTGTTGCCCCAGTGGATGTCCTGATTGATGTGCGGTACCCATGCAAGGCAAACGGTAGCATTTCATGCCAGTCTTTGTAGGTGATTACCATCTTCTGCACAATCTTCTTGATATTCTTATTTGCCGCCTCGACAACGCCGTTCATCTTTGGCCTGTAAGGAGAAGAATTGTGATGTTGGATCTTGAAGTCCCGGCACAGCTCTGCCATCATTTTGTTGTTTAGATTGGAACCATTATCAGTAATGATTCGCTCGGGCACTCCATACCGACAGATGATATCTCTCTTCAGAAATCTGGCTACCACTTGCCTTGTGACGTTTGCATAGGAGGCTGCTTCAACCCACTTGGTAAAATAGTCAATGGCGACCAGGATGAATCTGTGGCCATTTGAAGCAGTTGGCTCAATCTTGCCAATCATATCAATACCCCACATGGCAAAGGGCCATGGTGAAGACATGATGTTCAAAGGATTGGGAGGCACATGCACCTTATCTGCATAGATCTGGCATTTGTGGCATTTTCTGGCGTAAGCACAACAGTCTGCATCCATTGTGATCCAGTAATAGCCTGATCTCAACAACTTCTTAGCCATGGCATGCCCTCCGGCATGGGTACCAAAAGAGCCTTCATGCACTTCATGCATCAGCAAATCTGCTTCCGTCTTGTCAACACATCTGAGGAGTACCGTGTCAAAGTTCCTCTTGTATAAAGACCCATCAGCATTCAGGAAGAAACTACCAGCAAGCCTTCTCAAAGTCTTCTTATCATTGGAAGATGCCCCAGGTGGGTATGTCTGATCCTCCAAGAAGCACTTAATGTCATGGAACCAAGGCTTATCATCCTTGACAACATCTGCTGCAAATACATATGCCGGTCTATCAAGTCTTGACACTGAAATCTGAGGTACAAAGTTAGCAGCTTGAACTTTGATCATGGATGAAATGGTGGCAAGAGCATCTGCAAACTGATTCTCGTCCCGAGGGATATACTCAAGCTTGACTGTTGTGAAGAAAGTCAATAGCCTCCTCGTATAATCCCTATAAGGTATCAGATGATCTTGGTGGGTGTACCATTTTCCGTTGGTTTGATTGACTACCAAAGCTGAATCTCCGAATACGGTCAATGTCTTGATCCTGAGGTCGATGGCTTCCTCAAGACCCATAATGCAAGCTTCGTATTCAGCTTCGTTGTTAGTGCAGTTGAAAGTGAGTTTTGCCGAGAAAGGCATGTGAACTCCTTTAGGTGTAATGAGTACTGCACCAACACCACGACCATTCACGTTAACAGCCCCGTCAAACATCATAGTCCATTCTTCTTCCGGGTTGGGCCCTTCGGTGTGAATAGGCTCTTCATGGTCTTTTGCTTTAATGAACATGATGTCTTCATCAGGGAAGTCAAACCTCATAGGCTGGTAGTCATCAATGGGTTGCTCAGCAAGATATTCAGATAGTACACTGCCCTTGATGGCTTTCTGAGATGTGTACTGTATGTCGTATTCTGTGAGAATCATCTGCCATCTTGCAACCCGTCCGGTAAGAGCTGGCTTCTCGAAAATGTACTTAACTGGATCCATTTTTGAGATTAATAAGGTAGTGTGGGTCAACATATACTGCCTTAGTCGGCGAGCAGCCCACGCTAAAGCACAGCAAGTTTTCTCGAGCAGTGAATAACGTTGTTCACAGTCGGTAAACTTTTTGCTTAGGTAGTAAATTGCATACTCTTTTCGACCAGACTCGTCATGCTGGCCCAGCACACACCCCATTGAATCTTCTAATACTGTCAAGTACATGATTAGAGGTCTTCCTTCAACTGGAGGCACAAGGATATGAGGTTCTTGCAGATATTCTTTGATCTTGTCAAAAGCCCTTTGGCAATCTTCGTCCCACCTGACCGTTTGTTCCTTTCTTAACAGCTTGAACAAGGGCTCGCAGGTTGCTGTGAGGTGAGATATGAACCGTGAAATGTAGTTCAATCTACCCAAGAACCCTCGAACTTCTTTCTCAGTTTTCGGTGCAGGCATCTCTTGGATGGCCTTGACTTTATCAGGGTCAACCTCAATCCCTTTCTCGCTTACAATAAAGCCCAGCAGTTTACCGGATCGCACCCCGAATGTGCATTTGTTGGGGTTCAGCTTCAGTTGATACTTTCTCAGACGCTTGAACAACTTCAGCAGATTCACCAGATGGTCTTCCTCTGTAAGGGACTTGGTAATCATGTCATCCACATAACACTCGATTTCCTTATGGATCATATCGTGGAATAATGTTACCATAGCCCGTTGATAAGTTGCACCCGCATTCTTAAGCCCAAATGGCATTACTTTGTAGCAGAACGTGCCCCAAGGTGTAATGAATGTTGTCTTCTCCATGTCTTCAGGTGACATCTTGATCTGGTTATATCCTGAAAACCCATCCATGAAGGAGAATACCGAGAACTGAGCCGTATTATCAACCAATACGTCAATGTGAGGTAATGGGAAATCATCTTTCGGGCTGGCCCTATTCAGATCCCGGTAATCAACACACATTCTTACCTTACCGTCCTTCTTTGGCACAGGTACTATGTTAGCAACCCACGGCGGGTAACTTGTCACAACAAGGAATCCGGCATCCCATTGCTTTTGTACCTCCTCTTTGATCTTCATAGCCATGTCTGGACGAGTACGGCGCAGCTTTTGTTTGACTGGAGGGCACTCTTCTCTCAAAGGCAACTTGTGCACAACAATATCGGTATCCAACCCTGGCATGTCTTGATACGACCAAGCAAATACATCCACATACTCTTGAAGTAGATCTATCAGTTGCTTCTTCACTGAGTCTTGCAGGCAGGCCCCGATCTTGACTTCTTTCACATTTTCCTCTGTACCAAGATTGATCACTTCAACCTCCTCCTGGTGAGGGGTAATGACCCTTTCCTCTTGTCTTAACAACCTGGCTAGTTCTTCAGGAAGCTCGTATTCTTCTTCAACCCCTTCTTCAGCTTGATTGATCGGATTGTCAAAGTCATACGATGTCATAGCCGTGCTGTTGTTGGTGCTGTCAGGAAGGCACTCTCTGCAAGGGTTTAATTGGTTCATTTTAGTGATCTGATTTTAGTCTTATTTAGAAAAGTGAAATGAAGTTGTCATTTTGAAAAACACTGCCATTTATTTTTGTACAAAAAGAAAAATGGAAAAACAGTGAACATAAAAGAAAAAGACTTGTTTGCAAAAAGATCGTCTGATATTTCATTATTTTAATCTCGTTTGCACAAAAGTACAGATGGCCCTGATTACAAAATGAGTCTTGTCATCTTGGGCAAGATGCAAGACTTTGATGCATGCTTATAAAAAATACAGGAAATAATAATTACTCTGCTCGAGTAACACTTATAATTCCCTGGGAAGACCAGTTCGAGACACTGCTCCCCGGGATCTTCGGACGAATCCAATTCTCCAGGTTGCGCTCCTCTTCCAGCTCGTCTTCCAGACAGTTGATAGCATCGGGGGTAAGCATTCCCCCACTGACAAAACCAGGCTCTCCAGCAGCCTTCACTAGATGTTGAGTTGGTCTGTAACCCAACCCAAATTTGTCCTTCTTCTCCTCCACAGCTAATACCTTGCCCCAGCCTAGGGCAGTTCCTTCTTCAACAACCTTCCGGGCTTGTTGGTAAGACGACATGGAGATACCTGACACAGCAGATGCTTCATTGACGTTCAAGGCCTCAAAACCTTGGCTCATTGTTTCATGGATCTCTCCATCCATCTCAATGTACTTGTAGGTAGCCAGATGGCTAACAAAGATATCCTCTTCCCCACAGATTGTGACAACTTGACCTTCCCACTCAAATTTTAACTTTTGGTGAAGGGTAGACGTTATTGCGCCGGCGGCGTGAATCCAGGGTCTACCCAACAAACAGCTGTAGGCGGGCTGAATGTCCATCACATAAAAGATAGTTTTAAAGGTCTGCGGGCCAATTGTCACGGGCAGCTCAATCTCTCCCAGAACCGATCTCTTCGAACCATCAAAGGCTCTTACTACCAGGTTGCTGGGTCTCAATGCCAATCCATCGTATTCAAGCTTCACCAGAGCCTTCTTTGGTAAGACATTCAGGGAAGAACCTGTGTCCACCAGCACATGAGAAAGGACATCTCCTTTGCACTCCAGGGTTATGTGCAAGGCTTTGTTGTGGTTGCGGCCATCCGCTGTCAAGTCAGAATTGGTAAACCCTAGCCCATTGCTAGCAGTAACGTTTCCAACCACGGTTTCCAATTGGTTGACAGTAATCTCCTCAGGCACGTAAGCTGCGTGCAGGACTTTAAGTAGTGCATTCCGATGGGCTTCGGAGCACATAAGCAGCGAGAGGATAGAGATTTTGGATGGCGTCTGGTGAAGCTGATCCACAATTTTATAATCACTCTTTTTGATGATTCGCATAAACTCATCAACTTCCTGATCGAATGGAGTTTTCAGGGCTTCTTTGGCAGCTGGGTCTTCCTGCACCGGGCCTTTACCCTTTGCCTTGGCAGCAGCTCCTGCTTCGGCAGTAGGTTTTTGAGCAAAGAGACGTCCGCTTCGCGTGAAGCCTCCGCCTCCCCCTACATTATCTACTTGTGGTGCAGGTGTTGATGTTTCAAGAGTGATTCTTTTTCCTTCGCAGTATACGTCAGAGCCATAGTGCCAAGGGATGGCCCTATTGCTTTCATATGGTACTGGTCCAGGCACCGTGACAGTGACTGGACTGATTGCTGCTGCTGAAGGGACTGTAATTGTTTGTGGATCATAGAAGATTGTAACTGGTGCTCTGGTGGGAGCAGCACCTTCTGAATGGTAGGCGGAATTATTTTCAGGATCATAGAATATGGTAACAGTAGAGACATCTTCATGATTGATTGCTGGTGTTGTAGGAGGTTCTGTTGGAAGGACTGTTGTTGTTGCTGATGGAGAGTCGAAATGGAATGAAGCTGAAGTTGTAGCAGGAGAAACTGTTGAAAACTGATCATTTGGAAGGACTGATGAAGTACTTGTTGATGCTGCTGATGAATTGTCGGGAACAATAGTTGTTGCATTTGTAGGAGGATCTGAAACCGTTGTTGATGAAGTTGTCGGATTTGTCGGGAATGATGTAGTGATCTGTAGTAGGCCACTCTGAATAAGGCTGTCAATGCCATTCCTCAAGTCTTCACACCCATTCCAAGAAATATTGCAGTAGGGGCACCCTAGTTCACACCCCGGAAATATATTGTTTTCACGGAGTTGAGCTTTGATTTCCACCAATGGCGTCCTGATCTGATCCACACTAGTTATCAAATAAGACGGTTGGTCTTCTTCAATAGCATTAATACGGGGACCACCATGGTGTGGCATTGGGTTTTTGTTGACATTGGGCGGAGGCGCAAAATTCAAAGCCTTGGAGTCTACTAAGTCTTGTACCTTCATATGCAGAGCCCTGCATTTTTCTGTACTGTGACCAGGTGCGTTCGAATGAAAAGCACACCTAGCGTTGGAGTC
The DNA here is from genome assembly GCA_963966055.1 of Lathyrus aphaca. Taxonomy (NCBI): domain Eukaryota; kingdom Viridiplantae; phylum Streptophyta; class Magnoliopsida; order Fabales; family Fabaceae; genus Lathyrus; species Lathyrus aphaca. The sequence continues at coordinate 513,224,201 of OZ014519.1, read as the reverse complement.
ATAGTTTCTTGGTAGACTGTTGGGGTCCGGAGGTGCCAACGTTCTTAGCTCAACCAGGTTGAGTTTCAGAAGCTGTGGCAGCAAAGCAGCGTACGACATTGGGATCGGGTCGATCACTCGGTTAGCTTGGGAGGGCCTCTGTTGAAATGGCCTCTGTTGATTGTTGTTGCTATTGTTGTTGTTGTAGTTGTTTCTTGGAGGATATTGATTCTGATGATACTGAGGTTGTTGTTGGAAATTTTGTTGAGGAGGTTGATAGTCCGGCTGAGGATGAGCTGGAGCAGGGATTGTGACTGCTGCTATTGTTCTGGGAACATAATGGGGCCTGCCCCTGTTGGTGTGAATGGCATTGGTCTCGCCAGTTCTTCTCGGGCCTGCAAAAGGCTTTCTTGTACCACTGGACGAGCTTGCACCATTATCAGATATCTTACCCATTTTTAACAGGCTTTCAATTCTCTCCCCAGCTATGACAACATCTGCGAAGCTAGTGGAAGAGAAAGCAGCCAACCTGTCAATATAGGTTCCCTGAAGAGTGTTCATAAACATGTCTGCCATTTCTCTCTCAGACATTGGGGGTTGAACGGCAGCAGCCAATTGCCTCCATCTTTGGGCGTATTCTCGGAAACTTTCCCTTGACGACTGTGACATTCCCATTAGGAGAGTCCTGTTGGGTGCCATGTCTAAGTTGTATTGATACTGTCGGATGAAGGCCTCTGCCAGGTCCTTCCAGCATCTTACAGTTGCCCTTGTCAAGTGGGAATACCATTCCCTCGATGCTCCTGTCAAACTGTCTTCGAAGTAGAACATCCAAAGCTTCTCATCCATTGTATAGGCCTTCAGCCTTCCCAGAAATGATTGTAGATGAGTCCGGGGGCACGAAGTCCCATTATACTTTTCGAAACAAGGAGGCTTGAACTTATGAGGGATCCTGACCCCATCAACCAAACCCATGTCCATGACGTCGAAGCCCAAAGAATTTTGAGATTCTAAAGACCTTAACTTCTCAGCTATTTCATCCAATCTCCTATCATAAGCATCCTCTCCAGCACCCATTACTGTAAATTGGTCCTCCTGAGGATCTTCTTGAAGTACTCTGGCTGCAGTAGCTGTTCCTTGGATGTTGGCAGGAATATTAATCTCAGGATGTAGATGTGGACCAAACACAGGGGGATTCACATGTGGTTGCACCCTTTCATTGTTACTGGTGCCTGCAGTTCCTACATGAGGCTCCTCTGGATTTTGCCTCTCAACCATAGCCCTCAGTCTCTCCTGGCTCTGAGCCATGTTGTTCATAACCTCCATGAACTGCGTCATCTGTGTTCTCATCTCCAATCTTTCATTGGCTAGCTGATTTCTGACATCAGCAAGATCTTGTTGAACTTGATCCATTTGGATGCCCGGAAGGTTGTTTCTAGTTGGGTACCTGTGCGGCCTGTTGAGAGGAAACACCCGGCGACGAGCAATACTGCCTGAGATTCACAACAGAGGTTAGTAACAATAAAAACAAAACCTACAAAACAAACAGAAGGGTTAGTATGCAATGCAGTTGTGCTTATTTGCTCTCAAGGTATCCGGTTTGGTCTTCAGTTTTGACCCTTCCAGACCCTTGATGATGATGCTGTTGAAGTTGCTTCCGGAGTGAACTCAGATGAAAACCAACACAAATATATTACATAAGACGAAATAATACAACTTGTTCTTTTTACAACACAAGTCCCCCCCCTAAGGGGTCAAAATACATCACAAAAAAAAGCAAAAGTACATGGAATAAGAATAACAACAAGCAAATGATCAAACTCCCAGGCCAAACTCATCCTCACGAACTTCCTTAAGAAGTGCTTCGGTCACAGGATCAGCCGGACGCTCCGTGAGACCTCTGATGAGAAGGTTTCTTGTTGCAACAGCTGCAGTCAACTTCTTGTTCTGACCTTGGTCTTTAGACCTCTTCACTCCAGCTCTGATTTCTAGCTCTGATATTTCCTTCTGGGCTGCTGCCAGGGCTTTTTCCATCTGCTCCATCTTGTCCTGAACTCTCTTGTCTTCTAGAGTACGGGCCTCAGTGATCCGGACCCACCTGGCCTGACTCTCTTTCAAATACAAGTCTGTTCTTGCTCTCTGGAACTGGGCTTCTTTACAAGCATTCTTCAGAATCTGCTCACCAGCTTTAGACTTGTTGATATAATCTCCAGACTTCTCAATTTTAGTCAAGTGTTCCACCCTCAGCTTCTCCAATCTTTCAATCTCCCTCACACCTTCACTCCTCTCCCGGAGGGTCTTCTGCAAGGCTTGGGATAACTTCTCATTCCTTTCCTTCAGGCTTTCAAACTCCTCCAGACTGATAGCAGCAGGGGGTGGTGCTGATGATGACTCAGGCATGTCTTCTATGGTGAAAGGCAATCCAGAGAATTGGGCTCTAGCATAAGACCACTCATGATATTGGGCTGATGCCACATTATTGCACTTCCCCAGAATGGTGATTCCCTTGGTTTGAACATGATCCCAGGCCCAGGCAGCCTGCCTAACAACAGTCAAACTGATCTTGTTCTCACAATAGAGAGTTTCCACCAAGTCCTGTGCTTTGGGAGTATGGACTAGAGCATATCCCAGCTGTCTCCTGAACAGCAGAGGGTTGTAATTAATACTTCCCTTGACTCCTATTAAAGGCACATTGGGAAAGTGCCCACAGCTTGTGATGATATCTCTGCCCTTGGTGCTCTGAGTGCACCATCTGATGTCTGCTGAAGTGAGAGTAGTGAGCCTCTTAGCCCAGTTGCTCTGCTGATGAGGATTCAGGAATGCATCTGTTCTGGGTAGATGCCTGAGGAGCCAGGTATGGAATAATGGAGCACACATCCTTACTAACTTCCCCCTCTGCTTCTCATTCCTCTGATGCACTGAGTAATAAAGATCACCCAGCAAAGTTGGCACTGGGTTCTTCAGGATGAACAGGTGGATTGCATTCTTGCTGATGAATCGTGGCTCATCTGCAAACAACACAATTCCAAATACACTTAAGGCCAACAAAGCACAAACAACTTTCCACTCCCCCAGGGAGGCCTTCAGACTAGCTTAAGAAATTAGGAAGTCCAGATGAAAACCAGGGATCCCAGCTTTAGAGGTCATGTGTTGCTCAATCAAAACAGGCTCCAGACGTAAAGCTTTTGCTATCTCTCCATTGCTGGGAAAGACCATTTCAGGGTTGAAAGGGATTTCTCTCCTGATAGGCAGACCAATCAATGATGAGTATTCTTCCAGGAGAGGACCCAACTGAAAGTCTCTAAAGGTGAAACACCTCAATGGAGGGTCATAGAACTGAATGCAGGTATGGATGAGGCTCCTCTGAGATGGGTCCATATCCATAACCAAGTCCAGTATATCCCCATAATATTCTCTGAACAGAGGTATGTGCTCTGGAGTGATCAGGGTTTGAACCCTCCTGATGTCTGATAAGTCTGGTTGGAAGAAATGATAAGTGATGTTGCTTTTCTTTGGAGCCATGATGCTGAAGACTGAGTAGAATAAGTGTTGATGGAGATGCTGAGGAGTGAGCCACTGATAGGCTGGTGCAAGTGACTGAAGTATATGGGCGGCAGCTGAAGCAAGTGCTGGTGGAGGTAAGTCAAAACTGCAGATGGGGTCAAAACCAAAACCAGATAAAGGTGGATACCCTAAAACACAAATAAGCACATGTTAATATGATGCAATGAGTATGTATGCAAATGAAATGCAAAAGGGTTTGTGACTGAGCTGGATCTGATTAAACTGCCTTGGTATAGATCCATGTGTGTTCAATAATTCCAGATGGAGGTCTATAAATCCAGTAACCAAGGTGGGGGACTCAAATAAAGAGCCACAAGTCCAGGGTTTTGGAATCACAAGAACTATCCAACATGGAGCATTCTTAACAAAGTCAAAGTAACAGGGTATTCTGAGGTCAAGGTACCTGCAAACCTGTAAACAGCCCAACCCCCTCACAGGTAGCGATCTAGAACAAGGATCCTCAGACTTGGATCCGTTATGAGAAGTGTAAACACTTCTAACCCGGAGGTACAGCGTTTACAATAACCATAACAATTCCTCCTCTAATTCACCTCAGTTTCTGAAGGTCAAAACTAAAAGGTCATCCAGACTTAGCAGGCTTCCCAGATCCCCCTAGTACTGCAGGAAATCTGCAACACAGAGTTCTCAAGAAGAAACCCATATCTGAACCGTGTTTCACATTCCCGCACCAGACCGAAATGGAATGGGAAAGAATATGATTCACTCTAGCCTAGGTGTCACTCAGGTCCCAGGTATAGGACCTTAACTTTCAATGAACCCCACCCACCAAAACAAACAACAGATCCAGCCAGCCAGCACAGTATGACAGATATGATATATGAAAAACTGTAAAGAAAGCAATAAATAAAGCTGTACAGAAAGCAGTAAATAAAGCAAATATACAAACACAAATAGCACATAACACCCCCAATAAACACAAATCAATCGAGCGCTAGGAGGAACCCACCAGAAGCCCTGGTTGCAATATAAAGATATCCCCAGCAGAGTCGCCAAGCTGTCGCTCCCGATAAGTGACACAGGGTCAGATAAGGGTACAGACGCGAACGGTCGGCGAAGGGAACAGTGAGAACACACAGCCGTGAACTCACTGGAGAATGAATAGAGTCGCCAGCTGGGCATTTTTATCCTGGAGGAAAGGCAATGCTGCATAGACCTAGAAAAAGATGGATAAGACGGTCGCGAACCAGAGAGACTGAGAAAGGGGGTTGGTTACAACCTGGGAAGGTATTAGCACCCAGATTGTCCGCCGTACTCGACGGGATCCACGCTTGAAAGATTTGTATTTTAAAGGGGTAGTGTCAGTGCAATCTGTGTACGAAATAGCTGGACAAGATGTACAGGTGTCAGTGTAAAAGAGAGTGAAGTGTATAAATGAAGTGTCAGTGTAAGAAGTGAATGGAATGCTCAAGATCATGAGGCTTAAAAGAATAAGGCTAGAAAGAGGGGGAATATACAGAGACTTTTGTTCGATAACTGTTAAGTTATGCCTACGTATCCTCCCGTGCAATGAGGAAGTCAGAACACCGTAGTTCGACCCAAAGAGACTGAAAGATGAATTGACTTGTGAACTGCTTACTTGCCTATGCTCAAGTGTATGATCTGTCTGGCACAGATGCAAACTGTCTTGCATTAGACGGAAGAAGCGAGCTCTCGTTTATGAGTGAAGGTGATGAGAAAAGAATCCCGAAGGAGACGATTATTGTTTGTTTTTGTGTTTTCAGTCTTTTATTGCTTTTTAAAGTTTGTCATAAGTTAATGAGCTTAAGCCTAAACCAATGGGTTAGTAAACTCATCACATCTGCCCTCTGATTAGGGGTAATGAGAATACCTTAAGTGTGAAGTCAGATTCTCACACTTAATCACCTTTGGTGTAGGATTAATATCATTAACCTACTTGTGATTATTTAGATGTTTTTTGTTGTTTTTGTTTAGTGTTGAGTAATGAGGTTAAGCCATAATCAGGGATCTAACAGACTCATTACACCATCCTAATAGAAGGATAATAGATGAGAATGTTTAAGCTGAGGGATGCTCCTCAACTTAATCCATGATTAGGGATTAAACTCATGACAAAACAAGCCTTTGATTAAGTGGATTTTACTTAATGGTGAGATGAAGAAGTGAATTTTATGATTTGTAAGACAACTTGAGGGGGACTTGTCCATTAACACTAGGGTTAGTCCTTCTTAACCAATTAAGGAAGAATTAGAACCCTAATGCAAGGCCCAAGTTACAAGTGTGATGTCTTGATGATTATTAAATGGATTGATTAAAGGAGTTAAACACATTAAGGGTTTAACACTTAGGATTAAAGTTATACATTCCATCCTAAGAGAAGGATGCAGGCATAAACTTAATCACAAAGCCTTAAAGCCTTTAGGGTTTAGTCCCTGATTATGAGATGAGAAGAGAAGACTCAAAAGGGACACAAAGGTAAAACTAAGAGGGGAGACTAATCAAAACCCTAATCATTGTCATGCTTGGTTGTCCCTAAGGTTTGTGAGGTTTGCAAGAACAATCTTCAATGGAACCACCAGGAAGCAGATGAAAGGATCAAGAGAAGCAAAGCAACTTGCTTCATTCAAGAAGTCAAGTCACTTGAAGAAAGAAAGTGGGAGGAAGAAGAATGAGCAAGCTCAATCTCAAACACAAAGAAAAATGCAGCAATGGATGCAAGAGAGTGATGAAGAGAAAGTTATGAGAAGTGAAGGCAAATTCACTTCTCAAAGTTACTTACCACCTGAAAGGTTAGAAAAGAAATGCAATGCAATGCAAAATGAGATGAAATGGTATGATGAGAAACAAAACCAGAAGCATGTATGTGATGTTAATGATGCTATTAGATGCTACAAACATGAGGCAGCACATGGAAATGATCATACAAGCTCATGGATGCAAATGAAGCAAGTTAGGAACCATGAAAACACATGAAAAGTTATGATGTGCACATGGCATACAACATGGCAAATACATGATGCAATGATCAAATATGCTTTCTACATGTCTCATGATGCCAAATGAATCACATGAATGCTTGAAATGTCATGGCAAGTCATGTTAAGCAAGAGAATGCAAGAAGGATGCAAGAGAAAGCCCAAATTAGGGTTTATGAAACAAACACCAAACAAAACTCAAAAACAGAAGCAAACCCTAAGATAAAAAAATGGAAAATGCCATACTAAGAAACCCTAAACCTATACTAAACCAAAGTCCAAAGGGGAGGTCTCAACTCTTAACCAAACTCAAGTTATGATTTTTCTAAGTTATTAGGGTTTTTAGGGTTCCTAAACAAAAGAAATACCAAACAAATGAAAAATGCAAGATCAAATCATGGCCATTTAATCCTAGAAACTACATGCTAAACACAAAACAATGCAAAAAGAATCAATGTCCAACTCTTCTCAAATAGGCAGAAATGATTTTTTGAACTTATGATCAAGATAATGCACAAAAAATGATTTAATTCAATGAAAAATTCTTAAAATGCATCAAGATCAAAAAAGAAATTTGGTTTGAAGGTTGGACAATGTTTCTAAATGTCTTAGAACATTTCATGAATTTTTTGGTGATTTTTAAATACCTAAAAGTATTTTTAATTAATTAATTCTCATTAATTAATTAAAAAGAAACTTTTAAATATTTAAAAATACTTTTTTTAATGCTAAAAATAAAAATAAAAATATTTTTGGGTCTTAAAAATTAATAAAACTTTTATGAAAAAGTTTCATAATTTTTATGATTTTAAAATATTTTAAATAAATTGTGCAATTTAAATGAAATAAATATGAATAAAAATTAAAAGAAAATGAAAGTAAACAGATTGGATGGCCAGGATTGCTCCAGGGTTTAAACGTGTTGACTGGCGCGTAATCCTGTGGCTGTGATTCAAAGCTGAATTAATCTTAATTAAATAAATTAATTAAAGTGATTAGGGCTAATGAACAGATCCTGGCCATCAAAAAGGGTGGGAAGTCAAACATTCAACGCGCATCAACGGCCAAAATTCAAACGAGCATTAATTATGGGATTAAGCCCTAAATACATTCAGGTGGCCGGAGAAGACTTCCGGTCGTCTTCTCCGGCCAGCTCTCACCTGAGAATCACCCAACTTCCTCTAAACGTTACAAAAATGAAATCTAAGACCAAGGAAATGATCCTTATCCTCTCACGAACCAAACCCCTCTCTCAAAACAAATTTAAAGTTCCTAAATCAACTGAATCGAAGCAAACAATTTCTAGGGTTCGTGAGCTTCAAACACAAATTAAATGCTCAAAACAAAACCATTTCAAAAACTAAAGGTACCAGAATGATCAGTGCATCATGAGGAACAAGTTTGTAACATAAAAAACCATTTCTGGAAAAATTAATTTCGAGCTACCTGAGATTTGGAGCTTTCAGTTTAGGAACTTTCTGGCCACTTCCTTTGATGCAAGCTGCTCTACTTGATCCCCCAAATGTGTTTGAATGCTCAAAATGAGTTTGTGTTGGCTGGAGAAGGAGATTCGAATGGAACTGCTTCAGTTCAGTCAACAATGGCCATGATGATTTTGGCACTTTCAGGCTGTGAAAAGGAGTTGTTTGTGATCTATGAAGTGTGTTGAGAAAGTTTGTGGTGTTGGTTGGTGTGTTTGTGGCTTGTGGAGAGAGATTCGATAGAATCTGCCGCTTGAGGTGAATAATGGCAGTGGAGTTTTCAGGCTTGATTTAGGCTTGAGCTTTGGTGGTTTCTTGTCTATGAGATGTGGTGAGTTGAATGATGATGAGAGTTTGAGTGTTTTATGGCTGTGGACAGAATTTCGAAGGAACTTGCAATGAGGTGAGTTTTTGTGAATGTCATGAGTGTGTGTGTTTCAGCCTTGGCTTGTGTTATGTTCAACTTGCAAATTGAAATCATAAACAATTCTGATTGGCTGGCTGATGTGACTTGTGCTTTATGGATTGGTAGATCACTTTTTGCTCAAAAACCACTTTTGTGTAAGATAGGGCATGGCTCCAAATCTAGGCAAGGACAAAGCATGGCTGGCGCAGCAAAAGGTGAGGGAGAGGCTAGCCAAAGTCAGCTTCCAATGTCATAAGTTGTAGGAAGTGAAATGAGTGGTTTTTGCAAGTTGGCTAGCTTTTGGTTCACATGTGAAAAATTCAAGTTACATGAACTAAACCATGGGCAAACTTGATCAAAAATCTGATTTTATGACTTAGGGAAATGTTTGTGTAATGGTTTGTAGTGAACTAGAGGCTGCAATGTGTTTTGATCCAAGACTTTGCAAAATTTCCACTTGGTGCATAACTTGAAAATAAGTGATTTTTGGCAACTTTGCATGGTCATAACTTTTGATCCAAGAAGAATTTGATCATGTTCTTGTACTTTTTGAAAAGGGAAAGATGAGATCTACAACTTTCATGACCAAAGTTTTTCCATTTGAAGCCTTTTTGGATCATAAATCAAGGCTTGAAAATTGACCTAAAATGGTGCATTCTTGAAAAGTCAACTATGCCCAAAAAGTCAACATTTGCAAAAACTCCAAATTCTTGATTTTTATGAACTTCAACCTTCTTCCATGATCAAATAAAGATCATATACACTCAAAATGATGAAGATCACCCATTGGTTGGGTCATTGGGGGCCTCAGATGCCCTGATTTTGCACTGACTTGTCTGAAAAGTCAACTCTTGATCAGATGACTTCCCCATGGAATTTCTTCATGAAAATTGATATGCACACTCCCTATACCATATAGAGATCAATGGAAACAAGAATGACCAAAAAATTTGGAGTTATGGCCTCTGAAACCAAAACCCTAATTTTCAGTCAACTGTTCAGTTCATCCTGGCTCTGCATCCACTCAAACCCTAGTTCTTGTGATTCCTCTGCAATTTGGACTTTGTGAGGATGTAACATGATACAAGAACACACATGGACCTCTTTGAGTTGGTTGGTGGCCTTTGGAATGGCTCAAGAAGCATTGGGATTGCTCAGATCACAAACCCTAAGTGCAGATGACTTAGAAGCTATGCAGTGAATCAAAAATGTACTATGAGATGATATGATGGTGTATATGCATATGAGATGATCACAAGCCATGTGTGAATGGGTGAGGGCAAATTTGGGGTGCTTACAGATATGAACCGTCCAGTTATAGTAAGTGCTACCTTAAACCAAGAAGAAACCGATCAATTATTAGAAGTTTTACGTAGGTACCCCTCAGCCTTAGGATATAAGATCTCTGATCTAAAAGGAATAAGCCCATCCGTATGCATGCATCGGATTTTGCTTGAAGAAGATTCAAAACCTTCCAGAGAACACCAACGAAGAATAAATCCTATAATGAGTACTGTAGTTAAGACTGAAGTTCTTAAGTTACTAGAGGCAGGTATAATATATCAGATCTCGGACAGTAAATGGGTGAGTCCTATGCATGTAGTACCTAAAAAGGGAGGCATCACAGTCGTGCAGAACGACAAGGGCGAACCTGTAGCAAAAAGAACCGATGGAGGTTGGCGTATGTGCATAGATTATAGAAAATTAAATAAAGAAACTAGGAAGGACCATTTCCCATTACCATTCATAGACCAAATGTTGGAGCGTCTAGCCAGACACTCTTACTTTTGTTACCTAGATGGATATTCAGGATTCTTCCAAATACCTATTCACCCCGAAGATCAAGAAAAAACTACCTTTACATGCCCAGTTGGAACTTTTGCCTATAGAAGAATGCCTTTTGGACTCTGTAATGCTCCTGCCACTTTCCAACGCTGCATGATGTCTATCTTTGCTGATTATTTAGATGGAATTATGGAAGTATTTATGGACGATTTCTCAGTTTGTGGATCAGATTTCAAAAATTGTCTTGTCAACCTTGAGAAAATCCTGGAGAGATGTGTGGAGGTAAACCTTGTGCTAAATTGGGAAAAATGTCATTTCATGGTCACCGAAGGGATTGTTTTAGGACATATAGTTTCCGAAAAAGGTATAGAGGTAGATAAAGCAAAAATAGAAGTCATAGAGAATCTAAAACCGCCGAAGACTATCAGGGAGATAAGAAGTTTTCTTGGACATGTCGGATTTTACCGACGTTTTATCAAGGATTTCTCCAAAATAACAAAGCCCTTAACTGGTCTTTTAATGAAAGATGCTGAATTCATCTTCGATGAAAAATGTACTGAAGCATTTAATCTTCTGAAGCAAGCTCTGATTTCAGCACCTATAATGAAACCCCCTGATTGGTCAGAACTGTTTGAGATAATGTGTGACGCCAGTGATTATGCTGTTGGAGCCGTTCTAGGTCAGAGAAAAGATAAGAAGTTACACGTAATTTATTATGCCAATAGAACCCTAGACGCTGCACAGCTCAACTACGCAACAACCGAAAAAGAGCTCCTAGCTGTAGTTTTCGCAATAGACAAATTTAGATCTTATCTAGTAGGAGCCAAGATTATAGTTTACACCGACCATGCTGCCATTCGTTACTTACTAAGCAAAAAGGATGCCAAGCCTAGGTTACTTCGATGGATTCTATTACTGCAAGAGTTTTATTTGGATATCCGTGATAAGAAAGGCACTGATAATGTGGTAGCTGATCACCTATCTAGGCTAGAATACCTGAAACCTGATTCAGTACCCATAAATGACGATTTTGCCTATGATAGACTGATAGCCCAACTAGAAACTATTGAAGATGATAACCCAGACCCTCATGAGCATTTTCATAAATCCTTAGCTATAAGCAATGTACCTTGGTATGCAGACTTTGTTAATTACCTAGCCGCTGACATCATACCCCCTGATCTAAACTACCACCGGAAGAAGAAGTTCTATAGTGATGTGAGAAACTTCTATTGGGACGAACCATTTCTTTTCAAGAGAGGTAAAGATGGCATTTTCCGCCGTTGTGTTCCAGAAGAAGAGGTAAATAATATAATTGAGCATTGTCACTCTGCACCCTATGGTGGACATGCAAGCACATCTAAGACCTACGCCAAGATTCTTCAAGCTGGCCTATTCTGGCCTACTATGTGGCGTGATGTCCATGCTTTCATTGTCAAGTGTGACAGATGCCAACGCACGGGAAATATTTCAAGACGTAATGAAATGCCGTTAAGAAATATCCAAGAAGTAGAACTCTTCGACGTATGGGGTATAGACTTTATGGGACCGTTCCCACCATCTTTTGGAAATCAGTACATCTTAGTAGCTGTTGACTACGTGTCTAAATGGATTGAAGCTATCGCCGCACCCACGAACGACACCAGAGTGGTCATCAAATTATTCAAAAACTATATATTTCCCAGGTTTGGATCACCCCGTTTAGTCATAAGTGATGGAGGATCACACTTCATATCAAGAATATTTGATAAACTTCTAAGCAAGTATGGAGTTAAGCATAGAGTAGCAACACCATACCACCCACAGACCAATGGACAAGTGGAAGTATCTAATAAGGAGATCAAACAAATCCTCGAGAAGACTGTCTCTATATCTAGAAAAGATTGGTCGCAGAACTTCAAGAAGCATTATGGGCCTATAGAACCGCTTTCAAAACCCCTATAGGAACAACCCCTTACCAACTGGTCTATGGAAAATCATGTCACTTACCATTCGAGTTGGAGCATAAGGCCTATTGGGCCATCAAAACTTTGAATTTGGATTACTTGACTGCTGGTGAGAAACGTATCCTTGATATCCACAAATTAGAAGAGCTCAGACAATCCGCCTACGAAAATGCCATCATATACAAAGAAAGAACAAAAGCTTGGCATGACAAAAGAATCATAAGAAGAGACTTCAAAATAGGCGATCCTGTTCTCCTGTTCGATTCTAGGTTACGACTTTTTCCAGGAAAACTTCGTTCGAGATGGACTGGCCCTTTCGAAGTATCTAAGATCCTAAGATCTGGTGCTATTGAAATCAAGAACCAAACATGTAAACCGTTCATCGTCAATGGACAGAGGTTGAAGCCCTACGAAGGAGGTGACATTCCAACATCATACACCTGTCATACTCTGAGTGATCCACCATATCCTTCCAATGATGTTTAAATATCGGTCGTCGAGCTAATGACGTTAAACAAGCGCTGCATGGGAGGCAACCCATGGTTTTCTTATTTTTGTACCTTTTTATTTTTTACTTTTACTTTATTTTAATTTGTTTATTTTATTATTATGTCAGGACTAACGATTGAATGTTTTATGTGCTTTCAGGACTTGTTTGCTAACCTTGTACAGAATGCAGAACCCTGATGACATGCACGTGGCCTTTAGAGACGACGCACAGAGAGAGCGTTACTATGTCCACATGAGACGCCCTATGGCTCCTACCAGGTACCCTGACCATGACTGCATGGATGCCTTGGGGATAGAGCCAAGCATCAGATTCTTATGCCATCAACTCCAGTGGGACCAGTTTGACGACAGGAACAACACTTATAGGAACTTGACTCTTGAGTTCCTCAGCTCGTTTCATCATGACCCTTGGGCTGGACCCGATGGACTCGCTGTTTTCAGGTTGTTCGGGATTGACTACTCCTTCTCTCACAAAGAGTTTGGTGATTTGCTAGGTTTCCAGACTACTCCTGATGCTATTCCAGAGACACCGATGGGGTATTTTATGAGCAGAGAAGTGGAAAAGTTTTGGACTAAAATATCAGGTGGAGGGAGCCAAGATCCTTCTACCCAGTTTTCTCAGGTAATCCACAACCCTGCATTGAGGTACTTCCAGATGATTCTAGCACATTCTTTCCTAGGTTTGCCAGATACAGAGACCCTGCTAAGTGAAGAGGAGATTTTCCTACTGTTTTGTGCGACTCAGTCTCGCTCAGTTGCTTGTGGCAACTTTCTGTTGAAGGGCCTTGCTAGTGTTGCCAGATCATCCGTAGGCATCATACATGTCGGTGGGATTGTTACACAGATAGCTACTACATTGGGTTTGTCTCGCAAATTATTGCACCTCAGGACCTTCTGCTGCTACACCACCCTGGATATTGACTTTTGTCTTGACAGAGGACTGATGAGGAGGGCTTCTTTTGAGCCCAACATGTTTAGATTGCTGATCGACGGCGAAGCGATACACTATTTTACATTACCAGATCCGCTGATGACCAGTGTCCATGATCTTGAAAATTGGAGTTATGCTCTAGAGGGTTATGGAGAGACTGTCGAAGAGCCGAAATCGCCTCCCGCCGCTGAGTACACTCCTACACCTCTTACTCCCCGAATCACTGTTATGTCTAACAATATGTCTCTACAGCCACCTGATCTACAAACACAGATTTATGAGCTCCGTAAGGAGACTGCCCTGCTCAAGCAGGAAGTGGCAGACTTGGAGTTACAGATGCAGGTATCTGATCTCACTCATGCCTCAGAGGCCGATGCTATATATCAGGCGATTGAAGAGCTTCGGAGGGAGATAGCTGAGATTCGTGGATCAAGCCAGGAAAAGAAGCCTACCACATGACTCATTCTACACTGACAGTGCTACCCTAGTATTTAATTTCCTTTTATATGCTTTATTTTATTTATCGCATTTCCAGACATATATTACTTTTTTTTGCATCTATTATATTTTCATGTACTTTGAATTCCTCCTATATATACATATTATGCACTAATGTTAATTTTTCTTTTTCTTTTTTGATTTTTAATTATTTTATTTTTGTCGTGCAAAGAAAAAAAAAAATATAAGACAAAAATATTTTCATTTTTGTCTTCACAAAAAAAAAATATGCAAGCCTCATGCCTTGAAAAGAAGAAGAAAACGCTATCCAGACCCCCCCGAAGACCAAAGGTGCAAGGAAGGCCCAAAAGGAGGATTTAAAAATCCAAGGCCTAGGAAATGGCCTTATGGCGGGCGCCATAGGCCCTGTGGCGGGCGCCACACCGTCCCACAACAAATACGGGGCTGATTCCCCATTTCCACCATTTTCATCCCTTTCTTCTCCAAAAACCCATTTTTGCAACCTTCCAAAACCTCCTTGAACCCCATTAAAGCTCCCCCATTTCCAAAATACCCTCCATCCATAAAACATATCCAACATCCTTTTTCATTTTCATCCACAAAAAACCATAAAAATCAAAACTTTATCATTCCCCTCATAAACCATTTTTCTACCATTTTCACTACCTAAGGAGCTATCAACAATGGAGTTCAATGGATTTCTTCTTCGTGATGGAAGACCGGGCGATAGGCAACGGAAAATTATTCAGAGGCTTCAGAGTCGAGAAATTCTCTCGACTAGGTACGTCGACGATAACTGTCTGTATGCTTTGGGTATTTATCATAGTGTTTTTAATTTATTAGAATTTCTAGGCTTGCATAATATTTTCATTAATCAGGAACCTACCTATGAGAGGCTGACAATTGAGTTTTTGAGTTCTTTGATATACACTGTCAGTCCTAACACTGCTAGCACTGTCGGTACTGTTATTTTTAGACTGTTTGGAATTGAATATGAATTCAGTACCAACGAGCTAGCAGGTTTGTTAGGAATCCCTCATAGGGAAGGTGCGATTTGTGAGGCACCTTTGGATGCGGAATGGTCGGCCGAGGTATTTACCTTCTGGCAAAGGCTTTCAAGTACTTCAATTAATTCTTTTGAAGGGATACTTGCGTCGACCATTCACAACCAGGCCATAAGAGTTTTTAGACTTCTTTTGGAATGTACTATTTTTGGCCGGGAGAGTCCAAACAAGGTAAATGCTAGAGAACTCCTATTTTTGCAAGGATGCCTCACTAGAACCCACATCAATCCGGTCCCGTTTATGCTTGCCCACATGACTTTATTTACTAATAAAACATGACCGATTGTATTTGGAGGGCTTGTTACGTCTATTGCTCGGGCTCTTGGCCTGAACAATGAGATAGCTACACTTGAACCACTACCTCCTCGCACAATTAATTTAAAATTTCTGAAAGACATGAAATTGTGCCGAACGAGGAGAGAAGGTGGTTATGAGTTGATGGTTCATGGGGTAGCTATCCCATCTGTTGCTTTACCATGCAGTAGACGTACTGATGTACGTGATGAAAGGAACTGGACCTATGATCTTAATGCTCCATGTGTTTTGGGTCCACTTCCTCCTAATATTCCCGATGGGGAGGCACATGACACTGATGAAGAGTATGATCGGAGAGAGCAGTCTCCCATCCCTCACATGTCCCCCCATCGTCCTTCACAGTCACACACCGCACCATCTTCCTCTAACCCTGTTGCAGGTACTGCTCCTGGATTCTATGTCACCGAAGAGATGTGGCGTGATATGTCAGCTAGAGAAGAAAGGCGAGACGGCCTTCTCTCTACTATTTCACAACAGCTGACGGACAACATGAGCTTCATGCAACAATCGCGATTGGTTTCGGATCGTGCTTATAGAAACGTTTGTCGTACCTTGAACGATATTTCATTAGAGCAGAACCGTCAGAGAGAGTTCAACAGCCGGCACTACCAGCTTGTAGAGGCCACTCAGGGTTCCATCTTAGGTAACCTTCGAGAGGTCCGGAATGCTCAGGCTGCTTTATCAGCACGACTCGACCGGAGGGACCAGCATCGTAGTATATCCCGTCGTTCCAGACCATGACAGCAGGACGGCGAGGGCACCAGTGCTCCTCCTCAGTAGTCTTTTTCAGGTTACCCCCCTTATCTTATTTCGAAACATTGGGGACAATGTTCGATTTAAGTGTGGGAGGGGATTTTATTGCTTTCTGTCTTTTCCCTTTTTTAGTTAATTATTTCCTTTCAGTTATTTCCCTTTTCAGTAATTTATTTTTCTTAGATAATGCATGAGTCTGACGAGTCACCAGTATAGTGTATTTTTAGTTCATCTTCATTTTTCCCCATTTCCTTAGCCTTACCAGAAAAATTTTAAAAAGAAAATAATGTTGTTTCACATGTTTTTTGGGCTTTGAGACAGGTTTAGATTAGGATGTGGTGATTTAGGTCAACTTTTTGAAACATCAGAACCATTTTAGCACCATAGACCTCTTGAATATAGGAATCACTCCTAAACCCCACCACCATGGCCTTTATTATCATTTAAAAATTGTCCTAAGTAGTTTATTTTAGCAGTCAGCTCCGGCCTAAGCATGCTCTACGTAGGGGGCCGATGAACATAAGTGAATGATCCAGTGCTAATAAAAAAGAAAAAAAAAAGGCAAACTCTGGTATAGGTGACCCTCACAAAGTCATTTAAACCGAAAAAAAGAGAAGAAAAAATTTTTTTGCCACAAAAATAAAAAAAATGCAAGTCACCTATTGTTAGTTGGTTCAGAGGTATCTGACACTGAACTTGGTAGGGCGGATTACGATCTGATCCCCCGCAGCTACATTTAGGCGAAATAAAAACAGGTTTACACATGCTTATGTGCCAGAAACCTTATGTTATGGATCAGAATCACTAACCGGTCACTCTACTATGAAGCATGTACGGATAACGGGCTTAATGTGATTGCACCTGAATGAAAAGGACACAAAAAGATGAGAAGATAGGCCTAGGTATTGTGGGATGATATGGAGTGGTTAATATAGGATTGAAGTTTGTGTTTGTGTTACTATGGTACCCTTGGTTCACTTAGTTAGTATCTGTCACTGCATCCTGACTTGAACTTAGAAGCCCTTTAGCCCAGAGACACGTGTTGACACCATATTTTCTTGAGCTTTAATGTTTGCTTGAGGACAAGCAAAGGTTTAAGTGTGGGAGAATTTGATCACACTAAATTTCACCGTGTTTCTGACTCCGATTTCGCATGCATTCTTAGCTTTTATTGTTATTTTGTTATGTTATTACTTTGTTTTCTTATGTTTTCAGGTTTTTATAGTAATCGGGGCTTGAATCGAGAAAAGGAGCGAAAAAGGAGTGGAAACGGACGAAAACCTAGAAATTCAGCGTTTTGCACTAACGGCACCCACCGTGGCGGGCGCCATGGGGTTAGCCATGACGTGGCCACGTCTCAAGACCACTCCACAACTGCCAAGACCCACGATCCCCACTCTCTCATCCCCTATCAGCACCATGGCGGGCGCCATAGGCCTGTGGCGGGCGCCACAAGGCAAAATTCAGTTCCCTCCACTTTTTAGTGGAGGGGCATCCCGGTCTTTTCATGCTTTTAGTTTTCCTATAAATAGGACTTTAGTTTTTCGTTTTTCATCATCCAAAATTATATTTCTCTAGGCATATATCAGTTTCAAAGCAGTTGCCATTCCACATCGGGGTGTTTCTGCAATCGAGTGATCGAGTCTGTAATCTGTCTGTGCGATCGAGTTTTGGAGCACTCTGGAGGAAGTTAATCCTACCGCCATTTTAATTCCAGTTCGTATTTTACTTTTCTGCATTGCTTTACTTTATTTATTTCCGCATTGTTTTACTTTTGTTTATTTCTCGCACTGCTTTACTTTCTTTATTATCCGCACTCGCACTTTATTTCGTTTATTTCCCGCACTCGCTTTATTTTCGTTTATTACCCGCACTTGCACTAAATTCCTTTATTTCCCGCACTCGCACTAAATTACTTTATTTCTCGCACTCGCACTAAATTACTTTTATGAAAAATTATAAAAAGAATCTTTACTTTATCATGTCTAACTAATTCCATAAAGGTTAGAATGTAAGGATCGTAATTGAACCAGTAATCCGTATAATTGTTCGTGGAAACACTTAAGGGCTATTTTATCTTTCAATCTAATTGTTTTTAACTATTTCAAAAACAGCCAAAAGCGCTTTGTCTAGTTCATTAGGAGTTTTTAGATTAAAAAGAAAAGAGATTTTAAAACGATTTTCGGACGCGTTATGAAGTTTAGAGTCTGGTTCATGAGAACCTCTTTTTGCTAAGAAATCCAGGTTAAAATACTTTTCAACTTAGTTAAGATACTACATTTCTTAAAAATAGGTTTACTACTCTAACGCAGTACGCACCTTTTTATCTGTGACAATAGGAGGGGTTGATTAGAGAGTACAACTCGGTTCTGAATACGCGAAAGCGACAGTTCCTGTTAAATTAGTTCTTTTCAAAGGAGAAAACATTGCCCATAAGTAGTTCCATTAACAAGTACTGGATTATCATTGATTACGTGAATTACATTCGAGCCTGTCTTTTATTTATTATTTAAAATTATCATTTTATTTACCATTGCATCCTTACTAAAACCCTTATATTTAGTTGCCTTAGATACACACCATAACAACAGGTACGATAGATTGACACTTGGTCTCTATGGATTCGACAATCTTTTATATTACTCTGACGTGTTCGTACACTTGCGAAAAACACGCATCACATATTAAGACCATTAGAATCAAGAATGACAAAAACATTTGGGTGTAAGGCCTCTGAAACCAAAACCCTAATTTTAGGTCAACTGTGCAGGAAATCTTCAGTCTGCCTCTATGCCTTTGCAATGCTTTGTGATTTGGTGACTTTAAAGACTTCTTGGGGATGTAATAAGATCATACACCACTCATGGACCATCTTGACAAGCTTCAAGACCATTGAGATAACTCAGATCACTTCTTGGATTCATCTGATCACAAACCCTAGCTATGCAACTTATGTAGATGAAATAAACTATGCAATGTGAAATGATATGCTTATGCAATGCAATATGAAAAGATCACAAGCCATGGTGTGAGAAAAAGTGAGGGCAAATTTGGGGTGTTTACACTATCATGCTGGGAAATAAAGAGACCGCGACGGGGACGGCCATCGGGTAAACTGATGAAGGACGATCATCGGGATAAAGGAAAAGACCACGACGGGGACGACCATCGGGTAAAGAAATAAAACTCTCTGGGGGATTAAAGAAATGAGGAAAGCACTGACGGGGACAACCATCAGGTTAAAGGGTAAATAAACCGCGACGTGGATGGCCATCGGGTAAAAGAATAAATAAAATAATAATGAGGGACGATCATCAAAAGGTGAAGGACGATCACCTAGCAGGGGACGGCTGCTGAAAATATCACGACATAGGACGAATGCCGGATAGAACAGATCAACGATGGAGACGGACATTGGATAAGAATGATAAAGGACGATCATCAAAAGGTGAAGGACGATCACCTAGCAGGGTACGACTGCTCTGTTGGGGATTATCTCGACATAGGACAAATGTCGGATAACAAATATCAACGATGGGGACGACCATCAGATAAATGATGAGGGACGGTCATCATAAGGTGAAGGGCGATCACCTAGCAGGGGACGGCTACTAAAAAGATATCGTGACATAGGACGAATGCTGGATAGAAAGTTCCAACAATGGGGATTCCACTGGGAGAAAGGATGGGGGACGGTCATCCAAAGGTGAAGGATGATCACCTGGCAGGGGACGACTGCCGTAAATATCACGACATAGGATGAATGCCGGATAAGAGGATCAATGATGGGAACAACCATCAGATGAAATGATGAGGGACGATCATCAAAAGGTGAAGGACGATCACCTGGCAGGGGACGGCTGCCAAAAATATCACGGCATAGGACGAATGTCGGATAGAAAAGCTGCTTTGTTGGCGACTTACTGGGGAATGGTAAAGATGGACGAGTGCTTACGCTTTAAAATAAACGGTATAAGTGTTTGACAGTGTGTATAGACTAAAGATGCGGACGAGCATCCTTAGGACCACGATACAGATGAGTATCGATAGAAACAAACGTTGACACGTGTTTAAGGATGTTGATATGGACGAGTATCAATCAGTTAAGCTAATGAGGAGATGATACATACAAGATACGGATGAGTATTAGAGGATTGTGTATAAGTATGTACAAGTGTTTGACCTGCTGGGTAAATATGTGCAAGACATGGACGAGTGTCAAAAGGATTGAGCAAGGGACACGAACGAGTGTTTGACTTGCCGGGGAAGCATGACACGAGCGAGTGTCAAAAAGAATATGTACAAGTATGAACAAGTATCTGTATTAAGAGTGCAAAAAGTATACTGTATATTGCTGGTGAAGTGATTCTGATGTTTGTAGGTGATTGGCTCGAACCTGGCTTATGATCATGCAAATGTTTGATTTTTGCCGTAATGCTCCGTATTAGACGGAATGCTACGCCTATTTTGGGGAAATAATTATTCAAATTCTATGATTATGCAAAATGAGAGAACTGATCCGAGATTCAAATCCTGCAGGGAGAAAGATCTCTGGGCGATCTGTCTGGAGGGAGAACTCCGCTGGGGAAAGAGATCAATGGCTGATCTGTGGGGAGAGAGGATCACCGAACGATCTTCCTAGGGAACTCTGTGGGCATCCTGGTTGGGGAAGCTTCTGTTGAAGAGACTCACGCTGGGGATGATGAGGCTTCAGTAAACCGCTGGGGAACAGAAAACCCTGGCAATTCTACTAGGGAGAAACTGGAAACTCCGCGGGAAAGCGATTATGCCGACTCTGCTGAGGATGAGAAAATCCTGGCAACTGTGATGGGGAACAGAAAGTCCTGGCGACTAGCTGAGGAAAAGGAAAACTCTGGAAACCTGATGGGGAACAACAGTTCTAGCATTGCTCAGGAGATCCTTCTCGGGGAGAAGAGAACTTCTGGGAAGTAATCTGTTGTAACTCCTTCGTCCAAGCAACATGCTGGGGATTTAATGATTTTCTCGAAGGATCCTCTGAGGGGATGACAGCTTCGTGGGGGAAAACTCCTGTCAAGTAACCTTGCTGATGAGGTGATTGTTGACTTGGCTAGGGATACGAGGCTTGATATACCCCATGCTGTGAGATTGTTTGTCTTGAGTACCTGCAATCTATTAAAAAGAAACACACAAGTGTCCTGAGGTATCTTCAATCGGATTCCGTCATAGGAGTTTGATTTGCTCAAGAGTGCATATTTCCTGCAAGCATATATTGAAAATGGCTTATATGTTTTCATGCAAGTGTTGTATTATGAACTTTGGACATTTTGCAAACGAAACAAAAATGTACAAAACAAAGTGTGACTGAATATTCTGATTTTATTGATTTATGTGCCCTGAATGGGCAAGTACAGTGAATAAGTGAATCCTTGAAAGGAGGAGATTGCTGTAAATTGAGAAAATAAAGGTGCTGGAAATGTTGAAGTTGACGCTCTAGTGAGCTTCCTTGCTATGACCTGAACGCTCTTCTTATCTTGCTTTCTGAAGAAGGTTGATTCTAACCGATGCTTTATCCTTTCGAAGCTTGCCATGTTGTGAGTGATACAGACGAATTCAGAATGCAGTTGTTCGCTTTTTCCCAGATTTTGTGTGGACCGCCCTTTCGGGTTTTCAATCCACCGGGATACCAATTTTTGCCTGAGTTGTCCGATGTGGCTTTTCAACTCAACGAGTGTTCACATATTTTATTTTTTTATTTTTCCCTTTTTTTGCCCGAGTCTTTTATTCTGTTTTTGACTCGCCGGGATGCCCTATTTTTGCATGGACTTACATTCTGTTTTTATGTCTAGTGGGTCTTTTATGCGAAGTATTTTTTAACTACATCTGAATTCACATGAGATAAGAAATCTTTGCCATCCATAGTAATGAGCATCAGTGCCCCACCAGAGAAGACTTTCTTTACTATGAATGGGCCTTCGTAATTTGGCGTCCATTTGCCCCTGTGGTCTGTATGAGGAGGAAGAAGTCTTTTCAAAACAAGCTCTCCCACTTGGTATTCCCGAGGTCTGACTTTCTGATTGAAGGCTTTCTTCATTCGCTTTTGATATAACTGCTCATGACAGATGGCTGCTAATCTCTTTTCTTCAATCAGACTTAGTTGATTATATCGAGATTGGACCCATTCTGCTTCATCCAGTTTCACATCCATCATTACCCGTAAGGAGGGTAGTTCAACTTTAACAGGTAAGACAAATTCCATACCATACACAAGCTAATAAGGTGTTGCCCTAGTAGATGTTCTGATAGAGGTTCGGTACCCATGTAAGGCAAATGGTAGCATTTCGTGCCAGTCTTTGTAGGTGACTACCATCTTTTGCACAATCTTCTTAATATTCTTGTTAGCGGCCTCAATGGCGCCATTCATCTTTGGTCTGTAAGGAGAAGAGTTATGATGTTGAAGTTTGAAGTCCCGACAAAGTTCTGCCATCATATTGTTGTTCAAATTTGAACCATTATCAGTAATGATTCGCTCGGGAACTCCATATCGACAGATGATATCCCTTTTCAGAAATCTAGCTACCACTTGCCTGGTGACGTTTGCATATGAAGTTGCTTCAACCCATTTGGTGAAGTAATCAATGGCTACTAGGATGAATATGTGACCATTTGAAGTAGTCGGTTAAATCTTTCCAATCATATCAATGCCCCACATGGCGAAGGGCCAAGGTGAAGACATTACATTCGAAGGATTCGACGACACATGTACTTTATCTGCATAGATCTGGCATTTGTGGCATTTTCTGGCATAGGCACAACAGTCTGCATCCATTGTGATCCAGTAGTAACCCGATCTTAATAACTTATTTTCCATTGCATGTCCTCCGGCATGGGTACCGAAAGAACCTTCATGTACTTCGTGCATCAGTAGGTCTGCTTCCTTCTTGTCAACACATCTGAGTAAGACCATGTCGAAGTTTTGCTTGTACAAAGAACGATCAACATTGAGGAAGAAGCTACCGGCTAGCCTTCTTAATGTCTTCTTATCGTTTGACGATGCTTTTGATGTCGTGGAACCAAGGCTTGTTATCAGTGACAGTGTCCACAAAGAATACATATGTCGGTCTGTCCAGTCTGGATACCAAACTCCGAGGTACATAATTGGCGACCTGTACTTTGAACATGGATGAAATGGTAGCCAAAGCGTCTGCAAAATGATACTCATCTCGAGGGATGTATTCAAGCTTAACTGTTGTGAAGAAGGTCAACAATCTCCTCGTATAGTCACGGTAGGGAATCAGATGCTCCTGATGAGTGTACCACTTGCCGTCGGTCTGATTGATTACCAAAGCTGAATCTCCGAATACATTCAAGGTTTTGATCCTGAGTTCAATGGCTTCCTCAAGACCCATGATACAAGCTTCGTATTCTACTTCGTTGTTAGTGCGGGCAAAGGCGAGCCTTGCTGAGAAAGGCATATGAACCCCTTTAGGTGTAATAAGCACTGCACCAACCCCACGACCGTTGCAATTAACTGCCCCGTCAAATATCATAGTCCATGCTTCTTCTGGGTCAGGCCCTTTAGTGTGAATAGGCTCTTCATAATCTTTTGCTCTTAAGAACATGATGTCTTCATTAGGGAAGTCAAATCTCATAGGCTGGTAATCATCAATGGGTTACTCAGCCAGATAGTCAGACAATACACTGCCCTTGATGGCTTTTTGAGATGTGTACTGAATGTCATACTCTGTTAGGATCATTTGCCATCTTGCAAACCTTCCGGTAAGTGTTGACTTCTCAAATATGTACTTGACTGGGTCCATCTTTGAGATTAATAAGGTAGTATGATACAACATATACATTCTTAGTCGGCGAGCAGCCCACGCTAAAGCAAAACAAGTTTTCTCGAGCAGTGAATAACGTTGTTCACAGTCGGTAAACATTTTGCTTAGGTAGTATATTGCATACTCTTTTCGACCAGACTCGTCATGCTGGCCCAACACACACCCCATCAACTCTTCTAATACTGTCAGGTACATGATTAGAGGTCTTCCTTCGACTGGAGGCATGCGAATTGGAGGTTCTTGCATGTATTCTTTGATCTTGTCAAAAGCTTTCTGACAATCATCGTTCCACCTGACTGTTTGCTCTTTTCTTAACAACTTGAACAAGGGTTCACAGGTTGTTGTGAGACGAGATATGAACCTTGAGGTGTAGTTCAATATACCTAAGAACCCTTGAACTTCTTTCTCAGTCCTAGGTGCAGGCATTTCCTGAATAGTTTTGACTTTATTGGGATCAACCTCAATTCCTTTTTCACTTACAATAAAACCCAGTAGCTTACCAAAACGTAACTCGAATGTGCATTTCTTGGGGTTCAACTTCAACTGATACTTCCTCAGGCGCTTGAACAATTTCAGCGGATTCACCAGATGATCTTTCTCTGTAAGGGACTTGGCAATCATATCATCCACATAGCACTCGATTTCTTTATGGATCATATCGTGGAATAATGTTACCATAGCCCGTTGATATGCTGCACCGGCGTTCTTCAGACCAAACGACATTACCTTGTAGCAAAACGTGCCCCAAGGTATAATGAAGGTTGTCTTCTCCATGTCTTCAGGCAACATCTTAATCTGATTGTATCTGGAGAATCCGTCCATAAAGGAAAATACTGAGAACTGAGCCATGTTATCCACCAATACATCAATGTGAGGTAATGGGAAGTCATCTTTCGGGCTTGCTCTGTTCAGATCCCGGTAATCCACACACATATGCACCTTGCCATCCTTCTTAGGTACGGGTACAATGTTAGCAACCCACGGCGGGTAACTAGTTACAGCAAGAAAACCGGCGTCCCACTACTTTTGTACTTCCTCTTTGATTTTCATGGCCATGTCTGGGCGAGTATGGTGCAACTTCTGTTTGACCGGTGGACAATCTTCTTTCAATGGCAGCCTGTGCATGACAATGTCTGTATCCAGACCCGGCATATCTTGATAAGACCAAGCGAACACGTCGACATATTCCCGAAGCATATTGATAAGTTGTTCTTTCACTAGAGCTTGCAGACTGGCCCTGATCTTCACCTCTTTCACATCTTCCTCGGTACCAAGATTGATAGTCTCAACCTCCTCCTGATGAGGAGCAATCACCTTTTCCTCTTGTCTCAATAACCTGGCCAACTCTTCCGGCAAATCATAGTCTTCATCAACCCCTTCATCTGCTTGATTAATCGGATTGTCGAAGTCATACGAGGTCATAACAGTGTCATTTTCGGTGCAATCTGGAGGACTATCTCTACAAGGGTTGAGAGTTATTCATTTTAGTGATTGATTTTATCTTATTTAGAAAAAGTGACTGAAGTTTATTAAGAAAACATTGTCATTTATTGTTTTGTGCGAAAACAAAATGAAAAGACATTGAGCAAAAAGATTGTTTGCAAAAGATGTCCATTGTTCATTAATTTCAATTTGCACAAAATACATATATGGCCCTATTACAAAATGAGTCCTGATACCTTGGGCAAGATGTAGGACTTGATGCATGCTTAAAACAGGAAATAATAATTACTCTGCAGAAGTAACCCTTATAATTTCCTGGGAAGACCAGTTGAGGACTTGTTGGCCCGGGACTCTTGGACGAATCCAAATTTCCAGGTTGAAGTCGCTTTCAGCCTCGTCTTCCACATTGTTAATAGCATCCGGAGTCAGCATTCCCCACTTATAAACATGGGAGCTTTAGCAGCCTCCTTTTGAGCTTGTTGGGATGGTCTGTAACCTAATCCGAACTTGTCTTCTTTCATCTGAACTTGTATCAGTTTTCCCCAGCCTTGGGCATTCCCGTCTTCCACAACCTTCCGAGCCTGTTTGTAAGAAGCAATCGAAGTACCCAATACTTCAGTTGTTGCTTCATTGACATTAAGAGCTTCGAAACCCTGACTCATTGTCTCATGGATCTCCCCATCCATCTCTATGTATTTATAAGTGGCCAAGTGACTGACAAAGATGTCCTCCTCTCCACAGATGGTGATAATTTGGCCTTCCCACTCGTATTTTAACTTCTGGTGAATGGTAGACGTTACTGCACCAGCGGCATGAATCCAAGGTGTACCCAACAAGAAGCTGTAGGCAGGCTGAATGTCCATCACATAGAAGATAGTTTTGAAAGTCTGTGGACCAATTACTACAGGAAGCTCAATTTCTATGAGAACCGATCTCTTAGAACCATCAAAGGCTCTCACAACCAGGTTACTCGGACGGAGTGCAAGACCATCATATTCCAACTTGACCAAGGCTTTCTTTGGAAGGACATTGAGAGATGACCCCGTGTCAACCAAGACATGAGAAAGTACAACACCTTTACACTCTAAGGTGATATGTAAAGACTTATTGTGGTTATGGCCCTTCGTAGTCAGATCAACATCAGTAAAACCCAGTCCATGACAAATGTTGACATTTGAAACCACCGCCTCTAACTGATTGACTGTAATCTCCTCCGGCATGTAAGCTGCATGCAGGACTTTGATAAGTGTGTTCCTGTGAGCTTCGGAACACATGAGAAATGATAGTATGGAGATCTTGGAGGGTGTTTGATGGAGCTGATCAACAACTTTGTAATCACTCTTCTTTATAATCCTCATGAACTCGTCTACATCCTGATCAAAGGGTGTCTTCTGAGTTTCTTTTGCAGTTGGTTCTTCTGGCACCACATTCTTGCCTTTAGCTTTGGCAGCAGCTTTTGCTTCAGCATTAACTCTTGGGGACTGTGAAGCAAAGAGATGTCCGCTTCGAGTGAAGCCTCTGCCTCCCCCTACATTATCAATTTGTGGTGTAGAAGTTGAAGAGTCAAGAGTAACTTTCTTTCCATTGAAATAAAGATCTGAGCCGTAATGTCAAGGCACGACACTGCTGTTGTCATAGGGAACTAGTCCAGGCACCGTGATAGTAACCAGACTGATTGCTGCGAAAGAAGGAGTTGGGACAGTCTGAGGATCATAGTAGATGGTGACAGGAGGTCTGATCGAAGATGGTGCAGTTGCAGGAAGTTGTTGATGTTAATGTGAGTTGTTATCAAGAGAATCCGAAACATGAATGGTTGATGGGTCATAATAAATGGTGACCGTTGAGATGACGTCATTGATGGTTGTTGTTGTTATAGTAGACTCTGTTGAGATAATGTTTGCTGATGTTGTAGGAGATTCCTTTGAAATGATGTTTGCTGATGTTGTAGGAGATACCTCTGAAATGGTGTTTGCTGGTGTTGTAGAAGAGGTGTTTGTTGATGTTGTAGGAGTGGGAACTGTTGATGTGATCTGTAGAATGCCTTCTCTGATAAGATTGCTGATACCCTTTCTCAGATTCACACAACAAGCCTCACAACCTGGAAACACTTGGCACTTCAATAGCTGAGCTTTCACTTAGGCCAGTGGTGTTTGAATGTTTGCAATGTCATCAATCAGAATTGTTGGTTGGTCCTCTTCAATGGCATTGATCTTAGGCACACCATGATTGGGTATTGGGTTCCTTGTGACATTAGGTGGAGGTGCAAAATTCAAAGGTTTGGAATCAATTAAATCTTGGACTTTCATGTGCAGGGCCCTACATTTCTCTGTTGTATGGCCAGGTGCATTGGAGTGGAAAGCACATCAGGCGTTGACATCATAGTTCCTTGGAAGATTCAGAGGATCAGGTGGAGTTAAGGTTCTCAATTCAATCAGGTTGAGCTTCAATAACTATGGAAGTAGAGCTACATAAGGCATCGGGATGGGATCAATAACCCTGTTGATTTGTGAAGTACTTTGCTGGAACGGACGTTGTTGTTGGTTGGTATTGTTGTAAGATCTTTGTTGTTGTTGTGGAAAGTGTTATTGCTGTGGGAAGTGTTGTTGTTGGGGTGCTGAAGCAGGAATGGTGACTGCGGCCACTGATATTTGCAAGTATTGGGGCCTACCTCTGTTAACATGCACTGCATTAGTCTCTCATGTTCTTCTAGGTCCTGAGAAGGGTTTCCTTACATTGCTGGAGCTAGCACCGTTGTCAGAAATCTTACCCATCTTCAATAGGCTTTCAATTCTCTCTCCCGCTATAACCACATCAACAAAGCTAGTAGAAGAGAAGGAGGCAAGTCTATCAATATAGGTTCCTTGCAAGGTCTTCATAAACATATCAGCCATTTCCCTTTCAAACATAGGTGGCTAGACAGCAGAAGCAAGTTGTCTCCACCTTTGAGCGTACTCACAGAAACTTTCCCTTGAATATTGAGACATACCCATTAGGAGAGTCCTATTGGGAGCCATATCCAGGTTGTACTGATATTGGCGTATAAAGGCCTCGGCTAAGTCCTTCCAGTTTCTGACAGTAGCCCTTGATAGGTGTGAATACCACTCTCTGGATGCCCCGGTTAAACTGTCTTCAAAGTAAAACATCTACAGTTTCTCATCCATGGTATAAGCTTTCAGTCTTCCCAGAAAAGATTGCAAATGGGTACGAGGAAAGGAGGTACCATTGTACTTTTCAAAGCATGGAGGTTTGAACTTGTGAGGAATCCTTACTCCTTCAACTAGACCCATATCCATCACATCAAATCCCAAAGAGTTTTGGGATTCCAAGGATCTTAACTTCTATGATATCTCATCCAGACGATGATCATAAACTTCATCAGCCCCAACACCTAACATTGTAAACTGCTCGTCCTGAGGATCTTCCAGTAGAACATGATCTCCAGTGTTTCTCTGGGTATTTCCAATAACATTGACTTTAGGGTTGATGTGGGGCCCAAACTCTGGTGTATTTGTTTGCGGCTGATTGCGCGCATTGTTACTAGTACCTCCAGTGCCTGCATGGTTATCTTTTGGAGTTTGCCGCTCAAATAACTCCCTTAATCTTTCTTGGGTATGTGCTAGCCCAGTTATCACAGCCATGAATTGATTCATCTGGGTTCTCACTTCTGTCCTCACACCAGTCATCTGAGTCCTCACATCTGTCAGTTCTTGCTGTAACTGATCTATTTGTAGACTCGGAAGGTTGTGTCGAGTTGGATATCTGTGGATGCGATTGACGGGAAAGACCCTCCTGCGAGCAATATTTCCTGAGACAAGCAGCAAAGTGAGAAACAAACAACAAAACACCTGCAAAAACAAAGAAGACGAGGTTAGCATGCAATGCAGTATGTTTATTTGTCTTCCAAGGGTATCCGGTTTGGCTCTTTGGTTTTGACCTTCTAGACCTCTGGGAATGATGGAGATGTTGAAGCAAATGAAGTTCAAAAGAAGATCCAGGTAACACATAAACCATAACATTACAAAATGCCAAAATACATAGTTTATGATTACAACATGTTCCCATGGTGGGTCAGAATACAATCAAGTCAAGAATACAAACAAAATCACCATGGTAAGTCACAATACAACCACAATAAAATACAAGTAAAGGAAATCAAACATCCATCCCAAAGTCATCCTCTTTGACTTCTTTCAGGAGAGCATCAGTCATTGGTCCAACTGGATGCTCTGTGATGGTCCTGATAAGAAGGTTCCTGGTTGCAATGGAGTTTGTCAACTTCTGGTACTTGTCTTGTTCTTTTGATTTCTTCAACCCTGCCCGGAGTTTCAGCTTAGAGATTTCCTTCTGTGCTGCTAACAGGGCTTCCTGACTCTTCTTCTCATTGGCTTCAAACTTCTCTATCTTAGCCTGTGTCTTCTGATCTTCTTGAAAACGAGCTTCAGTGATCCCGATCCACCTATCCTGACTCTCCTCTAGGTAGTGTTCAGCTCTGGCCTTCTGAATCTTGGATTCTTTGCAATCATTCTTCAATACCAACTCCCCTGCTCGGGCTTTTTTGATGAAGTCCTCTGTCTTTTCTATCTTGGTTATATGCTCGATACAGAGCTTCTCTAACCTCTCATTGTCCAGACGACTATCATTCCTTTCCCAAAGGGTCTTCTTCAAAGCTTCAGCTAGCTGGGCATTTCTTTCCTTCATCTTTTCAAACTCTTCCAAACTTACTATGGCTATGGGCTCCACTGCTGATGGCCCTGGCACATCTTCTAGGGTGAATGGCATGCAGGTGATCTGTCCTCTAAGGCGCGACCATTCAATGTACTGAGCAAAAGCTATGTTGTTGCATTTCCCCAAAATAGCAGCCCCTTTTGTCTATATATTGTCCCAAGCCCAGGATGCTTGTCGGACAATGGCATGATTGCTCTGAAAGGCACAATAAAGAGATTCTTCTAAGTCCTCCTCTCGAGGTGGATGTACCAAGGCATACCCCATCTGTCTTCTGAAAAGCAAAGGATTGTAATTGATGCAACCCTTCACTCCAATAAGAGGTACATTAGGATATTTTCCACAACTTTTTATTATGTCTCGGCCCTTGGTGTTCTGAGTATACCACCTGATATCTTCTGAAGTAAGGGCTATCATCCTCTTAGCCCAATTCCTTGACTGATGTGGATTCAGGAAAGCTTCTGTCTTCGGCATGTGTCTCATCAACCAACAGTAGAAAAGAGGTGCACAACATCTGACCAGTCTCCCTCTCTGCTTCTTATTCCTTTGATGAACCGAGTAGTAGAAATCTCCCAACAAAGTAGGAACCGGATTCCTGAGCATAAAGATGTGAATGGCATTTTTGCTTACAAACTTAGGGTCGTCTGCAAACAAGATGATACCATAAATACTGAGAACTAGGTGAGCACATACAGTCTCCCAATTCCCTACTGCAACTTGCTTTGTAGCCCGAGTGATCAAGAAATCCAGATGAAGACCTGGGATTCCAACCTTAGAAGTTAGGTGCTCATCAATGATGGATGCTTCCAGATGTAAGGCTTTGGCTATGTCTTCATTCCTTGGAGAAGTCATCTCAGGGTTGAAAGGAATTCCTCTTCTGATAGGGACACCCAACAACATAGAATACTCTTCCAATAGAGGACCTATCTGAAAGTCTGGGAAAGTGAAGCAACGGAAAAGAGGGTCATAGAACTGAAGACATGTGTGAATCATGCTCCTCTGTGATGTGTCCAAGTCCATGATCATGTCCAGGATCCCACCATAATGCTCTCTGAATAAGTGTCTCTCCCACTTGATGACACCGGGCCAAGAGGGGTACAGACGCGAACGGTCGGCGAAAGGAGAAGGGAATGAATAGAGTCGCCAGCTAGGCATTTTTATCCCGAAGGGAAGGTAATGCTGCATGAACCTGAGAAAAGATGGATAAGACGGCTGCGAACCAGAGAGACTGAGAAAGGGGGTTGGTTACAACCTGGGAAGGTATTAGCACCCAGAATGTCCGTCGTACTCGACGGGATCCACGCTTAAAAGATTTGTGTTTTTAAAGGGGTAGTGTCAGTGCTATCTGTGTATCAAAGCTGGAAAGAATGCAAGTGTTAGTGTAAAAGAAAAGTGAAGTGCATAAGAGAAGTGTCAGTGTGAGGACAAGAATGAAATGCTCAAGACTATGAGGCTTAAAGAATAATGCTGGAAAGAGGGGGAATAAACAAAGACTTTTGTTCGATAACTGTTAAGTTATGCCTACGTATCCTCTCGTGCAATGAGGAAGTCAGAACACCGTAGTTCGACTCAAAGAGACTGAAAGATAAATTGACCTGTGAACTGCTTGCTTGCCTATGCTCAAGTGTATGACCTGTCTGGCTCAAGTACAAACTGTCTTGCATTAGACGGAAGAAGCAAGTTCTCGTTTGTGTGTGAATGAGATGAGAAAAGAATCCCGAAGGAGACGATTATTGTTTGTTTTTGTGCTTTCAATCTTTTATTGCTTTTTTATGTTTGTCATAAGAAAATGAGCTTAAGCCTAAACCAAGGGTTAGTAAACTCATCACATCCTCCCTTTGATTAGGGGTAATGAGAATACCTCAAGTATGAAGTAAACACCTCACACTTAATCACCATGATGTAGGATTAAGATCATTAACCTACTTGTGATTATTTATATGTTTTTGGAGTTTTGTTTAGCGTTAAGTAATGAGTTTAAGCCATAATCAAGGATTTAATGGACTCATTACACCATCCTAATAGAAGGATAATAGATGAGAACATTTAAGCTGAGGAAGGCTCCTCAACTTAATCCATGATTAGGGATTAACCTCATGACAAAACAAAGCCTTTATTAAATGGATTTTAGTTAATGGTAAGATTAAGAAGTGATTTTTAGGGTTTGTAAGACAACTTGAAGGGGACTTGTCCGTTAACACTAGGGTTAGTCCTTCTTAACCACTTAAGGAAGAATTAGAACCCTAATGCAAGGCCCAAGTTACAAGCTTGATGTCTTAGTGATTATTAGATGGATTGATTAAAGGATTTAAACACATTAAGGGTTTAACACTTAGGATTAAAGTTATACACTCCATCCTAATAGAAGGATACATGCATAAGCTTAATCACAAAGCCTTAAAACCTTTAGTGTTTAGTCCTTGATTATGAGGTGAGAAGAGAAGACTCAAAGATGACACAAAGGTAAAACTAAATGGGGGACTAATCAAACCCTAATTATTATCATGCTTGGATGTTCCTAGGGTTTATGAGGCTTGCAAAAGATCTTCGAAGAGCCACCAAGGAGGAACAAGATGAAGGAAGGAGAAGCAAGAAGCAGCAAGAAGCAAGACAACTTACTTCACTTAAGAAGATAAGTTGCTTGAAGAAAAGAATGTGAGGAGGGAGCATGAATTAGAAAGCTCACCCTAATACAAAAGTAAAATGCAGCAAAGAATTCATAAAAGAGATGAGAAGAGATCATGAGAAGTGAAGGCAAATTCACTTCTCAAACATTTACCACCTGAAAAGTTAGTAACAAGAAATGAAATGAAATGAAAATGAGAGAGATGCAATGATGCAAACCAAAACCATAAGCAAGATCAAGATGTACATAATGCTATGGGATGATGCAAAAGCATACCAAGAGATGTGGATGATCATACAAAGGATGGGAATGCAAATGAGACATGTAAGGAGCATGAATGTTCATGAATGCATATGACATAAAATGAAAACAAAAGCATGGAAAATGGATGAGGAAATGATCAAGCATGAGTCTAATGTGTCCTAAGATGTCTTAGAAGTCATGTGGATGCACAAAATGTCATGGAAAGTTCTTGAATGCAAGCATATGAGAGATGGATGCAAAGGAAGGCAAGAATTAGGGTTTATGAACAACATGCAACACAAAGTTCAAAACCAGAAGCAAATGACATGAAAAAAAATTGAAAATGGGGTCAAAGGAACCCTAACCCTACACAAGTTCACTTCCCAAAAGAGGGGACCTAAATCTTAACCTAATGGGAGTTATGATTTTTCTAAGTTAACTAGGGTTTCAAGGCACCTCAAAAGGAAAAATGCACATCAAATTGAAAATGAAAGATAAATTCAAACCAAATTTACCCTAGAAACTACATGCTATGAAGGATGCAATGCAAGAAGAACCATTATCAAACTCTTCATGGTTAGGCAGAATGGATTTTTTCAAGTTAGGATCAAAATATTGTCTTTAAACAAATTTAATTCCAATGAAAATTGCCAAAATACATCAAGGACAAAAAGAAATTTGTTTTGAGAGTTTGATAATGTTTCTAAATGTTTTAAAATGCAATGTGAATTTTTTTGTGATATTTAAATACCTAAATGCATTTTTAATCAATTAATTTCCATTAACTAATTAAAAATAAACATTTAAATGATTTAAAAATAATTTTAATGCAAAAAATAAAAGTAAAAATATTTTTGAGTTCTGAAAATTAATGAAATGTTTGACAAAAAAAATCAGAATTTTTCAATACATTTTTCTATTTTTAAAAATTCGTGGAAGTTAAATATAAAACAAATGAAATTAAAATGAAATTAATGAGAAAATAGGAAAGTCAAACAATCCAAGGGCTGTGGTTCAAACTCAGGGAAGCGGGAATTGACTACGCGCGCTAATGGACGGCCAGAATTCAAACTCACTTAATTATGTCATTAACCCTAATCCTGAGCCCTAATGACTTTCAGATGACCGGAACAGTGTTCCGGTCATCTTCTCCGGCCAATCAATTTTCTATCTCACTCAATACGCATCAAAACTTCATCAAACTCTCCAGAATCAAACCTTGAACATCATTAAACCTAAACCACAACAAAAATCATTTATTTTTCATGAATCAAGAGAAACAAACAGAATCATTTTTACGGGCAAAGTTTCAGATAGTCAGTACATGCTTATTTCTTGGCCATTTTCAAAATCAAACACATCAAGATGATCAGTGCAACTCATAGAATCATTCTATAACAAGAAATCAAAGTTCTGGAAAAAATGTTCTTGAGCTCACCTGAACTGGAGCTTTGAACTTTGGAGCTTTCTGGCCAGTCCTTTGCTTCAAACAGGCTCCAATGATCCTCCCCAGAAGTTTGTGATGCTTAGTTGGAATGTATTGTGGCTGGTTTTTTGAGATTGATGAAGTTCTGACCAAGGGGAGTGAAAAATCGTATTTCTATTTGTGGGCTTTTCAGGGCAAGATGAAGGGTGGTTTATGCTCTATGAAGCTTTTCTGAATGAATGGTGAAATTGGTTTTGAGGTTTGATGATTGTGTGATGAGATTCGAATGAAAATGCATAAAAAGGGATTTTGGAGAGTGCTGACTTATGGGAGAACTCAGGCTGTGTTGTCTAGTGTATTGAGTTGCTTTTGGTCCATGTATCAAGTGGTGATAGGTCAGAGAGTTGTTGCTGGGCTATGTTGATTGGTATGGCTTGTTTTGCAAAAAGTCAATGTTAGGTGTCCTTTGAGGTATGGGTCATGGCAGGCCAAGGACAAGGGCATGTCTTGTGCAGCTGTGATCAAGGAGAACCATGGAAGTGAGATTGAGGCAAATCAGCAAGTGGATCAAAGTTTATGTGTGGTTTTGCAAATTTGTGAACTTTTGGCCCTTTGGAAGTTTCTTAATGCACAAGTCATGAAACTTGAGAATTCCTTGGTGCATTCTGAATTTTAGGTCATGACTTATGTTTGTGCAATTCTTAGAAGTTGATTTGAAGTCACAATTAGCCTTGGCATGAAGTTTTGCAACTTTCCTCTTTTGGCGCATAAGTGAAATTTCATGATTATTCCCAACTTTGCAAGGCCATAACTTTTGATCCAAAATGAATTAGAAAGAGTTCTTGTACTTTTTTTGAAAATGGGAGGATCCATTCTACAACTTTCATGACCAAAGTTTTCTCATTTGAAGTATTTTTGAATAAAAAAGAAGAGGTTGAAAAACTTTCCCAAAATGGCAAGTTTTCATTATAAGTCACTTTCCCAAAAAGGCAACTTTGCAAATGACTTGAAATTTTCCAATTTTGTGAACTTCTAACACCTTCTATGATCAAATAAAGATCATACACATTCAAAATGATGGAGAACACCCTTTGGTTGGGTCATTGGGGGCCTCAGATGCCCTGATTTTGCATTGACTTGCTCAAGAAGTCATCCCTTGATCAGATGCCTTCCCCATTGAATTTATTCATGAGAATTGATATGCATGATCCTCATAACATATAGAGACCAATAGAAACAAGAATGACCAAACAATTTGGAGTTATGGCCTCTGAAACCAAAACCCTAATTTTAGGTCATCTGTGCAGTTAAGCCTGGCTCTGCTTCCATGCCTCTCTCAGTTCTTGTGATTCTTTGACTTTCTTGACCTTGTGGGGATATAATATGATGCTTGAACATACATGGACCTCTTTGAAGTGATTGGTGACCTTTGGAGTGGCTCAAATAACTCTTGGATTGCTCAGATCACAAACCCTAGATGCAGATGACTT
The DNA here is from genome assembly GCA_963966055.1 of Lathyrus aphaca. Lineage (NCBI taxonomy): Eukaryota > Viridiplantae > Streptophyta > Magnoliopsida > Fabales > Fabaceae > Lathyrus > Lathyrus aphaca. The sequence continues at coordinate 513,188,287 of OZ014519.1, read as the reverse complement.
TGAAACAATGCAGTGGAGCAAAAATGCAATATGAGATGCTATGATTAAACTTATGCACATGAAAAGATCACAAGCCATGGTGAAATGAGTGAGGGCAAATTTGGGGTGTTTACAGCTGCCCCTATTCAAACATGAGTTAGCTGTGCAGGATGTAAGCAACGGCTTAACAGGCAAACAAGATAACTTGTGGTTGAATACCAAAGACAGTCCAAAATTTGCACTCACTGAATGAAGAAGAAAAGGGATATAGATTGTAAAAGAAAATAAAGTATAAATATACAATGCAGGCGACGGAGGACGACCGTCGAGCAGAGGACGACTGCTGGGGATAAAGCAATGACGGGGACGGCTGACAAGCTGGGGAAAATGCGGGAAATAAAGCAATGACGGGGACGGCCGACAAGCTGGGGATATAAGAGATCATGATGGGGACGGCCATCAAGTTCAAGGCATGAATGAAATAAATGATGAGGTACGGTCATCAAAGGTGAAGGACGATCACCTGATAGGGTACGGCTGCTCTATTGGGGATAAGATGAGGGACAGTCATCTATTGGTGAAGGACGATCACCTGGCAGGGTACGGCTGCCGAAAATCTCACGACATAGGACGAATGCCGGATAAAAGGGTCGACGATGGGGACGACCATTGGATAAGCATGATGAAGGACAATCATCAAGAGGTGAAGGACGATCACCTAGCAGGGGACGGCTGCTCTCGGGGTTTATCATGACATAGGACGAATGTCAGATAAAAGAGTCGACGATGGGGACGACCATCAGATAAAATGATGAAGGACGATCATCAAGGGGTGAAGGACGATCACCTAGCAGGGGACGGCTGCTAAAAATATCACGACATAGGACGAATGTCGGATAGGAAGGGGTTCTAATGAATATAGACTCCACTGGGGGTGATGAAGGACGATCATCAAAAAGGTGAAGGACGATCACCTGGCAGGGTACGGCTGCCGAAAGGTATCATGACATAGGACGGATGTCAGATAGAAAGGAAATAGTTTATTGGTGTTTGCTGGGGACTCTTCTGGGGAATAGTAGACACAGACGAGTGTCTAAATTCAAGAAAATATAAGTGTTTGACATTGTGTATAGATTAAATATGCGGACAAGCATCCTTAAGACTATGATACGGACAAGTATCAGTAGAAACAAACGCTTGACGCATGTTCAGAGAACACGGACGAGTGTCGAATCTGAGGGGATATAAGTGGCATATACAAGATACGGACGAGTATCGGTATGAGTGAAAAGTGATGAGTGAGACACAGACGAGTGTTTAACTTGCTATGGAGAGCACGACACGGACGAGTGTCAAAAAAAGAGAAAGTGTATAAATTATGAACTGGAGTGTAATCTGTGGGGATAGGATGACACGGGCGGGTGTCAATGAGAGTGTATTATAAACAAGTATGTGGTTCCCAAAGTGTTTGTTTAGGAAACTATGTTGGGGAAGGTGACACGGACGGGTGTCAGGGAAGTGTGTATATATGTATCTGTGAGTGCAAAGGGAACGCTTCGGCTTTCGGCTGGGGATATGACACGGACGGGTGTCGAGAAGTATCTGTATTGTATAAGCATCTGTTTGCTCGGGAAATTTTACTGGGGAATGATGACACGAGCGAGTGCCAAAAGGAGCATGTATCTGTATTTGTGAGTGTAGAGGAGATGCTTTAATATTCTGTCGGGGAATTTGGGGAGTATTTTGTATTCTGTTGGTGTGTTAGTATTTACATGGCTTATGATTATGCAATATGTTTGATTTTTTCCGTAATGCTCCGTATTAGACGGAATGCTACGCTCTGTGGGGAAAATATGATGCGAATGCTATGATTATGCAAAGATACCGATCCGGGAGTCGGATCCCGATGCTGCGGAGATCTCTGGCTGATCTGCTTGAAGTGGATGTCCCAGCTGGGGATGAGATCATTGGTAGATCTAACATATCTGACTTTGCATGGGGAAATAGATCACTGATAGACCTATCTTGGTAATGAGGGACCCAGCTGGGGTTTATGTGAGCTTTCGTCACTTTGTTGTGAGATCTTCAGGCGTTGCTCTTCTGGATAGAGGCTGAAACTCTGTGGGGAGATGATTCCCTGTCTAGCACTCGGCTGGGGAAGATGAAAGATCACTGAAAGATCTTCCTAGAGATTTCTGTGGGGATCCTGCTGAGGATGATACTTGACAACTCAGCTGGGGATATGAACACCTTCTGGTGCTGCTCTTTGAAGGAAATGTTGGAGAAGTGATGCCTGGCAACTCTGATAGGGAGAAAGCATCTCTGGTGCTGTTTGGAAGGTGTGCTGAGGAAACGATGATTTGACAGCTTGCTGGGGAGAAGCTTTCATGCCCCATGTTGTGCTTTGAACACCTGTAATCATGTATGACAAAGAAACGTACAAGTTCCCCGAGGTATCCCTTACTGGATTCCGTCATAGGAATTTAGACACTCCTGGAGCGAATATATTTCCTGCAATCATGTAGTTTAGGAAAGACGCATTTGTATTTATGCGATCAACATATTAAGGACATCAGAGATTTTTGCAAATGAGAATAAAATGTACGAGACGAAATATGACTGAAAATCTGATTTTATTAATTTGGGTGCCCTGTGTAACACGGTGGGAGAACTGACTTTAAGTAATGTTGCGGATAGCAAGAGTCGCCACCGACTTTTATTTTATCCAAAGGAAAGGCATAAAAGAACAGGAAAGACCTTTTAAAAAGATTTTTGGGTCCGGGGGGTAGGTTATGAAAAGGGAAGGTGTTAGCACCCTTTTCATCCATGGTTATCCATGGGCTCTTAGATACTTAAGCTCACTTTAAATTGTTTTTGAAAATGTAGTGTGTGAATAGAAAAATTTTCAGAATAGTTTAATAATAATCCATGTACGGATGTGTAAGAAACTTGTTTGAAAATTTGTTTGAAATTGTTAAGTTTGAAAATTTTTTGAAGTGAGCAAGTATCTAGGAGTAACCTACCTTAATGTTTAAAGTCTTTCTTATTCTTTATCCTTTCCTTAGTAAGACTATCCCTACTATAATGGAGTAGGTAGCCCTTACTTTGGATGTTAAGAGACATGTGAGGGACAATTTGATTTTGAAGGCCATTGTGGGGTGTAATAAGCACACATAAGGGACTATCATCATTTATTCGAAAGGGACTCGATTCGTAAAGGCAACCATAAGGGACTTTGATGATTTTCTTTCGAGGGACTTGCTTTATACACCCCACTTAACCATTATTCGTAGGCAACTTGAGGGATAACCTTAGGAAGTGAGACGGCGATTGAAAATCGACTTACGTGTGTGACGTGTTTAATTTAATTATCTTATATTAAAAATTATCTACATTTATTTTAATATTGCATACATGTTGTTTACACTCCCTAATTACTAACCATAGCAAAAATAATTAAAATAATTACAAATTTACATCCGAGAAACAATTACAAAATTATAATAATAATAAATAAAATAGCAAATTAAGCAATAAATAATAAAATATAAATAATAAAGGGGTTAGTGATAATAATAAATAAGATTTAGCAAAATAAACATAATTGAATTATAAATTGGTTAGTGATAATAATAATAACAATTAGAAATAAGGTTAGAAACATAAGAATAATAAATAATAATCTGGTTAGTAATAAAAATAAACAAAATTAATCAAAATATTATAATAATAAGGAATTACCAATTTTTAATATAAACAACTATATATAAAAAAAAACAAATATGAATGAACAATTATTTTAATTCACAAATTATTAAGTTATATTTTAATTATAAAGTTATTACAAAAATCTAATTATTATAGACACAATTAGTTCTAAACAAAAGTTATAAAAGAAATGTTTATTTAATATATAAAGAGAAAAATAAATTATAAGTATATTTACAAAAAATTTAATTTTTAATAATATGAAATATATTTATATTTTAGATGATAGAAATAATTTATAATTATATTCATAATATTTACATGAATAATACTAAATAAATGTACATTATAATTACATTAGAAAATAAATTAAAGAAATAGAGTTAGATTTGTATTTTAAAAATATTTTTAGAGTTTTATAAAATTAGGTTTTTTATTTTTTAGGATTTGTGAAAATTAGAATTAACTTATATACAAAAATTCATTTTTTTAATAATCATATAAAATTATCTTAATTAATATAAATTATACAAATAAAATTTAAATAATAAAAAAACAAGAGTTTTATATTTTTTTTTTAGAAAATTATTTTAAGAGTAATTAGACTATATAATATATATACATATTTTATAATATAAATAATAATATGTTAATTATTTAAACCAATTGAATTAAACTAGAAAATAAAAGAAAATAAAAGAAAGGAAAAGAAAAGGAACCTGGTGGGATTTGATCCCAGGACTTCACCCTTGCAAGCAGCAACAACATCCACTGGACCAGCCAGGCGCAGGTGAGAAAGAATGAAGCATGGTTGCTTTTGTGCCTTGCTCTTGAAAATCCAGAAAAAAATAAATAAACCAAAAGGGCTGGGGTGGTTTTGAACCCAGGACCCTTCAGTTAAACATGCGCATGCTTTACCACCTGGCTGGGAGAGCCTTCCTGTTAACTTGTTAACCTTGAATCATTATATATTAAGCCTTCTATAATCCTGAAAATAAAACAAAAATAATGGCCCCAGCATGATTCGAACCATGGCCCTCTCATCAAATACACACGCACCCTTCCACTGGGACAAGAGACGTTCTTGTGAAACAAACAGAACATAAAACATTATAATATTAAAATAAAATTTGAATTCAAAAAAGGGCGCGCGCTGAGTCTTCTTCTTCCTTGAGATTTCGCAGGTTTTCCTGCGAAATTTCCTGGGAGTTTTCCTTCCAATTTTCCTGCGTACCAAAACCTGTGTATTCACAACCACCAAGCAAATAGCAAAATTTCTTAAAATTAAGGCAAGCAATGAATTCCTGGAAGTCCATACAACATCACCATGTTCCTGAAATTCATTTATATATGATAAATCGCAAAGCCCTAAATGAGGTTGATAAACCCTAGTTATGGCCGATTCCATTCTAAGCCCTGAATCTTCAATTAATTGGTCCAGAAAGCATCTATGGATCATCACAAACACGAATCAAGCATTAAACTTAAACAATGATGATTAATTATATGAAAACGAAAAAATTCGAAAGTGAAAGAAAACATGATTCGGTTCATGCTGTTTATGGCATTATGAATGATTATGATGATTGCTACATGATCACTGAAGGTCAAGGAAGCTATTGCAACCTTTGTGAAGCCTTGAAACTGCCTTATTCTCAAAATCCGAATCTCACTTTTCTTGTGAATTTTTGAACTATGAACTCACCTTGAAGCTGCTGGATTTCGTGAATGAGAACTAGGGTTATGCTTAGTATATATGTGTCATTGATTTAGGTCAGAAACATGGATGGGTTATGTGAAAATTTGATCCAAAAAATATTCAAAAAGATCATAGTGTAAATTTCAAATATTTGATCATGAGTGCTTGCTATTTTGAGATAATTCACATGATTTCATTCCTCTTTGACTCTAATCAATAATTATGAATTTCTAGAAACAATATCTTCACCCAAAAATAGATTTTCATATTTTTTATTTATTTAAAATGATTTTTATGAATTAAATCAATAATAAATAAATAAAAAATAATAAAAATGATGAATTTTGGTCAATTGGGTCGTGCACAATATTATGAGATGGATTGGGTCATAAATTAGGCAGCCCATTTGGTAAGAAATACTTCTAAGCCTCCATTTTCAACATAAACCATCACAAAATTGCCCAACTTTGCAAGGGCCCCTCTCCCTCAATTTTAAAGGTATGAGGGTGTTCTTGGACTTTTTAGAAAGCTTGAAGAGTCCTATAAACAACCCCATTGGTTTCAGGTCCATATCATTTACCAATCTCAAGTTATGCCCTTTTGAAGTTGTTGACTTTTTGTTGACTTTTGAAATGACCTATAATGTCTTAGATCATATCTTTCAAATGAAGCATTTTTGGGCTTAACCTTCAACATCAAAGTTGTAGGGAATTCAATTTCCTTCAAAATGAGCTTTGGATGGAGACTTGGTGATGAAGTATGTGAAAGTTATGCCTGGTCAAAGTTCAGTTGACTTTTACTGAGGAAACCCTAATTTAGAAACTCCTGATTATTGATGATCTGGAATCTCCTTGATGAATCATGATCAACCCTTGATCAAATGATGAATTTTATTTCATATACTTGATGTTGGCAAAAAATCATGAAGTTTGACTTTGGTTTGACCACAGTTGACCTCAGTTTGACTTTTTAACTGCATTGACTGATTTTGACTTATCTGATCATCTGACTGAGCAAACTTTTGAGAAAAGTCTTGAAACTTGTCATAGGGGTTCTTACACACATATAAGATGTTATGCAACTCACTTGAGGTATTGGAAGTCCATTTAGCCTGATTAAAGTCAAAACCCTAGTTTTGGATGCACTGCTTAGGAGGTGCATTGTCTGAGGGAATTGTCAACTTCTTTGACCAATTGTGAACTTTGTGAACCTTGTGAATCTTCATAAACTGTCTTGTGAACCTCATGGGAGGTATTGTGAAGCTTGTGAACCTTGTGAACCTCATGAAGGGGCTTTGTAGACCTCATAAACCTCAGGAAAGCTTTGTAACCATTGTGAAACTTGTGAACCTTGTGAACCTTCAAGAAGCAACCTATGGACTTCATGAACCTCATGAAAGGTCTTGTAAATGTTGAGAAGCTTGTGAACCTTGTGAACCTTCAAGAAGTGACTTGTAGACTTCATGAACCTCATGAAAGGTTATATAAGCATTGAGAAACTTGTGAACCTTGTGAACCTTCAAGAAGTGACTTGTAGACTTCATGAACCTCATGAAAGGTTATATAAGTGTTGGAGAACTTGTGAACCTTGTGAACCTTCTTAGAACACAAAGTCTTGTATTGTGAGGGCAAATTTTGGGGTGCAACAGCTGCCCCTGTTCAATTTTCTGAAACCTGAGGGGTTAGATTGGTATATTTGCCAGTCGTAACCTGGAAGGTTGAAGGGGATTGAACACAAAAGCCCAAAAATTTGCACTCACCAGTGCATGGAGTGATATGGATGGTTGATTGAACATGATTGAGTGGGCTTAAAGATGCCACTAGGAGAAAATTCTTCAGTAGTATAATGAGAGCTGTCAGGAGTCTGGAGTAATACTGATGTAACAGCATGTCTTCATGAGGATAGAGCAATCAATAATGATAACCCTAAAGCAGTCTTGAAGAAATAATATGACTTCAGGAGGATAGAGCAATCAATAATGATAACTCTAAAGCAGTCTTGAAAATATGATTCAGGAGGATAGAGCAATGGATAGCTCTAAAGCAGTCTTGAAATAATGATATGACTCCAGGAGGATAGAGCAATGATAACTCTAAAGCAGTCTTGAAGCAATGATTTTCAGGAGGATAGAGCAATGGATAGCTCTAAAGCAGTCTTGAAATAATAATGTGATATGTCTTCAGGAGGATAGAGCAATCAGTAGCTCTAAAGCAGTCTTGAAGTAATGAGAAGTTATCAGGAGGATAAAGTAACCCTGAGGTGACGATAAAGCAGTCCCAATAATAATAAGAAGCTTATCAGGAGGATAAAGTAACCCTGAGGTGACGATAAAGCAGTCCCAATAATAATAAGAAGCTTATCAGGAGGATAAAGTAACCCTGAGGTTACAATAAAGCAGTCCCAAAGATCCTAAGCTTGTTTGTTAACCTGAAACAAGGTAGCATTCTGTATAATAACATTAGTTTATGCTTTATGTATGCATGTATGATATGATGCACCTAAGTAATGTACTATATGTCTATGGATATGTATGCTATGGTATGATGTAAATGATGTATGTATGATATGATACTGCCGGAAACGTCTGAATATCTTCGTATAATAACTGCTGGCCAGGGAAAATAAATCCCGATTCGTTGTTGAAGAATATATAACCCTCCGTCTGCTGGGGATAACAGGGTATAGATGTAACCTCCCGTTGTTGGGGATGACAGGGTATAGATATAACCTCCCGTTGTTGGGGATGGTAAGGTATAGATAACCTTCGTCTTCGTTTGATAGTAGGATAAGTATCACATCCCATCTTCGTTCGTCGTACCCTTATTGGAGAGTAATTTCCCGAATATCCGTATGAGGATAAAAGAGATGGATATAAATTCCAGGGGAGATGAGACTTTATGAAGATGGATTAGTCCTACTGAGGATTTGTAACTGTCTTGAACCGGCGAAGCTTCGTTGAAATCCTTCTCTCGTTCGTCCTTAGTAAATACTATTACTGCATTTTTATGCATTTCTGGTAAACATTAATCATATTAAAAGCATACATACATTCAAACACAACCAATGGACGTTTCGCTTATGTAAATAGGGTAAAAGTAAATCTGAATTCAAAAGATGGAATTTATTTATATCAAAAAGTGACCCATACATGGGTAAGTTTGTACAAGGAGACATAAACCCTAGTAAGAGGATTTTGTCATAAAATTTTTTACAAAAGGAAATCAGCTATGTGGGAAACAATCCTATTGAGTTTCAATTCTACTATTGCCACTCAAGTATCTCATCTTCTTGCTGTTGAGACGGAAACGATTGGATTGAGCTTTATCTGTTTGAGCTTGAGTAAGTAGTACAACTGGTTGCAGTTTCATTGGTGACCCAAACGAGACATAGTCATACGCTTTAATCCCTAACTTTTGCCTGGATTGCCCTTTCAGGTTTTCAATCCACCGGGATACCCTTTTTTGCCCAAGCCGCCTTTTCAGGTTTTCGACTTGCCGGGTGTACATCTTTTCATATATATCCCTAATTTTTGCCCAAACCCTTTTGGTTTGCCGGGATGCCCTTATTTTTGCCTAGGCCAGTCAACCTAGCGGGTCTCTTTTTATGCGTAGTATTTTTTAACTATGTCTGCGTTTACAGGCTGTGGGAAGTCCTCACCATCCATTGTAGTCAGTATCATGGCACCTCCTGAGAACATTGTCTTGACTACAAATGGTCCTTCATATGTTGGAGTCCACTTGCCCCTAGGATCACCCTGTGGTAATATGATACGCTTGATTACCAAGTCACCAACCTGATATACCTTTGGCTTAACCTTCTTGTTAAAAGCCTTGATCATCCGTTTCTGGTACATCTGGCCATGACAAACTGCTGCTAATCTCTTCTCATCAATCAAATTTATCTGGTCCAGTCGAGTCTGAATCCACTCATCTTCGTCCAAGCCTGCATCCTTCATAATTCTCAAGGAGGGGATCTGAACTTCAATGGGCAGAACTGCTTCCATACCATAGACCAAGGAGAATGGGGTTGCCCCTGTTGAAGTACGTATTGTAGTACGATAACCATGAAGAGCGAATGGTAACATCTCATGCCAATCCTTGTAAGTAACAGTCATCTTCTGTACAATCTTCTTAATGTTCTTATTAGCAGCTTCAACTGCCCCATTCATCTTTGGACGATACGGAGAAGAATTGTGATGCTTAATCTTGAACTGCGTGCAGAGATCAGTAATCATAGTATTGTTCAGATTAGAGCCATTGTCAGTGATAATCCTCTCAGGGATACCATACCTACATATGAGATTATTCTTAATGAACCGAGCCACAACATTCTTAGTCACAGATGCAAATGAAGCTGCCTCTACCCACTTCGTAAAATAATCAATAGCCACCAGGATGAAACGATGCCCATTGGAAGCAGTAGGTTTGATCTCACCAATCATATCAATGCCCCACATGGCAAAGGGCCAAGGAGCAGTCAACACATTCAATGGTGATGGAGGTACATGAACTTTATCAGCATAGATTTGACATTTGTGACAAGTTCTGGAGTGTTGATAGCAATCAGCTTCCATGGTAGACCAATAGTAACCTGCTCTCAATATCTTCTTTGCCATAGTATGACCACTAGAATGAGTGCCAAAGGTCCCATCATGCATCTCTTCCATAATCTCAGTTGCTTCCTTCTTATCCACACAACGAAGCATAGTTGAATCATGATTGCGCTTATACAGAATGCCATTACTCAAAAAGAACTTAGCAGAAAACCTTCTCAGGAACTTCCTATCTTTGACAGATGCCCCTTCAGGGAATTCCTGAACTTCAAGATATCTTTTCACTTCATAGAACCAAGGCTTCTCCTCTGCCCCTTCAGTGTCAATCTCATTGCAGTATGCAGGCTTTTCAAATCTATCAATGGTAATCTTGGGAGCTTCATCATCCCAACTGATCTCAAACATAGATGCCATGGTGGCTAATGCATCTGCCAACTGATTCTCTCTTCGTGGAATATGCCCAAAGGTAATCTCTTTGAAATGTGGGATCATAGACAACACATGTTCTCTGTAAGGAATGAGATTATCATGCTTGGTATCCCAATCTCCTTTAATCTGACTTACTACCAGGGCTGAATCTCCATACACATCAAGGAACTGAATCTTCATATCAATAGCAACTTTAATACCCATGATACATGCCTCATACTCAGCTATGTTATTGGTACAATAGAAACAAAGTCTGGCAGTAATCGGGGTATGACAACCTTCAGGGGAACTAATTACTACACCAACACCATTACCATGTGCATTAGAGGCACCATCAAAAACCATAGTCCATCGGGATCCTTGTTCAGGTCCGTCATATTGTCCAGGTTCTTTAGTAACAGTCATAATGTCTTCATCGGGGAACTCAAAATTCATTGACTGGTAATCATCCACTGCTTGATGAGCCAAATGATCAGCAACAACACTTCCCTTAATGGCCTTCTGAGTGGTATACTGTATATCATATTCTGTCAAGATCATTTGCCATCTTGCAATTCTTCCGGAGAGAGCAGGTTTCTCAAATATGTACTTGATTGGATCCATCTTCGAAATCAACAAGGTAGTATGGGTCAACATATACTGTCTTAGACGGCGAGCAGCCCATGCCAAAGCGCAGCAAGTTCTCTCGAGCAGTGAGTATCTTGTTTCACAGTCGGTAAACTTTTTGCTAAGGTAGTATATTGCCTGCTCTTTTCGCCCAGACTCGTCATGTTGCCCCAACACACACCCCATTGAGTTGTCTAGCACTGTTAAGTACATAATCAAGGGTCTTCCATCAACTGGTGGCATCAAAATTGGTGGTTCCAGCAGATATCTCTTGATTTCATCAAAGGCAGTTTGGCACTCATCATTCCATTCCATCACCTGATCTTTTTTCAACAACTTGAAAATTGGCTCACAGATGGTAGTTAATTGGGAAATAAATCTCGCAATGTAATTCAATTGTCCCAAGAAACCTCTAACCTCCTTCTCAGTACGGGGAGCTGGCATCTCTCGTATAGCTTTCACTTTTGCAGGATCCACTTCAATACCCTTTCCACTGACAATGAAACCCAGGAGTTTACCAGATCTAACTCCAAAAGTACACTTGTTTGGGTTCAATCTCAACTTGTATTTCTTCAACCTCTCAAACAACTTGTGCAGATGATCAAGATGTTGCTCTTCATTCTGAGATCTGGCTATCATATCATCCACATATACCTCTATCTCATGATGAATCATATCATGAAACAAAGCCACCATAGCACGCTGATATGTTGCCCCTGCATTCTTCAAACCAAATGGCATCACCTTATAGCAAAAGGTGCCCCACTGTGTCACAAATGTTGTCTTCTCCATATCTTCAGGTGCCATCTTGATCTGATTGTAACCAGAGAAACCATCCATAAAAGAGAATACCTTATGCTGAGCAGTATTGTCTACCAGAATGTCAATATGAGGAAGTGGAAAGTCATCTTTGGGGCTAGCCTTGTTCAAATCTCTGTAGTCTACACACATACGTACCTTACCATCTTTCTTAGGAACTGGTACCACATTTGCAACCCACTGAGGATAAGAAGTCACTGCCAAGAACCCTGCATTGAACTGTTTCATTACCTCTGCTTTGATCTTTTCTGACATTTCAGGACGCATACGACGAACCTTCTGCTTCTTTGGACGACAATCTTCTTTCACTGGCAAACGGTGAACCACAATGTCTGTATCCAACCCTGGCATATCTTCATAAGACCAAGCAAAGATCTCCACATAATCACGTAACATCTGAATCAACCTGCTCTTGACACTGTCCCCTAAATCAGCCCCTACCTTGACCTCTTTTCTGTCTTCCTCAGTTCCCAGATTCACAACTTCGACTGGCTCTTCATGTGGCTGTATAGCTTTCTCTTCTTGTTGTAACAACCTAGCAAGCTCTACAGGTATTTCACAATCGTCCTCATTTCCGTCTTCAGTTTGATAGATCGGATTCTCGAAATTGTAATTGGCAATAGTAGAACTGTTATCAACAGGATCCAGAGTGGATGAGGATCTGCATTTTAGTGATGTGGGTGTGTGTAAGAACACATAGCTGATAAAGCAAAAAATAAAGAAAAAGAAAGACAAGGAACACAATATTTATTAAACGAAACGTCCACTGATTTTATTGAATGAAGTATGCAAATGAAATGACAGCCCGTAACAAGCACACCATTGTGCCCCGGGTAAGGCACATGGCTTGAAAGTTTTAATTGTTCAAGAAATTACAAACTTAAAAACATAGTAATAGTATTTACTCCTGACTAAAGGAGATAGGGATAACATCTTCAGCTTTCCAATTATTGAGTCCAGCACCCACAGTAGGAAAAATCCATGCGTCCAAGTTGTAGTCTTCATCTTGATCTCCCACAGCATTAATCACCCCTTGATTGGTGATACGAGCAGCACGAGCACGACGAACAGCCTTCTGGGACTCTGCAGTGAAACCCAAACCAAACTTGTCAGACTTGTACGGAATATTAGGAAGCTGACCCCAAATAGTACAACCACCTTCATCCACTACAGCTCTAGCATCATTGAGGGAGGCCATTGCCATTGTTGGAGATTTTATGATGACCACAGGAACCTTCTTCACAGCAGGAGGAGTCACACAATCATTACCAACCCAGGGAACCACTTCAAATGACTGACATGGAGTCTCAATGTATTCACCTTCTACTTCCAGATACTTGAAAGTGTTTACATGGCTGACAAAGTATTCTTCCTCTCCAAAGACAGTAACAACCTTTCCATTCACCGGATATCTCAACTTTTGGTGCAATGTAGAGGTCACAGCACCTGCCCCATGGATCCAGGGACGACCAAGCAGACAAGAGTATGAAGGACGAATATCCATTACATAAAATGTAGCAGTAAACACCTGAGAACCAACTTTGATAGGAAGATCAATCTCCCCATGCACTACTCTTCTAGAACCATCAAAAGCCTTTACCACAATATTACTGGGCTTCAACACCGTATCTTCAGGACTCAGCTTATTCAGGACTTCCTTGGGCAACACATTCAGAGAGGAACCATTGTCTATTAGCACATGTGACAGAGTGGTGCCCCTGCATTCAATTGAAATATGCAAGGCCCTGTTATGATCCCTCTTGGCAGGGGTTAAATCAGCATCAGAGAATCCTAACCCGTTGTCATAGGTCAGGTGAGCAACACAGTTCTCAAATTGGTCCACAGAAATTGCACTGGGCACATGAGCAGACTTCAAAAACTTGATCAAGGACTTGGCATGAGCCTCAGAACACAGCAACAAGGACAACATAGAAATCTTTGAGGGAGTATGCCCCAACTGATCCACAATGTCGTAATCACTCTTGCGAATGATTTTCAATACTTCTTCCATCTGCTTAGAGAGATCATCAGCAGCTGGCACATCAGTAGATACAGGCTCAATAACAGGACCTTTGCCCCGAGCATCAGTGGTGGAAGTAGCAGCAGGAGTAACTGCACTCTTAGAAACAACTGGAGGAGAGAAGACTCTTCCATTACGAGTGATCTTGCTAGATCCAGCAATATTATCAATGTCAGCAGGTACATCAGGTAAAGGCTCCTGTTTGACACCATGGATGTAAACATCAGACCCATAGTGCCAAGGCACAGCTTTATCAGATGTATAAGGAATAGGGCCAGGAGTGGTAATGATCAGTGGAGCCACTCTGGCTTCAGCAACAACTTTCACAGGACCTTCAGCAGTAATCTTGATTGGGCCGTGACGAGTAATTTTAATAGGACCCTTTGAAGTGATTCTTACCGGTACTTTGTCAACCATGTCAACCTCTTCAATCGTCTTACCCTGAGTCAGATGATCCACCATATCTTCTACAGATGCTGGTCTTCTTTCAAACAATATAGTATACTTATCCATGAGACGTTGAATTCCATCCTTCAACCTGAAGCACTTTTCTGGATTATACTCACAATAAACACAATCTTCACGACAACCCGGAAAGAACCCAGCTTGTACTAACTTCTTTCTGATGACAGACAATGGTGTGGTCAACTCCGCAACTGAATAGACATGAAGATCTTCATCAATGGCATTGACAGTCTTCTCATGATTTGGCAGTGGTGCTGTAATCACATTTGGTGGATCAAACTCAATTTCTCCAGCATCAATCATATCTTGAATTTTGTTCTTCAAGACCCAGCAGTTATTAGTGTCATGTCCTGGACAGTTTGAATGATATGCACATCGTGCATTGGGATTGTACTTGGGAGAGGTAACATTGGGATTCTGAGGAGCCTCCCTCAGGGTAATAAGTTTAGCCTTCAACAAGTGTTGCAATGCCTGAGCCATTGACATGTTGATCTTCGTGAACTGTCTTCTAGCCCTCTGTTGGTTGCCCTGAGGCTGCTCTGTTGTTGCAGGAGTTGGATTTGAAATATGAACTGCACTAACAGACTGATGCCTTCTGTTACGATCAGGCTGACCATAAACAGCATTGGATTCTTTCTTCCCAGTGGGAGACTTCTTTGCAGCACCTGATGAGGAAGCACCCACTTGGATCTTACCATTCTTTATACCATTCTCTACTCGCTCTCCTGTCATGATCAACTCAGTGAAGCCAGATGATGAGCTTCCAATGAGATGACTGTAGAACGGACCATTCAGCGTACACATGAACATATCAACCAATTCCCTATCAGTCAAAGGGGGTTGAACTCTTCCAGCTAAATCTCTCCACTTCTGAGCATACTCTTTGAAACTTTCTTTGGCACCCATAGACATGCTCTGGAGCTGCATGCGAGTGGGGGCTAAGTCAGCATTGTATTGGTACTGCTTATAGAAAGCTTCAGCAAGATCATTCCAGTCTCTGATGTTGACACTCTCCAACTTATAATACCACTCCAACTGAGCTCCAGATAAACTCTCTTGAAAGAAATGGATCCACAACTTTTTATCAGCAGTGTGGGGTTGAATTCTTCTGACATAGGACCTCAGATGCAGTTTGGGACAAGAGACCCCATCATAAACAACAAATGTAGGAACCTTGAAACCAATGGGTATCACAACCCCAGATACCAGACTCAAATCCTCAAAATCCAGCCCAGATGATTTCTGCAATTCCATAGCATCCATCCTATCCACCAGCATCTTGATTTTGTCTTCATTAGGCTCATGGTAGTAATTAGCCTCAGAATCAGAGTCCCCCATAGTGTTATGGAGACTGCCTCTCTCTTTCTCAGATTCCTCAGATTCATAGTCTTCAACTTGTTCCTTGGTCTTGATAGGACCCTTGAACCTTCTTCCCATGTTGAGCAACCCAGCAGACCTTCTAGTCTTCTTAGTCTTCTTGGCCAGCAGTGCCTTCAAATCATCTTGCCCCTTGGACAGGTTCAAGATCAACTCTTGGAACTGTGCATTCTGTGCCTGAAGATCCTTAACTGATTGTTCAAGAGCCATTGCTGAAATAAACAGCGAGAAGATGAGAAACCTGTGCACAATTAAACCTGTGATGCAATGAAATGATATGGGAATGCATATGCAATGTTTTCAAGGACCGCAGAATTTAAATTTGCTTAAACAAACAAGAAAGTAACTTTTTATTAGTAATAACTTGTTTTGCCTTTTAGGCTTACAAAAATGAAAATGAAATAAGTACAAAAGATGGGGTTTTAAGTCTCCCATGGACGTTTCCTCTTTGTGTTGAGGTATGAGTTGAGGTTTCGTTCCTCGTGAAGTTGCTTTGTTAGCTCTAGGATTCTTGTTTGGCTTGCTTTGTAATGAGCCTCGAAAGTATCCCTTTGCTCCTTCAGTTGGATCCAAGATCTCTGCCAGTCTTCCTTATCAGTAGGCATGTCTGGGTGAAGGATGGTATAAGCAGTGTCTCCTTCAGCAACAGGTTCCATGGTAACTGGTAGGACGGCAGGATATGGCATCATGAGTGTCTGAGCACGAGATTGCACCCATCTGAGATAAGCCTCCATAGGAATAGTATACTTAGGCTCTAGTGTCTTGCTGTCAACCCTGTTTACCTTTCCCCAAGCTCGTATGAATCTCTGACGGTAACCCTGAAGATCGTTGTCGTAATCAAACACAATGCCCTGAATCAACATGTCATGTGGACCATCACTCCGAGCATAACCAAACTGTCGTAAAGCTAAAGATGGGTTGTAAGTGATGCCTCCTCTTATGCCTAGAAGTGGCACATTAGGAAATTCCCCACAACGGTCAATGATGGTGACATTCTCCATAGATCTGGAGCACCAATGAATATCTGAGTGAGAAAGTGACATGATCCTCTTGGACCATCTGAACCCTTGCTCATTCTTCGTTATTGAGCGAGGAAGGTGAGAAATAAACCACCTAGAGAGTAAAGGTATGCAGCACATCAAAGTTCCTCTTGCCCTTGTAGTACGGGTGTGAAGAGAATGCAGGATGTCTCCAAGCAATGTAGGCACTGGATTGTGACTCAGGAAAATGTTGATGGCATGAACATCTATGAACTGATCCGGATTGGGGAACAACACTAAGCCATATATCAGCAAGGCTAAGATCTCCTCAAAAGCATCATAGCTCATGGCCTTCAAGAACATTTGAGCTTTATCCACTAATACCTTGGCAAGAATACCTTTAACTCCACTCCTCGTCTCTAGAACAATGTCAGACTTCTTCAGATGTAGAGCTGCAGCAATAACCTCTGGTTTAAGCTCTTTTTCCAAGCCTGTGAATGGTTTCTGATCAAGAATAGGTATGCCCAGAAGTTTAGAGAACTCCTCTATGGTTGGAACTAGCTGGTAGTCAGGGAATGTGAAGCAATGGTGCTTAGGGTCAAAGAATTGAAACAGGACACTCATCATGTCTTCACTGAACCCTGAAGTGACTAGATCCAATAGGTGACCATGTCTCTTGTTGAACCGGGAGTGATCAGACATTTGAGAAACCAACTCCTTAAGCTTGGGAGGTATCCCCACAAAGTTGATCCTGATGGTGTTTCTACGAGCTGAAGCCATGACCTGTAACAAAGAACAAAGATAAATCCTTTGGTCCTTGAAATGGTTAGGGAAAATGATATGCTTATGATGCATGATGATGTCATGATGTTATGCTCAATCACAAACATGTGGCACACACAAACAAGTCACACCATAGCCCTAGGTTTAAAGGCTTGCATGAGGTTCAAAGGTAAGTACCCTCCCCTGAAGTTAGATGGTTCATCCTGTCCTACAAAAGTAACCAGGTTCTAATGGATCTCAATATCATTGATCCTTCACAAGGGTGGTTGATCAGAAGGCAACTTACTTGCCAACCAAAACCCTCCAAGTTTAGAATCTCAATGAGCGTAGTATCGAGTGTCAACCAACTTCAGTCTGCACCAAAGCCGGTTACCTCACTACTTTCTAAAGGCCAAGATGAGTTAACTAGGGTTCTAAAAGTTAGTTAGTGCATTGACAACATATGGCAGCCTCATATTATCCTCAACTTGACTTAAGGAACATAAGCACCAACCAAGAAGTCGCACTAACTATGGCCACCAGATCAACCGTATCGATATACGTCGTACAGTTTCCTTGGTCTATTGCCATTTACCTAAGGTACACTAGATCCGGGTTAGGACCTTTCACACATAAGAGCACCCCAACAAGATAATATAAAGCAAACAAGGCAAACAATTTAAAGTGATCTTAATTCCTAAGGGTACCCCTCTTTAATTTAGATCCCCAGCAGAGTCGCCAGTTTTGTAACACGGTGGGAGAACTGACTTTAAGTAATGTTGCGGATAGCAAGAGTCGCCACCGACTTTTATTTTATCCAAAGGAAAGGCATAAAAGAACAGGAAAGACCTTTTAAAAAGATTTTTGGGTCCGGGGGGTAGGTTATGAAAAGGGAAGGTGTTAGCACCCTTTTCATCCATGGTTATCCATGGGCTCTTAGATACTTAAGCTCACTTTAAATTGTTTTTGAAAATGTAGTGTGTGAATAGAAAAATTTTCAGAATAGTTTAATAATAATCCATGTACGGATGTGTAAGAAACTTGTTTGAAAATTTGTTTGAAATTGTTAAGTTTGAAAATTTTTTGAAGTGAGCAAGTATCTAGGAGTAACCTACCCTAATGTTTAAAGTCTTTCTTATTCTTTATCCTTTCCTTAGTAAGACTATCCCTACTATAATGGAGTAGGTAGCCCTTACTTTGGATGTTAAGAGACATGTGAGGGACAATTTGATTTTGAAGGCCATTGTGGGGTGTAATAAGCACACATAAGGGACTATCATCATTTATTCGAAAGGGACTCGATTCGTAAAGGCAACCATAAGGGACTTTGATGATTTTCTTTCGAGGGACTTGCTTTATACACCCCACTTAACCATTATTCGTAGGCAACTTGAGGGATAACCTTAGGAAGTGAGACGGCGATTGAAAATCGACTTACGTGTGTGACGTGTTTAATTTAATTATCTTATATTAAAAATTATCTACATTTATTTTAATATTGCATACATGTTGTTTACACTCCCTAATTACTAACCATAGCAAAAATAATTAAAATAATTACAAATTTACATCCGAGAAACAATTACAAAATTATAATAATAATAAATAAAATAGCAAATTAAGCAATAAATAATAAAATATAAATAATAAAGGGGTTAGTGATAATAATAAATAAGATTTAGCAAAATAAACATAATTGAATTATAAATTGGTTAGTGATAATAATAATAACAATTAGAAATAAGGTTAGAAACATAAGAATAATAAATAATAATCTGGTTAGTAATAAAAATAAACAAAATTAATCAAAATATTATAATAATAAGGAATTACCAATTTTTAATATAAACAACTATATATAAAAAAAAACAAATATGAATGAACAATTATTTTAATTCACAAATTATTAAGTTATATTTTAATTATAAAGTTACTACAAAAATCTAATTATTATAGACACAATTAGTTCTAAACAAAAGTTATAAAAGAAATGTTTATTTAATATATAAAGAGAAAAATAAATTATAAGTATATTTACAAAAAATTTAATTTTTAATAATATGAAATATATTTATATTTTAGATGATAGAAATAATTTATAATTATATTCATAATATTTACATGAATAATACTAAATAAATGTACATTATAATTACATTAGAAAATAAATTAAAGAAATAGAGTTAGATTTGTATTTTAAAAATATTTTTAGAGTTTTATAAAATTAGGTTTTTTATTTTTTAGGATTTGTGAAAATTAGAATTAACTTATATACAAAAATTCATTTTTTTAATAATCATATAAAAGTATCTTAATTAATATAAATTATACAAGTAAAATTTAAATAATAAAAAAACAAGAGTTTTATATTTTTTTTTTTAGAAAATTATTTTAAGAGTAATTAGACTATATAATATATATACATATTTTATAATATAAATAATAATATGTTAATTATTTAAACCAATTGAATTAAACTAGAAAATAAAAGAAAATAAAAGAAAGGAAAAGAAAAGGAACCTGGTGGGATTTGATCCCAGGACTTCACCCTTGCAAGCAGCAACAACATCCACTGGACCAGCCAGGCGCAGGTGAGAAAGAATGAAGCATGGTTGCTTTTGTGCCTTGCTCTTGAAAATCCAGAAAAAAATAAATAAACCAAAAGGGCTGGGGTGGTTTTGAACCCAAGACCCTTCAGTTAAACATGCGCACGCTTTACCACCTGGCTGGGAGAGCCTTCCTGTTAACTTGTTAACCTTGAATCATTATATATTAAGCCTTCTATAATCCTGAAAATAAAACAAAAATAATGGCCCCAGCATGATTCGAACCATGGCCCTCTCATCAAATACACACGCACCCTTCCACTGGGACAAGAGACGTTCTTGTGAAACAAACAGAACATAAAACATTATAATATTAAAATAAAATTTGAATTCAAAAAAGGGCGCGCGCTGAGTCTTCTTCTTCCTTGAGATTTCGCAGGTTTTCCTGCGAAATTTCCTGGGAGTTTTCCTTCCAATTTTCCTGCGTACCAAAACCTGTGTATTCACAACCACCAAGCAAATAGCAAAATTTCTTAAAATTAAGGCAAGCAATGAATTCCTGGAAGTCCATACAACATCACCATGTTCCTGAAATTCATTTATATATGATAAATCGCAAAGCCCTAAATGAGGTTGATAAACCCTAGTTATGGCCGATTCCATTCTAAGCCCTGAATCTTCAATTAATTGGTCCAGAAAGCATCTATGGATCATCACAAACACGAATCAAGCATTAAACTTAAACAATGATGATTAATTATATGAAAACGAAAAAATTCGAAAGTGAAAGAAAACATGATTCGGTTCATGCTGTTTATGGCATTATGAATGATTATGATGATTGCTACATGATCACTGAAGGTCAAGGAAGCTATTGCAACCTTTGTGAAGCCTTGAAACTGCCTTATTCTCAAAATCCGAATCTCACTTTTCTTGTGAATTTTTGAACTATGAACTCACCTTGAAGCTGCTGGATTTCGTGAATGAGAACTAGGGTTATGCTTAGTATATATGTGTCATTGATTTAGGTCAGAAACATGGATGGGTTATGTGAAAATTTGATCCAAAAAATATTCAAAAAGATCATAGTGTAAATTTCAAATATTTGATCATGAGTGCTTGCTATTTTGAGATAATTCACATGATTTCATTCCTCTTTGACTCTAATCAATAATTATGAATTTCTAGAAACAATATCTTCACCCAAAAATAGATTTTCATATTTTTTATTTATTTAAAATGATTTTTATGAATTAAATCAATAATAAATAAATAAATAATAATAAAAATGATGAATTTTGGTCAATTGGGTCGTGCACAATATTATGAGATGGATTGGGTCATAAATTAGGCAGCCCATTTGGAAAGAAATACTTCTAAGCCTCCATTTTCAACATAAACCATCACAAAATTGCCCAACTTTGCAAGGGCCCCTCTCCCTCAATTTTAAAGGTATGAGGGTGTTCTTGGACTTTTTAGAAAGCTTGAAGAGTCCTCTAAACAACCCCATTGGTTTCAGGTCCATATCATTTACCAATCTCAAGTTATGCCCTTTTGAAGTTGTTGACTTTTTGTTGACTTTTGAAATGACCTATAATGTCTTAGATCATATCTTTCAAATGAAGAATTTTTGGGCTTAACCTTAAACATCAAAGTTGTAGGGAATTCAATTTCCTTCAAAATGAGCTTTGGATGGAGACTTGGTGATGAAGTATGTGAAAGTTATGCCTGGTCAAAGTTCAGTTGACTTTTACTGAGGAAACCCTAATTTAGAAACTCCTGATTATTGATGATCTGGAATCTCCTTGATGAATCATGATCAACCCTTGATCAAATGATGAATTTTATTTCATATACTTGATGTTGGCAAAAAATCATGAAGTTTGACTTTGGTTTGACCACAGTTGACCTCAGTTTGACTTTTTAACTGCATTGACTGATTTTGACTTATCTGATCATCTGACTGAGCAAACTTTTGAGAAAAGTCTTGAAACTTGTCATAGGGGTTCTTACACACATATAAGATTTTATGCAACTCACTTGAGGTATTGGAAGTCCATTTAGCCTGATTAAAGTCAAAACCCTAGTTTTGGATGCACTGCTTAGGAGGTGCATTGTCTGAGGGAATTGTCAACTTCTTTGACCAATTGTGAACTTTGTGAACCTTGTGAATCTTCATAAACTGTCTTGTGAACCTCATGGGAGGTATTGTGAAGCTTGTGAACCTTGTGAACCTCATGAAGGGGCTTTGTAGACCTCATAAACCTCAGGAAAGCTTTGTAACCATTGTGAAACTTGTGAACCTTGTGAACCTTCAAGAAGCAACCTATGGACTTCATGAACCTCATGAAAGGTCTTGTAAATGTTGAGAAGCTTGTGAACCTTGTGAACCTTCAAGAAGTGACTTGTAGACTTCATGAACCTCATGAAAGGTTATATAAGCATTGAGAAACTTGTGAACCTTGTGAACCTTCAAGAAGTGACTTGTAGACTTCATGAACCTCATGAAAGGTTATATAAGTGTTGGAGAACTTGTGAACCTTGTGAACCTTCTTAGAACACAAAGTCTTGTATTGTGAGGGCAAATTTTGGGGTGCAACACCCTGAATTGGCAAGATACAGTCAAAGAAACGGATCCCCTGAAATGAGGAAATCGTTACAAATTGAGAAACAAAAAGATGCTGGCAATGCTGATGATGCTTCGAGGAGCTTCCCTTTTGCTATGACTCGTATGACTTTTGTCGTTCTTCTCATCTTGCTTTTGAAGGAGGCTGATTCTGACCGACGCTCGAACCTTTCGGAGTTCACCTTGTTGTAAGTGATACAGATGGATTCAGAATGCAGTTGTTCGCTTATTCCCTTATTTTGCGTGGATCGCCCTTTCAAGTTTTCAATCCACCGGGATACCCCTTTTTGCCTGAGTTGTCCAATGCGGCTTTTCAACTCAGCGGGTGTACATTTTCATTTATTTTCCCTTATTTTTGCCTGAGTCTTTTATTCTGTTTTTGACTTGCCGGGATGCCCTATTTTTGCCTGGACTTACATTTTGTTTTTATGTCCAGCGGGTCATTTTATGCGAAGTATTTTTTAACTACATCTGAATTCACAGGGGACAGGAAGTCTTCACCATCCATAGTGCTGAGCATCAGTGCTCCACCAGAGAAAACTTTCTTTACTATGAACGGACCATCATAATTCAGAGTCCACTTGCCCCTATGGTCTGTATGAGGAGGGAGGAGTCTTTTCAGCACAAGATCTCCTACTTGGTACTCTCGAAGTCTGACTTTTTGATCGAAGGCTTTCTTCATTCTTTTCTGATACAGCTGCCCATGACAAATTGCAGCCAATCTCTTCTCTTCTATCAGATTCAGTTGCTCGTATCGGGATCGGACCCATTCTGCTTCGTTCAATTTGACATCCATCAGTACCCGCAAGGAGGGTAATTCGACTTCAACAGGTAGGACTGCCTCCATACCATATACAAGCTGATACGGTGTTGCCCTAGTGGATGTTCTGATTGATGTACGGTACCCATGCAAGGCAAATGGTAACATTTCATGCCAGTCTTTATAGGTGACCACCATCTTCTGCACAATCTTCTTGATATTCTTAGCTGCCTCAACAGCGCCATTCATCTTTGGCCTGTAAGGAGAAGAATTGTGGTGTTGGATCTTGAAGTCCCGACATAACTCTGCCATCATTTTATTGTTTAAGTTGGAACCATTATCAGTAATGATTCGCTCGGGAACTCCATACCGACAGATGATGTCTCTCTTCAAAAATCGGGCTACCACTTGCCTTGTGACATTTGCATAAGAAGCTGCTTCGACCCACTTGGTGAAATAGTCAATGGCAACCAGGATGAATCTGTGGCCATTTGAAGCAGTCGGTTCAATCTTGCCAATCATATCAATGCCCCACATGGAAAAGGGCCAGGGTGAAGACATCACATTTAGAGGATTTGGAGGCACATGCACTTTATCTGCATAAATCTTGCATTTATGACATCTTCTGGCATAGGCACAACAATCTGCATCCATTGTGATCCAGTAATGACCTGATCTTAGCAACTTTTTAGCCATTGCATGCCCTCCAGCATGGGTACCAAAGGATCCTTTGTGCACCTCGTGCATCAACAGGTCTGCTTTTGTCCTATCAATGCATCTGAGGAGTACCATATCAAAATTCCTCTTGTACAGGGAACCATCAGCATTCAAGAAGAAACTACCAGCTAGCCTTCTTAATGTCTTCTTATCGTTGGAAGATGCCCCAGGTGGGTATGTTTGATCCTCCAAGAAGCATTTGATATCATGGAACCAAGGCTTATCATCTTTAACAACATCTGTTGAGAACACGTATGCTGGTCTGTCAAGTCTGGACACTAGAATCCGAGGCACAGAGTTGGCAGCTTGAACTTTGATCATGGATGAAATGGTAGCCAGAGCATCTGCAAGCTGATTTTCGTCTCGAGGGATATACTCAAGCTTGACTGTTGTGAAGAAAGTTAACAACCTCCTTGTATAGTCCCGATAAGGTATCAGATGATCTTGGTGCGTGTACCATTTTCCGTTGGTTTGATTAACTACCAGAGCCGAATCTCCGAACACAGTTAAAGTCTTGATCCTGAGGTCAATGGCTTCCTCAAGACCCATAATACAAGCTTCGTATTCGGCTTCGTTGTTAGTGCAGTTGAAGGTGAGTTTTGCCGAGAAAGGCATGTGAACTCCTTTAGGTGTAATGAGTACTGCACCAACACCACGACCATTCATATTAACAGCCCCATCAAACATCATAGTCCATTCTTCTTCCGGGTCAGGCCCTTCAGTGTGAACAGGCTCTTCATGATCTTTTGCTTTTATGAACATGATGTCTTCATCAGGGAAGTCAAATCTCATAGGCTGGTAATCATCAATGGGTTGCTCAGCTAGATAATCAGACAATACACTGCCTTTGATGGCTTTCTGAGATGTGTACGGAATGTCATATTCTGTGAGGATCATTTGCCATCTTGCAACCCGTCCGGTAAGTGCTGGCTTCTCAAAAATGTACTTAACTGGATCCATATTTGAGATCAATAAAGTAGTGTGGGTCAACATATACTACCTTAGTCGGCGAGCAGCCCACGCTAAAGCACAACAAGTTTTCTCGAGCAGTGAATAACGTTGTTCACAGTCGGTAAACTTTTTGCTTAGGTAGTATATTGCATACTCTTTTCGACCAGACTCGTCATGCTGGCCCAGCACACACCCCATTGACTCTTCTAATACTGTCAAGTACATTATTAGAGGTCTTCCTTCAACTGGAGGCATAAGGATCGGAGGCTCTTGTAAGTACTCCTTGATTTTGTTAAAAGCCCTCTGGCAGTCTTCATTCCACCTGACCGTTTGTTCTTTCCTTAACAACTTGAACAGAGGCTCATAGGTCGCAGTAAGATGAGATATGAACCTTGAAATGTAGTTCAATCTACCTAGAAACCCCCGAACTTATTTTTCTGACTTCGGTGCAGGCATTTCTTGAATGGCTTTGACTTTATCAGGGTCAACTTCAATCCCTTTCTCACTTACAATAAATCCCAGCAGCTTACCAGATCGCACCCCGAATGTGCACTTGTTGGGGTTTAACTTCAGTTGGTACTTCCTCAGACGCTTGAATAGTTTCAGTAGGTTTACCAGGTGGTCTTATTCTGTGAGGGACTTGGCAATCATGTCATCCACATAACATTCAATTTCTTTGTGGATCATGTCATGGAATAATGTTACCATAGCCCGTTGATAAGTTGCACCAGCATTCTTCAGTCCGAATGGCATCACCTTATAACAGAATGTGCCCCAGGGTGTGATGAAAGTTGTCTTCTCCATGTCTTCAGGTGACATCTTGATCTGATTGTATCCCGAAAATCCATCCATGAAGGAGAACACCGAGAACTGAGCCGTATTGTCGACCAATACATCAATGTGAGGTAATGGGAAGTCATCTTTCGGGCTGGCTCTGTTCAGATCCCGGTAATCCACACACATCCTCACCTTTCCGTCTTTCTTAGGCACAGGTACAATATTAGCAACCCACGGCGGGTAACTAGTCATAGCAAGGAAACCGACGTCCCACTGTTTTTGTACCTCTTCTTTAATTTTCATTGCCATATCTGGGCGTGTACGGCGCATCTTCTGTTTTAATGGCGGACAATCTTCTTTCAAAGGCAGCTTGTGCATGACAATATCAGTGTCCAACCCTGGCATATCTTGATAAGACCAAGCGAAAACATCCACATACTCCCGAAGCATATCAATCAGTTGCTCTTTTACTGAATCTTGCAGGCAGGCCCCGATCTTAACCTCTTTCACGTCCTCTTCCGTACCAAGATTAACCGTTTCAATCTCCTCCTGATGAGGAGTGATAACCTTCTCCTCTTGCCTTAACAACCTGGCTAGCTCTTCAGGTAGCTCATAATCTTCTTCAAACCCTTCATCAGCTTGATTGATTGGATTGTCAAAGTCATACAAAGTCATAGCAGTGTTATTGTCGGTGCAATCTGGAGGGCACTTTCTGCAAGGGTTTAGATTGGTTTATTTTAGTGATCAGTTTTATCTTATTTAAGAAAAAGTGAAAATGAAGTTATTTACTTTGAAAAACATTGCCATTTTATTTTTGTACAAAAAGAAAAAATGAAAAACAGTGAGCGGAAAAGAAAAGACTCATTTGCAAAAGATGTCCTGATATTCATTAATTGATCTTTGCACAAAATACAAGATGGCCCGATTACAAAATGAGTCTTAACATCTTGGGCAAGATGTAAGACTTGATGCATGCTTTAAAATACAGGAAATAATAATTACTCTGCAGGAGTAACCCTTATAATTTCCTGGGAAGACCAGTTAGGACTTGGCTCCTCGGGATCCTTGGACGTATCCAGCTCTCCAGGTTGCGGTCGCTTTCCTCCTCGTCTTCCACATTGTTTATAGCATCTGGGGTGAGCATTCCCCCGCTGACAAAATTGGGCTCTTTTGCAGCCTCTGATTGATCTTGTTGAGTTGGTCTGTAACCCAACCCAAATCGGTCTTCTTTCTTTTCCACGGGCAACAGCTTGCCCCAGCCTTGGGCGGTACCTTCTTCAACAACCTTCTGGGCTTGCTGATATGACGTTATGGAGGTTCCCAGTACAGCAGATGCTTCATTAATGTTCAGGGCCTCAAACCCCTGGCTCATAGTTTCATGGATCTCTCCATCCATTTCTATGTACTTATACGTAGCCAGATGGCTAACAAAGATGTCTTCCTCCCCACAGATGGTGATGATCTGGCCTTCCCACTCGAATTTCAACTTCTGGTGAAGGGTAGATGTAACAGCGCCTGCGGCGTGGATCCAGGGTCTACCCAACAAACAGTTGTAGGCCGGCTGGATGTCCATCACATAGAAGGTAGTTTTAAAAGTCTGCGGGCCAATCATCACAGGCAGATCAATCTCCCCAAGCACTGATCTTTTAGAGCCATCAAATGCCCTCACCACCAAGTTACTCGGACGCAGTGCCAAACCATCATACTCCAGCTTCACTAAGGCTTTCTTTGGCAGAACATTGAGTGATGACCCAGTGTCCACCAGTACATGAGATAGAACAGCACCCTTGCATTCCAAGGTGATATGTAAAGCCTTGTTGTGGTTACGTCCCTCTGTTGTTAAGTCAGCATTGGTAAAGCCCATTCCATGACTGGTGTTGACATTTGCCACCACAGTTTCTAGCTGGTTAACAGTAATCTCCTCTGGCACGTATGCTGCGTGCAGGACTTTCAATAATGCATTCCTGTGAGCTTCAGAACACATCAACAGTGATAATATGGAGATTTTTGAGGGAGTTTGGTGAAGCTGATCCACCACCTTGTAATCACTTCTCTTTATGATTCTCATGAACTCGTCTACATCTTATTCAAAAGATGTCTTCTGAGTTTCTTTGACAGCTGGCTCTTCAGGTACCACACTCTTCCCTTTTGCTTTGGAAGCAGCTTCTGCTTCAACATTAGGTCTTTGCATTTGTGAAGCAAAAAGGCGTCCGCTTCGGGTGAAGCCTCCGCCTCCCCCAACATTATCAATTTGTGGAGAAGAGGTTGATGAATCCAGAGTGATTTTCTCCCCGTTGCACTAGAAGGTCAGAGCCATAATGCCAAGGTATGGCATTACTGATTTCATAAGGAACTGGTCCAGGTACCATAATGGTGACTGGACTGACTGCTGCAGAGGAGGGTACTGTAATGGTGTGCGGATCATAGTAAATTGTGACTGGTGATCTGGCAGGAGGTGCCATGGTTTGTTGCTGGGAGGAACCTCTGATGGGTCATAGTAGATTGTGATTGCTAAGACATCTTCATTAATTTCTGCTGGTGTTGTAGAAGATCCTGCTAATAAAATAGATGCTGATGTTGTAGAAGAAATGGTTGTTGAAATCTGACTTGTTGAAGTGATGGATGGGGTGACTGCTGATGATATTGATGAATCGGTAGGAATGATTGTTGCTGCTGTTGTAGAAGAATCAGGAATTGCTGGATTTGTAGGCGCCGTTGTTGAGATCTGAAGGATACCATCCTTAATAAGACTGTCTATGCCGCTTCTCAAATTTTCACACCCGTTGATTGCAATGTTGCAATACCCACAACCGAGCTCACACCCGGGGAACACTTGGCACTCTAGAAGCAGAGCTTTAATTTCGACCAAAGGTGTTCGAATTTGTGCAACACTGGTGATCAAGGTAGATGGTTTGTCTTCCTCAATGGCATTAATCCTTGGCCCACCATGATTAGGCATAGGATTTCTGTTGACATTCGGAGGAGGTGCGAAGTTGAGGGCTTTAGAATCCACCAGATCTTGAACTTTCATTTGTAAGGCCCTGCATTTCTCAGTATTGTGACCAGGTGCATTGGAGAGGAAAGCATATCTGGCGTTGACATCATAATTCTTTGGGAGATTGGAGGGATCTGGAGGTGCCAATGTCCTTAACTCAACAAAGTTAAGCTTCAGGAGTTGTGGCAATAAGGCATCATAAGGCATAGGGATAGGGTCAATCACCCTGTTTGCCTGTGATGGTCTTTGTTGGAAGGGTCGTTGTTGTTGATTGCTATTGTTGTTGTTGTAGGTTCTCTGTTGCGGATACTGAATTTGTTGCTGATATTGTGGTTGTTGTTGTTGAGGATATGTTGATTGCTGAGGAATCGGAGCTGGAATGGTGACTGCTACTACTGATCTGTGAACATACTGAGATCTGCCCCTGCTGGCATGAATGGCTTTTGTCTCACCGGTTCTTCGGGGTCCCACAAAAGGCTTCCTGGGATTACTGGATGAACTTGCACCATTATCAGAAATATTTCCCATTTTTAACAGACTTTCAATCCTTTCACCAGCTATAACTACGTCAGCAAAACTGGTAGAAGAAAAGGTAGCCAGTCTATCAATATATGTTCCTTGCAAAGTATTCATGAACATGTCGGCCATTTCTCTCTCCGACATGGGTGGCTGGACAGCAGCAACAAGCTGTCTCCATCTTTGGGCATATTCTCTGAAGCTTTCTCTGGAGGACTGGGACATTCCCATCAGAAGGGTCCTTTTAGGAGCCATGTCCAGATTGTATTGATACTGCCTGATGAAGGCTTCAGCCAAGTCCTTCCAGCATCTAATAGTAGCTCTGGTCAAGTGTGAATTCCACTCTCTTGAAGCCCC
Source organism: Lathyrus aphaca (assembly GCA_963966055.1). Taxonomy (NCBI): domain Eukaryota; kingdom Viridiplantae; phylum Streptophyta; class Magnoliopsida; order Fabales; family Fabaceae; genus Lathyrus; species Lathyrus aphaca. The sequence goes on along the minus strand of OZ014519.1, from coordinate 513,158,646 downwards.
AGTCAGACTATCTTCAAAGTAGAACATCCACAGCTTCTCATCCATAGTATAAGCTTTAAGTCTTCCCAGAAAAGACTGCAGGTGAGTTCGTGGGCAGGAGGTTCCATTGTATTTCTCAAAGCACGGGGGTTTGAATTTGTGGGGAATTCTCACCCCATCCACTAGCCCCATATCCATTACATCGAAGCCCAAGGAATTTTGAGACTCCAAAGATCTCAACTTCTCAGCAATTTCATCAAACCTCCTATCATAGACTTCGTCTCCAGCTCCCATGACAGTAAATTGTTCTTCTTGGGGATCCTCTTGCAAGATTCTCCCCCCAGCAGTATTTCCTTGCACATTTCCCGGGATGTTGACTTCCGGATCTAGATGAGGTCCAAATACTGGTGGATTAACATGAGGCTGACCCCTCTCATTGTTGCTAGTTCCTCCAGTGCCAGGATGAGGTTCCTCGGGAGTTTGTCTTTCTACCAATGCCCTTAACCTTTCTTGGCTCTGGGCCAAGCCAGTCATTACAGCCATGAATTGGGTCATTTGGTTCCTCATCTCCACTCTTTCATTAGCCATCTGAGTTCTAACCTCAGTCAGGTCCTGCTGTACTTGCTCCATTTGGATACCAGGAAGGTTGTTGCGAGTAGGGTACCGGTGCGTACGGTTGACAGGGAACACCCGGCGACGAGCAATATTTCCTGAGACCACAACAAGGTTAGAAACAAAGATAATAACAAAACCTACAAAACAAAACAAAAGTTAGTATGCAATGCAGTATGCTTATTTGTTTTCCAAGGTATCCGGCTTGGTTCTTGGTTTTGACCTTTCCAGACCTCGAGGAAGATGCTTTGATGTTGCTTGAGAAAAGAAACCCAATGACATCAAACTAATATATTATAAATGATGAATAATACATAGTTTTTACAACACATGCCCCTGGAGGGTCAAAATACATCAAAAAAGAAAAGTACATCAAAGGGAAATAAACAACAAGCAAAGGAGTCAAACATCCAATCCAAATTCATCCTCCTTGACCTCCTTCAGGAGTGCCTCAGTCACTGGACCAACTGGGTGCTCTGTAATGGTCCTAATGAGGAGGTTCCTGGTGGTAATGGCAGTGATCAGCTTCTTGTGCCTGTCCTGGTCCTTTGATCTCTTCAATCCTGCTCTGAGCTTTAACTCTGAAATCTCTTTCTGGGCTGCCAACAAAGCCTCCTGCTGCCTCTTTTCATTGGCCTCTAACTGCTCAATATTGGCTTGAGTTTTCTTATCTTCTTGTGTTCGGGCTTCAGTGATTCTAACCCACCTAGCCTGACTCTCTTGCAGATAGAGCTCAGTCCTAGCCTTCTGAATCTTGGCCTCTTTACAGGCATTCTTCAATATTTGTTCCCCAGCTCTTGCCTTCCTGATGTAGTCCTCTGTTTTCTCAATCTTGGCCAGATGCTCCACCCTAAGCTTCTCCAATCTCTCAATGTCTAGACGACCATCACTCCTTTCCCAAAGGGTCTTCTTCAAGGCTTGAGATAGGTTCTCATTCCTCTCCTTCAGTTTCTCAAATTCTTCCAGGCTGACAGTTGCTGCTGGCTGTACTGTAGAGGGTCCAGGTATGTCCTCCAAGGTGAAGGGCATTCCAGTAATCTGAGCTCTAGCATGGGACCAGTCATAGTACTGAGCTGAAGCAACATTATTACACCTTCCAAGAATAGCCACCCCTTTTGTATGGATGTTGTCCCAAGCCTAGGATGCTTGTTTGACAACAGCTGAATTTGGCTTTACTTCACAATACAGGGTCTCAGCTAAATCTTGCACTCTAGGAGGGTGGACCAAAGCATAGCCCAGTTGTCTCTTAAACAACAAAGGATTGTAGTTGATGCAACCCTTCACTCCTATCAGAGGTACATTTAGGTATTGTCCACAGCTGGTGATAATGTCTTTGCCTTTGGTGCTCTGGGTGCACCATCTGATATCATCTGTAGTCAAAGCAATGAGCCTCTTGGCCCAATTCTTCTGTTGGTGGGGGTTCAGGAAGGCATCTGATTTAGGTAGGTGTCTGAGCAGCCAGGAGTGAAACAAAGGAGCACAACATCTCACTAACTTCCCCCTTTGTTTCTCATTCCTCTGATGAATGGAGTAGTAAAAATCTCTCAGCAATGTGGGTACTGGGTTCCTTAGAAGGAAAAGATGAATGGCATTCTTGCTGACAAATTTGGGCTCGTCTGCAAACAGTATAACCCCATATATGCTGAGGGCTAACAGTGCACATACTGCCCTCCATTCTCCCAAGGAGGCCTTCAGGATGGCCTGAGAAATCAAGAAATCTGAGTGCAAGCCAGGGATCCCAACTTTTGTTGTCATGCTTTGCTCAATCAAGGCAGGCTCCAGGTACAGTGCTTTTGCTACCTCCCCATTGCTGGGTGCTGGCATCTCTGGGTTGAAGGGGACTCCACCCCTGACAGGTACTCCAATCAATGATGAAAACTCCTCCAGCAGAGGTCCTAGCTGAAAGTCTGGGAATGTGAAGCATCTCAAAGGAGGGTCATAAAACTGCAAGCATGTGTGGATCATGCTCCTCTGAGAAGGGTCAAGGTCCATAACCATATCCAGGATACCTCCATAATGCTCTCTAAACAAAGGGATGTGGCCAGGGGTGATAAGTGACTGGACCTGCCTGATACCCGTCAAAACAAGCTCAAAGAAATGGTAGGATATGTTGCTCTTCCTGGGAGTAGCCATGAATGCTGCTGAAGATGATGAAGATAGGTGCTGATGAAGATCAAGACTGATACTGGAGATGAGCCACTAATAGGCTAGTGCTGGTGATGATGAAGATAGCTGAAGCAGACAACTGATGAAGACAACTGAAGCAGAGGTCTATGCAGAAGAAGGGGTCAAAACCAAGCCAGATATAATGTGGATACCCTGGAAGACAAATAAACAAATGTTAAATGATGCAAATGATGTGTATGCAAATGATATGCAAGGGTTTGTGATCAAGCTGGATCTGATTATCTGTATTGATATATAGGGCCCATGTATGTTCAAGAAGTCCAGATAGAGGTTCAGAAATCCAGTAACCAAGGTGGGGGAATCAAATAAAGAGTCACATGTCCAAGATTAAATCACAAGAACTGTCCAAAATGAGGTACTCTTAATCAAAACAAGTAACAGGGTATGATGTGGCCAATGGTACCTGCAAACCTGTAAACAGCCCAACCCCCTCACAGGTAATGTTCTAAAACAAAGATCCTCAGACTTGGATCAGTTATGAGAAGTGTAAACACTTCTAACCCGGAGGTACAATGTTTACAATAACCATAAAAGATCCTCCTCTAACTCACCTCAGTTTCCGAAGGTCATAATAAAGGTCATCCAGACTTAGCAGGCTTCCCAGATAGCCCTAGCACTACAGGAGATCTGTAGCACAGAGTTCTCAAGAAGAAACCCATATCTGAACCGTGTTTCATATTCCCGCACCAGACCGAAATGGAATGGGAAATAACATGAACCACTCTAGCCTAGGTGTCACTCAGGTCCCAAGTATAGGACCTTAAACTCTCAATGGAATCCCCACCCACCAAAACAGCAAACCAGATCCAGCAATGATAATGACAGTATGAAAAATGAAAAACTGTAAAGAAAGCAATAAATAAAGCTGTACATAAAGCAATAAATAAAGCAAAATAAATAAACACACATAGCACATAACACCCCAGTAAACACAGATCAAACAAGCGCTAGGAGGAACCCACAAAAAGAACCAGAAGCCCTGGTTGCAATATAAGGTTCCCCAGCAGAGTCGCCAAGCTGTCGCTCCCACCTGATGACACCGGGCCAAGAGGGGTACAAACGCGAACGGTCGGCGAAAGGAGAAGGGAATGAATAGAGTCGCCAGCTAGGCATTTTTATCCCGAAGGGAAGGTAATGCTGCATGAACCTGAGAAAAGATGGATAAGACGGTTACGAACCAGAGAGACTGAGAAAGGGGGTTGGTTACAACCTGGGAAGGTATTAGCACCCAGATTGTTCGTCGTACTCGACGGGATCCACGCTTAAAAGATTTGTGTTTTTAAAGGGGTAGTGTCAGTGATATCTGTGTATCAAAGCTGGAAAGAATGCAAGTGTCAGTGTAAAAGAAAAGTGAAGTGCATAAGAGAAGTGTCAGTGTGAGGACAAGAATGAAATGCTCAAGACTATGAGGCTTAAAGAATAATGCTGGAAAGAGGGGGAATAAACAGAGACTTTTGTTCGATAACTGTTAAGTTATGCCTACGTATCCTCTCGTGCAATGAGGAAGTCAGAACACCGTAGTTCGACTCAAAGAGACTGAAAGATAAATTGACCTGTGAACTGCTTGCTTGCCTATGCTCAAGTGTATGAGCTGTCTGGCTCAAGTGCAACTGTCTTGCATTAGACGGAAGAAGCAAGTTCTCGTTTGTGAGTGAATGAGATGAGAAAAGAATCCCGGAGGAGACGATTATTGTTTGTTTTTGTGCTTTCAATCTTTTATTGCTTTTTGATGTTTGTCATAAGAAAATGAGCTTAAGCCTAAACCAAGGGTTAGTAAACTCATCACATCCTCCATTTGATTAGGGGTAATGAGAATACCTCAAGTATGAAGTAAACACCTCACACTTAATCACCATGATGTAGGATTAAGATTATTAACCTACTTGAGATTATTTAGATGTTTCTGGAGTTTTGTTTAGTGTTAAGTAATGAGTTTAAGCCATAATCAAGGATTTAATGAACTCATTACACCATCCTAATAGAAGGATAATAGATGAGAATATTTAAGTTGAGGAAGGCTCCTCAACTTAATCCATGATTAGGGATTAACCTCATGACAAAACAAAGCCTTTATTAAATGGATTTTAGTTAATGATAAGATTAAGAAGTGATTTTTAGGGTTTGTAAGACAACTTGAGGGGGACTTGTCCATTAACACTAGGGTTAGTCCTTCTTAACCACTTAAGGAAGAATTAGAACCCTAATGCAAGGCCCAAGTTACAAGCTTGATGTCTTAGTGATTATTAGATGGATTGATTAAAGGATTTAAACACATTAAGGGTTTAACACTTAGGATTAAAGTTATACACTCCATCCTAATAGAAGGATACAGGCATAAGCTTAATCACAAAGCCTTAAAACCTTTAGGGTTTAGTCCTTGATTATGAGGTGAGAAGAGAAGACTCAAAGATGACACAAAGGTAAAATTAAATGGGGGACTAATCAAACCCTAATTATTATCATGCTTGGATGTTCCTAGGGTTTATGAGGCTTGCAAAAGATCTTCGAAGAGCCACCAAGGAGGAACAAGATGAAGGAAGGAGAAGCAAGAAGCAGCAAGAAGCAAGACAACTTACTTCACTTAAGAAGATAAGTTGCTTGAAGAAAAGAAAGTGAGGAGGGAGCATGAATGAGAAAGCTCACCCTAATACAAAAGTAAAATGCAGCAAAGAATTCATAAAAGAGATGAGAAGAGATCATGAGAAGTGAAGGCAAATTCACTTCTCAAACATTTACCACCTGAAAAGTTAGTAACAAGAAATGAAATGAAATGAAAATGAAAGAGATGCAATGATGCAAACCAAAACCAGAAGCAAGATCAAGATGTACATAATTCTATGGGATGATGCAAAAGCATACCAAGAGATGTGGATGATCATACAAAGGATGGGAATGCAAATGAGACATGTAAGGAACATGAATGTTCATGAATGCATATGACATAAAATGAAAACAAAAGCATGGAAAATGGATGAGGAAATGATCAAGCATGAGTCTAATGTGTCCTAAGATGTCTTAGAAGTCATGTGGATGCACAAAATGTCATGGAAAGTTCTTGAATGCCAGCATATGAGAGATGGATGCAAAGGAAGGCAAGAATTAGGGTTTATGAACAACATGCAACACAAAGTTCAAAATCAGAAGCAAATGACATGACAAAAAAAATTGAAAATGGGGTCAAAGGAACCCTAACCATACATAAGTTCACTGCCCAAAGGAGGGGACCTAAATCTTAACCTAATGGGAGTTATGATTTTTCTAAGTTAACTAGGGTTTCAAGGCACCTCAAAAGGAAAAATGCACATCAAATTGAAAATGAAAGATAAATTCAAACCAAATTTACCCTAGAAAATACATGCTATGAAGGATGCAATGCAAGAAGAACCATTATCAAACTCTTCATGGTTAGGCAGAATGGATTTTTTCAAGTTAGGATCAAAATATTGCCTTTAAACAAATTTAATTCCAATGAAAATTGCCAAAATACATCAAGGACCAAAAAGAAATTTGTTTTGAGAGTTTGATAATGTTTCTAAATGTTTTAAAATGCAATGTGAATTTTTTTGTGATTTTTAAATACCTAAATGCATTTTTAATCAATTAATTTCCATTAACTAATTAAAAATAAACATTTAAATGATTTAAAAATAATTTTTAATGCAAAAAATAAAAATAAAAATATTTTTGAGTTCTGAAAATTAATGAAATGTTTGACAAAAAAAATCAGAATTTTTCAATACATTTTTCTATTTTTAAAAATTCGTGGAAGTTAAATATAAAACAAATGAAATTAAAATGAAATCAATGAGAAAATAGGAAAGTCAAACAATCCAAGGGTTGTGGTTCAAAGTCAGGGAAGCGGGAATTGACTACGCGCGCTAATGGACGGCCAGAATTCAAACTCACTTAATTATGTCATTAACCCTAATCCTGAGCCCTAATGACTTTCAGATGACCGGAACAGTGTTCCGGTCATCTTCTCCGGCCAATCAATTTTCTATCTCACTCAATACGCATCAAAACTTCATCAAACTCTCCAGAATCAAACCTTGAACATCAATAAACCTAAACCCCACAACAAAAATCATTTATTTTTCATGAATCAAGAGAAACAAACAGAATCATTTTTACGGGCAAAGTTTCAGACAGTCAGTACATGCTTATTTCTTGGCCATTTTCAAAATCAAACACATCAAGATGATCAGTGCAACTCATAGAATCATTCTATAACAAGAAATCAAAGTTTTGGAAAAAATGTTCTTGATCTCACCTGAACTGGAGCTTTGAACTTTGGAGCTTTCTGGCCAGTCCTTTGCTTCAAACAGGCTCCAATGATCCTCCCCAGAAGTTTGTGATGCTTAGTTGGAATGTATTGTGGCTGGTTTTTTGAGATTGATGAAGTTCTGACCAAGGGGAGTGAAAAATCGTATTTCTGTTTGTGGGCTTTTCAGGGCAAGATGAAGGGTGGTTTATGCTCTATGAAGCTTTTCTGAATGAATGGTGAAGTTGGTTTTGAGGTTTGATGATTGTGTGATGAGATTCGAATGAAAATGCATAAAGAGGGATTTTGGAGAGTGCTGACTTGTGGGAGAACTCAGGCTGTGTTGTCTAGTGTGTTGAGTTGCTTTTGGTCCATGTATCAAGTGGTGATAGGTCAGAGAGTTGTTGCTGGGCTATGTTGATTGGTATGGCTTGTTTTGCAAAAAGTAAATGTTAGGTGTCCTTTGAGGTATGGGTCATGGCAGGCCAAGGACAAGGGCATGTCTTGTGCAGCTGTGATCAAGGAGAACCATGGAAGTGAGATTGAGGCAAATCAGCAAGTGGATCAAAGTTTATGTGTGGTTTTGCAAATTTGTGAACTTTTGGCCCTTTGGAAGTTTCTTAATGCACAAGTCATGAAACTTGAGAATTCCTTGGTGCATTCTGAATTTTAGGTCATAACTTATGTTTGTGCAATGCTTAGAAGTTTATTTGAAGTCACAATTAGCCTTGGCATGAAGTTTTGCAACTTTCCTCTTTTGGTGCATAAGTGAAATTTCATGATTATTCCCAACTTTGCAAGGCCATAACTTTTGATCCAAAATGAATTAGAAAGAGTTCTTGTACTTTTTTTGAAAATGGAAGGATCCATTCTACAACTTTCATGACCAAAGTTTTCTCATTTGAAGTATTTTTGAATCAAAAAGAAGAGGTTGAAAAACTTTCCCAAAATGGCAAGTTTTCATTATAAGTCACTTTCCCAAAAAGGCAACTTTGCAAATGACTTGAAATTTTCCAATTTTGTGAACTTCTAACACCTTCTATGATCAAATAAAGATCATACACATTCAAAATGATGGAGAACACCCTTTGGTTGGGTCATTGGGGGCCTCAGATGCCCTGATTTTGCATTGACTTGCTCAAGAAGTCATCCCTTGATCAGATGCCTTCCCCATTGAATTTATTCATGAGAATTGATATGCATGATCCTCATAACATATAGAGACCAATAGAAACAAGAATGACCAAACAATTTGGAGTTATGGCCTCTGAAACCAAAACCCTAATTTTAGGTCATCTGTGCAGTTAAGCCTGGCTCTGCTTCCATGCCTCTCTCAGTTCTTGTGATTCTTTGACTTTCTTGACCTTGTGGGGATATAATATGATGCTTGAACATACATGGACCTCTTTGAAGTGATTGATGACCTTTGGAGTGGCTCAAATAACTCTTGGATTTCTCATATCACAAACCCTAGATGTAGATGACTTTGAAACAATGCAGTGGAGCAAAAATGCAATATGAGATGCTATGATTAAACTTATGCACATGAAAAGATCACAAGCCATGGTGAAATGAGTGAGGGAAAATTTGGGGTGTTTACAATAAGGGAACATGATCAGGGGTGATAAGAGCCTGTATCTGCCTGATGCCTGCCAGGGGATACTCAAAGAAATGGTAAGTGATGTTGCTCTTCTTGGATAAGTCCATACTGACAATGGGTGCTGATGAAGATAACCGAAGAAGATAACTGATGTAGATAGCTGATGCAGATAGCTGATGCAGATAGCTGAAGAAGACAGCTGAAGGAGTGTTGGAGAAGATATCTAAGCAGAAGAACGGTCAAAACCAAACCAATAGGAAGTGGATACCCTGTAAAACAAATAGACAAAATGTTAAATGATACAATATGATGCATGCTTATGATATCCAAGGGTTTGTAATCAGGTGCTGGATTATCTGGTGCTTTTGGTAGGGTCCATGAGTGTTTAGAAATCCGGATGAAGGCTTGAGAACCAGTAACCAGGTGGGGGACTCAAATAAAGAGTCACTTGTACAGGGTTTCAAAGAACTAGTCCAAAATAGTGTAACCTTAAAACAATCCAGTAAAAGGGTATGATGAGGTCAAGGGTTCCTGCAAACCTGTAAACAACCCCACCCACTCACAGGTATTTTTCTAGAACAAGGATCCTCAGGTTCGGATCTATTATGAGAAGTGTAAACACTTCTAACCCGGAGGGTAAAATGTTTACCATAATCATAAAGAATCCTCCTCTAATTCACCTCAGATGCTGAAGGTCATCTAAAAAGGTCATCCAGACTTAGCAGGCTTCCCAGATAGCCCTAACACTACAAGAAATCCGTAGCACAGAGTTCTCAAGAAGAAACCCATGTCTGAACCGTGTTTTCATATTCCCGCACCAGACTGAAATGGAATGGGAAAGAATATGAAGCCACTCTAATCCTATGTCTGTCACTCAGGCCATTGTGTTGGACCTTTCTCACTGGAATACCCCTCCCACCAAAGCAAACCAGCAAACCAGCACAAATGATATGATAATAAAATGAAATGCATAAAGCGGTAGATGAAAGCGATAAAGTAAATGCAGTAAATAAAGCTGTACAGAAAGCAATAAATAAAGCAAAACAAAAACACATATAGCACAAACAAACAAGCGCTAGGAGAAACCCTCAAAAGAACCAGCAGCCCTGGTTGCAAAGATCTTGGTTCCGCAGCAGAGTCGCCAAGCTGTCGCTCCCCGGACTTTTGTCCCAGTGCAAACGCGAACGGTCGGCGATGTTGGAGGTTGAGGTTGAATAGATTCGCCAGTTAGGCATTTTTATCATGAAGGAAAGGTAATGCTGCATAAACCTCGAAGGGTATGGATAAGACGGTTGCGAACCAGAGAAACTGAGTAAGGGGTTGGTTACGTCCTAGGAAGGTAGTAGCATCCAGATCGTCTGTCGTACTCGAAGAGATCCACGCTTACTTGATTGTATTTAAAAGGGGGATAGTGTATGTGCTGACTGTGCATAAGGAGTTAGGGAGAAAAGAATGTACAAAGTGTCAGTGCAAAAGGAAAGTGAATACTCAAAACTGAGGCTAAGGAAAGAAAGCTGAAAGAGGGGGAAGACAAAGAGACTTTTGTTTGATAATTGTTAAGTTATGCCTACGTATCCTCTCGTGCAATGAGGAAGTCAGAACACCGTAGTTCGACTCAAAGAGACTAGATGATTTTGCTGTGAACTGCTTGCTTGTCTATGCTCAAGTGTGTGACTCGTTTGGCTCGAGTGCTAACTGTCTTGCATTAGACAGAAGAAGCAAGTTCTCGTTTTCAGAATGAGTGTGATGAGCAAAGAATCCCGGAGGAGACGTTTATTGTTTGTTTTTGTGTTTTCAGTTTTTTATTATTTTTGGTGTTTTGCATAGGATAATGAGCTTAAGCCTAAATTAAGGGTTGTAAACTCATTATATCCTCCCTAATTAGGGATAATGAGCCTACTTAAGCATGATATGAAGATCTCAACTTAATTACCATGATGATATGGGATTAAGATCATTAACCTTCTTGTGATTATTAAGATGTTTTTGGGTTTTGTTTAGTGTTAAGTAATGAGTTTAATATCTAATCAAAGATTAGTGAACTCATTACACCATCCTAAGAGAAGGATGATAGATGAGAACACTTAAGCTGAGGAAGACTCCTCAACTTAATCCATGGTTAGGGATTAAAATCATTATATAACAAGCCTTTATTAAAGTGGATTTTAATTAAATATGGGCTTAAGAAGTGAGTTTTATGTTTGTAAGACTAGCTTGAGGGGGACTTGTCCATTAAACACTAGGGTTATTCCCTCTGAACCACCAAGCAGAGATGTAACACTAATATAAGGCCCAAGTTACAAGCTTAAGTCTTTAATGATTATTATGTGTTTTGATTAAGAGGTGTAAACAAATTAAAGGTTTAACACTAAGGATTAAAGTTATACACTCCATCCTAAGATAAGGATACATGCATAACCCTAATTCAAAGTCCTAAAGCTTTAAGTGTTTAGCCTCTGATTATGAGATGAGAAGAGAGACTCAAGGAGACTTAAAGGTAAAAGACTAGGGGAGACTATATACAACCCTAAAATTATCATGCTTGGATGTTCCTATGGTTTGTGAGGCTTAAAGAGAAGATCTTAAGATGACCACCAAGGAAGAAGAAGCAGATGAAACGAGAAGAGAAAAGAGGATAAGTTACTTACTTCCTGTAGAAGATAAGTAACCTAAAAGAAAGAGATATGAGAATATGCAAATGAAGATATGAGAAAAGGTAGGATGTGGAGGCAAATCCACATCCCAAACAACTTACCTGAAGCCCCTGAAATGTTAGTCTGAATGTATAAGATGCAAAGCAAAAGGAAATAAAGCAAATGGAAGTGCAATGACTAAGACCAGAAGTGTAAACATGATTCAAATGTGTTGTGGAATGATGCAAATACATGTGAGATGCTTATGAATGTTCATACAAGGGATGAGATGCAAAGAGAAGCATGTTAGAAGCTTGAAAACACATGGATAAACATGAAATGTAATGAATGCAAAACATACTAAATGAATGATGCAATGATCAAGAAATGTTCAAACATGTCTTAAGATGTCTAAGATGGCATACAAGAGTATGGAATGTCATGGCAAGTTCATATGATGATGATATGCAAAGATAAATGCAAATGAACATAGAAAATTAGGGTTTTATGAATGTATGAGATGCACGTGATCAAAACAGAAGCATACATCATGATAAAAAAAATTGAAAATGAACTCAAACAAACCCTAAACACACACAAGATCACTCCCCAAAGATGGAGGTCGAAAGCTAAACCTAAAGGAAGTTATGAATTTTCTAAGTTAACTAGGATTTTTGGGTGGTTCTTCATGAAAAATGACAAACAATTTGAAAATCCAATACAAAGTTATGAGTTAAATAACCTAGATACTAGATGCAAAGTATAAAAGAATGCAAAAAGAACCAAATACAAACTCATCTTGGTTGATCAGAAATGATTTTTTTTTAAGTTAGGGTAAGAAAATATGAATTTTAGAAACCCTAATTCAACATAAATTGTGAAAACATGATCAAAACTATATAGAAATTTGTATGGTGAGTTTGTAAATTGTTCTAAATGTCTAAAACTGCTTCATCAATTTTTTTTGTGATTTTTAGATACCTAAATGTATTTTTAATTAATTAAAATTAATTAACTAATTAAATAATACATTTAAATGATTTAAAAATACATTTTTAATGCAAAAATTAAAAATAAAAATGTTTTTGAGTTTTGAAAAATATTTGAAATGAAACTGCAGAAAATGGTGATTTTAGAAATATTTTTGCTATTTTAAATAAATGTATGAAAACAAATGCAAAATAAAAATAAAATAAAATAAAATGAAAGTAATCAGAAGCAATGGTATAGATTGAAAGTTGAAGGGATCAGTGGTTGAGATGCAAAGTCCATGTGACTTGAGGTAATCATGTCTGATGGCTAGGGTTCAAACTCTCATCTCGCGCGTGATCCAAGGGTTGTCACTGATTCTGATTAATTTAAATTAATTATATTAATTAAAATGGATTAGGGTTTAAGTGAAGCATCTGGACCATTCGTACGCTTAAACTAAACAAGATCCCGTGTCCAAGATTCAAACTGAGGAAATAATTATGATTAGGGCTAATCACTCTCAGGCGACCGAAGATAAGCTTCAGTCGTCTTCTCCGGCGGCTCCCTAATTCTAACTCTCTCCACAGGCCATGAAAACACATCAAACTCTCCAGAATCAAACATTAAACAACCCTAAACAAGAATCAAGCCATGAAATCCATTTATTTTTCAAGAACAGCATGAATCGAAACAAAACATCTTTTAGGTCAAAATTTCAGAGCAAGCATACATCCTTATTTCTCAACCATTTTCAAAAGTAAGCATATCATGATGATCAGGAGAGCACATATAATCAATTTGTAACATAAAATGAGGGTTCTGGAAAAATGTTTTGAATGAGCTACCTGAGATGAAGCTTTGCAGTTTGGTACTTTCTGGACCTCTTCCTCGTGCAAATCACCTCCAATGATCACTGTAACACGGTGGGAGAACTGACTTTAGTAATGTTGCGGATAGCAAGAGTCGCCACCGACTTTTATTTTATCCAAAGGAAAGGCATAAAAGAACAGGAAAGACCTTTTAAAAGATTTTTGGGTCCGGGGGGTAGGTTATGTAAAGGGAAGGTGTTAGCACCCTTTACATCCATGGTTATCCATGGGCTCTTAGTTACTTAGCTCACTTTAAACTGTTTTTGAAATGTGAAGTGTGTGAATAGAAATTTTCTTAAGTATTTTATAATGATCCATGTACGGATGTATATAAAATCTTTGTTTTGAAAATTGTTTGAAATGTGTGAAGTGTTTGAAATGTTTTGAAGAGTGAGCAAGTATCTAAGAGAAACCTACCCTAAGTTTAAGTCTTTTCTGTTCTTGAATCCTTTAAATGGTAAGACTATCCCTATTATTAAGGAATAGGTAGTCATTACCTTGGACGTGAGGGACAAGTGAAGGGACATCTGTTATTTAGGCAACTGTGGGGTGTATTAAGCAATTTTGAGGGACTGTCATCTTTATTCGGAAGGGACAAGATCATTACGAAGGCAACATTCGAAAGGGACTTGATCTTTTATTGCTAAGGGACTAGATGACTTTATTTTGAGGGACTTTTGCTTTATACACCCTACTTGACCTTTTTGATTAGGCAACATAAGAGGTATCCCTAAGGAAGTGAGATGGCGATCAAAGATCGACTTACGTGTGTGAGTGTACAATTTAATATTTATCTTTTGAATTAAGTGATCTAAATTAATTTTAAATAAACATACATGTTACACTCCCTATTTACTAACCATGGCATAAAATAAATAATAAACATTATAAATAAATATTACATCCAGAAGCAATTACAATAATAATAATAAAGGCAATTTAAATAAATAAGCAAAATATTAAATAATAATAAGCAATTATAATTGGGTTAGTGAAAATAATAATAATAATAATAATACAAAATTAAATAGGGTTAGTAATAATCATATAAACATAATTAATAATAATAATGAAATAAACAAGAATATTATAATCAACAAAATTTTTTAATGGTTAATAAGAAAATATGAACAATTATATTAATTATTATAAAATTTGAAATTATATGTAAATTATAAAATTAAATCAATTATGAACATATTATGAAAAATAAATTATAATTACAAAAATTAGCAATTTTAAACATATAATAAGAATTATTTTCATGCAAAATTAAATTATAAACAATACATTAAGCATTTTAATTTTTAATTATATTTACATACAAAAATTTAAATTATAAACAATTTATACATTTAATAGAAATTGGATTAAAAATTTTAATTACATTATAAATATAATATATATACAAATAATAATATTAGAAAAAAAGAATTAGGGTTTTGAAAATTAATATGTTCTTAGGGTTTATAAAAAAGATAAATTAGGTTTTATATTAAATACTAAATATTAATTCAATTATATAAATGGATTATACAAATATAATATATACATATTAATAAAAAGTAATTTAGTTTTATAAAATATTATTATTATTATTTTAGAAATTATTTTTATATTTACTAAGTTAAACAAAATAGTATAATAAAATAAATAAAATAAGAAAAACACAGAAATACCAAAATGCTGCAGGTAGGGTTTGAACCCTTGCACCTTCACTCTCCAACTCTGTCTCCATCCACTGGGCTACGCCATCCCTTTGTGCTATGGTATGAGCATCATAAAACATATATTAAACCTGAAAAGAAATAGAAGGAAAAAAAACAGAGAAGCAAAATGGTAGAACTGGGATTCGAACCCCAGACGTTTACATCAACAGCGCACATATCCAACCACCAGGCCACAAGCATGTACCTGTTATTAAATTAGAACGAATTAATAAAATATTAAATTCAACATTTGAATTTCCAGAAACGCGCCAACACAGTCGTCTTCTACCTCTCACCCTACGAAATTTCCTGCGAAATTTCCTGGGTGTTTTGCTGCGAATTTTCCCGTAGGAAAACCCATGCTTTTGAAAACCTGCAAAACATGTAAAATTGGTCCAAATTGATTGTGCTAACAGCTTGCCAGGGTTTCACACAGTTCAATTTCATCAATTAATTTTATTTATACAGCTTAAATCGCATAACCCTAAATGCTTGGTTAAAACCCTAGTTATGGCAGAACACGATTGCGGCCATGAAACTTCAAACCAAATATCCAGATTTCTTCTACACCTCAAACTAAACACAAATCAATAGTTAGAATCAAGTTTTGACAGTTAAATGTATGAAATCGAAAAGCATGAAATTTTGAACAAGAATGGATTCGGTTAGAGCATTCGGCCATGGATGCAATGATAATGATGATGGGGATAGCTTATAGACCTCCCAAAGAACCAATTTACACCTTTAAATCGTGCTGAATGATACTCAATGGCAGAAACCGAATTTCAAAATTTGGAGTGATTTTTGAAAGCTTGAATGTTCACTTGGAGGCTGCAACTTCGTGGCTTGTGATTAGGGTTCAATTATGTACTTATAGAGCAATGCATTAGGTCAGAAAAGATTGATTATTGTGTGAGAAATTTGATCCAAAAAGATTCAAAAAGATAAGCCTTAAAAATCAAATATTTTTGCATAAACACTTGCTATTTTAGGCCAATCATCATGATCCTCTTACCTCTTTGATTCCAATCATATTTATGAATTTCTAGAAGCTTGATCTTTTTTAAATCTTAGACTTTTATATTTTATTTTAATTTAAAATGATTTTTAATGAATTAAATCAAAATAAATGAAAATAAAATGATAAAAAATCTGATTTTTGTTGACTTGGGTCGTGCATGAGGTCATAGTATGGATTGGGTCATCATATGGCAAGCCCATTTAGAAGAAATTGGTTTTAGACCTCCATTTTCTTCATAAATCAACCAAAAATTTCCCAACTTTGCAAGGGCACACATCCTTCAATTTTAATGCTATGAGGGTATTCTTGGACATTTTGGAAAGCTTGAAGAGTCCTCTAACCAACCCCATTGGTTTCATGTTCATATCATCTACCATTCTCAAGTTATACCCTTTTGAAGTTGTTGACTTTTTGTTGACTTTCAAAAGGACCTATAATGTCTTAGCTCATACCTTCCAAATGAAGCATTTTTGGGCTTGGCTTGTGAGACACAAAGTTGTAGAGAATTAAATTTCCTTCAAAATGAGCTTTGGATGGAGACTTGGTGATGAAGCATGTGAAAGTTATGGCTGGTCAAAGTTCAGTTGACTTTTACTGACGAAACCCTAATTTAGAAACCTCTGATTCTTGATGATCTGAAATATCCTTGATGAATCATGATCAACCCTTGATCAAATGATGAATTTTACTTCATATACTTGATGTTGGCAAAAAATCATGAAGTTTGACTTTGATTTGACCACAGTTGACCTCAGTTTGACTTTTTAACTGCTTTGACTGATTTTGACTTATTTGATCATCTGACTGAGCAAACTTTTGTGAAAAGTCTTGAAACTTGTCATGGGGGTTCTTACACACATATAAGATATTATGAAGCTCACTTTAAGTCTTGGAAGTTCATTTAGCCTGATTAAAGTCAAAACCCTAGTTTTGGATGCACTGCTTAGGAGGTGCATTGTCTGAGGGAATTATCAACTCTTCTAACCAATTGTGAACTTTGTGAACCTTGTGAACCATCATAAAATGTCTTGTGAACCTCATGGGAGGTCTTGTGAACCTTGTGACCCTTGTGAACCATCATAAAATGTCTTGTGAACCTCATGGGAGGTCTTGTGAACCTTGTGACCCTTGTGAACCTCATAAAGTGACTTGTAGACTTCATGAACCTCATGAAAGGTCTTGTAAGTATTGTGAATCTTGTGAACCTTGTGAACCTTCTTAGTACACAAAGTCTTGTATTGTGAGGGCAAATTTTGGGGTGCAACAGCTGCCCCTGTTCAATTTTCTGAAACCTGAGGGGTTAGATTGGTATATTTGCCAGTCGTGACCTGGAAGGTTGAAGGGGATTGAACACAAAAGCCCAAAAATTTGCACTCACCAGTGCGTAGAGTAATACAGATGACTAGTTGAATATGCTTGAGTGGGCTTAAAGATGCCACTTGGAGAACAGTTCTTCAGGTACATTTCTTGGAGGATAAAGCAATCCAAAGTATGAAGATATAATGATAACTTTCAGGAAGGTAAACAACGTCCCGAGATAGTAATATGCTTTCAGGAGGATACAGCAGTCCTGAGGTAATAATGTGCTTTCAGGAGGATAAAGCAGTCCTGAGATAGTAATATGTTTTCAGGAGGATAAAGCAGTCCTGAGTAAGTGATGATAGCTTTCAGGAAGATAAACAACGTCCCGAGGAGATAATATGCTTTCAGGAGGGTAACAACGTCCTGAGGTATAAGAAGCTTTCAGGAGGATAAAGCAGTCCTGAGGGAATGATATGCTTTTAGGAGGATAAAGCAGTCCTGAGGTAGGGGTGATAGCTTTCAGGAAGATAGACAACGTCCCGAGGAGATAATATGCTTTCAGGAGGATAACAACGTCCTGAGGAAGTGGTAACCTTTGGGAAGATAACAACGGCCCAAAGTAATAATATGCTTTCAGGAAGATAACAACGTCCCGAAGAGATAATAAGCTTTCAGGAGGATAAAGCAGTCCTGAGGGAGTAAGCTTTCAGGAGGATAAAGCAGTCCTGAAGTAATAATAACTTTTGGGAAGATAAACAACGGCCCAATAGTCACAACTTGTTGATGAAATTTGTCTGTTGGAGAATTAACCTGAAAACAAGGTAGCATCCTGTATGATAATATTAGTTTATGCATTATGCATGCATGTATAATATGATGCACTTAAGTAATGTATTATGTATCTATGGATATGTATGTTATGATATGGTGTAAATGATGTATGTGTGATATGATGTTGCCGGAAGCGTCTGGATATCTTCGTATAACAACTGCTGGCCAGGGAAAATAAATCCCGATTTGTTGCTGAAGAATATAAGGAACTTGTTCCCGTCTTGCTTGATACTATATTATACATAACCTCCCGTCTTCGTTTGATAGTAGGGTATACATAACCTTTCGTCTGCTGGGGATAGTAAGGCATATATAACCTCCCGTCTGCTGGGGATAGCAAGGTATATATAACCTCTCGTCTTCGTTTGATAGTACTCTTATTGGAAAGTAAATTTCTGAATATCCGTATGAGGATAAAAGAGATGGATATAAATTCCAGGGGAGATGTGACTTTATGAAGATGGATTTGTCCTACTGAGGGTTTGTAACTGTCTTGTAAAGATGAATCGGCGAAGCTTCGTTGAAATCCTTCCCTCGTTCGTCTTTAGTAAATACTATTACTTCATTTTCATGCATTTTTGGTAAACATCAATCATATTAAGCATACATGCATTTCTGGTAAACATCAATCATATTCAAAAGCATAATACATTCAAACACAACCAATGGACGTTTCGCTTATGTAAATAGGGTAAAAGTAAATCTGGATTCAAAAATGGAATTTTATTTATATCAAAGAGTGACCCATACATGGGTAAGTTTGTACAAGGAGACATAAACCCTAGTAAGAGTATTTTGTCATAAAGTTTTTACAAAACAAAGAGAATCAACCATGTGGGAAATAATCCTATTGAGTTTCAATTCTACTATTGCCATTATCTTCAAGTATCTCATCTTCTGCTGTTGAGATGGAAACGATTGAATTGAGCTTTATCTGTTCGAGCTTGAGTAAGTAGTACAACTGGTTTCAATTTCATGGGTGATCCAAACGAGACATAGTCATACGCTTTAATCCCTAAATTTTGCCTGGATTGCCCTTTCAGGTTTTCAATCCACCGGGATACCCTTTTTTGCCCAAGCCGCCTTTTCAGGTTTTCGACTTGCCGGGTGTACATCTTTTTATATATATCCCTAATTTTTGCCCAAACCTTTTTGGTTTGCCGGGATGCCCTTATTTTTGCCTAGGCCTGTCAACCTAGCGGGTCTCTTTTCATGCGTAGTATTTTTTAACTATGTCTGCGTTTACAGGTTGCGGGAAATCTTCGCCATCCATAGTAGTAAGTATCATGGCACCTCCTGAGAAAACTGTTTTGACTACAAATGGTCCTTCATATGTTGGAGTCCACTTGCCCCTAGAATCACCCTGTGGTAATATGATACGCTTGATTACCAAGTCACCAGCCTGATATACCTTTGGCTTAACCTTCTTGTTAAAAGCTTTGATCATTCGTTTCTGGTACATCTGACCATGACAAACTGCTGCTAGCCTTTTCTCATCAATCAAATTTATCTGGTCAAGTCGAGTCTGAATCCACTCATCTTCATCCAAACCTGCATCCTTCATAATTCTTAAGGAGGGAATCTGAACTTCAATGGGCAGAACTGCTTCCATACCATAGACTAAGGAGAACGGGGTTGCCCCTGTTGAGGTACGTATTGTAGTACGATAACCATGAAGAGAAAATGGTAACATCTCATGCCAATCCTTGTAAGTAATAGTCATCTTCTGTACAATCTTCTTAATGTTCTTATTAGCAGCTTCAACTGCCCCATTCATCTTTGGACGATACGGAGAAGAGTTGTGATGCTTAATCTTGAACTGCGTGCAGAGATCAGTAATCATAGTGTTGTTCAGATTAGAGCCATTGTCAGTAATAATCCTTTCAGGGATGCCATACCTACATATGAGATTATTCTTAATGAACCGAGCCACAACGTTCTTGGTAACAGATGCAAATGAAGCTGCCTCCACCCATTTCGTGAAGTAATCAATAGCAACCAGGATGAAACGATGTCCATTAGAAGCAGTAGGTTTGATTTCACCAATCATATCAATGCCCCACATGGCAAAAGGCCAAGGAGCAGTCAACACATTCAATGGTGATGGAGGTACATGTACTTTATCAGCATAAATTTGACACTTGTGACATATTCTGGAGTGTTGATAGCAATCAGCTTCCATGGTAGACCAATAGTAACCTGCTCTCAATATCTTCTTTGCCATGGTATGACCACTAGAATGAGTGCCAAAGATCCCATCATGCATATCTTCCATAATCTCAATTGCTTCCTTCTTATCCACACAACGAAGCATAGTTGAGTCATGATTGTGCTTGTACAAAATCCTATTACTCAAAAAGAACTTAGCAGAAAACCTTCTCAGAAACTTCATATCCTTGACAGATGTCCCTTCAGGAAACTCCTGAGCTTCAAGATATCTTTTTACTTCATAGAACCAAGGCTTCTCCTCTGCCCCTTCAGTGTCAATCTCATTGTAGTATGCAGGCTTTTCAAATCTATCAATAGTAATCTTGGGAGCTTCATCATCCTAGCTAATCTCAAACATGGATGCCATGGTTGCTAATGCATCTGCCAACTGATTCTCTCTTCGTGGAATATGTCCAAAAGTAATCTCTTTAAAATGTGGGATCAAAGACAACACATGCTCTCTGTAAGGAATGAGATTATCATGCTTGGTATCCCAATCTCCTTTGATCTGACTAACTACCAGGGTTGAATCTCCATACACATCAAGGAACTGAATCTTCATATCAATAGCAACTTTAATACCCAGGATACATGCCTCATACTCAGCCATGTTATTGGTACAATAGAAACAAAGTCTGGCAGTAATCGGGGTATGACAACCTTCAGGGGAACTAATCACAACACCAACACCATTACCAAGTGCATTGGAGGCACCATCAAAAACCATAGTCCATCGGGATCCTTGTTCAGGTCCGTCATATTGTCCAGGTTCTTTGGTAATAATCATAATGTCTTCATCGGGGAACTCAAAACTCATTGACTGATAATCATCCACTGCTTGATGAGCCAAATGATCAGCCACAACACTTCCTTTAATGGCCTTTTGAGTAGTATACTGTATATCATATTCTGTCAAGATCATTTGCCATCTTGCAATTCTTCCGGAGAGAGCAGGTTTCTCAAATATGTACTTGATTGGATCCATCTTTGAAATCAACAAGGTAGTATGAGTCAACATATACTGTCTTAGTCGGCGAGCAGCCCATGCCAAAGCGCAGCAAGTTTTCTCGAGCAGTGAGTATCTTGTTTCACAGTCGGTAAACTTTTTGCTAAGGTAGTATATTGCCTGCTCTTTTCGACCAGACTCGTCATGTTGCCCCAACACACACCCCATTGAGTTGTCTAATACTGTTAAGTACATAATCAAGGATCTTCCATCAACTGGTGGCATCAAAATTGGAGGTTCTAGCAGATATTTCTTGATTTCATCAAAGGCAGTCTGGCACTCATCATTCCATTCCATCACCTGATCTTTCTTCAACAGCTTGAAGATTGGCTCACAAATGGCAGTTAATTGGGAAATAAATCTTGCAATGTAGTTCAATCGTCCCAAGAAACCTCTGACCTCCTTCTCAGTACGGGGAGCTGGCATCTCTCGTATAGCTTTCACTTTCGCAGGATCCACTTCAATACATTTTCCACTGACTATGAAACCCAGGAGTTTACCAGACCTAACTCCAAAAGTACACTTGTTTGGGTTCAGTCTCAACTTGTATTTCTTTAACCTCTCAAACAACTTATGCAGATGATCAAGATGTTGCTCTTCATTCTGGGACCTGGCTATCATATCATCCACATATACCTCTATCTCATGATGAATCATGTCATGAAACAAAGCTACCATAGCACGCTGATATGTTGCCCCTGCATTCTTCAAACCAAATGGCATCACTTTATAGCAAAAAGGGCCCCACTGTGTAACAAATGTTGTCTTCTCCATATCTTCAGGTGCCATCTTGATTTGATTGTAACCAGAGAAACCGTCCATAAAAGGGAATACCTTGTGCTGAGCAGTGTTGTCTACCAGAACATCAATATGAGGAAGTGGAAAATCATCTTTGGGGCTGGCCTTGTTCAAATCTCTGTAGTCTACACACATACGTACCTTACCATCTTTCTTAGGCACTGGTACCACATTTGCAACCCACTGAGGGTAAGAAGTCACTGCTAAGAACCCTGCATTGAACTGTTTCATCACTTCTGCTTTGATCTTCTCTGACATTTCAGGACGCATACGACGAACCTTCTGCTTCTTTGGACGACAATCTTCTTTCACTGGTAAACGGTGAACCACAATGTCTGTATCCAACCCTGGCATATCTTCATAAGACCAAGCAAAGATCTCCACATAGTCACGTAACATCTGAATCAATCTTCTCTTGACACTATCCTCTAAATCAGCCCCTATCTTGACTTCCTTCCTGTTTTCTTCAGTTCCCAGATTCACAACTTCGACTGGCTCTTCATGTGGCTGTATAGCATTCTCTTCTTGTTGTAACAACCTAGCAAGCTCTACAGGTACTTCACAATCGTCCTCATTTCCGTCTTCAGTTTGATAGATCGGATTCTCGAAATTATAATTGGCAATAGTAGAACTGTTATCAACAGGATCCAGAGTGGATGAGGATCTGCATTTTAGTGATGTGGGTGTGTGTAAGAACACATAGCTGATAAAGCAAAAATAAAAGAAAAGAAAGACAAGGAACACAATATTTACGAAAACGAAACGTCCACTGATTTTTATTGAATGAAGTATGCAAATGAAATGACAGCCCGTAACAAGCACACCATTGTGCCCCGGGTAAGGCACAAGGCTTGAAAGTTTTATTGTTCAAGAAATTACAAACTTAAAAAGCAACAATACAGTAATAGTATTTACTCCTGACTAAAGGAGATAGGGATAACATCTTCAGCTTTCCAATTATTGAGTCCAGCACCCACAGTAGGAAAAATCCAAGCATCCAAGTTGTAGTCTTCATCATAGTCTCCCACAGCATTGATCTGATTTTTCATAACCCCTTGATTGGTGATACGAACAGCACGAGCACGACGAACAGCCTTTTGGGACTCTGCAGTGAAACCCAAACCAAACTTGTCAGACTTATATGGGATATCAGGAAGCTGACCCCAAATAGTACAACCACCTTCATCCACTACAGCTCTAGCATCTTTAAGGGAGGCCATTGTTGGAGGTACTCTGGTGACCACAGGAACTTTCTTGACAATAGGAGGAGCTTCATAATCATTAACAATCCAAGGAACCACTTCGAATGTCTGACACGGAGTTTCAACGTATTCACCCTCCACTTCAAGATACTTAAAGGTGTTC
The DNA here is from genome assembly GCA_963966055.1 of Lathyrus aphaca. Lineage (NCBI taxonomy): Eukaryota > Viridiplantae > Streptophyta > Magnoliopsida > Fabales > Fabaceae > Lathyrus > Lathyrus aphaca. Next base: position 513,135,293 of record OZ014519.1, on the reverse strand, counting down.
ACATGGCTAACAAAATATTCTTCCTCTCCGTAGACAGTAACAACCTTTCCTTCTATCGGATATTTCAACTTCTGATGTAATGTAGAGGTTACAGCACCTGCCCCATGGATCCAGGGACGTCCCAGCAAACAAGAATACGACGGACGAATATCCATGACATAAAAGGTAGCATTAAAAACTTGAGAACCAACTTTGATTGGAAGATCAATTTCTCCGTGCACCACTCTTCTAGAACCATAGCTCATGGCCTTCAAGAACACCTGAGCTTTCTCTATCAACACCTTGGCAAGGATACCTTTAACTCCGCTTCTCGTTTCTAGAACGATGTCAGACTTCTTCAGATGTAGAGCTGCAGCAATAACCTCTGGTTTAAGCTCCTTCTCCAAGCCTGTGAAGGGTCTTTGATCAAGAACGGGTATACCCAGTAGTTTAGAGAACTCTTCCATGGTTGGAACCAGTTGGTAGTCGGGGAATGTGAAGCAATGGTGCTTAGGGTCAAAGAACTGAAACAGAACACTCATCATGTCTTCATTGAACCCTGAAGTGACTAGATCTAGTAAGTGACCATGTCTCTTGATGAACTGGGAATGATCAGACACTTGAGAAACCAACTCTTTAAGCTTAGCAGGTATACCTACAAAGTTGATTCTGATGGTGTTTCTACGAGCTGAAGCCATGACCTGCAACAAAGAACAAAGATAAATCCTTTGGTCCTTGAAATGGTTAGTGAAAATTCTATGCTTATGATGCATGATGATGTCATGATGTTATGCTCAATCACAAACATGTGGCACACACAAGCAAGTCACACAATAGCCCTAGGTTTAAAGGCTTGCATGAGGTTCAAAGGTAAATACCCTCCCCTGAAGTTAGTTGGTTCATCCTGTCCTACAAAAGTAACCAGGTTCTAAGGGATCTCAAAATCATTGATCCTTCACAAGGGTGGTTGTTCAGTAGGCAACTTACTTGCCAACCAAAACCCTCCAAGTTTAGAATCTCAATGAGCGTAGTATCGAGTATCAACCAACTTCAGTCTTCACCAAAGCCGGTTATCTCACTACTTTCTAAAGGCCGAGATGGGATAACTAGGGTTCTAAATGTTAGTTAGTGCATTGACAACATATGGCAGCCTCATATTATCCTCAACTTGACTTAAGGAACATAAGCACCAACCAAGAAGTCACACTAACTATGGCCACCAGATCAACCATATCGGTATACGCCGTACAGTTTCCTTGGTCTATTGCCATTTACCTAAGGTACACTAGATCCGGGTTAGGATCTTTCACACATAAGAGCCCAACAAGTAAGTATAAAGCAAACAAGGCAAACAATTTTAAAGTGATCTAATTCCTAAGGGTACCCCTCTTTAATATTAAATCCCCAGCAGAGTCGCCAGTTCTGTAACACAGTGGGAGAACTGACTTTAGTTATATTGCGGATAGCAAGAGTCGCCACCGACTTTTATTTTATCCAAAGGAAAGGCATAAAAGAACAGGAAAGACCTTTTAAAAGATTTTTGGGTCCGGGGGGTAGGTTATGTAAAGGGAAGGTGTTAGCACCCTTTACATCCATGGTTATCCATGGGCTCTTAGTTACTTAGCTCACTTTAAACTGTTTTTGAAATGTGAAGTGTGTGAATAGAAATTTTCTTAAGTATTTTATAATGATCCATGTACGGATGTATATAAAATCTTTGTTTTGAAAATTGTTTGAAATGTGTGAAGTGTTTGAAATGTTTTGAAGAGTGAGCAAGTATCTAAGAGAAACCTACCCTAAGTTTAAGTCTTTTCTGTTCTTGAATCCTTTAAATGGTAAGACTATCCCTATTATTAAGGAATAGGTAGTCATTACCTTGGACGTGAGGGACAAGTGAAGGGACATCTGTTATTTAGGCAACTGTGGGGTGTATTAAGCAATTTTGGAGGGACTGTCATCTTTATTCGGAAGGGACAAGATCATTACGAAGGCAACATTCGAAAGGGACTTGATCTTTTATTGCTAAGGGACTAGATGACTTTATTTTGAGGGACTTTTGCTTTATACACCCTACTTGACCTTTTTGATTAGGCAACATAAGAGGTATCCCTAAGGAAGTGAGATGGCGATCAAAGATCGACTTACGTGTGTGAGTGTACAATTTAATATTTATCTTTTGAATTAAGTGATCTAAATTAATTTTAAATAAACATACATGTTACACTCCCTATTTACTAACCATGGCATAAAATAAATAATAAACATTATAAATAAATATTACATCCAGAAGCAATTACAATAATAATAATAAAGGCAATTTAAATAAATAAGCAAAATATTAAATAATAATAAGCAATTATTATTGGGTTAGTGAAAATAATAATAATACAAAATTAAATAGGGTTAGTAATAATCATATAAACATAATTAATAATAATAATGAAATAAACAAGAATATTATAATCAACAAAATTTTTTAATGGTTAATAAGAAAATATGAACAATTATATTAATTATTATAAAATTTGAAATTATATGTAAATTATAAAATTAAATCAATTATGAACATGTAGGAAAACCTATGCTTTTGAAAACCTGCAAAACATGTAAAATTGGTCCAAATTGATTGTGCTAACAGCTTGCCCAGGTTTCACACAGTTTAATTTCATCAATTAATTTTATTTATACAGCTTAAATCGCATAACCCTAAATGCTTGGTTAAAACCCTAGTTATGGCAGAACACGATTGCGGCCATGAAACTTCAAACCAAATATCCAGATTTCTTCTACACCTCAAACTAAACACAAATCAATAGTTAGAATCAAGTTTTGACAATTAAATGTATGAAATCGAAAAGCATGAAATTTTGAACAAGAATGCATTCGGTTAGAGCATTCGGCCATGGATGCAATGATAATGATGATGGGGATAGCTTATAGACCTCCCAAAGAACCAATTTACACCTTTAAATCGTGCTGAATGATACTCAATGGAAGAAACCGAATTTCAAAATTTGGAGTGATTTTTGAAAGCTTGAATGTTCACTTGGAGGCTGCAACTTCGTGGCTTGTGATTAGGGTTCAATTATGTACTTATAGAGCAATGCATTAGGTCAGAAAAGATTGATTATTGTGTGAGAAATTTGATCCAAAAAGATTCAAAAAGATAAGCCTTAAAAATCAAATATTTTTGCATAAACACTTGCTATTTTAGGCCAATCATCATGATCCTCTTACCTCTTTGATTCCAATCATATTTATGAATTTCTAGAAGCTTGATCTTTTTTAAATCTTAGACTTTTATATTTTATTTTAATTTAAAATGATTTTTAATGAATTAAATCAAAATAAATGAAAATAAAATGATAAAAAATCTGATTTTTGTTGACTTGGGTCGTGCATGAGGTCATAGTATGGATTGGGTCATCATATGGCAAGCCCATTTAGAAGAAATTGGTTTTAGACCTCCATTTTCTTCATAAATCAACCAAAAATTTCCCAACTTTGCAAGGGCACACATCCTTCAATTTTAATGCTATGAGGGTATTCTTGGACATTTTGGAAAGCTTGAAGAGTCCTCTAACCAACCCCATTGGTTTCATGTTCATATCATCTACCATTCTCAAGTTATACCCTTTTGAAGTTGTTGACTTTTTGTTGACTTTCAAAAGGACCTATAATGTCTTAGCTCATACCTTCCAAATGAAGCATTTTTGGGCTTGGCTTGTGAGACACAAAGTTGTAGAGAATTAAATTTCCTTCAAAATGAGCTTTGAATGGAGACTTGGTGATGAAGCATGTGAAAGTTATGGCTGGTCAAAGTTCAGTTGACTTTTACTGAGGAAACCCTAATTTAGAAACCTCTGATTCTTGATGATCTGAAATATCCTTGATGAATCATGATCAACCCTTGATCAAATGATGAATTTTACTTCATATACTTGATGTTGGAAAAAAATCATGAAGTTTGACTTTGATTTGACCACAGTTGACCTCAGTTTGACTTTTTAACTGCTTTGACTGATTTTGACTTATTTGATCATCTGACTGAGCAAACTTTTGAGAAAAGTCTTGAAACTTGTCATGGGGGTTCTTACACACATATAAGATATTATGAAGCTCACTTGAAGTCTTGGAAGTTCATTTAGCCTGATTAAAGTCAAAACCCTAGTTTTGGATGCACTGCTTAGGAGGTGCATTGTCTGAGGGAATTATCAACTCTTCTAACCAATTGTGAACTTTGTGAACCTTGTGAACCATCATAAAATGTCTTGTGAACCTCATGGGAGGTCTTGTGAACCTTGTGACCCTTGTGAACCATCATAAAATGTCTTGTGAACCTCATGGGAGGTCTTGTGAACCTTGTGACCCTTGTGAACCTCATAAAGTGACTTGTAGACTTCATGAACCTCATGAAAGGTCTTGTAAGTATTGTGAATCTTGTGAACCTTGTGAACATTCTTAGTACACAAAGTCTTGTATTTTGAGGGCAAATTTTGGGGTGCAACAATCACCCTGATGCTATTGAGAAGCTTGAATGGAGTTTGAATGGCCTATTTTATGAGTTATAGTTCTGATGGAGCAGAACTCGTGTTTTGGTTTGAGAAGCTTTCAGGCCATGGTGAAGGGTGGTTTGTGTTCCTTGAGTGATTTTGAGTTGATTGGTGAAGAAAGAAACAAGGTTTGATGGTTGTGCAGTGTGATTCGAAGAGGTGAAGGTTTTTGAGATTTTTGGCAATCTGAATGTATCAGAGCTTTCAGGCTTAAATATTGTGTTCTTTGGAGTCCTTAGGGTTAGTATAAGCCAATAGGATTGATCAGAAAGTGGGTGGTGGAACAACTTGATTGGTATGGGTGATTTTGCAAAAAATTCAAAGTTATATCATAGAGAGCATGGCATGGGACAAAAGTATTTTCAAGGCTTGTCCTTCCTCAGCTAACTTCAAGGAGGTCCCTTAGATTGGTTTTGATGAGCTGTACCACTTGATTCATGAGATACCATATGTTTTGCAATTTGGCCACTTTGAATTTTCTTGAAGAATAAGGCATGGAATCTTGTGATACAAGGAACAATTTGGTCTTGAAATGTTGTATGAACATGTTATGGTATGTAGAGATCAATTAGAGGTCACAAGAAGTCTTAAAACTTGGTTTTGCAAAAATCCCTCTTTGGCACATACTTGAAAATTATAAGATTTTTGCCAACTTTGAATCATCATAACTTGAGTTCTAGGATGAATCAAGAGGAGTTCTTGTAATATTTTAAAATGGGAAGCTATAATATACAACTTTGATGTTCAAAATATTTTCATTTGAAGCCTTTTTGATCAAGAAAGAGGAGGTTGAAAATCTTTCCCAAAATGGAAAGTTTTCATTACATGTCATGTCCAAAAATGGAAAGTTTGCAAATGGCTTGAAATTCTTCAATCTTGTGAACTTATAACCACTTATAAGATCAAATAAAGATCATAGAACCTCAAAATGATGAAGATGACCCTTTGGTACCATTGGTGGTGGCCTCAGATGCCCTGATTCTGACTTTTCTTGCACAATAAGTTACCAGTTGATCAAATGACTTCCACAATGAATTTCTTCATCAAATTTGGTACATATGCTCATTATAAAATATTAAGACCAATGGAATCAAGAATGACCAAAAAATTGAGATTAAGGGCCTCAAACACAAAACCCTCATTTTTGGTCATCTATGTAGAAACGACTCAGTCTGCTTGAACACCTTTGCAATGCTTTGTGATTTTTTGACTTTTAAGAACCTTGGGGAGCATATTATGATTATAGAACACACATGGACCCTCTTGTCCTGCTTCAAGACCTTTGAGATAGCTCAAACCACCTTTGGGATTCATCTGATCACAAACCCTAGCTATGCAACTTATGCAGTGAAACAAACTATGCAATGTGAGATGATATGCTTATGCAAATGCAATATGAAAGATCATAAGCCATGGTATGAGAAAAAGTGAGGGAAAATTTGGGGTGTTTACACACAACATAACTAAAAAGTCAGTTCTCCCACCGTGTTACAGAACTGGCGACTCTGCTGGGGAGTACTTAAAGAGGGGTTACCTTAGGAATTAGGATCACTTAATGTTTAACTTGCTTGCTTTGTATTTATCTGTTGGGATTATGTGTGAAAGATCCTAACTCAGATCTAGTGTACCCTAGGTAAATGACAATAGACCAAGGAAATTATACGACGTATACCAATATGGTTGATCTGGTGGCCATAGTTAGTGTGACTTCTTGGTTGGTGCTTATGTTCCTTAAGTAAGTTGAGAATAATATGGGGCTGCCATACATTGTCATTAACACTAACTACCCTTTAGAACCTTAATTGACCCATATTGACCTTTAGAAAGTAGTGAGATAGCCGGCTTTGTAGAAGTCTAAAGTTTGTTGATACTCGATGCTACCCTCATTGAGATCCTAATCTTGGGGGGGTTTTGGTTGGCAAGTAAGTTGCCTACTGAACAACAACCCTTGAGAAGGATCGGTGATATTGAGATCCCTTAGAACCTGGTTACTTTTGTAGGACAGGATGAACCAACTAAACTTCAGGGAAGGGTACTTACCTTTTAACCTCATACAAGCCTCTAAACCTAGGACTATTGTGTGATTTGCTTGTGTGTGCCACATGTTTGTGATTGAATATAACATCATGACATCATAATATCATAAGCATATCATTTTCACTAACCATCTCAGGGACCATAGGATTTATCTTTGTTCTTTGTTGTAGGTTATGTCTTCCACTCGAAGGAACACTATTCAGATCAACTTTGTAGGGATACCTCTCAAGCTTAAGGTTTTGATCTCAAAACTTCATGAAAGCTCCCAGTTCATCAAGAAGCATGGTTATCTACTTGACTTGGTTACCTCAGGGTTTGATGAAGATATGATGAGTTTCCTATTCCAGTTCTTTGATCCTAAACATCATTGTTTCACGTTTCCCGATTATCAGCTGGTACCTACAATGGAAGAATTCTCCAAGATACTTGGGGCACCTATCCTTGATCAGAAACCCTTCACAGGCCTAGAGAAAGAGCCTAAACCTGAAGTCATTGCTGCAGCCTTACATCTGAAGAAATTAGACATTGTCCTAGAAACAAGAAGTGGAGTTAAGGGTATTCTTTCCAGAGTATTGATAGAGAAAGCTCAGGTGTTCTTGGATGCTATGAGTTACGATGCTTTTGAGGAGATCTTAGATTTGCTGATTTATGGTTTGGTGTTATTCCTTAATCTAAACTAGTTCATAGATGTACACACCATCAACATTTTTCTGATCCACAATCCAGTGCCTACGTTACTTGGAGATATCTTACACTCTCTTCACACTCGTACTACGAAGGCGCAAGGAACTTTGATGTGTTACATACCTCTACTATCTAGGTGGTTTATTTATCACCTTCCTCGATCTGTGATGAAGAATGAACAAGGGTTGAGGTGGTCTAAAAGGATGATGTTACTCTCTCATTTAGAGATTCACTGGTGTTCCCGATCTATGGAAAATGTCACTATCATTGACCGTTGTGGAGAGTTCCCTAATGTGCCACTACTTGGCATAAGAGGGGGAATTAGTTACGACCCTTCTTTAGCTCTACGACAGTTTGGTTATGCTCAGAGTAATGGTCCTCATGACATGCTTATTTAAGGTATTGTGTTTTACTATGACAACGATCTTCAGGGTTACCATCAAAGGTTTATACGAGCTTGGAGTAAAGTGAACAAGGTTGATAGCAAGACTCTGGAACCAAAGTATTCCATTCCTATGGAACCTTACCTCAGATGGGTGTGATCTCGTGCTCAGACTCTTATGATGCCATATCCTGCTGTTCTACCGGTTACCATGGAGCCTGTTGCTGAAGGAGATGTTCCTTACACCATCCTTCATCCAGATATGCCCACTGATTCGGAAGAGCTGCAGAAGTCCTGGATCCAACTGAAGGAGCAAAGAGATACCTTTGAAGCCCAATTCAGGATTAGCCAAGAAAGAGTGCTGGAGCTGACAAAGTAACTTCACAAGGAGAGGAATCTCAACACATATCTCAACACAAAGAGGAAGCTTCCATGGGAGAATTAATTCTCAAATGTTTTATTTTCCTTATAAATTTTTTTTATTTAAATTTGTAAGCCCAAGGGGCAACATTATTTCAAGCTTACTAATAAGAGTTTTATTTTTGTTTGTTTTAACAAATTTAAATCTCGCGGTCCTTGAAAACATTGCATATGCATCTACATACTATATCATTGCATGACGGGTTTTCATAGCAGGTTTCTCATCTTCTCACTGTTCATTTTAGCAGAAATAGATCTCGAACAATCTGTCAAAGATCTTCAAGCTCAGATTGCTCAATTTCAAGATATGATCCTGAAGTTGTCCAAAGGGAAAAAAGAGTTGAAAGCAGTCCTCTCTAAGGACATGAAAAAGAAGAATCCTGAAGACAACGAGGGTGATCAGTTGGAACAACTACAAACTGAGATAGCATAGATGAGAATCCAGATGAATGCCCAGGTGGCTCTTATCTAGAGTTTAGCCCAGGGGCAAGAAGAGCTGAGAATATTTGTCCATAAACTTCAAGGTAACGGATAATTCTTCAATTGAAGAAATAAGGTCTTGTAAGGTTAATCCACCTCGACACAAGGAATGTAGAAGACAATTCATCCAATTCAGCACACCAATGTCACAAATTTTGCAATGCTTGTTGGAGATGGAGCTAATTTCCTTGGAAAATTCTCCTTGAAAGCCCAATACTTCCTCCCCTCGCTATAATCCCAATGCAAGGTGTGTTTATCACTCCAACTGTCCTGGACATGACACTGATAATTGTTGGGCATTGAGGAATAAGATTCAAGACCTGATTGACGAAGGAATCCTCGAGGTTACACCGGAAGATCAAATTGAATTCTCCTATCGTCCATCAAAAATCGAAACTGCCAGACAAATCACCCGAGGGAGCAAGAAAGAAATCTCACCAACCCCTGCTGAAGTTTGGGACACCTTGGGACAGCCTAATGGTAAATTTGATTTCATGGTAAAATATATTGCTCCTGAAAGTTCACAGATTGCAATCGAAGACATTCAGCCAACTGGATGGGACATCATTTGATTTATTTAGTTGTAATTTCCTTTGTTTGCTCAAGCACTTACTATTATGTCGAACTTTGTTTTACATTAATGCATTGCATATGATTGTCTTGAATTAATCCATTCGTTTCACTATATTTAAAAACTATGTTTTTTTACCTCGCTTTTTGTGATATTTAACTCTTGATAAACTTGTAAGCCTTTAGAGGGAGGATGACAAAAACAATACCATAATCTTATGAAATATGCTTTTGAACAGACTATGCTGACGATGTACATGCATTGTTTCAATTCCTAAACAGTAGAGATATAAGGAAGTTAATCCCTAGTTAACCCTTTTGAGCCAAAGAAGTAGGAGTTTTTCTTTCTCAAGCAAGTTAAAACCCTTATTCATAACCTGGGGCAGGGTAGTTACTCGGTTAACTCAATTATGCCAAATTGTCTGGATTGTACACAACTAATGATGGTTCCCTGTAATCATTAAGCCTGACAGTCAATATCTAGCAAAAGAAAAGCTCACTAAGTCAAAACTTATGAAGGAGACTTAGTAAAAAAAAATTGACAACCCGCTGACTGTAATCTTGAAATAAACTGTTCAGGCAAAAGGAAGGGATAACAAAGTCAAAAGAAAAAAGAGGTCACTACGAATCCTCAAAAAAAAAAAGATGACTGGTTTTTCAAATAAACTTCTGTCAGTGTTACAATTCCAAACTCTTTTGGAGCCTCAAAGCATAAGTTAACCGAACATAGGACTAAAGAACATCACGGAGAATAGGTTGGGTACAAATAGAATTTGAGCCTGTACCTTTTGTTTCTTAAACCGTGAACCAGATCACGTTACAACCCTTTAAAAGTCCTAACCGAAGCATGGTTAGTTCGAAAGCATACTGCCACAAAAAGGTATCCTGACTCCTTTAGAGCTTATTATAAATCTTGAGTTAATATCACAGTTTTCATAAACATTGTTTTACTAAAATAACTCTTTTTCAAAACTTCAAGACAGACATAAGCATTGCATTTTGAATATCATTGTTTGCATATAACTAAGTGTTTGACAACAGAGAAACTTACATGATGAACAATCAATGAATCAAAGTCCTCCCTACAGGCAAAGTTGTTTCCTAGATCAAAGCCAATATATACAAAGGGGCATTGTCACTATTTTCCACTCAAGGGGGCATGCCATGTTACTCTCCAATTCATTTGGGGAAATCATGTCAAGATTCAACTATGCTTAAGCAGCCAGTGGCAGGTCTCTTCATCTATCTGAATTACCAAAGGTAACATTACAGAGTTCACGGTGCCAACGACATATTATTGTGGGGCATTCTGCTTATTTCTCTTGAGGTAGCTCCTTTTAGATACTTCCATTATGGGACAAATCATCCTCAACTAAGGGGCAACTCCCTATTTCTAAATCTAATACCCGGAGCGTATATGATCCACCGCAATCTGAAAACACATTCCTCTCGGGAAGCTATTGGGGAAATAGACTGTCTAAGCCAATAGTATCAGATGGTGTAAGTATCATGTCTTCGGATTTAGTCATGATAATTCCTAGGGAATTACTCTAGGAAGTCGAGAATATCAGAGGTTATAAATCCATTGGTCACTTTGAATGAGTATACACCTTCAAAATTGATAAAATCCTATTTTCGATTTCAGGTTTACTTTTCCCCTTTTACTTAAGCGAAAATGTCCATTGATTATGTTTGAATGTATATATGCTTTTGAATATGATTGATGTTTACCATAAATGAATAAAATACAATAATAATATTTACTAAGGACGGTCGGAGGTAGGAATCCAACGAATCTTTGCCAGTTAATCCCCACAGAGTAATATTTATGGATATTCTTAACGGAACACTTCAAGTAGTATTGTATACTTCCAACTCTACGAAATCTTCAAGTAGATATCATCTGAAGAATTGATACTTTGTCTAATAAGTCTCCCATGGGAATGTCCATCTCTTTTATCCTCAGTCAGGATATTCAGGAACTTAATCCTTCAATAAGAAGTACGACGAATGAAAACGGGAGGTTCTTAAGTACGATATTCCAAAACAAGACAGGAACAAAGTCTTCATATTTCTCAACAAATCGGGATTTATTTTCCCTAACCAGCAGTTGTTCTACGAAGCTACTTATGCGCCTCAACTACATAATTCATACATACATCATCATATCATATCATATGCATACAACATTCTCATAAGAATATCATCTTGCAAAGTGTTATATATATATATCCTGATATTTGCATAAAACTAACCTTGTTTTTCAGGTTAATTCCCCAGCAGACGAACGTCATCAATAATTTATTCTTGGGTTGCTATATCCCCTAAGGGTTACTTCAAACAAAATCTTGGATTACTCTATCCTCCAGGATCCCATCTATCTTCATCTTGGGCTGCTATAAACCCCCAGGATAATATCTTGGACTGCTCTATCCTCCAGGATCACATTTATCTTCATCTTGGGCTGCTATAACCCCCGGGATAATCTTGGACTGCTAAATCATCCAGGACTATGTATACCAATACCTTGGGAAGCTATATTCCCCCCAAAGGCTATCTCACAATATCTTGGGCTACTATAAATCCCCCAGGATGATCTTGGACTGCTATATCCTCCAGGAGTAAGTATATCAATATCTTGGGCTGCTATAAATCCCCCAAGATAATCTTGGATTGCTGAATCCTCCAGGAATACATATACCAATACCTTGGGCTGCTATATCCCCCCAAGGGTTATCTTATAATATTTTGGACTGCTCTATCCTCCAGGAGTACGTATATCAATATCTTGGGCTACTATAAATCCCCCAGGATGATCTTGGACTTCTAAATCACCCAGGAGTACGTATACCAATACCTTGGACTGCTATATCCCCCCAAGGGCTATCTCATAATATCTTGGACTACTATATCCTCCAAGAGTACGTATATCAACATCTTGGACTGCTCTATCCTCCAGGACTACACCAAAAAATACCTTGGGCTGCTTTATCCCCCAAATAGCTATATCACAATATCTTGGGTTTCTTTATCCCCCCAAAAGCTATATCACAATATCTTGGGCTTCTATAAACCCACAGGATAATCTTGGGCTGCTACATCCCCCCAAGATTGCATCAATATACTCTATGGACAACTTTATCCTCCAAGAAGTATATCTGAAGAACTTTTTCTCCGAATGGCATATTTAAGCCCATTCAAACAATACAACCAACCAACAGTGGTACTCTACGCACCGACGAGTGCAAATTTTTGGGTTTTTGTGTTCAATCCCCTTCAACCTTCAAGTCACGAATGACGTGCATGCCAATCTAACTCCTCAGGTTTCAGAAAATTGAACAGGGGCAGCTGTTGTCCCCTAAAATTTTCCTTCCCACAATAAAGGCAATGTCTCTCAACATTTTTCAATGATCACATGGTTCTCAAGGTCCCCAATTGGTCAAAAGGATTGAAGGTTTCATCAAACAAAGCCTCCTCTTGAACAATACATCCAGAACTAGGGTTTTGAATTTCACCAAGATAAATAGACTTCCAAGGCCTCAAGTTAGCTTCACAACATCCCACATGCCTTAAATAATCCCCAGGTCAAGTTTCAGAGCTTTCCCAATAAGTTTGACAAGTCAGATGTTCAAGTATTCAAAAATCAATTAACTTGGTAAAAAAGTCAAACTGAGGTCAATTGTGGTCAACTTAAAGTCAAACTTCAAGATTTTTTGTCAACATCAAGATTATGAGGTAAAATTCATCATTTGATCATGATTCATCAAGGAAATCTCAGACCATCAAGAATTAAGTTTCTAAATTAGGGTTTTCATAGTAAAAGTCAACTGAACTTTTACCAGCCATAACTTTCACATACTTCATCAAAAATTTCCCATCCAAAGCCCATTTTGAATGAAATTTAATTCTCTACAACTTTATGTCTCACAAGCCAAGCCTAAAAATGCTTCATTTGGAAGGTATGAGCTAAAACACTATAGGTCCTTTTGAAAGTCAACAAAAAGTCAACTTTTTCCAAAGCTCATAATTTGAAAATGGTAAGAGATATGGACATGGGACCAAAACTTTTGGTTAGAGGACACTCTAAGCTTTCTAAAAAGTAAAATAACACATTCATAGCCTTAAAATTGAGGGAGTTGTGCCTTGTCAAAGTTTGGAAAATTTCAAGGGGTGTATGAAGCAAAAAAGGCCTTAACTTCAAATTTTTCCAAATGGGCCCATGAAATTGCAACCCAAACTCAAAAATAAAGTCATGCACGACCCAATGAACATTTATTCTGATTTTTATAATTTTTTTATATTATTTTATTTTGGATTTTATTTATTAAAATTCAATTTTAATGAGAATAAAATATGAAAAATCAAATAATGGATCAAATCTTTGTTCTAGAATGATTGATACAACATTTAAAGTGATTTGAGACCATCCAAATTCGTGCAAAGAAAAATTGCAAGAAGATATTTGATTTATTTTGACATTTATGGATGATTGTTTCTTCATGATCAAGTAACACCAAGATGCACCCAAGGCCCAAAATGTTTTGACCTAATCACATCCCTACATATACATGAACATAAAGCAACGCATGGAGGGGGGGGGGGGGTTCTTCAGACCATACAAAGTGTTTTCAAAATCTATTTAAAAAAAAAAAGGTTTCAGTTTTAGCTTTTGGATTCGTTTCAAAACAATTTTAAGGTTGCTTTAGGTTCTTTGACACTCATAAAACATATCCCAATTGCATTTACCATCAAAAAACATGTTCATACACATAAACTATATCTCACTTTTTGGACATTCTTGAAATTTTTGATTACATAGATTCTGGATGTTTTAATGGTTTTCGATGATTGTATGTTGTTCATAGTGTTCTATACATCATTACTGGCTGGTTTGTTCGAAGCTTTCTTGCAGGTACTAAGAGTTGCCATTGTTAGGGTTTTGGCTTCAAGATTGGGGCTTTGCGTTTCACGCCATTAATGGACATTTTAAAGACATGACTAAGTCGTACAAACCATGGGCAATTGAATTATGTTGTTAATTTTAACTATTGTAATGGTTTATGTAATATTTAAAGAACATAGGTTTATCTGCCAAAATTCGTTCGCAGGAAAAGTTGTAGAAACATTTGCAGGAAATTTGGAGAAGAAGATGAGGATCTGGCGCCAATCCAAAATTTCAAATCCTGTTTTGTTTTTTTTTAATTATTTTCGTTTCATATACACTTCAAATCTGTGCAGGTGGCTTAGTGGTGAATGCACACGTCTTGAACCTTCAGGACCTGGTTTTGATTCCCAGGCCCCCTTTTTTTTAATATTCATTTTGTTTTGTAGGATTATCGTTTATGGTCTTTGGTTCACATGACTATCAGCCTGCGTGCGCTGGCCTAGTGGATGGAGGAAAGACCTGTGGAGAAGAGGACGTGGGTTCAAGTCCAATCTCCAACATTTTTTTGAAAACCTGGTTCTTTTCTTGTTTTTATTTAATTTTCTTTATTAACTTGTTTTCCTAATTAATTAATAATAACCTATAACCATAATTAACTTAACTAATCTAATTACCATCACTAATTCTTTCTCTTAAAATGAAATATACATATTTTTTGAACACTTTAATTTGTGAATTAACTAATTAATTTTTTTTCTAATAAATCCTTAGAATATTTTTTAAATTAATTAATTTCATTTATTATTCTTTTAAATATTTATTTTTTTTCTAAGAAAAATAATGATAATATTTTCCATGCAAATAATTAATTTTTATTTTGATTATTTTGCAAATCAATTAATAACAACTAGTAATTAAGTTTTTTAATAAATGTAAATTTTTCATAATTAACCCTAATTTTAATTTCTAACCCTAATTTTAAATTCTAACTCTAATCTTTAAATTAAAACCCTAAAATATTTTTCTAACTTTAATTTACTTTAATTAATTTTTATTTAATCATTTAGAATAATTTTCTTTATTTTGTTCATTTATTTTATTGGATGTAATTTATTTTTCTGCTTATATAATTATGTATCTGCCCCAAATTGATGTAATAGCGTAGGATATTTGTTTTTCTGTTTCTTTTATTTATGCCCTTTATTGTGGTTAGTATTAATAGGGAGTGCAAAATGTAATTGCAAATTAATACGGACTTAGATAACTTAATTAAAAAGATTAAATATCTGAATAAAATCACTCACACGTAAGTCTATCGTTCTACGATCGCCGTTTACACCTCTTAGGGTTACCCTTCTCAGTTGCCTTAGTATGGTCAAGTCCCTCGAAAATGGGGGTGTCTTAAGCAAAATCCTTCATAAAGAAATCATCAAGTCCCTCCCAGGTTTAAAAGATCAAGTCCCTACGATGTTGCCTACGATGATCTTGTCCCTTTGGTAAAAGATGATAGTCCCTCCCAATTGCTAAAGACACCCTTCAAGTTGCCTTCGCTGACCATACGATGACCCTACGTCCGTCCCTTAAACAAATCCCAGGTAATGACTACCCATTCCTTAATAATAGGGAAAATCTTACCCTTGAAAGAACATACAAGAACATGAAAGACTTAGTATAGGGTAGGAACTCTAAGTTACTGGCTCACACCATTTAAAATACTTTTCACACCTCACAATTTTCAAACATTTTCAAAATAGGGCTTTGTATACATCCATACGAGGATCATTAAAAAGTACTTAGAAAATTTTCTAATCACACACTTCACACTTTCAAAACAATTAAGTGTGCTAAGTAACTAAGAGCCCATGGATAACCATGGATATAAAGGGTGCTAACACTTTCCCTTTATATAACCTACCCCCCAAACTCAAGTATTTTAAAATAGGTCTTTCCTGTTCTTTTATGTCCTTTCCACTTGGATAAAATAAAATTCGGTGGTGACTCTTGCTATCTGCAACATAATTAAAAAGCCAGTTCTCCCACCGTGTTACAATGCCTCACAGGGGATTACCATTGCTTTTATGTGTTTTTATTTGTTTATGTTTACTAACCTTTAATTAAAATCCAAAAATATTTTATTTTCTTTTATTAACATTTTCAGGGGAAGAGCGGGTCAAAAATACCAAAAATAGCAGTCCTACAACTCGAATGAATTTCATTAATAAAAAGTCGAAGTTGATCCGCAAACATTTCAAATTTATGTGATCAAGGATTCCCAGTCTTTATTGATTATTATTCAAGGAATTCCAAGGTTCTTGTTTTTATTTCCATGCCTTCTTTTACAAGCAAGAGAACCGAGCCGGAATCGCAACAAGCAACAAAAGCAAACATTTTTCAAATTTTGTACTGAGTAACCAGTTAACGCCTTGGTAGTAACCAGTTACCAGCACACAAATTTGAAAATTTTGGTAGCAAATTCAAACTTTGAGATTTTGGCACCAATTTTACTTTTGATCACATTTGGAATATTCTAGGCCATCTCCATTTAATTCCCATACATCATCAAAATTAATTCCCACCATATACCTTCACTAATGACCACTCTTTTGATATTTCCCTCCAAATTTGAATTCCAAGCCTAATTTTGATTTTCCAAAGCAAGCTTCATTCCACCAAATTCCCATACCTAAAGTCTTTAAATAGAGGCTTCATTTTATTCATTTCTCAAGCTTTTGATAGCCAAAAAATTCCTTGCAAAATACATCCTCAAACCACAAAAATCACCTAAAGCTCATTCTCTTCTTTTGAAATTATCAAGAATTTGCATTGAATTATAGAATAACTTTGAGCTAAACCTTCATCCTTTTCATTTTTCTTCATCAATTTTAGTAGATCAAACTTGCTAGTGGAGTAATTTGAAGTTTTTTCTTGGTAGTTCATCTTCCTTCATTGTTACACCTTCATCATCATTCAAGATGTAGATCTTTGGTGCTTTTGGTTGTTGATTCTTTGGATCATAAATTATTGTTTGATTGCAGGGATTCCACTGTTTTTTCACTTTAAAATTCATGCAAATTTAGTTCATGATCATAAGGTGTTTGAAAATTATTTTAAAAGAAGATTATGCTGAATTTTGGCCAATGTTTTGCTACTATGTGCAAAGTAATTGGTTACCAACATGGTAGTAACCAGTTACTTTGTGTTAATTTTCCAGAAAACTACATTTTTGAACTAAGTAATCGGTTACCAGCTTGGTAGTAATTGGTTACTCTGAAGCAGAATTGAATTTTTCACTTGTTTTGGGGCTATTTTTGGTTCCTCTTCCCCCTTATGTCCCTCTCTTCTTATTTTTACCTCGGGAGACATTTTTTAGACTGATTTCTATTTAAATTCAATGGACTTTGAGGGTAGATTAGAGGAGTTAATTTTCATTAGTTCAAATTGATCTATAAGTGAATTATTTAATTTACTTTAGGTGCTTTGAATTAGTGATATATTTTCATACCTTGAATCCACCAAAGTGAGTGATTGAACTTAAAGATGAAAGAATACCATAAGTGTAACTCAATTTGGTATTCATCTTTGTTTTTTTGGGTTTGGATGATGATTTACATATCGTTTATCTCGCATGTATTAGTACTAACATCGTTAACCTTAATTGATTTTGGCCGACCTCATTTATAGGGTAATTACTCCGTAAATTACTCGGCGATTTCTTAACATAGACCTAAATTTGTCCCTAATTCGGAATAAAAATCCAATTAGATACTTGCACTTTCATTGACCAGACCTCGTGTTGGTCGCGTCATCCTAATGTTGGTTATTCATTTGCGTTAGATCCACAACTTTTGAAGCATAATGCGTAGTTGCTTTGAGTAATCCAATATTCTTTCAAGTTTCATAAAATTTGGGTCTAATTGCATCGGTTAATCACTATAGTGTAAGATACTAAGTGGAATCGGTTGCCTTTTCGGTTTTAGCACTAAGTTCTTGGTTACTCTTTTGGTTGTGGATGATTAAGTTCACCATAACACTACTATGTACATATTATTATTATTATTATACTAAATTACTATTTTAATTTTCCTCTTGCACCTTATCCTCTTTAATTTCCTTCTCGCTCCCTCATCTCTTTTACTTTTATTTTGCTTTTATTATGCTTTATCATTCATTATCATGTTTATGTTTATGTTTATATATCCTTGTACTTTTTCCTTTGTCCATTTGGACACAAAAATATTAATGAAGGATTAAACCTCTAAAAAACTTGTGATCTTGCTCTTGGACTATGTTTACTATCCTTAACATTGGAATTGGAGTTTTGGACTTAGATCCTAGGACCTTCCCTTTGCTTTGATCATCATGGAGTTGGTAATTTAGCCTTTATTTGGCCATTTGCTAGGTTATGCTTATAAGGATGGAATTCTTGTGCTTATGCTTGGAAGCATCATCAGTTTGGTTAGATCATTCCTCCTTTATCTCTTTTATTTCATATATAGGATAGCCTCTTCAGCTCCTCTCCTTCTTCAATTTTCAAAACTTTCTCTCTTTTCTAAGGATTCTTGTTTTAAGACCTTCACCTCTTTAATAAATAAAACCTTGACTTTTTGTCAAGTAGCTTCTTACTTCTTCTTTTCTTAAATAAATGTTAATGAACTTAATCATTTTGACTTCCATTCAAAAATAAAAAGAACTAAACTGATTCAAGTTGTTTTATGCATTTGTGCACCTTTTTTTTTTGTTTTCTTTGCAAGTTTAGACTATGAGTCATTCTTCTAAAGTCGGATGCAAGTCTCTCAATATCCATGGTTGTAGTTTGATGTAATTGAGTCTCTTGTCATTCTTGGAGGTTTAGTGGTACACTCGTCGATTTTATCCGAGTTGGTGTCCTTCCCATAATGATGTATGAGTCCATGCCCTCATTCTCATGGTAGATTTGTGACGCTATCCACTTGAAAATGACAAATTGTTTTCACTTAATAAAATCAATCAAAACCAACCAATTTTTGAATAATAGAAAAACACAAGAAAAGGGGTTTTAATTGGGTTTTCAAAAAAATTAAGAGGATATGACACGTTTGGTTATCTTGGTTCGTTTGAACTTAAACTACTCCAGTCCACCCGCCAAGGTGATTTTGCCTCTCTCAAGCGAGATATTAATCCACTAATAAAAGATTTTACAACATAAAAACCTACTGTCAATGTCTTCTTGAGTCTACTACTAAAACTTTAGTCACTCAAGGAAATTCAGGAATTAAAATAAGATAAATGGTGTGTATGAGTGCTTCTCTAACGCTATATCACAACTATGATGTTTTACACAAAATTAAAAAAAGAATGAAAACTTTGATGAATAGATTTGTATGTGTGGAAGAGGGAGGTTTCATTCTTCCAAAGATCTCCTTTATATAGATGAGGCCTTCTTGGATTCATTGGAGACATGAGAACTATTTTTTGAGGTTTGATAATTGTTGTTAATGCTCTTTCCAAAAATACAGATCCTTGTCATATATTTACCGTTACTCTCTGATTCTCAATAAATGAAAAGTAACGCATGAGATCAGAATTTTCTTCTTGAAATCATCAGAGTCTTTTCTAATTGTGCAACTTTGGTGCTAAGAGTGTGATATTTGTTCAGATCTTCTATATCAGAACTTCTCTATTTTATAATTTCTTAGCTCTTCTATATATCCAGTCTCGGAACTTCTTGATTTTGTATTATAACTTCTTGCTTTGCTTTAGAGCTTCCCTATTCATCAAAATAAATAATTAGGGAGCGTTGTAACACCCCAAATTTGCCCTCTCCTATTTAGCATTATCATCATATCATAATCATCATCAGCATGTCATATCCTCAACATATTGCATAGAAAAAATAAAGCATTGCTTGCATATTCCAGCATAAGGAATTTGATCAGTTATCAGGGAAATTCAGAGCTCACAGTGCATATTACAAGGTTGACATCATGGTCAAGGCATTAGAAAGGATTGAGGATCAAAATCAGATCGAAACGGTTGGCACCGGTTTATTCCTGAAGGTTCCCACCAAAAGGAGGGAAATTCAAAATTCACTGGCGTTAACTGGTTAATGGATTGGTTAACCGGTTAACGGCCACAAATTTGGAATTTCCAGTAGCATTTCAGCATGTGTGATTTTTGCTCCAATTTTCATTTTCTGATTTTATTCATTTTTGAATTAATTGGAAATTAAAAGGAAGGATCTAGAGCACTTGTCCAAGCCTAATCCCATTGCTACATCCTAATCACACTACCCAAACCATAATTTTGGATCCCAAGCCTAATTTTTGGGCCCCAAACCTAAACCATATTTAATCATTTCTCTCCAAACCAAAGCTCCTCTCCCTCATTTTTTCACTCTCATTTTCTGAATTTTCACTCCTCTCACTCACAATTCTCTCCCAATTTTCCAAATCACTCAAAGTTCCTCTTTGAAGATCATATAACCTTGCCTTGAGGTGTGTGGATCTTGGAACTAGACCTCCATCCTTAGCTTCCTTGCTTCTTTTTTCTGGTTTAATTGGTGATTCAAATCTGGTTTGGGATCTAGAAGTGCTTTTAGATCCAAAATTCTGCATCAAGAGTTTGTTCTTGCATTTATTTTGCACGGAGTGTGAAGTTTAGCACCGGATCTTTAAAGATTTGCGCGAGATACATCGTTTTCAGCTCGATCAACAATTACCAAAGCATACCTCAACTTTGTAGGTTGGTTAATTTCATATCTAGCTCTGTTTTAGCTTATTTGCATGCTTGTGCTTTAGATCCGCCATGTGCTTGCGTATTTGCTTGTGTTGATTGAATTGATTGAATTGATTGATCGATTTGGGACCGGATCCATGTATTAATGTTCATAAGCTTCATGATGCCATTTAATGTGAATTGATGCATTATTTTCATGTTCAAATTCTTGCTGGACTGGTATGAGATTGTTTGGAATAAGCTGTTTGTAAGCTGATTTTTGCAGGGATTTGCTGTTGTTTTAACAATGTTAACCGGTTAACGGATTGGTTAACCGGTTAACGCACCTGTTTTGTGTTGTGTTTATGCAGGTTCTAACATGGTTAACCGGTTAACGCTTTGGTTAACCGGTTAACACTGAAGCAGTGAGCCATTTTTGCCTTATTTTGAGCATGTTTGATCCCCTTACTTGTTTTAAATGCCATGGATCATTGTATGATCATTGAATATGATTGTTTGGGTGTTTTTCTTGTTGATTGATGCATGCTTCCGTGTTCTCGACCCATAAATGTTT
The DNA here is from genome assembly GCA_963966055.1 of Lathyrus aphaca. Classification (NCBI taxonomy): domain Eukaryota; kingdom Viridiplantae; phylum Streptophyta; class Magnoliopsida; order Fabales; family Fabaceae; genus Lathyrus; species Lathyrus aphaca. Next base: position 513,114,036 of record OZ014519.1, on the reverse strand, counting down.
GAATGTGCAATGTTTGGCATGATTATTTGATCTTGATTGGTGTGAACTTTGAGCATGTCATTGCCATGATTTTATTGATGAACATGTGCTGGATTTTGCTAACAATTGTAGGGGCTTATGGTAAGAGAAGTGTGGATGTTCATCCACATTTCAACTCTTCATTCCTTCTCTCTTTTTAAGTTGCTTTCTCCTTGTGTTTTGATGTGCCTTATGCCATCATGTGAAGCAACTCTTTTCTTCCCCCTTTAGGAGCAACTTATCTCCTTTAGAGGAGTAAGTTGCTTGCTAGCTCTTGCTTCCTCTTCTTCTTGCTCATCTTTGGTTTCTTTCCTTCCTTTTTTCTTCATTAGGATAGTTGAAACCTCACTAACCTTAGGAACTCTTTTGCATGACAACTTTAGGTTTAGTCTTTCCCCATTTTAGACTTTTACCTTTTGCTCCTTCGATTTCTTTCTCTTCTCATCTCAAAACGCAAAAACCTAAAAAACATTAATAAAAAGAAGTGACTTCTTGTGTTATAGCCTTATTCCATGGGGCATATGTATTCATTCCATCTTGGAATAGTGAATTTGTCTAGCATGATGCATAAGTCGGATCATGAAGTCATCTTCATCAAGAAAAACCCTAAAAAATACTTCTTCATTTTTAATCACTAAAACACTTAATAAATTCAACAAGTCAATGAAATTAGGCCCTTGCCTTTGGAAACAAGTCTTGGATACGTTCTCCTTGCTTGGTGTGCTTGTTCTATTATTCCATCTTGGAATGTAGTGACAAGTACACATTCCATAGAAAAGAGCTTGAATTCATTCTCTTGTGCCACACAAATAAAAAGCTCTAAAAAACACAAACAAACAATAATCGTCTTTCCTTTGGGAATTTTTTTCTCATCTCCTTCGCTCCGTCCGCGAACTTGCTTCTTCTTGTTATTTTGCAAGACGGTAACACACTCGTCGCCCGAGCCTGCAACACCTGAGCATTGGCATAGGCAGTTCAAGCCTTAATTCACAAGCAATCGTTTCCACCCCTAGTTAGGGGAACTACGACGTCTCTGATCCTCATGTCCAGATGAGGTACGTAGGGAGCAAGGTAGGGCCCGTTCGAGCACAATCTTTATTTTCCCTACATTTTTCCTTTTCATTTCTTTTTTTCATTTCCCCTTTTATTTTCTTTTTTTCCAATTCATTTTCAGTTTGGCCGCAGCTTTCATCCCCTCACCCTTTGAAACAGTTTTCTTTGCAAGTGTGGATCCCGTCGGGTACGGCGGACGATCTGGGGTGCTAATACCTTCCCAGGTCGTAACCGACTCCCGATCTCAGATTCTTTGGTTCGTAGGACCCATGTCCTTCCTTTTTGTTTTCTTCGGTTTGTGCAGCATTACCATTCCCGTTCCCTCGGGATAAAAATGCCTGGTTGGCGACTCTATTCTTTTCCGCCCACTTTCGCGTTTGTACCAGGATGGAAATCCGGGGAGCGACAAGCATATTTGTTCTTTATAATAATATAGTATTGGTTATCATCAAAACTATTAAGGAATGTAGAATCAAATCTTGTTCTAACAATCCCCCCTTTTTGATGATGACAAAACTTTTATATTTTGATGAGTTAAGTGAGAACATAAGGTATTAGAAACTCCCCCTGAGTTAGAGACTTCCCTGAATATATTTGCTCAGAGCTTTGGATGGAAGTTCTTATGGATATGAGAAACTCCCCTTGAGTTAGAGACTTTCCTGCTTACTTATAAACACGTTAGGATAACCAGAATATTTTATAATGTTCGAGACTTTAGTCCCGATGTATTGTTATAGATCAAAATATTTTACGTTCTCCCCCTTTTTGTCATTAATCAAAAAGCTATAAAAGGAAGGAAAAACACACAAAGAGGACATGAAAATTTCATTGAAGATATTCAAGAAAACAACAGAAGTAGCATAAGCAGAATCTAAAGAAACTGAAATAACAGACACAGAAACAAAATAAGTAAACTAAGGTTGTGGATGAGGTAGAAGTCCATTGAATAATGCTTCCAAGAGGCTCTTTATCTGTGTATTTGATTCAACTTGCTTTCCTATCAATCCCTTAATTTCTTCAATTGTTTCATCCTGTTTATCCAGTCTTTGCTTGACAACATCATTCTCTTTCTTCAATTCTTCCAGAGTTTTCAGCACAAGAGAGGATGAGGTTGTGTTAACAGAAGATACCATATGCAAAGAACTTGTAGCATGGACTTGCTTAGGAGATGTTACAACATATTTTCCTTTGTCTTCAGTAACAGCCAGAGTGTGATGTTCAGAGGTTGGTTCCTGAAGTTCTGAATCCACAAGAGTTGTCCAAGGAGTGATGTCAAGTTGCTGAATAGGTCTCTTTCCCCATAACAGAACTTGCTCCTTGAAGAGTGTCAGATGATCACATAAATTCCATTAAGCTATTTCATAGTTGAGCTCTTTCATCTTCTAAGATTCAGCATGAAACTATTTTCTGAACTGAGTCCAAAGATAGTCAGATGCTACTGGATTCAGGTTGTCTACACAAGCATGCTTCAGAGAATTTATCCATTCCTGCATTTCTGCCTCAAAAGCCAACAATAATTTACCAACATCTGATTTGGATTGTTTTGGTTTTGGTTTTGGAATGGTTATTTTCTAATAAGATGAGACAAGTTTGTCCTGAGCTTCTAAATCTATTATGGTTCTGAGAGGGTCTTCTGGAGTGTTGATTGGAGTTGGAGTGTCTTAAATGAGGATGGGAGAGTTTATTGGTGTTGAGAAATAAGAAGAGAGAGAATCTTTTGGTGTTGGAATGGTGAATATAAGCGGTGGTTGAGAGGTGTTGATATCAGGTATAACTAGTGTGGTATCATATGTTTGTTCAGAGTGTGGATTAAGATTATCTGGTTGAGAAATTTCAAAAAATGGTTTGAATTGATCAATATCAGAAAGAACTTGGGAAAATTTTGGTTGTGTTTCAACAAAGGAGTAAGGTTTGAGTTGATCAGAGGATTGGTGTCAATAGGCATGTTGTAACACCCAAAAATTTTCTCTCTCATTTCATGGCATCTTACATTGCATATTGCATACATGTCATTACATCTTTGCATAGAAGAAATGAAGCATATCACTCATAGATAGAAGCATAGGGCATGTGGTCATTGGTTTACCTAGTTATGGGTTTCAAAGCCAAAGACAAGAGCCAAAATCCTTCCAAAAAGTTACAATAGGTCCTCACATCTCTTACAAGTTTACATGATGTCGTGAGTCCCTAGCTGAGGGAAGGTTCATCAGGAATTTCATCAGGGTACATTCTCTTACACAATGTACCCTAATTAGGGTTTTGCATCTAAGAAAGAAAACTTCAAGGCAATGTTCAGATATTGTTATCAAGGTTCTCTATATGTCATACAAGGCATAAGGTTAAATTTTGGCTCAGAGATTCATTGTGGAAGTCTTTCAATTGCTCAGTTACTTGTACAACAAGAAAAAGTCAACAATTCAAAAGAAAAGTCAACCATTGGATTTCAAAGGTTCAAATCAAGTTTCTCAAGTCCATGGACCTTCATTTGGCCAAGGGATAGCATGGATGTCATCATTCATCAAGAATCAAAAGTTTATGAAAAGTTACTAAAAATGGAAAGGACCTATAATATAGAACTTACTATTTTTGGCAATTTCTACTTCATCTTCAATTCAATCTTTCATCATTGAAAAAGCTTCAAATGATTTTTTCATGAACATGATAGTTGTAGATCTTGTTTTTCCCTTTCCAAAAATTACAAGACAATTTTCATAGCCTCTGTGGATCAAAAGAAATGAGAAAGGGAAGTTAGGGTTTGATTTAGGTGTTTTCATGCATACCAAAAGTCTACTTGTTGCAAATTGGTTCAAAATGGACTCAAATGAACTCTAACCATTCAGTTCACATTACCATACTCACATACACAACGTGAAGAGAATTTTGGCCTTTGGATGGAAGAAATGCATCGTACATCACATAATTCTCATGTTGCAAAAATGCAAAAACATTTCAAATTGCTAAATGTAACACCCTTTTCTACCCCTCACAAGTTAAGCAATTTAAATCAAATATCAGAGTAAAACTCATGAAAAAGGGCATCACATTTACGTCTTAAAATCAAAAATCATAAACATCACATTAAGTCTTGTCCCATAACACGGGTTAATGAAATCACAAAAACTCTTTAAATCTCTTTTCAACAAATATGCAATGGAAAACATTACGTCATAAATTCCTCTTTAATAAAATAAAACCTCATAATTTAGTTCAAACATCTTTTAAAAGAAAAGATACTCCAGAGAAAGTTAACATCTTAATCCAAATAAAATAAATCAACTCAATCGAGAACCCATCCCGATGTTACTGGACATAGAGCAGGACTCCACTTCTAACTAACTCGACCACTCACTACCTTAGAGTTAAGCACGCACCAAGCTAACCTTGATTATCTGCAGGATGGCATAATAGACCATCACCAGAAGGCAGGCAGGGTGAGTAAATTCACATTCAATAAAATAATATAGGAAATGAGAATTTAAAAACATAACAATAATATCAATCTATCATCACTAGCTCAATTGTACATAACATCATTATTATCACATCATAATAACATTCATCATAACTCATTTATACACAACATCAAGTACACCTCATCATTACACAAAATCAATCCAACTCATGCTAGGTCATTTAGAATGATATGCAACCTCTTAATAATGCACGTGGTACCGAAACATCCTTATCCATCTGAATCACATGTGACAGATCTGCAATATACTTCCTCAGCTGGGACACATGAAACACATCATGCAAATTTACAAGTGACGGTGGTAATGCAATCCGATATGCCACCTCTCCAACCCTTTGAGAAATCTGATACGGTACAATGAAACACGAAGTGAGCTTCCTAGACTTTAAAGCTCTTCCGACATCATTCACTGGAGTAACCCTCAAGAACACACAATCTCGTTCTTGAAATTCAAGTGCTTTCCTCCTTTTATCATGATAACTCTTTTGACGACTTTTCGAAGTCTTCATTCTCTCGAATCATCTCAATCGTCTCCATCGTCTCCTGCACAATCTCAGGTCCGAGCACAACACTCTCGCATGACTCATACCAACACAATAGAGTCCTACACCGCCTCCCATACAATGCTTCATACGGAGCTAAACCAATGCTCACATGAAAACTATTGTTATAAGTAAATTCGATCAATGGAAAATGACTATCCCGCGCACCCCCACAATCCAACACACAAGCCCTCAGTAAGTCTTCTAAAGATTGGTAGTTCGTTCCGTCTGACCGTCCGTTTGTGGATGATAATTAGAACTCATCCTCAACTTAGTTCCTAAAGCATCTTGTAAACTCTTCCAAAATATCGATGTAAACCACAAATCTCTATTCGACACAATACTCGATGGTATCCCATGCTACTTCACAATCTCATCAATATACATCTAAGCTAGCTTCGACATGGAATAATTAATCTTTATCGGCAAGAAATGCGCCGACTTAGTTAATCGATCAAAAATCACTAAAATGGAACTATTTCCCTTCACCGTCTTCGACAACCCTGTCACAAAATCCACATAAATGCTATCCCATTTCCATTTCGGAATACTCAACGATTGCATTATACCTAAAGGCTTTTGATGTTCAACCTTTGATTTCTTGAAAATCAAACATGCATACACAAACTCTGCAACGTCTCTCTTCATACCCGACCACCAGAACAGCTTCTAGAAATCATGATACATTTTAGTAGCACCAGGATGAATACTCAACCGGCTTCGATGTCCTTCCTCTAGAATACTTTTCTTCAACTATGGAATATCATGAATACACACGCAATTCCGAAACCTCATCATACCATTTTCATCAATTCGGAATTCTCCTCTGTTACCTTGGTTAATCAAAGTCATATGATCAACCAACCTCAAATCTGATTGTTGTCCTAAATGGATCTCTTCCACAATATCATTTGTCAATTTCAGCATACCCAGCTTCACACTTTCAGACGTAGTTTCACACAACAAAATCATGTCTCTGATTTTCTCAATCATCTCAAGTTCTTTCACCATCATCGTCTACATATGCAAAGTCTTCCTACTCAAAGCGTCTACGACCACATTAGCTTTACCAGGGTGGTAACTCAAATCAAAATAAAAATCCTTCAACATATCTAACCATCATCTTTGCATCATGTTTAGTTCCTTTTGATCAAACAAGTATTTCAAACTCTTATGATCACTGCACACCTGAAACCTCGATCCAAACATATAATGTCTCCAAATCTTTAACACAAAAACCATGGCTGCTAACTTTAAGTCATAGGTATGATAGTTCCTTCCATGAACACATAACTGTCTAGAAGCATAGGCAACCACTTGACCATTTTGCATCAACACACCACCAAGACCCATCTTCGAAGCATCACAAGACACCACAAAAGATTCATTCAGATTTGGAAAAATAAAAACTGGAGCAGTCGTCAACCTCTTCTTCAACTCAACAAAACTCTTCTCGCAAGCAACATCCCATACATAAGCCTGACCCTTCCGAGTCAACTGAGTCAAAGGCAATGCCAACTTAGAAAAACCCTCTATAAACTTACGATAGTAACCAGCCAACCCAAGAAAAATTCTAATCTCTATAGAAGACTTCGGAGTTTCCCAATTCAACACGGCATCAATCTTCGAAGGATCCACTGAAATCCCACCACTCGAAATCACATGGCCAAGGAAAATTACTTCCTTCAACCAGAATTCACACTTCAGCAACTTAGCATAAAGCTTCTTCTCTTTTAACACTTGTAATATAATCCTCAGGTGTCCTTCATGTTCTTCTTCCGACTTTGAATAAATCAGAATGTCATCAATAAAAACCACTACAAACTTATCCAAATACTCATGAAAAGTCTAGTTCATATACTCCATGAATACACCCGGTGTATTGGATACACCAAAAGGCATCACAATATATTCATAGTGACCATATCTCGTCCGAAAAGCTGTCTTCGGAATATTATTTACTTTAACTCGAATCTGATGATAACCCGACCTCAAATCAATCTTGCTAAAAACGCAAGCTCCCACCAACTGATCCATCAAATCATCAATCCTTGGAAGTAGATATTTATTCTTGATAGTCACCTTATTAAGTTATCGATAATCGACACACAACCTCATGCTATCATCCTTTTTCTTAACCAACAACACATGAACACCCCACAGAGAAACACTTGGACGAACAAATTTCTTCTCAAGAAGTTCTTCAAGTTTTTTCTTCAACTCGCTCAATCCGGAAGCAGACATCCTATAAAGAGTCATCGACACTGGAATAGTACCTGGTACCAATTCCACATCAAACTCTACTTCACGCTCCGAAGGTAAATCACTGATGTCATCTGGAAACACATCCAGAAATTCTCGGACAACAGGTAACTCAACACCCACTTGTTCAAGGTCCACTTGTAACGCCACAAATAAAGCAAACATTTGGGCTTTGATGTGCGATCGACCTAACATCTAACGGTATCTTAACTGAAAGTGCACAGCCTATCGCATAGTAATAAAAAGATGTCTAACCCACAGGGACTTTGTAATCACTCTAGTGCTAAAAGGTTTGCTAAGTTTAGCTAAGGTGAAAGTTGTCATGAATTTGGTTTCTAAAGGTAAACTAAAAGGGAAAATTAATTGGCTTAAGATTATATTAATAAGGCGGTCGGTATGCAATTTAGTAGACCTATGCAGATTTAATCGAAACTAAGCATATTGAAATATTTCAATTTAGTGTTTATGTAGAAGTTATCAGTTTAAAAACCCTCAACTCACACTCTCGTGGTCTTGTCTTAGATTGTACTCCTAAATCTCTATGCATGCTCTCTCTAGCCCATAAGTGTTTAGAAAATACTCTTTGAAAACTTAATAAAGTCTAATTCATTTTAAAGCGCTCTCGATGTGTTTAAAGCAAATGCCTAACTTTAGCTATCCGATTAAAACCTCACACTCTCGTGGTCTCGATCCTAACCCTTCTACTCTTTTTACTCTCGTAACAAAAAGTTTGATTTTAATAATAAAAAGTCTCATCCAGAATTAAAGTTAATTAGATCTTTAGCTTGAATTGATTTAACCCGTTCGGTTACTTTTATCACATACCGACACTACAAAATTAGCTAGACATAATAATTAAAATGGAAAACAATAATAATTGAAATAATAAAAAGAAAGCATAATGAAATAACAAATATTTTTAAGCACAAACAATTATAATTAAATATTTTTGAAACCTGATACAAAGAAATTATTCCTCGTAGCTCCCTCTTCCAGAATGTCGGCAAGATTGGTACTTCTCGGAATTGGAATATAAATTCTGAAGCTTGAAACAATAAACCTAAACTACTGTAATAGTTTCCTAATGTTGGAAACTATTACTTACAGGGAATTGGAATTAAAAAGAAGTAAAACAATGAAAGCAATGAAGAACAAAAATACGGTTAAAAATTGGCAGAGCTTCGGTAAAATAAGTGCAGCAAAACTCCCCCCTTTCTCCCTCTGTTGATGTTGCTATTTATAGGCTTGGAAAATACACGGAAGTTGGAGAAATAACATGTCCTTTTTCAGCTCAGTCCTTGAGGGAAAGTAGGAGGACTTGGTTGCTTCGTTCAATTGAAGGTGAGAAAAGTCAGGAAAGTGGACGAGAAAATCTCCTTCTGTTTCATAGTAGTTTTGCATTTTATAAACACGTTGAGCGTAATGGACAGTGACAAGCGTCTTGGTCCATTTTAAGCGCGTTACGATCATAATGGGTAGTGTGACGGTCGTCACACGCCAAATGATGCATGACGATCGTAATGCTTGTGTGACGACCGTCACTGCTGCAAATTATGCAGAATCTTGTTGTATGCTTGTTTCTTTGATCTTCCTCATGTTTATTTGCTTCATATCTTCATTTTACACCCTTTGGGACTTGAGAAACATTATACCTGAAAAAGTGCGAAAACTCGGGAAAACACGGGAGTTAAATATATCAAAATGCGATGAAAACAGACTAGAAATGTGATAAATATTTGATATGATTTCTCGTTATCAAATTCCCCCATACTTAAACCTTTGCTTGTCCTCAAGCAAATATTCAATAGGTGAATCGGACAAGCTTTATCAAACGCACATGCATAACATATCTTTGGTTTTTAAAACAATTAAGGAAAATCTTGTTAGTTCGACCGATACTTAAATGAAACACTAACGATACATTAATGTCACAAGCAACAAGTTATGTCGTGAACTTCCTATTTTAAACAAGTTGTCCAATATTTCCATTATAATTTTACCTAGAGTCTTTGTACCTATTTCTCCCGGTTTCGTTCTAGCACAATCACATTAAGCCCTTTGCCTTTTCATGCACGTGGTGGAGTAGCCGGTTAGTGACTTTGATCCTTTTTAGCACAGGGTCTAGTACACGAATGTGGCAACCTTATTTATCTAATCTAGTTTGGAGGTTGTGGGGGATCGAGCAATAGCATGCCCTACCGAGTTTGGAACCAAATACCTTTGAACAAACCAACAATGGATTCCTTCATTACTTGTTCATCTCTTATATGCGACCGTATAATTTGGTGCAAATTTTTCATTTTCTTGCATCGAGATAAGAAGGATTATTATGATGAGGCATCAAACACTTATATTCATCGGCTCTCCACTTGGTTTGTGTTTAGACGGTGTTGACTGCTAGTATAAACTATTGGGGGTTACTCTAAAACTAAAACTTAAGATATAGGTATAACAGTAAATGAAACGGATTTCGCTTAAGTAGGAAGTCCAAAGTGTCAGAACTATATTGATCTTGTTAAATCTTTCACGACTTCCTAACTAATATTTCATAAAGGTAGATATGTCGAGCTATGCGCAGATAAAGAAAATTTTTCGGTATGGCTAAATAAAGTGAGGGAGATTGAAATTGAAACAAATCATATATAATACTAGTTTAAAGAAAAATGCGGAAAGGGAATAAAGGAAATACAAGAAACAGAAAGGTACCTCTCCCACACTATATCAGACATTGTCCTCAATGTTGTGATATAAAAGCGGGGAAATAAAATACAATGATGCAGGAAAGGGAAATGAAAATAAGAAGTATAAGAACTAAAACTACTGAGGATCGCGTCTTCGACTCCTGGTGCGAGCTCTTCTGGTGGGTGTTGCTTCTGCATCGGAGTCTTGGGTGCTCAGGTTGTTGACATCCATCCTTAAAGCGCATATCTCACTACTAAATTAGCAAGACATAACAATTAAAACGGAAAAACAATAATAATTGAAATAATAAAAAGCAAGCATAATGAAATAACAAATATTATTAAGCACAAACAATTATTATTAAATATTTTTGAAACCTGATACAAAGAAATTATTCCTCGTAGCTCCCTCTTCCACAGATGTCGGCAAGATTGGAACTTCACGGAATTGGAATATAAATTCTGAAGCTTGAAACAATAAACCCAAACTACTGTAATAGTTTCCTAATGTTGGAAACTATTACTTATAGGGAGTTGAAATTGAAAAGAAGTAAAACAATGAAAGCAATGAAGAACAAAAATACGGTTAAAAATTTGCAGAGCTTTGGTAAAATAAGTGCAACAAAACTCCTCCCTTTCTCCCCCTGTTGATGTTGCTATTTATAGGCTTGGAAAATACATGGAAGTTGGAGAAATAACAGGTCCTTTTGTAGCCCACCCCTTGAGGGAAAGTAGGAGGACTTGGTTGCTTCGTTCAATTGAAGTTGAGAAAAGTCAGGAAAGTGGACAAGAAAATCTCCTTCTGTTTCACAACAGTTTTGCATTTTATAAACACGTTGAGCGTAATGGATTGTGACGAGCGTCTTGGGCCATCTTAAGCGCATTACGATCGTAACGGGTAGTGTGACGGTCGTCACACGCCAAATGATGCATGGCGATCGTAATGCTTATGTGACAACTATCACTGCTGCAAATTATGCAGAATCTTGTTTTATGCGTGTTTCTTTGATCTATCTCATGTTTATTTGCTTCATATCTTCATTTTTCACCCTTTATGACTTGAGAAACATTATACCTGAAAAAGTGCGAAAACTCGGGAGTTAAATATATCAAAATGCGATGAAAACAGACTAGAAATGTGATAAATATATGATACGATTTCTCGTTATCAGCTTCATCTTCTAGAAGTCCATTCACTTGCTTCGTAAATAGAAACATCATCGCTCCACCATCACCAAACTTTGGAAACTTCACCATCTTTGCATAACAATTGATATGCACAAAGTTGAACTCCAACCAATTCATTCCAAGCACAACATCCATATGGCGCACAGGCAAACAACCTAAATCCATCAAGAAATCCCTACCATAGATGGTCAAAGGACATTTAAAACACACACAGTTGGTCTTAACTGAACCGTAAGCATGCATTTCAATCAACATATTACCATTCATAACAGTCAAAGACAAATTCAACCTGGTCGCACACTTAATTGAAATATACGAATGAGTAGCTCCAATATCAATTATAGAAACCAACTCAACATCATTAATAAAACAAGTACCTCTAATCAAGTTGTCTTCCTTTTGAGCATCCGAGCCACACAAGGAGAACACTCTACCATTTGTCTGAGTCGCTTTAGAACCCTTCTTCAGTTTCTAGCACTGAGTACTGATATGTCCCTCTTCACCACAATTGAAACAAGTTGGTTCAACATTCATACACTCATTATTCATATGGACCTTCTTACCATACCTATAGCATCTTATCATAGTAGCAGTGCACACATCAGATTTGTGACCTGCTTCGCCACACTTATAACATTTGAGAGGAGTGGAACCTGCTCCCCCACTTGGATTCTTCCCATCATTACCCTTCGGCTTCCCCTTGTCATTTGGAGTCGCGTAAGGTTTCCCACGAAACTTACCCTTGTCCTTCTTCTCACTCACCTGGTTATAGTGAGCAGATCAAGCTCGACTATCTTCATCATATATTCTACTCTTATCCACAAGCTCAGCATACCTGCGGATCTGTTGACAACCAATCGCTTGCTTGATTTGTGGTCTCAGCCCATTCTCAAACTTCAAACACTTGGACAACTCAACATCATTGCGGTTGTAGTTAGGACAAAAATTCACGAACCTCTCAAACTTGGCAGCATACTCTGCCACCGTCATGTTCCCCTACTTCAGCTCTAAGAACTCAACCTCTTTCTTGCCACGAGCGTCTTCAGGAAAATACTTACTAAAAAATTCTCTTCTGAACACATTCCAAGTTATCGCAGCCCCAATTCCCTCTAATCTCTGATGGGTATTATCCCACCAATCCTTAGCCTATTCATCTAGCATATGGGTGCCAAACTACACCTTCTGAGCATCGGAACACGCCATAGTTTTGAAAATCTTCTCAATCGCCTTCAGCCAATTATGCGCGTTCTCCGGTTCACGGGAACCCTCAAACTTAGGCGGGTTATTCCTCTGAAAAACCCCTAAAGCATGAAACTCATCACGAACATTGTTCTGCCCTGTAGCCTGAGCAAGTGTAGTTACCACATCCGCAAGAGCACGATTTGAAGCCATTCTACAAATCACCAACAACATCAGAAAACATCTCAACCTCAAACACTCTAACGCAAAAACCAATAAGATCGACAATGACACGACACGACCGACCTGCTCTAATGCCACTAAGGTAACACCCTTTTCTACCCCCTCACAAGATAAGCAATTTAAATCAAATATCAGAGTAAAAATCATGAAAAAGGGCATCACATTTACTTCTTAAAATCAAAAATCATAAACATCACATTGAGTCATGTCCCGTAACACAGGTTAATGAAATCACAAAAACTCTTTAAATCACTTTTCAACAAATATGCAGCGGAAAACATTACGTCATAAATTCCTCTTTAATAAAATAAAACCTCATAATTTAGTTCAAACATATTTTAAATCAAAAGTTACACCAAAGAAAATTAAAAACTTAATCCAAATAAAACAAATCAACTCAAGCGAGAACCCATCCCGATGTTACTGGACACAGAGAAAGACTCCACTTCTAACTAACTCGACCACTCACTACCTCAGAGTTAAGCACACATCGAGTTAACCTTGATTATCTGTAGGATGGCATAATAGACCATCACCAGAAGGAAGGCAAGGTGAGTAAATTCACATTCAATAAAATAATATAGAAAATGAGAATTTAAAAATATAACAACAATATCAATCTATCAACACTAGCTCAATTATACATAACATCATTATCATCACATCATAATAACATTCATCATAACTCATTTATACACAACATCAAATACATCTTATCATTACACAAAATCAATACAACTAATGTTATGTCATTTAGAATGATATGCAACCTCTTAATAATGCATGTGGTACTGAAACATCCTCATGGATGGATAATGGGCCATCAACCCTCCCCGAAGGGAGCACATCATAACATCATATCACTCCAATCCACACAATGGGATTGAAGCTACCAATTGGACCGAAGTCCCCTCATAAATCAATGCCATGAATGGAAGACGCAATTATACATACATCACCCTTACAACATCATAACATTGCATCTGCATTCATCATTAATCATAATTCTCATACTCACTCATGTCATCATACCACTACATCATGTAATTCATACCTCATAACTCAAGGAAACTAGTTTAATCCATCATAAATCATTTAATTACTAATTCTACTCATACTACGTATCTCATAAAAATCAAGGGAATCGTCATACATCATGTAATCACTAATCCTACATCATATACCTCATAAAACACGTCACACGACGATTTTAAAACATCATAGAAATCTAAGATATACCAGCTCAGAAACAGTTTTGGGAAAAAATAATTTTTTTTCTCAAGACTTCCCAGGGATCACTAAGCGAGGCATCTTGCTCACGAAGTGCCCAACTCCCTGTTTATGCTTGCTAAGCGAGCTTCGCGATTTCTGTAGGTTTCTCTGTGATTTCCAGAATTCCTCTTATGCGATAAACTCAACAAAAAACCACTTTTCATATCAGCATAGCAGCAAAATCACATTTAACATCAACATTATTTACCATAACATCGAACACATCAACTAACATCATTATATATTCAATAATTATCATCTAATCATCATTAAAACACAAAATCATCAATCAAAACCCTATACCCTAGAACTACACCACAAAACCCCCAATTATATTCCCATATTATAATACCGAAAGGAAAATACTCCCCATACCTTAAGTTCCGTAATCTTTCCAATGATTTCTTAGAAAACCTCTCCAACCTTCAAGCCCTAGCTTCTCCTCTTTTTCTGAGCTCTCCTCCCAAAAGTGTGATCGTTCCAAATGATCGTACTCTCCAATCTTTCCTTCTTTTGTCACTCTTGCCCCTTTGACCTCTTTAGTATTTACCCATAAAACCCTCACTAATTCCCCATCAAATGACCATATTTCCCTTATCCTCTAATTCCTTTTATTTAATTTAATTTAATCTCAAATAATAAACTAAACCCACTAAGCATAATATTTCTAATATTCATAATATATTAAGACAACCCCAAAACTCCACAAAACATCAAATAACATCACAAACATCAAAATTCACAAGAAAACACATCAATTAAATTAAAATCGACTTTAGGGTGTTACAAATCTCCCCCACTTAAGAATTTTTGCCCTTAAAAATGTACCTGAAGCAAACATCATCGAATATGACTCTTTCATATGATCCTTTCGCTCCCAAGTACAACTATCACCAGCCGGTCCACCCCACAATACCTTCACCAAGTAAATCTCTTTACCTCTTAATCACTTCATTTATCTACCATCTATTTGCACTGGTGAAACCTCCACAGTCAAATTATCTCTTACTCGAACATCATCCATTTGAATCACATGCGACCGATATGCAATATACTTCCTCAGCTGGGACACTAAAACACATCATGCAAATTTAAAAGCGACGATGGTAATACAATCTGATATTCCACCTCTCGGACCCTCTTTGAAATCTGATATGGTCCAATGAAACACAGAGTGAGCTTCCTGGACTTCAAAGCTCTTCTGACACCAGTCACTGGAGAAACCATCAAGAACACATGGTCTCCTTCTTGAAATTCAAGTACTTTCCTCCTCTTATCATGATAAATATTTTGACGACTTTTCAAAGTCTTCATTCTCTCTCGAATCATCTTAATCTTCTCCATCATCTCTTGCACAATCTCAGGTCCGAGCATAGCGCTCTCGCTTAGCTCATACCAACACAATGGAGTCCTACACCACCTCCTATACAATGCTTCATACGGAGCCATACCAATGCTCACATGAAAACTATTATTATAAGTAAACTCGATCAACAACAAATGACTATCCCGCACACCCCATGATCCAACACACAAGCCCTCAGTAAGTTTTCTAAAGACTGGATAGTCCGTTTCGTCTGAGCGTCTGTCTGTGGATGATAAGCAGAACTCATCCTCAAATTAGTTCCTAAAGCATCTTGTAAACTCTTCCAAAATATCAATGTAAACCGCATATCTCTATCTGACACAATACTTGACGGTATTCCATGCAACTTCACAATCTCATCAACATACATCTATGCTAGCTTCGACATGGAATAATTAATCTTCATCGACAAGAAATTCACCGACTTAGTTAATCAGTCAACACTCATCCAAATGGAATCATTTCCCTTCACCGTCTTCGACAACCTTGTAACAAAATCCATAGAAATGCTATCCCATTTCGATTCCGGAATACTCAATGATTGCATCATACCTAAAGGCTTTTGATGTTTAACCTTTGATTTCTAGAAAATCAAACACGCATACACAAACTCTGCAACGTATCTCTTCATACCCGACCACCAGAACAGCTTCTAGAAATCATGATACATTTTAGTAGCACCAGGATGAATACTCAACCGACTTCGATGTCCTTCCTCTAGAATACTTTTCTTCAACTATGGAATATCATGAATACACACGCAATTCCGAAACCTCATCATACCATTTTCATCAATTCGGAATTCTCCTCTGTTACCTTGGTTAATCAAAGTCATATGATCAACCAACCTCAAATCTGATTGTTGTCCTAAATGGATCTCTTCCACAATATCATTTGTCAATTTCAGCATACCCAGCTTCACACTTTCAGACGTAGTTTCACACAACAAAATCATGTCTCTGATTTTCTCAATCATCTCAAGTTCTTTTACCATCATCGTCTACATATGCAAAGTCTTCCTACTCAAAGCATCTGCGGCCACATTAGCTTTACCAGGGTGGTAACTCAAATCAAAATCAAAATCCTTCAACATCTCTAACCATCTTCTTTGCCTCATGTTTAATTCCTTCTGATCAAACAAGTATTTCAAACTCCTATGATCACTGCACACCTGAAACCTCGATCCAAACATATAATGTCTCCAAATCATTAACACAAAAACCACAGCTGCTAACTCTAAGTCATGGGTAGGATAGTTCCTCTCATGAACACGTAACTATCTTACAGAATTACAAACAATTGGATAAAAGCCCAAATTTCATTGATAGAATGGTAGTCAGCAAATGGCGTGACTCCATGGATAATTACAAGTTTAAAAAATGGTAAATACTTGGAATAGGGATACATTGAAATAAAATGATCATTATTCTCCTAAACAACTTTGAACTCCACTTTACTTGGAACTTCAGTCAAGGATGAGTGAATAAGAATCTTTGATGTACAACCTTACTAGGAGATATAATCCATAATCCTCGATTGTTTCAAGTGATCCAATCTGATCTGATGTAGATACCTTCCATGATCCCTAACTTTTTCTTAGATTTCCCTTTCGGGTTTTCAATCTACCGGGATAATTATTTCTGTTTTTGTCTCTAATTTTTGCCTGGACCGCCCTTTCGTAATTTCAATCCACCGATATGCTCATTTTTTCCTAAGTCTCCCTTTCGGGTTTTCAACTTAGCGAGCAGTTCTTTTTATCCTTTTAGGAGAAGTATTTCTTGACTGCATAAACATTCACAAGACGAGTGATCTCCTCACCATCCATAGTTGCAAGAATCAATGAACCGTCAAAGAAAGGTTTCTTAACAACATATGAACCATCATAATTAGGAGTCCACTTGCCCCTAGAATCATTAATGAAAGTCTGGATCGTTTTGAACATGAGGTCGCCTTCTCTAAACACACGAGGTCTAACCTTCTTGTCAAAAGCTTTCTTCATTCTTTGTTGGTACAACCGACTATGGAATAAGGCCGTTATTCTCTTTTCCTCAATCAAATCTACTTTGACACCATTCAGCCTCGGTCAACTTGGCTTCCATCAGAACTCTGATTGATGGGATCTCAACCTCGATGGGGAGCACTGCTTCCGTACCATATACATCGAGAAAGGGATTGCCCCTATTGAAGTATGGACGGATGTACGATACCCATGCAAAGCAAAAGGGAGCATCTCATGCCAATCCTTATATGTCACAACATTTTTCTAAATGATCTTCTTGATGTTCTTATTTGCAGCTTCAATGGCCCCATTCAAGAAGAAATTTCCCGCCAATCTCATAAAGTATTTCTATCTTTACTCGACGACCCAAGTCAGTATTCCTGACTCTGGAGATAACATTTATTATCATAATACCAAGGCTTGTCATCTTGGACCTCTTCAACTGCAAACATATGATTTGGTCTCTCAAGACGCATCACACTAATCATAGGAACTTCATTCCATTGATTCACCTTTATCATATAAGCTATGGTTACCAAAGCATCTACCATATGATTCTCATCACGAGGCACATAATGAAACTCAACTTTAGAGAAGAAAGTTGATATCCTCCTGGCATAATCTCTATACGGAATCAAGTGAGGTTGATGAGTTACCCACTTACCCTTGATCTGATTAATTACTAAGGTTGAATCTCCATACACGTCAAGATTCTTGATCCTTAAATCAATAGCTTCTTCAAGACCCATAATACAGGCTTCATACTCAGCTTCATTATTAGTACACGGTAAAGTCAAACTTGCAATAAAAGGAATATGTGAACCGTAGGGAGTAATAATCATTGCCCCAATACCTTTTCCACATGAATTCACAGCTTCATCAAAAACCAAACCCCATCGAGATCCAGGCTCAGGCCCTTCCTTAATCAAAGGCTCGGCACAATATTTCATTTTCAAATACATCACGTCCTCATCAGGGAAATCAAACTTGATGGACTGGTAATCATCAATCAATTGGTGTGCCAAATGGTCAGCCAAAATACTTCCTTTTACAACTTTTTGAGCTCGGTACTCAATATCATATTCAAACAATAACATTTTCCAGTGTGCAATCCTCCCAGTTAAAGAAGTATTTTCAAAGATATACTTGATCAGATCCATTTTGGATATCAACCAAGTTGTATGATTCAACATATACTGGCGAAGACACTTTGTAGCCCAAGCTAAGGCACAACATGTTTTTTCAAGCATGGAGTACCAAGACTCACAATCAGTGAATTTCTAAATCAAATAATAGATAACATATTCTTTTATTCCAGATTCGTCTTGCTAACCAAGAACACAACCCATGGAATCTTCCAACACAATCAAATATATTATCAATGGTCTACCTTCCATCAGAGGAGACAAAATAGGAGGTTCAAGTGAATACTCTTTGATACTTTTGTAAGCTTCCTGACAATCATCAGTCCAAACACAACCTTGGTCTTTTTGAAGCAACTTGAAGATCATAGCACATATGGAAGTCAGGTGAGAGATAAACCCCGAGATGTAATTCAAACGACCCAAGAACCTCTTGCTTGCTTTTCGATTCTTGGAGTTGGCATTCCTCGAATAGCTTTCACTTTATCAGGATCAACCTCAATGCCTCTTTGGTTGACAATGAAACCCAACAACTTTCCAAAACGAACACCAAAAGTGCACTTGTTTGGATTCAAACAAAGCCTAAACTTCCTTAATCTTTGAAACAATTTCAGCAAATGTTCTACATGATCTTCTTCTGTCCTTGACTTAGAGATTATATCATCAACATATATCTCAATTTCCTTGGGCATCATGACATGGAAAAGAGTAGTCACAGCTCTTTGGTACGTCGCACCAGCATTCCTCAATCCAAAAGGCATCACCCTATAGCAGAATGTTCCCCATGGTGTAATAAATGTTGTCTTTTCCATGTCCTCAGGTGCCATCTTTATCTGATTATAACCGGAAAATCTATCCATAAAGGAGAACACATTAAACTTAGTCGTATTATCTACCAACACATCAATGTGTGGTAATGGAAAATCATCTTTTGGACTAGCTTTATTCAAATCTCTATAATCAACACACATTCAGTCTTTTCCATCTTTCTTTGGAACAGGCACAATATTGGCCACCCATTGAGGATAATTAGATGTAACAAGAAAACATGCATCAACCTGCTTTTGAACCTCCTCCTTAATCTTTACTGCCATATCAAGATAAGTTCTTCTTAACTTTTGCTTCACAGGTGGACATTCAGGGACATTCAGGCTTCAGGGGCAGTTTATGCTCCACAATATTAGTATCAAAACCTGAAATATCTTGATAGGATAAAGCAAACACATCAACAAACTCTCTAAGAAGCTCCATCATTCTCTTCTTAACATCAGGACCAAGCAGTGCCCTAATCTTGATTTCTTTCTTATCATATTCAAAACCCAAGTTGATCATCTCTATCAACTCTCCATGAGGCTGGATGACCTTCTCCTCCTGCTCAAGCAATCGAGAAATTTCATCAGGAATCTCTGCAACATCCTATTTCTTAGCTTCAAACACAGGGAATTCAAAGTTGGGAGTGGGCATAGATCATTGTTTTCAATGGGTTTAACAATCAACTTCCTAATGATCTATTCTGATTTTAGAGCATGAACAAAAGTGCAAACATCATGCAGGTAAAAAGTGATTATTATTTTTTCGGTTTTTATGTTACCATTTTTCGGAATAAAGAAAAAAGGAAAAACATATACGAAATAAACAAAATAACATTTTATTGATGATAATAAAAGTTTGAAATAAAGCCCGACAAACTTCACTTTCACCTTGGGCAGAGTGAAAGGATTTTTTGAAAGAAAATGAAAACAAATTACTTTGAAAAGTGAACGATAGAAGGAACATCAACAAAAATCCAGTTCTAGAAAATCACTCTGTGCATAACAAAGTTAGGCATTTCTTCTTCTTCATCATCTTCAATGATGGCAGCAGCAGAATGATCTTTGACATTGATAAAACTAGCACTTCAGAATCTTTCATGAATGCTCTTTGTTTCATTGATAACCAATCCTGGCGCGAAACCGAGACTGACACCATATTTGTTATCAACAACATCAATAACTCGTCCCCAACTGTCATGTTGACCAGTTTCAAGCACGCGCAAAACATCTTTGAGAGAAGACATGGGAAAGAAATTCTTCTTAACAACATTATCAACAAAAGAAAGAGCTTAGTACGAAGTTCCCACGTCTTCATCAACATCAGTATAGGAAAAGGATGACAAATTGCTTACTAGCATCGCCTGTTCACCACCGACAGTCACTACTTTCCCATTTTTCACAAACATCATCTTCTGGTGGAGAGTAGAAGTCACAGCCCCTTCTTAATGAATCTAGGGTCTTCCAAGGAGACAACTATAAGCTGGATGTATATCCATTACTTGGAAAGTAATTTGGAATACAAACGGTCCAATCAAAATAGGGATATCAACTTCACCAATCACCGTTTTCTTCAAGCCATTGAATGTTATCACAATAATCCCACTATATCTCATGGGAGCACCTTGATAGCAATTCTTGACAAATTCGACTTTGGCATCACATTCAGGGATGATTTGGTATCAACCAACACATTAGACATGACATCATCTTGATAATTCATCGAAATATACAAAGCCAGATTATGATTATTTCCTTATTCATGCAAGTCATCATCATAGAAATTCAAGTTGTTACATGATGTGATATTAGCCACAATACTATCGAACTGATTGACAGTCACATCATGGTCAACATAAACTTGTTCAAGAATTTTCTGCAAAAACTGCCTATGGGCCTCAGAACACATCAAGAGTGACAAAACTAATATCTTAGACGGAGTATGTAACAATTTCTCAGCATTGTTGTACTCTCTTATCTTTATCAATTTTAAAACCTCATGTTCATTGACTTTCTGATTAGAATAATTTAATTAGCCTGACTGGACATCATCATTTTCTTTCTAAACTTGTTTACTTGCACTTACATCTCATTCTCTCTTCAAAGGATCCAAAGCAAATACTCTACCACATCGAGTAACCCTAATCACATTAGCAATGCTAACCACAGACTTTGGAGAAGGAATATGAACTTCCTTACCATTTTCTAACATCATAGAATTATATCTGTATGGAATATCTTTATCAGACTCATATGGTATTGGACCAAGTAAATTGATCACCAAAGGAGTAACAACAGACCTGCGACTATCAAAAGAAATAACCACTCACTCAGGAATATTGAATTGAGGCACAATGACATTCACTTCATTCTCGTACTCGTCTCTTTTTTCTATTACTTCAATCAACTTTTCATCCATCATTTTCTGAAGATCTCTCTTAACAATCACACAACCACGAGGATTCACCGAACAAATGCCATAAGCAGCATAATCATGATCAATGTTGTGGTATTCACTTAAGAAAGCATGCATTTCAACCAGAGATCTTTGCATCTAGCGTACATCATAAATCTTGAACAGGTCCGGAAAACCATCCACCATGTTCACCGATGCTTTACCATGGTTAGGCAGCAGATTTGTCTTAACATTTGGGTTAATGTCATTCAAAGACAAAATGTTACTCCTTATGTACTTCATACTTTAATGGATAATAGTTCTCAGTATTGTGCCCTGGGGCACCTTGATGAAAAGCACAATGAGCTTCTGGCTTATACCCCCATGGAATAACCTCTAGAACAGGAAGTGGAAAATGTGTCTGAGCAAGATTCTTCTTAATCAATGATGGAAACAATTATGTATACGGCATCGGAATAGGATCAAAGTTTTCTTTTGCACGATTTTGTTGATTACTGTCATACCCTAAATTTTGGCCGAACGTTTCTTCTTTTCATTCGTTCGACTCATTTTCATCGCATACCAATAGTACATCATTTTAAGCATTCTTAGGGTTAACATTTCATTAATCATTAATCATGCAGTTTATCTTTAGTTGATTTCATTTTTCGATGTCCTTTTATTTTATTTTATTTTTATTTTTTATTTTTTATATATATATTATTCTTGTTTCTTTTTAGAATATTGTTAGAGATTTATTTATTTTTAAGTTTTTTCTTAATTTTAATTTTAAATTATTAGTTAGATATATATTAGATTGTTTAGAATTTTATTTTAGTTCATCTATTTTTGTGATAGTATATTTTTAAATTTAGTTTAATTTCATTTAGTTAATTTTCTCTTGTTAATTTTAATTTCAATTTTGACTCAATTTAATATTCTAATTAGTGACTAGTGTTTTTAGTTTATTTATTAATTTATGTAGATTTCAATTAGTCATAATTAATCAAGTTATTTTATTTAATAATGTTTCAATCAATTTACATTTTAGTTAGTTTATTTATTTATTTTATTGCTAATTAGTTTAAGTTTATTATTTATTAGTTAATTTCATTTTAATAGGATTTAGTAGTATTTTCATTTGACTGTGTAATGTACATACTTTGTTGACAAAAAAACATTCCAATATTAGCACATTCATATACATCTATTCAAATGCAACCAATTTCATCATAATTTATGCAAGTTGCAATACATTTTCATCCAAGCACATCAACATTGAATTTAATTTTCAAATTCATACATCAATTTAAGTAATTGAATTCACATGTGCCCATTTATTAACAAATAAATTGCATTTGTTACCAAGAGTACTAAAGGGCATTACAAGGTTTTGAGACCTATTCCTATTGAACCATTCACGTTAACAATCTCAACGAAAAAGTCAAGAAAGATGAGTTGAAGAGATCTATGTACTGCTTATTCTCTCAATATAGAAGGATTTTGGACATCATTACTCTAAAGACACCTAAGCTTCGAGGACATGCATGGGTTTGTTTTAGTGAAGTAACTGCTGCCAGTAATGCAGTGCAACAGATGCAAAATTTCCCTTTTTTATGAAAAGCCCAACATCACAAAAAAACTACATATTAAAAGATGACTTAAAAACCTGCAAAGATGGAAAAGCAAAAGGCAGAAGTGACTTATCTGTGCACAACAGGCCTGCTGTGTTTTCAGACCCTACTGCAACTTCTGACCTTATACCAAAATGGATAAAAAGGAGCCTGCAGGAAAAGGGTGCCAATATCTATGCATTTGCACATTACAACATTAGGGTTTATCACATCACAGATAAACAAGGACAACACAAAGCCAATAAGCATTATGGCCAAAATCGTAACAAGAAAACAAAAAGATAATACCAAGAGTTTTCTTCACAGTTATAGCAAAAGCATTGTTGAGATTAAAATAACATTGACCTAAACCCTAACTGGACCCTATAAAAATGGGACGATTTTCCAGAAGAAGGGAGGGATTTTTCGAAAAAACTCAGAAAAGAGAACTCACAAGAAACTTCAACAGACAGTTTTCAACAACCAAAACTTAACCTTTACCAATCGAAACTCATCCAGGGAACCAAGGCCAAAGCCGCCTCCTTCAGAAAAACCACCACCTTCTTCTTCCTGTCACCAACACGGCTTGACCATCACGAACCTTCATAAAACCAGAAAAAAACTTAAGAGATAAAAAGAAATGCGAGCAAGGAAGTTCTAAAAACAACAAACCACAACAAGCGTCGTACGATACCGAGGAAAGCTAGAAAAGAGTGACGAAAGAAGAATAGAGGCCGAACTTACCACCAACTGCGGGAGCTTCTGAGTCGGTAGATTTTTGTTGCTATTTTCTTATATTTAAATTTCCATCGCCATTTGTTTCATGTGTTAACTGTTTGATTTGTTCTTCCAACTTTTTCCACTCTAACGTTGAAATCGCGTCGCCGTTGTTTTAATCTGGGAATTATTTTGTGTTGATAATTTGAGAGTTGAGGTCGTCGGTTGCATTTGAGAGTGAATCATTGAGTGAGTTTGGGAGAGATGACATCGTGAGCGGTGAAGCGTTTTAGCGTTCTTTTATGTTTTTCTATCTTTGTTTCCTGAGGTTTTGTATGAAAAGCGGCGGTACATAACCCTAGCCCCCCTTTCCCTTTATTTCACATTAACTGAACCGGGTTCGGGTCAGACCCGACCCGATCGATTTTCCCCCTTAACCAGCGCCCTTTTGGGCTTTCTTATGCCTTACTGTATCATAGTCCATCCCTTGCTTTGTTTTGCTTCCATTTTATCATTTTTTTACTTTGGTCTCTTAATAACTATAAAAGAAAAATAAACAATGAGAACCTTTTTGGTTAGTAAACATAGGAATTTCTAGTTTAATGAAAAGAAAATCTAAATATTTTGGTTTAATTTAATTTTTTAATTAATCTTTTAAATTCAGGTTTTAGTTAGTAATAGGTTAGTAATTAGTTGATGAGTTTGGTATCTTATATAGTTTTTCTTAGAATTTTTATTTAGTATGTTTTGATTAATTTAAATTAATTTTGATTTAGTTTAGTTTAGTCGTATTTAGGCCTATTTATGTATTTTATTTCATCTTTTGTGTGAGTATGCGCATAATTTTTCTTTCTTTATTTTGGTCGTATGTGTGTCATTGAGTTTGTATTGATTTTTTTTCTCCCCGCACCATAACCATACATCGTTAAGATAAAACTTGAAGCTCTTGCCTTGTTGACTTTTTTAAGTAATTGAATCATTAAAAAGTAATAACAATTAAATTTCTTGGTCCAACGCCAAATAAACAATACACGTATACATTTCGCACACACGTAAGTCGGTCACTAAGTGATATCTGTCTGCACGACTTATTGCGTCTTAATCAATTAATGAGGAACTGAACTTCGGAATCTAGCATTCTGCGGGTTCTTTAATGAACCACTCTTGAGGCTAGCCTTCGAGTTGTGTTTCATTTACTCCTTCGTTATAAAATACTAAACCCTAATTCGTCCAAAATAATCGCAAAATGTCTTAATACACATAATTAATTAATGTAAGAACTAAACTCAGGAATCTAGCATTCCTCGGGGTTTTGAATTGAATTACTGTTGGGGCTAGCCCTCGATTTGTAATTCATTCGCTCTTTCGTTTTTAAAAACGTGAATCTTAAATCAAAATCGTGAAAGAACTAAACTCAGGAATCTAGCATTCCTCGGGTTTTTGAATTGAATTACTGTTGGGGCTAGCCCTCGATTTGTAATTCATTCGCCCTTTCACAATGAGAATACAACTTAAAACTTACCAACATACGCAAATCACTTTACAATTAATCAACGAATAACTGAACTCTGGAGTCCAGCACTCCACGGGTCGTTGAATGCAATCACTCTTGAGGCTAGCCCTCAAGTTGTGGTACATTCGCCTTTCGTTTTAAAACACTTAACAAAGGTCAAACACTTTTCTCTAAACTAACATTATTTAAATCTTTCTATCTCGCAAGCAAGCTAGCGCTCCAGCCTCCACCGCGAGTATAAGCCAACGCTTAGCAGTAGAATGCGTTTTAAACAATCATTCAATTAAAAAACACAAATCGTAGTAGCACGAACTACGAAGCTCTGACTTTCCCATTGCACAAGGGAATATGTAGTCACAGGGATTTTAATCCTTCGCGAGCACAATAATAAAAAAAATTAACTATCTCTCTGTCACAGTAATAAAAAACTTTAATCTTTCCCCCGTAATATTAATAATAATTTAAAAACTTATTTCCTTAGAACAAATATATTAACAAAGATTTAGAAGACAAAGACTTAGATCAACATTTAATCGCATAAGTTAGTTAAGAGGTTCCCGTTGAGTACAACGGACGTGAGGGGTGCTAATACCTTCCCCTTGCGTAACCGACTCCCGAACTTAGAATTTGGTTTCGTAAACCATTTCTTATCCTTCCTTTAGGTTGTATCTATATCTCCCTTTTCTCTCGTAGAATAAATAGAGTTAGTTGGCGACTATATTGTTTTCTTTCTGCGTCCCATCGCGAGGATTGTATTTTTTGAGGTACGACAATTACCATTCTATTGCACACGAGGCTGCAAAAAACGAGGTTGATACTTTAGAGCCACTGGAACAGTTGGAGTCGCATTAATCACCGGAGTTACTGAAGCTAAATGTTGTTGGTGACAGACTTCTCGACCGTAAGGTCTCATATACCCCTCACGAGACACAATATTAGTCTCACAATTCTTCTTACTAGAACCAAACCTCTTAGAACTTGAACCAAAATTGTTTTCTTTACTCAGCCGTCCTTCACGGAAACCTTCTTCTAACCGCATTACCATATTCACCATTTCTGTAAAATCACTTGGAGTGCTTGCAATCATCTTCTCATAATAGAAAGAACGCCAACATCTTTAAAAAGATCTTCGTCTTCTCTTTCTCTTCCAATGGAGGAATAATTTGAGCTACAAGCTCGCGCCATATTTGCGTGTACTCTTTAAATGTTTCTTTGTCTTTTTGAGACATAGTATGGATTTGATCTCTGTTCGGTGCCATATCAACATTATACTTGTACTATTTAACAAAAGCCTCTCCCAAATCATTGAAAGACTTGATTTGGTTGTTGTCCAGACCCATATACCATTTCAGTGCTACACCAGTCAAACAGTCCTGGAAGTAATGAATCAGAAGCTGATTATTGCCTGTTTGAGTAGACATCTTCCTTGCATACATGGTCAAGTGACTCAGGGGACAAGAAATGTCTTTGTACTTCTCAGACATAGACAATTTGAACTTGTGAGGAATCTTGACATTAGGAACCAAACAAAACTCATAAGCATCTTTCCCAAATAACTCTTTACTTCTTAAAGCTTTAAATTCTTTCTGCATTTCATCAAACCAAACATGAAAATCATCAAGCCTTTCATTAATACCAGCACCCTCACTAGACTCAGCATGGAGAAAAACTTCATCTATATGCAGAGTAGTATGAATCACAGGCAGTGTCGTAGTCATTACAGGCTGAAGAGGAGAAATCACAGGAATCTTAAGAGGAGGAGGAGGATAACCCTCAGGAATGAAACCAAGCGGCATTCCCCACGGTGTACTAGCAGGCATACGGCAACAAGGAGAAATGACAGGTTCCACAGGAATCAACATAGTGACAATCTCAAAGATGACCAACCATTGAACTGGAGAATGAGAATGAGAGGTGGCTGATTCTGAGCAGCCACCAAACTTTCCATCATAGCAGTTAAAATTTCCAAGCTATCCTTCAAAGTTGTAACTTTTTTGTGGAGCTCGCGATTCTCTTGCTGTAGAGCTTCCAACATCTTCCTTTGATTAGCCCGAGTACCATTACGATGAGTCAGCTTGCCAAGGGAACACTGGATGGAGACCAAGAAACACATAAGAACCATGTAGAAATCTCATAAAGCAAGATCAATGCAGGCATCATGCATGATATACAAATGTAAATGCGAAGATTTCAAAGGAATATAAGATAAATTGCAATATTTATAAAAGAAACACAATTTTGAAATACTAAAAAACTCATTTTCATTAATATCAAAAGAGAGGATTACAACTTTGAAGTACAAATCTCAACCATCATAATACATGAGAGAAAAGAAAACTAAGCCTATGGGATCATATATGAAGAAACCCAAAACCACGCTGGTACTTCATATGTATCCTCTTGATCTCTTTCTTGTAACGAACCTCCATATCTTCTTTATGCTTCACAAGTTGATCCACAATAGCCTTCCAAGAACTAGAAGTGGGAGTAATAACATATGAAGTACTAGAGGAAAATAAATCCTCTTGCACTCTTGACTTCTTCATGACACGTCGCTCATGTAGCTCGATAAGATCATCTTTCTCTTTCAATTACTCTTGCATAGTTTACTTCTCAAGTAACCAAGATTCTTTCTCTCGCTTCATTTGGTCTAACTCCTTATGAAGCGCAATCTTCTCATCAATGGGATGAAGAAAAGCTAATAAAGGAAAAATAGGAAAAAAAGGTTCCACGGGCGGATAAGTAATCTTGAGGTTGCAAGCTCTAGATTGAACCCACTTAATATAATACTCGGAAGGAGCATAGTGTTGTCTTCCCAACCGACCCTTCTCTTTCTATCTAATAGAATGCCAAGAATGAGGGATCCTCTTCTTCATCTCTAAATGATCTGCATCATTAAGAAAGAAGAAACTCGATAATGAAAGATTGCTTGGTACTTCCTTCAATCAATACCCAAACTGTCTCTAGCAAGAATATGGTTGTAACTAATTCCACCATGCGTACCAAGAAGAGGCACATTGGGACACTCTCCACAACCATCAATAAGCACTCTAGTATCGTAATATGAGCAATACCAATTAATATCAGCATGAGTAAGAGACATAAGTTATTGAAACCATCTTTGCTTCTCTTTGTTCTCAATGAAGATGTTAGACTTTGGTAGGTGAGAAATAAACCACCTATACAGAAGAGACGCACAATAAACAATCTCTCCATCACCTTTGGAAGTACTATGGTGAATAGAATGATACATATCTCTAAGAAAAGTAGGCATCGGATTTATCTTCAAGAAAATTTGAATAGCATGCTCATCAATAACACCATTTAGGTTAGGAAACAACACAATACTTTAGATAAGCAAAGCGAGAATGGCCTCGAATGCGTCTCTATTTTCCATAGTGAGAGAAATAAAATCTTTCCCCATTAAGAACTTAGCATTGATTCCACAAACATCCCCTTTAGGAATAAACCTTCCCTTAAGATCAGTTTTGTTAAGACAAAGGGCCTTGGAAATAATTTTGGTTGTAAGCTCCTCTTCTAAACCACTGAAAATAAACTCCTTGTCCAGAATCAGTAAACTCATCCAATAGGAATACTCATCTTAGGTTGGCACAAGTTGATAATCGGGAAAGGTGAAACAATGATGCAACAAATCATAGAATTGAACCAAAGTATTGAGAATTCCCTTCGGTATATCGGTCTTCAGTATGAACAAAAGTCTATCATATCGTTTCCAGAAATCATCAGTATTGACCACTAAAGTTCCGAGCTTTTTCAACTATCCTAAATTAGGACTTTTGAAATGGTACTTCTGAGTGTTTCTCCTTCTGATATCCAAAATCTATGACATCTGAAATATTTACCAAAGTGCCTATAAGTCTCTTGAAATCTTGAGAACAATGCTCATAAATGCATGAGTGCATGTATGTAACAAACACAAACAAGATCAAACAAAGCACACGAGTCAAGGTTCCGAGTCACGAGCATGGATCCAAGGGATAAGAATGCCAACCCACAAAGGTATGTACTAAGGTTTTTTCTTTATTCTACCTGCAAAAAACCAAAAGGGTTCTAACAAAAGTTCTCGGAGTTAGAAGCCATCCTTCGGATATCATCGGTATGTTGGACTACTCCCCAACCAATAATTTCCTCAGGAGAACCTCGTCCGAGTGTAGTATTGCGTGACAATTACCTTAGGTATACACCTGGATGACTTCTTCACTACATTCCTAAAATGACCTGGATGGGTTAAGGGTTCTACGATCCTCAGTATGATAAGCCCGGGGTCAGAAAAGTAATGCCATAATACGACTACTCTCCATGACATTAGTAATCCAAGGGAGCCTATCTAAGTGGTGATTCTGGAATTGACATTGCACAAGACTATTTCACTTGTATCTCCTAAAATATATCACCATCCTATCATAAGTTCACTCAGATTCAGGTACATGATCTATTTGACTCACAAAGGATCACCAAACCAAAATAGAACAAGGAATAACAAATAAATCAATCCAAAGCAATAAATAAATCAAAGTAGGTTGGATCCACATAAAGACTCTTCCCCAGCAGAGTCGCCACTTTTCTGTAGCGGTAAAAATCGTGAGTGTAAGTTATTGATTAACTTAACTCAAGGAAAATAGAGTCACCACCGCACTTTTATCTTATTCCAAAAGGAAAAGGAAAAAAAGAGCGAATAAATCCTAAAATGAATATAAAAGCAAAAAGCTAAAGAAACAAACAAAAAATGGGTAAGGGGATTGGTTGCAAAATGGGAAGGTGTTAGCACCCAAAATGTTTGTGGTACTCCACGGGAGCCCTTTGAAATATTTACGCTTTTGGTTTGAAAAGGGGTTTGTTGAATGAGAGTGAGGGGATAAGAAAAGAATTATTTTTTAATGTTTTTGTGTTTGGAGAGGTTTACCACCTCATGCCTACGTACCCACAATGTGCAATGTAAGATCAAAACCTCGTAATTCGTGGTAAAAAGAACAAAGTTTTGTTGGTTTTGATTGATTTTAAGAAGTAAATACAATTTGTCATTTTCAAGTGGATAGCCTTACAAATCTACCATGAGAATGAGGGCATGGACTCATACATCATTATGGGGAGGGTGCCAACTTGGATAAAATCGACTAGTATGCCACTAAACCCCTACAAATGATAAGAGACTCAATTACATTAAACTACAACCATGGAGATTGAGATACTTGCACCGACTAGAAAAAATGACTCATAGTCTAAACTTGCAAAGAAAACAAAAAGTGTGCACAAAGACACAAAACAACATGAATGATTTGGTTATTTTTAATTTTTGAATATAATTCAACATGATTAAGTTCATTGACATTTATTAAAAGAAAAGAAAAAGTAAAAGTCACTTGACAAAAGTCAAGGCTTGATTTATTAAAGTGGTGAAGGTTTTTAAAACAAGAATTCTTTGAAAAAGAGAGAAGGTTTTGAAAATTGTAGAAATAAAGAAGATGAATAGGTTATCCTAAAAATAAAAGAAAAGAGATAAGGGAGGAAAGATCTAACCAATTTGATGATACTTCTAAGAATAATCAAAAGATTTCCATCCTTATAAGCATAAGCTAGCAAATGAACAAATAAAGGCTAAGGTACCAAATCTATCATGATCTAAGCAAAGGGAAAGTGTCCTAGAATCTAAATCCAAAAGTCCAAGTCCCATTCAAAGGATAGTAACCATAGTCCAATATTAAGAGCACACATTTTTTAGAGGTTTAATCCTTTCTTAATGTTTTTGGTGTCCAAAGGACAAAAGAAAAGAAAAGCGCAAAGATATAATGACATAAACATAAACATGATAATGGATGATAAATCATGAAATAAAGAGGAGAAGGGAGCAAGAAAGAAATTAAAGAGGATGGGGTGCAAGAAGGATATAAAATAGTAAAATAGTAGTAGTAATAATAATATATACGTAATAATAGTATGTTGAACTTAATCATCCACAACCAAGAGAGTAACAAGGAATCTAGTGCCAAAACCGAGAAGGCAACACCGATTCCGCTTAGTATCTTACTGTATAGTGATTAACCGATGAAATTAGACCCGAATTTAATGAAGACTTGAAAGACGATTGGGATACCCAAAGCCACTACGCATCAAGCTTCAAAAGTCGTGGATCTGATGCAAATAATTAATCAACATTGGGGTGGCGCGACCAATCACTGTCCGGTCCACAAAAGTGCAAGTATCCAATTGGATTTTATTCCGATATAGGGACACATTTAGGTCTATGTTAAGCAATCACAGAGTAATTTACGAAGTAATTACCCTACAAATGAGGTCGGCCAATATAATATGTGTGTTAATGCATGCGAGATGAATTATACGTAAATCGTCATCCTAACGCCATACAACACAAAAATAAAGATGAATACCAAATTGAGCCACATTTATGATATCCTTTCATCTTTAAGTTCAATCACTTATCTTGGTGGATTCAAGTGTGAAAATATATCACTAATTCAAAGCACCTAAAGTGTATTGAATAATTCACTTAAAGATAGATTTGAACTAATGAATATTATCTCCTCTAATCTACGCCCAAAGTCCATAGAAATTAAAGAGAAATCAGTCTCAAAAATGTTTCCCAAGGTAAAAAAATAAAAGAAGAAGGGAAGAAGAAGCAAAAGAAAGCAAAACAGCCCCAAAAACAAAGGAAAAACCCATTCTGCCTTAGTGGTAATCGGTTAACACATAGGTGTTAATTGGTTACTTAGTTCAAAAATGCAACCATTTTCTTAAAATTTAACACTGAGTAACCACCTATGCGTTAATCGGTTACTCTGCGCGCAAAATTAAAAATTAGAGCAAAATTCAGCATGATCCTCTTTCAAAACATTTTTCAAACACCTTGTGATCATTGATCTGAACTTGCACGATTTTAGTGTAATAACACAAGAAAAAATCGCAATCAAAATTTAAAACAAGATCCAAAGGATCACACACAAAGATCAACAAGGATCAATATTATGGATGATGAAGATGAAGGTGTAATAATGGTGTAAGATGAATTACCACTTTAAGGATTAGAACAACTCCAAATTACTCCATAAGCATGATCTACTAAAATTGATGAAGGAAATTGAAAAGGATGAAGATTTAGCTCAAAGTTAATCAAGAATCTAATGTAAATTCTTGATAACTTTCAAAAGAAGAAATTGAGCTTTGGTGAATTTTGGTAGTTGGGGATATATTTTGCAAGAGGTTTTTTGGCTCTCTAAAGCTTGTGAAATGAATGAAATGAGGGTTCTATTTAAAGAGTTAGGTATGTAAATTTGGTGGAATAGAGCTAGGTTTGGGAGATTAAGATTAGGCTTGAAAATTAAATTTGGAGGGAATTAGCAAAAGAGTGGTGATTAATGAAGTTGCATGGTGGGAATTAATTTTGATGATGTATGGGAATTAAATGGAGATGGTATGGAATATTCCACATGTGATCAAAAATGAAATTTGTGTAAAAATCACAATTTAAATTTGCTGCCAATTATTCAAATTTGCACGCTCGTAACCTTACTACCAGGTAGTTAACCGGTTACTCAGTATAAAACTTGAAAAATATTTACTTTTCTTTACACTGCTATAGTTCCGGCTCAATTCTTTTGCTTACTAAAGAAGGCATGGAATTAAACATATGAACCTTGGAATTCTTTGAATAATAATCAATCATAACTTGGGAAATCCTTGATCAGATGAATTTGAATTGTTTGTAGATCAACTTTGACTTTGTTCAGATGAAATTGTTCGAGCTGAGGAACTGTTTTGATATTTTTTACTTTCTTCCTGAAAAACATAGTAAAAGATGGAAAACAAAATATTTTTGGATTTTGATTAGACGTTAGTAAATATAAACAAATAAAAACACACAAAAAGCAATGGTGGTCCCCTGTGAGGCATAAACCTGCAACCAAAAAAGGGTAGAAGAACCAGTGCGTGATCTTGTTTGTATGCAAATGATGCAAAATGAAAACAAAATATTAAGGGGGAAAATTAAGGTGTTACAGCATGCCCCAAGGACGATCCTTTGGCATGACGAACCTCATATCCTTATACGGTACCTCCTCAATTGGTACAAACACAATTTCAAAGATCACTGTTCTTTAATGAAGATTATGAGCTACACTCAGAGCTTCTACCATTTCTTTGAGCCTTTCCATAGTTGAATTCATACTAGAGAGATCATTTTTCAGCTTTCTATTCTCGTCCTCGGGGTCTTCCATTATTTTATGGTGACCGGGCCGAGTATTATACGAGTGAGACAATTTGACTTCTAAAAGAAGTGCAAGAATAAGACTCGATTAAAGAAAATGCAAATGATGCAAATGATGTATGATAATGCAACGATTAAATAAATTTTTGTTAATTTTCCTCTTTTATTTAAAAAATAACTGATTGAATAAACTGTTGCATAATATCATACATAAATTTTTATTGAACTGAAACAAGTTACATCCATAGTACATTTTTCAAATGCGGGAAAGAAACTTAAAACTCTAAAGCTCTCTTTACTGAGACTTCAGTTTCTTAACAATTTGTTTTCTGCCTCTTGAGCGGGGCTTCTTCCAGATCTTCAGTTCTTTTCCAGGTGTAGAAGGTTTCGACGTTTCCCTGAACATGCAATTGCTCCTCATTTTATGAGATGTGGTACTCAAGTACCTCAATGAGTGCATCTTTTTCCTTCTAGAGACTCTGAATTTTGACATTCTCTAGGCTGAGAATATGATATTTGTTTTTCCAGGAGTCTCTCTCCCTCTGTATTTTGTTGAAAGTTTTCTGAAGCTTCTTTGTGTCATTCATGAAGTAGAGAATAATTTCTTTTAGTGGCAACACTCATTGTCGAGGGTAATGCATATTCAGTTTGATTGCTCTAGCTTGTACCCATTGGTGATAAGGATCTAAAGAGATACAATTTGGTTTTCATTGAGATTTTATTCCTTTCTTGTATACATGTTTCCATGCATGCACAATATCTTCTCTGATAGTCTTGTGTTCTCATTCTTCTTCGAAAATAAACCTTTCATCTGAGCGTTGATGGGTATATCTCTCACTGGGTACCCCATATGACGTCGAGCTTACTTTGGGTGATAATTGAATCCTCCCTTGGTACCAATGAGAGGCACATTAGGGAAATTACCACAACTGGTGATGATCCTGATCCTGATCCTGTCCTAGACTGGATTAGACCAACTAATGTCTAAATTGGTCAAAGACGTGATCTTTTGAGACTAGTGCATTCCACTTTTAGTTTCCCAAAATGTCGATGGCTTGGGTAAGTGATAAGTTAACCATTTATAGAGAAGTGGTACAAACAAGTGATCATTCCTCTACCACGTAAATTCCTCAGGTGAACTGAGTGATAAGCATACGCAAGCAGTGTAGGAACTGGATTTCTAATGAGAAAGATCTTTATCGTATTGATGTCGACAAAGTTTTCTACATTTAGAAATAAGAATATCTCGTAGATGAGCAATACGAAGATGACTTTGAGCGCAACAGTATTTCCAATACTGGCAAAATATAATGCTCACTCAATTAGAAATTTGGAGGGAAGACCCTCGAATCCTCCTTTGGTAGTCCAATGAGCCTTAACTTTCGATTCTTCCAAAGCAAGAATCCTGGAAATTGTTGATTCTCTTGGCATTCCTTCAAATTCGGAGAATGAAATTTTCTCATTAATAGGGATTCCTATCAACTGATAATACTCTTCCAATGTCGGGCATAGATGATAGTCGGGAAATGTGAAGCAGTGGTACACCGGGTCGTAGGAATAGACTAGTGTAGCAGAAACACCTTCTACCATGCTGATTTTGAGCAAAGACAAAAGTTATCCAAACTTTGCCCTGAATGCTTCTAAATTTGTGACAAGCTTTCATAGCTTTCTCAGATCGTCCAATCTTGGATTCTTGAATATAAACTTGTGGTTTTACCATCGCCCAAAGTCCATTTTGAAAATATTGATACTATGAAACAGATGTTCGTTCAGTTCTTTAAAATGAAAAAATTATGATGAATTTAAAAAAAAAATGATTTTCTTTTGATAAATGTATGAATTAAACACACAAAAATATGGTGAAAACATGGGTTCAAAGGTTCGTCGTCATGAGGCCAAAGCTCTACCCATTCCCAATGTTTATACTACGATAAATATTTTTTACCTATAGATCATGTAAGTCAAGGTCAAGGGGTAAATGTTTACTAAATCTTCAGCTTTATAAGTATCCGATTATAAATCGCCGAGTTTTCGTGGAGTACGCTATAAACATCGATTTCACACAGGATACTAAGACTGATTCAGGGACTTTTGAGGTATCACCTGGTCGGGATTGGACTTCCTACAAGCTATCTCAATTATTCCCTACCTATCTTAGAGTGCACTCGAGCTCACCCAGATGTGAATTAATCGCATTCCCATTTTAAGAGACCACCCAAAGGATATCGTTTGAACATATATTTTGCGGAAACATAAACATAAAGCAGTATAAAAGCAATTTATAAAAGCAATATATATATATATACATGTTCCTAAATCTAAGGTTTTCTAATCTAAAAGGTTTAAAAAAGAAAACAGTAAGGAGAATACAATACATTCCCACCAACTAGGGCGGTTGAAACTTAAATTTTGCAATTCCGCCAACTAGGATTTTCTAATCTACTTTAGCATTCACTGCTTTTGAGCTTCCACCAACTAGGGTTGTTGGAACTAAAAAATTTCAATTCCTTTCCAACTCAAGGTCTGATATGGGGAACATCAGAAGTGTTGACGAAGTTGTAGTTATTTGGGATGCTCTCTCTATGTCATCTTCTGCATTTGTTCTACAGTTTCTTGCAGAGAACGGAAAGCTTCCTACAAGGCGTGGTTCAATAACTCTTGGGATATTTCTTTGGAAGGACATAGTTGTTGTCCCTCTTTTGGTTATACTTCCAGTACTTGAGAGCCAAACTATTGACGGTTCTAGGAGAAATATAAATAGGATGTGTCAATAAATTGACAAGTTTAAGGCCACAAATGCTAGTAGACTTTGGGCTGAATACAACAAGCTTGCAGAGGGTTTAGCTCTAAAAGGATATCTTCCTCCTATTACTTTTGATATGAACTCCGATGACGATGATGATGCTTTCTATGTTATTAAAATTAATGATCCATGGTAAAGCTTATTTGAGGATTTGCTCTTGAAATCTCAACACCAGGGTAGTCAGCTTAAGAACATAGTTGTTTTTGGACTTGGCATTGGAATTTCCGTTGGCGATATAATTTTAGTCGGGGGATGGGTTTTTACAGTAGCCATTGCGGAATTTGTATTTGCAGGTTCACGTGAATATTTTTATTTTATTGGAAGTCAAGGAATTTCCGAAGGAATGACACCTCATCTGATATATGTGTCACGAGTCTGCTCTGTCATTAGTGCGTTAATGCCATTATATGTCATCTATCGAGGTCATATTCATGTTTATGTGACTTTTGTTGCTTTTTTCCCCATAAATTACTTATTAAAAGAGGAAATACCCATTTTGCATAACTAAGAAGTGCCATATTTGGAATATTTTATTGTGGATGTCTTCCAAGATTTTGTGTTAAACTTCGATGTGGTTTAGTAGCTCCGACCTTGACCAGAGGTTTAAGAACCACATGGAATATTCTTCTTGGTGGTCAAGCTCATTGGACAGTAGTTCTTGTGGCAAATTTGATTTCCATAAGCAACATTATTACAGCCGATACATTTGCATTCATTGGTGGTAAGGCATTTGGTAGAACGTCACTTATTATAATAAGTCCGAAGAAGACATGGGAGGGTACTATTGTAGGATTGTGTGGTTGTATAACTACTTCCCTTCTCATTTCAAAAGTATTCAGCTAGCCAACATCATTGGGTTCCTGGTTTTCTTTAAATGATGTTGAGATTATGATTGTTCAATTTATGCAATGGGATCCGGGAGTAGGTTTAGAACCTTGAGGACAAGGTTCAAGTGAATATGATGACAATGATAGAGAGTAGAATTATGAGTAAATTAAGTTAGAATCATAGTTGTTAATAGCAGCCACTCCCGCCGCTATCTCGGGCGCTCCAATCGGGGCAGCTGCCGTCCGCTCGTGAAGTATAATGCGAAACCCAAGTGAGAAATAACAGGAGCGTGAAAGTGTGAAAGAGGGTCCCAGTTCGCGGCCCGCTCCCAGGGCAGAGTGGGTGACCCAGTTTTCTTTTTTATTTATTTATTTTAAGCCAAATGATGTTTTTTCCCACCAGTTTTATAACATTATACAACTTTTTTTTCCACGAAAAACACTTTATGCCCTAACGTTCTCACATCACCTCCTCCTGCTCCGTTCGTCTCTCTCCGGTCCGGCCCCTATATCTCTTCGATTCGTCTCGCTTCTTTCTCCCTAACATTCTACTCATCCTCCTGCTCTGTTTTCATACTTTTTGTTTTGTTCTACACTTCTACTTGTGTTTTGCTATCATACTTTCTGTTTTGCTATCTACTTTTGTTTGGCTATCATATACTTTATGTTATTTATGTTATTTATGTTTTTCTTTTTTTATGTTTTATGTTACTTATGTTTTCTCTTTTTTATATTTTATGTTGTTGATCATATACTTTATGTTACTTATGTTTTGTGGTTTATGTTTTGTTATCATATACTTTATCTACAATTCTGTTTTGCTATCATACTGAATTTAAGTTTTTAAATGAGTTCTATTGTTGATGAGTTCTATTGTTACTTATGTTTTATGTTGCTGAATTTATGTTTTTGATTGAGTTCTGTTTTTATGTTTTATTCATTTCCTAGACTTAATGGCAACATCTTCCTCGACATCGAATTCTACCTCGGTTGCTTATTATGGTCAAACATTCAAACCAAGCGGTTCTAATATGGACATAGCATGGAAATATAACAATTGGAAGGATATAAATGACAAGAAGTGAATGACATGTGATTTTTGCAATCTAACCAGTAGTGGGGGAAATAGTAGAGCAAAAAAGAACCAATTGAGAATAAAAGGTGATGTGGTTCCTTGCACGAAAACTTCGGCGGACGTTAAAGTAATATTACGTGCCAATATGGCTGAGAAGGAAAGGATTAAAAATGGTATACAAGTGGTGATGGTTCTATTAGATGTGGATGAAACAAACGATATTGAGGAAATAGGTTGAATTCGAAGCGGAAAAAGGGTTGCTGAGATATCTTCAAATGTTGTGGCTGTAAAGAGGACCAAGGGACCACTGGCTATAGTCTTTAAGAAGACTAAGGACACAAGCATTAATGATGCTTATGATAAATAAGCGATGGAAAGAACAATTCAATATATTGCTTGCTTCTTTTTATAATTGTGGAGTTTCTTTAACGTATCAAATGCAAAAGCATTTAAGTAAATGGTGGAAGCCGTTGGAACCTATGGTCCTCATTTGAAAGCGCCAAGTTATTATGAACTTAGGGTTCCACTCCTTCAAAATGAGTTGGAATATACAAAAGGATTGTTGAAGAATCATGAGGTGAAAAAGAACAAATATAGGTGTTCTATTATGTCAGATGGTTGGTCGGATAGAAAAGGTAGAACATTAATTAATTTCTTGGCCAATTTTCAAGTGGGAACGATGTTTGTGAAAATTGTGGATGCTTCTGACTATGCCAAGACGGGGGGGAAGCTAGTTGAGTTGTTGGACACTTTTGTTAAGGAAATGGGTGAACCAAATGTTGTCCAATTGATTACCGACAACGAAAGTAATTATGTATGGGTGGGTAGAATCTTAACTCAAAAAGGCCACACATGTTTTGGACTCCATGTGTAGCCCAATTTTTGGACCTTATGTTAGATGACATATAAAAAATTCCAAAGATTGATAAGGTTGTAAAAATGGAATTTAAGGCTGTGGGCTATATTTATAACCATACATCTGCTTTGAATCTAATGAGAAAGACTGCCGACAATGTTGAATTGGTTAAAAATGGAGTGACAAGGTTTGCTACATCTTTCCTTACTCTACAAAGTTCGCAAGAACTAAAAAGTAAGCTTAGAGAGATGTTCACTTGTGATGAATGAGTGAATTCCAAATGTGCCAAGGATGCTAAAGGAAAAAGGGAAACTAATATTATATTTATGCCATCATTTTGGAATAATGTTTTCTACATTCTTAAGGTCATGTCGCCTATTGTAGATGTGCTAAGAATGGTTGACAATGAAAGGAAACCCGCAATGGTTACATATATGTCTCAATGGGGGTAGTGAATGAATCAATTGAGAAAGCTTTCAATTCAAATTCAAGCAAGTAAAAATCCGCATTTGAAATCATTGATAAAAGATGAGAGTGTTAACTTCATCACCCGTTGCATTCTGCTGGTTATTATCTCAATCTTGAATATTTTTATGAGAAACCAGAAATTTAGAATGATCCTAAATTGGTGAAAGGCCTCTGTATATGTATTGAGACTCTTAGTGAAAGCGAAGATGTGGAAGATATAATTTCAATACAATTGCCACGGTACAAGGGAGTTATGGGTCTCTTTGGTTTAAAAGCAACGATTAGATAAAGGACGACATTAGCTCCAGGTAAGATGGAAGTTAATTTTTTTTACAATTATTGAAATTTGGCAATTAGCTACTGGTTGACAATAATTTATTTTTTACTTGAAGTTGAGTGGAGGAAGTCTTATGGAGACGAAATTCCGGATTTGCAAATGTTAGTTGTTAAAGTGTTGAGTTTAGGTTGCAATACTTCCGAATGTGAGTGTAACTGGAACATCTTTGAGCATGTAAGTATTAATTTTTTTTATTAGGAATAAGATATTAAAGTATCTTACATTCAAGTATTATTAAATTAATATCTCAAATTATTGTATTTTAGATTCATTCCAGGAAGCGAAATAAGTTAAAACATCAATGATTGCAAGACTTGGTTTTCATCAAGTACAACTAAGCTTTGATTTAAAGATATGAAATTCGAGACAAGATTGATACTATGGAATTTGGTGAAATTAATTATCACACTAAATGGTAGGTGAAAAAGTTGGGAGAGATAGAAGAAGATGGTGAACCTTTAGAACAAGACTTGGTTCATGAAAATGATGATTTAACTTGGGATCTAGGGCGAAGCAAGTGGGGTTAATAAGCCTGTAAGATACACTAGGAGGTCAAAGCTACTTGAAGTTGGAAGTACACTAGGAATAAATAAGTGGTGGTAGAAGAAGAAGAAGAAGAAGAAGAAGATGATGATGATGATAATGAAGAATTTGCGGAATACTTTGATGATATTTTTTTATTTTTATGTTTGCTGAATTTTTGTATAATAGTTCTAGGTTTGAATTTTAAGATGTGATGTTTTGAATCTTTATGTTTTGAATCTTCTATTATATTTTGAATTTTAATAGCATTACTTTTTACATTAGATTTTATATAATTATGTGCTATTTATTTAGTGTTACATTAAGTATATGATATATTTTTATAGATTATTATATAATTATTTTAGTATAAAAACTTATCCCGTTATCCGCTATCATGCTATCCTATTTTTGGGGTCGGCATCTCGGTGCCGCTATATCCGCTATTAATAACTCTAGTTAGAATAATAATGTAGTAAGTCATTTATATTATTAGCTATGAGTATTGTTATTAGGCTCTAAGTGGTATTTGGGCCTTTAGATTTATTATTCATTAAGAGTATTATATAATATAGTCTAATAGAGATATTGAAAATTAATACATGAAAATCAAAGTTATCTTTTATCTCTATTTTCTTAATTTTCTTTTAGATTTATAATTGTTTTCATATCTTATTAGGGTTCTTGAATTCACATCCAAACATCAGGAATATTGAATTTGATGGAGAGTTGATGTTGGATGAATTTTCATGATGAATGGAAGTTTGTGGTTTATTTTGTATGAAGTTTTTATGAAGTGTGTTTGTATTGACAGAAACATGGAAGTTGGATAGAGGTGATGATAGGTTGCTTACCAATTTGATGGGTATAGTTGTGTGGAAAGGTGACATGAGTGTTTGGTTTTCTTCGTATTTGTTTGTACAGGAAAAAATGAAAGAGAGAACAAGTAGATGGTGTTTATGTGTCTATGAAAGAAGAAGAAGAAGAAAAAAATTGCCGAAAGAAATATAGTGAAAACATTGCATGTATGCATAATTACATAAGCCTTTGAATTTTGTGGTATCATTCTTAACTTGAGTTTGAAAATTGAGGAATACTTTGAATGGGAACGAGAGGTTAACAAGTTGGAATTGAATGCATTAGATAGTTTTTGTACTTTTCAGCAAGAGGTTAACAAGTTGGAATTGGATGCATTAGATAGTTTTTGCATTAGATAGTTTTTGTACTTTTCAGCAAGAGGTTAACAAGTTGGAATTTAATGCATTAGATAGTTTTTGTACTTTTAAGCAAGAGGCTAACAAGTTGGAAGTTTGTATTATATATAGAGCAAGACGAAAAAAGTTTGTAGTATAAGTGTTGAAAGTGTAATAAAAAATAAACTAAGAAACCGAAATCAGTATCGGATGATAAAATTGTCTGATATAGAAGTATCCGGAAAAATAAAATGAACATACCAAAATAATCAACAAAAAATATATTTTTTAAAAAATACAGTGTTTTATCAAATTTTGAAAAGTTAAAAAATAAAATAAACACAACGGGTTAAAGCGAAAAAATAGATTAAGAAATGATCTCTGAAAGTTCGATTAAAAATAATGTTTGTTTATCGATTTTGTGCTCAATTGACTCATTTTGAATATAATACTTGAAAAAGAAACACGTTATTTCCGGCTGATAAAATTCAAATAATATTCATAAAAAATAATATGATATGCAAAGGATATAGAGAAAAAAATATAACCAGAAAAAATCGAAAATAATAAAAATGTTTGGTCAAAATTTAGGGTATGACAATAACCATGCCCATGTTCAATAATTGCTAGTAGCCATCACATTGTCCAATATAGTGAAAGTAATTGCTTAAATGAGATATGCTAATAACTCTCTCTTTTCAACACTCTCTCAAACACTCAGTTTTTTATTGGTTGAAACATATGTGAGATCTACCACTTTATGTGGGACCCATTTCTAAAGTGAGAGATCCACTCATATTTCAACCAATAGAAAAGTGAGTGTTTGAGAGAGTGTTACTAGCACCCCTCTTGCTTGAATTAATATATGTTAAGTAGTCATCATCTTTTAAGCACATAGTTATCTACCACCAAGATTAAGGTTGTTAGAGTCGAGTTTTTACCTTGACTTGTTTTAATTAGATAAAATTGAAACGTAAAATCATGTGTTAGAAAGTGGAATAAGAAGTTAAACACAAATAAAACAAAAATTGAATGTTGAATCAATATATTGAAGGTTTGAAAAATGTTTGAATGGAGTTTTATCTATATATTCATATAAAAAGATGTTTATATTATTTGAAGTTTTTCAAGAATGAGATATTAACTATTTAATATTTAATATAACTACTACAATTATTAAATGCAAGAAAAATGTGAAGGTAAAATGATAATAGTTATAAAATTAAAATTGAATTTATGTAGTGCTTTGTCAAATTTTGTAATTTAATTTTCACGTTAAAAATGCTCAAACGGGTTAGAAATACGACGATCGGAAAGTTAAAAAATAAAATAATCGCAACGGGTTAAAGTATGCAAAAACAAATAGATTAAGAAATGATTTTTGGAAGTTCGATTAAAAATAATCCTCGTTTATCGATTTTTTGCTCAATTGGCTCAATTTGAACAGAATACCAGAAAAAGAAACATTTTATTTCTGACTAATAAAATTTAAATAATATTCATGAAGAATAATATGATATGGAGAGGACACAGATAAAAAAATGTAACCAGAAAAAATCAAAAATAATAAAAATGTATGGTCAAAAAATTTAGGATATGATAATAGCAGTGACCATGTTCGATAATTGCTAGTAGCCATCACAGTGTCCAGTAAAGTGAAATTAATTGCTTGAATGAGAAATGTTAATGACACTCTCTTTTCAACACTCTCTTAAACATTCACTTTTTATTGGTTGAAACATGTGAGTCCTACCACTTTATGTGGGATTTATTTCCAAAGTGAGAAACTCATTCATATTTCAACCAATAGAAAAGTGAGTGTTTCAGAGAGAAAGTGTTGAAAAGATATTGTTGCTAATATTGCTCTTGCTTGAATATATGTTAAGTAGCTATCATCGTGTAAGTACAGAGTTATCCACCACCAAGATCAAGGTTGTAAGATTTGAGTTTTTAGCTTGACTCGTTTTGGATAGGTAAAATCGAAACATAAAATTATAAAATTATATGTGTTAGAAAATAGAATAAGAAGTTTGATCGTACCTAGAGATCAGGATCCGATATGGTCGGCGTTGAACGTGGATGAGCACTGTTGATGATGGAGAAAAAAAGGGTGTACCTGCAAAGGCACTCTAATGCCAAAGTCAGCGAGCGAGCAACGAGTGAGCAAGTACGAGATTTTTAGGGTCAAGATTTGAATACCTGACCCTCTCTTGTGAGAGGGTTTTTATATTGGTCCTGGTGGATGGTTATTGGTCCGTATTATTGGGCCTGGATCGCGGATTCCATAGTAACCGGTAACTGTTAAGAACTAGCCGTTAGGGCAAGATTAGATATTCTCGACTTATCCCTGGTCGGATGGCCTTAGTACCGAGCAAGGGGTCTGTCGAGCAGTTGATCCTCAGGGTTTCGAGCGTCGTAAAGTCATTGGGCCACTGGGCCGCGAGATAGATAGGGTCT
The DNA here is from genome assembly GCA_963966055.1 of Lathyrus aphaca. Taxonomy (NCBI): domain Eukaryota; kingdom Viridiplantae; phylum Streptophyta; class Magnoliopsida; order Fabales; family Fabaceae; genus Lathyrus; species Lathyrus aphaca. Next base: position 513,069,795 of record OZ014519.1, on the reverse strand, counting down.
ATTTCTGGTAATTGGGTCAGTCTGGAACAGGAGCCCCCAAGTCGTTACTTCTGGTCGAAGAAGTGATGACTTAAGTGTGGCTTTTTGCTCGGGAATATCTGTAATCGTTGGTGGGTTGTTTTTTCGAGCGTTTTCCACGGAGGGACAAAGGAGCTCGACAGGCGAGCAACCCATCCATTGGTTGGTGCAGTGGAAGAAGAAACAAAAAGGTGACGTGTCTTGAGATTTGTACCAATTTAATGTCTTGACGACTAGCCTATGGGCTAGCGCGTAGGCTATCATTACCTAGGGATAGGGGTCACGCTTCAACTGCACGTTCCCATTCCCTATAAATAGAAGAATTGTCTGATTTTTGTACTTTTTCGTTTCGTCTTCTTTTTTACTTTCTGCTCGTACCTCCGTGAACCGTATTCCACTGTCGATCACCGTTCTCTTTCGCCGACCACCGTACTTCCCAACATAATCTCTTGTAATGGAGTCTCAAGGTCAAGGTAAGAACTTTTTTTTCCGATTTTTAGACTTAGTTCTCATGGAGTAGTAATGCATGTAGTTTAGGCTTCGATTTTAGCAGTAGAATAGAGTAATGTAGATGGATTTTAGGTTTAAGTGGTTACTGTTGCGCTTCCTGTTATGAACCCTAGTTCGCGGTCGGTGGCGACCTTGGTCAATTCTCGATCAAGGTTTAGGGTTTCGCGATGAGCATCTGTTTTTCGCGAACCCTGTGTTTTTACAGTTCCCTACCGAGCACTGATTGTTCGTCCCGGGCATTGATCACTCGAGGGCTTTGGTCAGGACCCTGTTCCCGGGCCGCTGCATGCCCTTTCACTTGATAGGTAGTGGAAGGGTGGATTTGAAATTTGAATCGAATTCATTGACACCTTTCCTCTACTTTTAAGGTGAAAATGTGCTCGTCGATCCCTATGAAATCTCCTCAGAGGAAAGCACGTCGGAAGATTCGGGCTCTTCGGCCACTGTTCCATCGGATTCTGAAAGTTCCTCGGGGGACTCAGAGGCGATCAAAATAAATGATGCGGCGACCGTGTCTGGGGGAGAAGTTGGCGCTCATGTGGTTTCCGAAGAAGAGGAAAATGCTCTTACGCCTGAGGAATGGGTTATGGAGGACTTGTTGGACAAAGTCTCATCTTATGCTCGGCAGCGAGGAGATCCGCTGCCTGTGGTGGGGGATCCTGTCCACTGGAGGGTGACATGTCCGGGCGATGACGACAGGATTTTCTCGGATTTCGGTGGAAGAAAATTTTCAATGTATGAGTATGCTATTTCGACCCTAGGGATCAGGCTGCCTTTCAGCGATTTGGTATGCTCGATGCTCGGTTACCTGGGAGTAGCTCCCTCGCAGTTGCATCCAATCTCTTATGCCTTTATGAGGGCATTCGAGCTGACATGCGCGCATCTGGGGGCCGGGGCTACTCTTCCTCTCTTTTTCCGGCTATTTTCTCTACAGCGCCAGGTGGGGTGACGGAATTCCCGAAAGGGTTTTATCTCCTTTAAGCAACGGGCTAAGATTTTCAAGGCGCATTTTGAGTCTATCTGATCATTCAAGGGTGACTACTTCTTGAATAAGCCTGTGAGCCGAGAAGCTACAAGGTCGATCAACTTTATGGGCTTCGACACCGACAAGAATAACGTGCCCGGCTGGATGCGGAAGGGCGCTAGATCTATTGGAGGATTTGAAGGTTTCCTTTTTCGTGGGATTACGGTCATTATGGGAGACTCGTCAGTGATTTCGTTCATATAGGGGACGCTCTGACCGAGGATGACGCAACCAGCTTCGAGGAGTTTCGTAAGCTGGTGTTTTCTTTCACTCCGACCCCAATGCTCGACGGAGAGGGAAAAGTGATGTTAGCTTCTGACGGGGGAGAAGTTGTGGAACGTCCGTTGATCGACGTCACAACTCTCCTGGCTTGTAAAAACGGGCAAGAAGTGTCCGAACTGTTTGGTATTTGTTTTGTTTTTTATTTTTGTTTATCTGTCATGAGATTCTATGCTCGTAGCCGATCTAATCTTTTCTTTTTCCTCTGTTTTGCAGGCTCTATGGCGAATTCCCTGGATAAGATCCAGGGTAAATTGAGGCAAAGTAATAAGAGGAAGGCCAATATTGTTCCGACCCGATTGGTGGGTAACGATACGAGCGGCTCTGGTTTGGGTCCCATGGCTCGAGGTTCCCTGGGCATGACTTCAGGTTCGAGTCTTAAGAAGCATAAAATTGGAACGACTGTCATGGACCTGACGACCAACGCTCCATCAAAACCTAAACATGCACTGCCGCCATGTTTTGTTTGGCGCAACTTCTTCGAGGAAACTTCCCTGGAGGTTGAACGAGCGGAATCGCTGTATCTCGAGCAGATGGATCGCCCTGCTCGGTGGTTATCTCTGGCGCAGGATGCCAGTGCTGTAATGTGGGTGCTTTCAATGGCCTCGATGTTAGCTGAGGGAAGCTCCGGGTAGGAGCGCGAGATTAGTCGTCTGAAGTCCCTCCTTGTCGATTAGAAGGAAAAAACGAGGAAGGATGCCGAGGACGTTGAGGTTGCGGCCAAAGAACTGACGACGCGGGCTGATGTAATTTATAGCTTTACCTTGGGGACATGGTCCCTTTTTTATGTAATTCCGAACAAGTCGTCCCTTAGGGGTCGTAGCTTTTTGATGAATGTTTCCGACCTTGGTGTTTGTTTTATGATTTTTGTAGTGTTTTTATTTTATCGTATGACTGCCTGTCTGTCGGAGGACTTTTTTTTAATGTATTATTTCGCTAAGTATATTGCCTTCGTCTGGCGCAAGGAATATGATATAGTGGTCGAATATGGGGTAAACCCTCGTAAGAAAGTGTGATTTGTTGGTTTGGGGAACCGGTCAGATGTATGGAGGCTGGCTCCGGGTCAGTATCCAGGTCAAGATCATGGCTTGGATTTTGTGGCTTGAACGTCCCATCACGAGCTGGGGTTCTTCCTGGTCATGGTACTTAGGCGACGTTAGACTCGTTTGAGTATCCATCTGTGCGACAATTACCTTCCTCTTCGTGAGGGTGGGGGGTCTTGTTAATCAAACGTTTTGGGCTGCAATGCTCGTACCTGGGCATGCAGGTTAGGCCGAACTATCTGCTCCTCGTTTGGGAGCATGGTGACCTTCATACTAGTTGTAGTACTGTTTGAGTTTCTCGGCGTTCCACGTTGGAGCGAGCTCTTCCCCTTGAAGATTTTCTAAGTAATAGACTTCGTTCTCGGTGTTTGCTCGGACGCGATATGGGCCCTCACAATTTGGTGCCAGCTTCCCTTCTGGAGAGTGTTTGTGATTTCTCCATAATACGAGACTTCCGACCTCGAATGCTCGTTTAATAACCTTGGCGTCATGTCGAGATGCTATTTTTTTTAAGTGTAGCCTCTCAAAGAGCATCTCCGGATCGGATTTCTTCGACTAAGTCAAGCTCTTCTCTCAGCGTTTCAAATTTGGTATCTTGGTCTATAGGTGAGTCTGTTCGCCTGGAAGGTATGTGCATCTCTATGGGGATGACCGTTTCGATTCCATATGCTATCCGGAATGGGGATTCCCCGGTTGTCGAGTGAGGTGTGGTTTTGTACGCCCGAAGAACGTTGTGTAACTCTTCGACCCATCTTTTTTTGTGCTCGTCCAATCTTTGCTTAAGACCTCTTAAGATTACCTTGTTAGAAGCTTCCGCTTGCCTGTTAGTTTGGGGGTGCTCGACCGAGGCAAAGTGTTTTTTGGTTACAACCGAGGCTATGAATTCTTGGAAATGCTTGTCGGTGAACTAGGTTCCATTGTCTATCACGATGGCGAGCGACACCCCGAATCGGGCGAGGATATTCCGCTTGAAGAAACATAAGATATTGAGCATAGTGATTTTGGCCAAGGCCTCTGCTTCGATCCATTTAGTGAAATAATCGATGCCCACGATGGGATATTTGTTCTGGTCGGTACTTATGACGAAGGACCCCAATATGTGTAGTCCCCACCATGAAAACGGCCATGGGGAAGATAGTGATTTTAACTCGGTAGAAGGAGCCACATGTACATCACCATACCGTTGGCATTTGTCGCATTTTTTAACGTGTTCCTTCGCATCGTTCTGCATCGTTGTCCAGTAGTATCCTGCTCGTAGGATTTTACGAGCGAGCGATGTCCCACCTGGATGTTATGTGTTGATCCCTTTGTGGACTTCCCTCAACACGTGTGGAATGTTTTCTTCCTCAACGCATTTGAGGAGCGGCGTGGAGAAACCCCGACGATACATCTTTCCCCCAACTATTGTATACGAGCATGACCTACACCGCATGGTGCTGGCCGTTTTTAGGTATGTTGGTAATTCGTCTTTGGTCAAATAATTGAATACTAGGGGTCATCCAACAGTTAGCGTCCCCCACGACGTTGAAGTCTACCGGGGCTGATGATTGCCCAATGTTGGGCCGAGAGAATATCTCTTGTATGACGGATCTGTTGCCCCCCTTCTTTTTGATACTTTCCAGTTTGGACAATATATCCGCTCGGGTGTTGTTTTCGCGTGGGACGTGCCTGACTTCTACAGATGTGAATTATTTTAGTTTCTCTTTGACCAAGGCTAAGTATTCAGTCATCTTGTCGCTCTTAGCTTGGAAGTCACCTCGCACTTGGTTGGCGACCAACTGGGAGTCTGTGCATATAACAATTTCCTCTGCTCCTAGGTCGTCTGCAAGGCGTAAACCGGCCAGGAAGGCTTCGTATTTTGCTTAATTCTTGGATGTGGGGAAAGACAAGGTTAAGGATACTTCGATGAGGGTTCTTTCCCCGTTCTCCGATATCACCTCGGCCCCGCTGCCTGCCGAGCTAGATGCTCCGTCTACAAAGATGGTCCACCTAGATGGGGATGTTGAGGTATGCTCGGTGAAGGTAAGTTCTGCAACAAAGTCGGCCAAGACTTGAGCTTTGAGGGCCTTCCTTCCCTCGAACTTGATGTCGAACTCGGACAAATCCAATGACCATTTCAGCATTCGTCCGACCATATCTGGCCTTCCGAGCATCTACCTGATGGACTGGTCTGTCCTGATGAAAATAGTATGGGCCAAGAAGTAGTGTCGTAACCTTCTTGCTATGAAGAAGAGGGATAGCGATAACTTTTCGATTTGCAGGTACCTGAGTTCAGGGCCATTCAAGGCTTTGCCTTTAAAGTAAATAGGTTTTTGCTCCTCGGGAAGCTCACAAATAAGGGCAACGCTCACTGCCTCGTTTGCGACAGTGAGGTAGAGGTATAATGTTTCGCCTTCGTTAGGCCTGGAGAGTATTGGGGGCTCGGACAATGTTTTTTTCAGGTGGGTCAAGGCTCGCTCGCATTCGTCGGTCCATTCGAAAGTTGATTCTTTGCGAAGGAGTTTGTAGAATGGGAGCACGTGTTGGGCGAAATTAGCTACAAATCGGGCGAGGGAAGCGAGCACTACATTTAACGATTTTATGGATTTCTTAGAGTTTGGGGTAGGTATCTCCGTGAATGCCCGACATTTGTCTGGGTTGGCTTCGATTCCTCGCTCGGTCAAATAAAACCCGAGGACTTTACCCGCTCGAACTCCGAATGTACTTTTTCGGGGTTGAAACGCATCTTGCATTTTCGAGCTTGGTCGAACACCTTTCGTAGGTGGGAAGCGTGATCCGTCTCTTGCTGAGATTTGACGATCATGTAGTCCATATACACTTCGAGCATGTCTCCAATTTCTGCTCGGAACACCTTGTTCATCATGCACTGATAAGTGGCACCCGCGTTTTTCAGACTGAAGGGTATAACATTATAGTAGTAATTTCCCGATTCAGTCATGAAGGCCGTGTGTTTTTTGTCGGTCACGACCATGAGGATTTGATTATATCCCAATAGATGGGCTAAAGACGTGTCTACTTATGCGTCTAGCGGTATCTTACTGCAAGTGCACAGCCTATCGAAGTAATATTTAAGATTATCGATCCACAGGGATTCTATGGTTACCTAGTGCTAGATGAACTTCTAATTTAGCTAAGGCGAATGGTTGTCACGATTTTTTGTTGATTTTAGAATATTAAAGGAGGAATTAAATTTAAGTTTTAATTAAGTAGTTTCAAGACGGTCGGTATGTAATTATACTAACTTAGGTGGATCAATCTAACCTAGGCTTATTTAAGGTGTTCACTTAATCTATTCGGTAGAGATTACTAGTTTAAATACCCTCAACTCACACTCTCGTGGTCTTATCTCAGATCTTATCCCTAAAGCCCTATGCCTGCTCTCGCTAGCCCATAAGTGTTTAGAGGTAATTTTTGGAAACTAAGTAATTCTAATTTATCTTAAAGCGCTCTCGCTGTGTTTAATTTAAATGCCTAACTTTAGCTATCTGGTTAAAACCTCACACTCTCGTGGTCTTGACCTAACCTAATACTCTTTTCTTACTCTCGTAACGAAAAGGTCTTTTTACTTAAAAAGTGTCAGCCAGAATGTTAAGTGATTAATTATTTTTAGCCTATGGTTATATTTTACCGGTTAAGTTTGTTCTAACTACATACAGCCCTAAGGTGTTTAGCTACTCATCGATGTTGAACCAGACAGAGACAGAAAATTAAATAACAAATTACTCATGGCAGGAAAATAAACAAACATTATAAATAATTAAATTGCAATATAATAAAACCTGGTTAACAATATCAGAGCGGACTCCTTCTTCCACAGGCCGGAAAGCTCGGAGTTGGCGAAATCAAAAATAAACGAATGCTGAAGGCTTAGAAAAAATAATAAACTTATAATAATTTCCTGATGTTGGAAATTATTATATGGCGGGTTTGGATACAATAAAGCAGAAAATAGAAAATAATGCAGAAAATAAAAGCGGGTCGTAAATCAGTTCGGCAGAGCTTCCGCAGGAATTTGAATAAAAAATGCTCTGTGCTTTCTTCATGAACTTGATGCTATTTATAGAACTTCAATTGGGCTGAATTTTTGGACTTCAATTGGAATGGGCCTTGCTATTTTTGTGGAGAAAATGTAGGTAGTGGCAAAAATTTAGGAAACCACCTCTTCACGTAATGCTTTGACGACGTCTTGGTCAAAAACCTAATTTCATCCTTGTCACGGTCGTGACAAGGCTTTTACGCTCGTGACTTGTGACTTTTAAGTGTCACGGTCGTGACACATATCTCACGGTCGTGATGCTTCATTTGGGGGTGTCACGATCGTGACACCCTTGTGACGGTCGTGACTGCTGCAAAATATGCAGTTTGCAGGAAGCTTCATTTCTTCTTCTTTTTATGATCGATTTTGTTCCTTTTTGTCTTAGTTCATGATTTAGCTCCACATAATGGTGTACCTGCAAAATGGTAAGAAAAGCTCGAGAAATCGAGTGTTAAAACGACGATTATTCGATAAAACGTTAATGAAACCTAGCAATATAATCGATACGTTTTCTCGTTATCAAACTTCCCCAAACTTAAACCTTTGCTTGTCCTCAAGCAATTAGTCGGTTGAAAATCGGCGGACAAGACGTCATTCACGCATACTCCTAACAAATCCTACGAAGGATCGCTTTGTTGGATAATCCGATACTTTGACAGAACACTACCGATACACTAATGGCACAAGCAACAAGCTATGTCGTCGACTTCCCGTTAAATGAGCCAATCGGCAATTACTTTACGATTTCACCTAAAGTTTTTCGATCTTATTTCGCCCGGTTTCATTCTAGCGCAATCACATTAAGCCCTTTGCCTTAGCACGCACGTAGTGGAGTAGCCGGTTAGCGACTTTGATCCTTTTTAAGCACGGGGTCTGGTACACGAGTGTCGCTCCCAAAGATTTGCATCCCGGTACAGGCGCGAACGGTCGGCGAAAGGGACAGTGAGAACACACAGCCGTGAACTCACTGGAGATGAAAAGAGTCGCCAGCTAGGCATTTTTTATCCCGGAAGAAAGGCAATGTTGCATAGACCTAGAAAGAGATGGATAAGACGGTTTGCGAACCAGAGAGACTGAGAAAGGGGGTTGGTTACAACCTGGGAAGGTATTAGCACCCAGATTGTCCGCCGTACTCGACGGGATCCACGCTTAAAAGATTTGTGTTTTAAAGGGGTAGTGTCAGTGCAATTTGTGTATACAATAGCTGGAAAAGGATGTACAGGTGTCAGTGTACAGTGATGTGTCAGTGAAAGAATGAGAATGAATTGCTCATGATAATGAGGCCAAAAGAATAAGGCTAGAAAGAGGGGGAATGTACAGAGACTTTTGTTCGATAACTGTTAAGTTATGCCTACGTATCCTCTCGTGCAATGAGGAAGTCAGAACACCGTAGTTCGACCCAAAGAGACTGAAAGGTGAATTGACTTGTGAACTGCTTACTTGCCTATGCTCAAGTGTATGACCTGTCTGGCTCAGGTGCAAACTGTCTTGCATTAGACGGAAGAAGCGAGTTCTCGTTTGTGAGTGAAGGTGATGAGAAAAGAATCCCGGAGGAGACGATTATTGTTTGTTTTTGTGTTTTCAGTCTTTTATTGCTTTTGAAAGTTTGTCATAAGTTAATGAGCTTAAGCCTAAACCAATGGATTTAGCAAACTCATCACATCTTCCCTCTGATTAGGGGTAATGAGAATTACCTTAAGTGTGAAGTCAGATTCTCACACTTAATCACCTTTGGTGTAGGATTAAGATCATTAACCTACTTGTGATTATTTAGATGTTTTTTGGTGTTTTTGTTTAGTGTTGAGTAATGAGGTTAAGCCACAATCGAGGATTAAACAGACTCATTACACCATCCTAATAGAAGGATAATAGATGAGAATGTTTAAGCTGAGGAAGACTCCTCAACTTAATCCATGATTAGGGATTAAACTCATGACAAAACAAGCCTTTAATTAAGTGGATTTTAGTTAATGATATGATGATGAAGTGGATTTTATGATTTGTAAGACTACTTGAGGGGGACTTGTCCATTAACACTAGGGTTAGTCCTTCTTAACCACTTAAGGAAGAATTAGAACCCTAATGCAAGGCCCAAGTTACAAGTGTGATGTCTTGATGATTATTAGGTGGATTAATTAAGAGATTTAAACACATTAAGGGTTTGACACTTAGGATTAAAGTTATACACTCCATCCTAAAAGAAGGATGCAGGCATAAGCTTAATCACAAAGTCTCAAAGCCTTCAGGGTTTAGTCCCTGATTATGAGGTGAGAAGAGAGGACTCAAGGAGAGACACAAAGGTAAAACTAAGAGGGGAGACTCATCAAAACCCTAATTCATTGTCATGCTTGGTTGTCCCTAAAGTTTGTGAGGTTTGCAAGAACAATCTTCAGATGAACCACCAGGAAGCAGATGAACAAGATCAAGAGAAGCAAAGTGACTTGCTTCATTCGAGAAGTCAAGTCACTTGAAGAAAGAAAGTGGGAAGAAGAAGAATGAGCAAGCTCAATCTCAAACACATACAAAAATGCAGCTTGGATGCAAGAGAGATGAAAAGAAAAGTTATGAGAAGTGAAGGCAAATTCACTTCTCAAGTTTACTTACCACCTGAAATGTTAGAAAGAAATGCAATGCAATGCTAGATGAGATGAAATGGTATGATGCTAAGCAAAACCAGAAGCATGTTGATGATGATTATGATGTTATGAGGTGCTGCAAACATGAGGCAAGACATGGAGATGTTCATACAAGATCATGGATGCAGATGAACAAGATCAAAAGAGCATGAATGAACATGGAAGGTTATGAAGCATACAAGGCAAATAACATGGCAAATATGTGATGTAATGATCAAACATGCTTCCTACATGTCTTAAGATGCCAAATGAATCACAAGAATGCACAAAATGCAAAGACAAGTCAAGTTATGCAAGAGAAATGCAAGAGGGATGCAAATGGAAGCCCAAATTAGGGTTTATGAATCAAACATCAAACCAAAACTCAAAACAGAAACAAACCCTAAGATGAAAAATGGAAAATGCCAACCAAAGAAACCCTAAACCTATAATAAACCACTGCCCAAAGGGGAGCTCTCAACTCTCAACCAAACTCAAGATATGAATTTTCTAAGTTATTAGGGTTTTTTAGGGTTCTTAACAAAAGAAATGCCAAACAAATTGAAAATGCAAGATCAAATCAAGGCCATTTAATCCTAGAAACTACATGCTAAACATAAGACAAAGCAAAAAGAATCAATGTCCAAACCTTCTCCAATAGGCAGAAATGAATTTTTGAACCCATGATCAAAATAATGCATAAAAAATGATTTAATTCAATGAAAAATTCTTAAAATGCATCAAGATCAAAAAAGAAATTTGGTTTGAAGGTTGGAAAATGTTTCTAAATGTCTTAGAACATTTCATGAATTTTTGTGTAATTTTTAAATACCTAAAAGTATTTTTAATTAATTAATTTTCATTAATCAATTAAAAATAATCTTTTAAATATTTAAAAATACTTTTTTAATGATAAAAAAATAAAATAAAAATATTTTTGGGTCTTAAAAATTAATAAAATTTTTAGGAAAAAGTTTCATAATTTTTAAGAATTTTTTGCTATTTTAAAATAATTATGCAAAGTAAATGGAAAGAAAATGAATAAAAATTAAATAAAATGAAAGTATGCAGCATGGAAGGCCAGGATTCAATCTGGAAATGAGAGGGTTGACTGCGCGCCAGATCCAATGGGCCACATTCAAACTGGGCTAAACTTAATTAATTAAATAAATTAAACCTAATTAAGTTAATGACAAGATCTGGGCCATTGGATGCGCGCGGGAAAAGACCTGGTCAACTCATCCAACGCCTGAAATTCAAACCTGAAGCCCTAACCCTAATTAGAAGTTAATGACTTTCAGGCTGCCGGAGAAGACTTCCGGTCGTCTTCTCCGGCCAGCATCTCACCTGAGAAACCCCCAAACCCCTCAAATCGTATCAAAAATGAAAACCAAGAACTGGGAAATGATCTCCAACCTCTCACGAATCAAACCCCTCTCTCAAAACACATTTCTTTTTCCTAAACAAGTTGAATCGAAGAAAATGAAAACTAGGGCACGCAGGTTTCAGAGAGAAATTAAATGCTCATTTCAAAGCTATTTTCGAAACCAAAGACATCAGGATGATCAGTGAATCACATAGAACAAGTCTATAACAAGAAAAATGATTTCTGGAAAAATAAATTTCAAGCTACCTGAGATTTGGAGCTTTCAACCTGAGAACTTTCTGGCCACTTCTCCTTGTGCAATCTACTCCACTTGATCCCCAGATGATGTTTGAATGCTCAATGAGAGTTTAAGTTGGTTGGATAGTGAGTTTCGAAAGCTCCTGCTTCAGCTCAGTCAGAAATGGCAATGGTGTTTCAGGCACTTTCAAGTCATTGTGAATGGTTGTTTGTGATCCTGAGGATGAATGGAGAAGGTCTGTGGTGTTTGTTGGTATGTTTGTGAGCTGTGGTGAGAGTTTCGAATGAAACTGCAAAATGAGGTGAGAAATGGCAGTGGGATGTTCTGGGTGTTTCAGGCTTGTGCTCTTGGTGCTTTGTGGTCTATGGAGCAAGGTGAGTTGAATGGTGGAAATGGTTGGAGTGTTTGCAGGCTGTGTGGGCAGATTCGAAGCAACTTGCAAATTGGTATGCTTTTGTGAATGTGTGTGTATGAATGGTTTCAGCCTTGCTTGGTGTTGTGTCTAGCTTGCAAATGGAAAGTATAAACAAATCTGATTGGCTGGATGATGTGACATGGCCTGCTATGATAGGTAAGTCACCTTTTGCTCAAAGTCCACCTTTTGTGTAAGAGAAGTATGGTGAGGTGCTAGCTTGGTACAAGGGCATGGTCTGCGCAGCAAAGTGAAGGGAAAGGCTAGGCTTGGTCCAGCATTCAAGGCAGCAAGTTGGTGAAATGTTATGAGTGCTTTTGCAAGTTGTTGCTTTATGGAATTTCATGAAAAAAATGCCTTGTTACATGAACTAAACACATGTGATCTTTGGTCCAATTCTGAATTTTTAAGACATGTAGAATGTTTATGTCATGGTTTGAAATGAATTAGAGGTCACAATTGGCTTTGGCTCATGACTTTGCAAAATTTCCATTTGAAGCATGCCTTGAAAATCAATGATTTTAGCCAACTTTGTCACACCATAACTTTTGATCCAAGAAGAGTTTGATCATGTTCTTGTACTTTTTGAAAAGGGAAAAATGAGATCTACAACTTTCATGACCAAAGTTTTTCCATTTGAAGCATTTTTGGACCAAGAATCAAGGCTTGAAAAATGACCTAAAATGATGCATTCTTGAAAAGTCAACTATGCCCAAAAAGTCAACATTTGCAAAAACCCTAAATTCTTGATTTCTATGAACTTCAACCTTCTTCCATGATCAAATAAAGATCATATACACTCAAAATGATGAAGATCACCCATTGGTTGGGTCATGGGGGCCCTCAGATGCCCTGATTTTGCACTGACTTGTCTGAAAAGTCAACCCTTGATCAGATGACTTCCCCATGGAATTTCTTCATGAAAATTGATATGCATACTCCCTATACCATATAAAGAGCAATGGAAACAAGAATGACCAAAAAAATGGAGTTATGGCCTCTGAAACCAAAACCCTAATTTTCAGTCAACTGTGCAGTTCAACCTGGCTCTGCATCCACTCAAACCCTAGTTCTTGTGATTCCTTTGCATTTTTGACTTTGAGGAGATGAAATATGATATAAGAACACATATGGACCCCTTTGAATTGATTGGTGACCTTTTGAGTGATTCAAGATGCTTTGGGATTGCCCAGATCACAAACCCTAGGTGCAGATGACTTAGAAACTATGCAGTGAATCAAAAATGAGATGTGAGATGATATGATTGTGTTTATGCATATGAGAATGATCACAAACCATGGTGTGAATAGGTGAGGGCAAATTTGGGGTGTTTACAGCTGCCCCTATTCAAACATGAGTTAGTTGTGCAGGATGTAAGCGACGGCTTATCAGGCAAACAAGATAACTTGTGGTTGAATACCAAAGACAGTCCAAAATTTGCACTCACAAAATGAAGAAGAAAAGGGATATAGATTGTAAAAGAAAGTAAAGTATACTGTAAAGTGTGGGTGACGGAGGACGACCGTCGAGCAGAGGACGACTGCTGGGCAAAGAGCAATGACGGGGACGGCCGACATGCTGGGGATAAAAGGTAAAGCTAAGACGGGGACGGCCGACTAGCTGGGAAAAGTATATAAAATATGATGGGGACGGCCATCAAAATAAAGCTGTAAAATTCTCTGGGATTTAATGAAATATGACGGGGACGGCCATCAAGTTCAAAAAGGGTAAGGCAACCAACGACGGGGACGGCCATCGGGCTAAAAAGAAAAGGGACCACGACGGGGACGGCCACCGGGTTAAAGAATAAATGAAATAAACAGATGATGAGGTACGGTCATCAAAGGTGAAGGAAGATCACCTAGCAGGGTACGGCTGCTCTGTTGGGGTTAAAGGAAATATGATGGGGACGGCCATCAAAGGTGGAGAACGACCACCTGGCAGGGGACGGCTGCCGAAAATATCGCGACATAGGACGAATGCCGGATAGAAAAGGTCAACGATGGGGACGACCATCGGACGAGCATGATGGAGGACGACCATCAAGAAGTGGAGGACGACCACTCGGCAGGGGACGGCTGCTCTCAAGGTTTGTCATGACATAGGACGAATGTCAGATAACCAAAATCAACAATGGGGACGGCCATTGGATAAAGTGATGAAGGACGATCATCAAAAGGTGGAGGACGACCACCTAGCAGGGGACGGCTGCTAAAAATCAACGATGGGGACGGCCATCGGATGAGCATGACGGAGGACGACCATCAAGAAGTGGAGGACGACCACTTAGCAGGGTACGGCTGCTCTCAGGGTTATCATAACACAGGACGAGTGTCAGATAAAAAGAAAGTTGATTGTTGGTAATCTACTGGGGAGATAGTAAACACGGACGAGCGTTTACATCCAAGAAACAAAAGGTATTAGCGTTTGGTATTGTGTATAGATTAAAAATGCGGACGTGCATCCTTAAGACTATGATACGGACGAGTATCATGTAGAAACAAACTGACACATGTTCAGAGATGATGATACGGACGAGTATCAACTGGTTAACAAAGAACACGGACGAGTGTTGAATCTGAAGGGACTCTTCTGGGGAATAGTAGACACGGACGAGTGTCTATATTCAAGAAGGTAAAAGTGTTTGACACAGTGTATGGATTAAAGATGCGGACGAGCATCCTTAAGACTATGATACGGACGAGTATCATGTAGAAACAAACACTAGACGCAATGTTCTGAGATGATGGTACGGACGAGTACCAACTGGTTAACAAAGAACAAGGACTACTGTCGGATCTGTGGGGATATAAATGGTGTATACAAGATACGGACGAGTATCTGTATAAGTGTACCAATGAGTAGTAAGTACCTATATAAGTGTTTATTTGCTGGGGAGGGTGACACGGACGAGTGTCAAAAGAGAAAAGTATAATATAACCATGTATATGGGTGATGAAAGTGTAAGCGCCTGCGCTGGGGATATGACACGGACGGGTGTCGAGAAAGTGTATATATAAGTATATGTGAGTGCAAAGAGGATGTCTTTGGCTTTCTGCTGGTGATGTGACACGGACGGGTGTCCAAAGGTGTATATACTGGTGTTTGTGATTGGGGAGGCAACTGCTTTTGCTGGGACCCTGGTGGGGGATTTTTTTGTATATATTCTGTATGCCGACAGATTGTCATCATTTACAAGTGTTCAATTCACAACATGACTTATGATTATGCTATGCATTTGATTTTTGCCGTAATGCTCCGTATTAGACGGAATGCTACGCTTTGAGGGGATAATATGATGCGAATGCTATGATTATGCAAAGAGGCACAGATCCAGGATTCGGATCCCGTTGCCGCGAAGATCTCTGGTCGATCTGCTTGAAGTGAACATCCCAGCTGGGGATGAGATCATTGGTAGATCTAATGATGTATCTGCTTGGGGATATAGGTCACTGATTGACATATCCTTAATATACGGGACCCAGCTGGGGTTTGTAGAAGCTTTCTCCCTCTCTGTTGTGACTTCTTCGTGCGTTGCTCTTCTGAATAGAGGCTTGAAGCTCTGTGGGGAGATGATTCCCTGATTCTTGCATCTTGCTGAAGAATAATGGTTGGTACTACAGCTGGGGAGAGTAATGAGAGGCAACTCGGCTGGGGAGAAAACATCTTGAGTGTTAAGCCTGTTTGTTGATTTGCCAGCTTGCTGGACTGTAGCTTATATGCCCCAAGTTGCGTTCTGGATACCTACAATCCTGCAAAGATAAGGAAACGCGCAAATGGTCCCGAGGTATCTTTTACGGGATTCCGTCATAGGAGATAAGTACTTTCGAGAGTAAGTATATTCCCTGTAAGCATGTGCTTTTATTTTTTTAGAGAAAGGCATCTGTACTTATGCAATTGTATTTTTAGAGATATCAGACAATTCTTTGCAAAACATAAATGTAAAAACGAAACATGACTGAAAATCTGATTTTATTAACTCATGTGCCCTGAATTGGCAAGATACAGTCAAAGAAACATATCTCCTGAAATGAGGAGATTGTTACAAATTGAGAAATAAAGTGCTGGCGATGCTGACGACGCTTTCAAGGAGCTTCCTCTTCTGCTATGACTCATATGACAATGACGTTCTTCTCGTCTTGCTTTCTGGAGAGAGTTGATTCTGATTGAAGCTTGATCCTTTGGAGCTTACCAAGTTGTAGGTGATACAGACGAATTCAGAATGCAGTTGTTCGCTTATTCCCTTATTTTGCATGGATCGCCCTTTCGGGTTTTCAATCCATCGGGATACCCATTTTTGCCTGAGTTGTCCGATGCGGCTTTTCAACTCAGCGGGTGTACATTTTTTATTTATTTCCCCTATTTTTGCCCGAGTCTTTTATTCTGTTTTTGACTCGCCGGGATGCCCTATTTTTGCCTGGACTTACATTCTGTTTTTATGTCCAGCGGGTCATTTTCATGCGAAGTATTTTTTAACTGCATCTGAATTCACATGGGATGGGAAATCTTCACCATCCATGGTGCTGAGCATCAGTGCTCCACCAGAGAAAACTTTCTTTACAACGAATGGTCCTTCATAATTTGGAGTCCATTTGCCCCTGTGGTCTGTATGAGGAGGGAGGATTCTTTTCAACACAAGATCCCCTACTAGGTACCCTCGGTGTCTGACTTTCTGATCGAAGGCTTTCTTCATTCTCTTCTGATATAACTGCCCATGACAGATTGCAGCCAATCTTTTCTCTTCGATCAGACTCAGTTGTTCGTATCGGGCCCGAACCCATTCTGCTTCACTCAGTTTAACATCCATCAATACCCGTAGAGAGGGTAATTCAACTTCAACTGGTAGGACTGCTTCCATACCATACACAAGTTGATACGGTGTTGCCCCAGTGGACGTTCTGATTGACGTGCGGTACCCATGCAAGGCAAACGGTAGCATTTCATGCCAGTCTTTGTAGGTGACTACCATCTTCTGCACAATCTTCTTAATATTCTTATTAGCTGCCTCAACAGCGCCATTCATCTTTGGCCTGTAAGGAGAAGAATTGTGATGTTGGATCTTGAAGTCCCGGCACAGCTCTGCCATCATTTTGTTGTTTAAGTTGGAACCATTATCCGTAATGATTCGCTCGGGAACTCCATATCGACAGATGATATCTCTCTTCATAAATCTGGCTACCACTTGCCTTGTGACGTTTGCATATGAGGCTGCTTCCACCCACTTGGTGAAATAGTCAATGGCGACCAGGATGAATCTGTGGCCGTTTGAAGCAGTTGGCTCAATCTTGCCAATCATATCAATGCCCCACATGGCAAAGGGCCATGGTGAAGACATGATATTCAAAGGATTGGGAGGCACATGCACCTTATCTGCATAAATCTGGCATTTATGGCATTTTCTGGCATAAGCACAACAGTCTGCATCCATCGTGATCCAGTAATAGCCTGATCTTAGCAACTTCTTAGCCATGGCATGCCCTCCTGCATGAGTACCAAAAGATCCCTCGTGTACTTCGTGCATCAACAGGTCTGCTTCTGTTTTAGCAACACATCTGAGGAGTACCATATCAAAGTTCCGCTTATATAAAGACCCATCAGTGTTCAGAAAGAAACATCCAGCAAGCCTTCTTAAAGTCTTCTTATCATTGGAAGATGCCCCAGGTGGGTATGCTTGATCCTCCAAGAAGCACTTAATGTCATGAAACCAAGGCTTATCGTCTTTTACAACATCTGCTGCAAATACGTATGCTGGTCTATCGAGTCTGGACACTGAAATCTGAGGTACAAAGTTGGCGGCTTGAACTTTGATCATGGATGAAATGGTAGCAAGAGCATCTGCAAACTGATTCTCGTCCCGAGGGATATACTCAAGCTTGACTGTTGTGAAGAAAGTCAATAACCTCCTTGTATAATCCCTGTAAGGTATCAGATGATCCTGGTGGGTGTACCATTTTCCGTTGGTTTGATTGACTACCAAAGCTGAATCTCCGAATACGGTCAATGTCTTGATCCTGAGGTCAATGGCTTCCTCAAGACCCATAATGCAGGCTTCGTATTCAGCTTCGTTGTTAGTGCAGTTGAAAGTGAGTTTTGCCGAGAAAGGCATGTGAACTCCTTTTGGTGAGATGAGTACTGCACCAACACCACGACCATTCATGTTAACAGCCCCATCAAACATCATAGTCCATTCTTCCCCTGGGTCAGGCCCTTCAGTGTGAGTAGGCTCTTCATGATCTTTCGCTTTAATGAACATGATGTCTTCATCAGGGAAGTCAAATCTCATAGGCTGGTAGTCATCAATGGGTTGCTCAGCAAGATATTCAGATAGTACACTGCCCTTGATGGCTTTCTGAGATGTGTACTGTATGTCGTATTCTGTGAGAATCATTTGCCATCTTGCAACCCGTCCGGTAAGAGCTGGCTTCTCGAAAATGTACTTAACTGGATCCATTTTTGAGATCAATAAAGTAGTGTGGGTCAACATATACTGTCTCAGTCGGCGAGCAGCCCACGCTAAAGCACAGCAAGTTTTCTCGAGCAGTGAATAACGTTGTTCACAGTCGGTAAACTTTTTGCTTAGGTAGTATATTGCATACTCTTTTCGACCAGACTCGTCATGCTGACCCAGCACACACCCCATCGACTCTTCTAATACGGTCAGGTACATTATCAGAGGTCTTCCTTCAACT
Source organism: Lathyrus aphaca (assembly GCA_963966055.1). Taxonomy (NCBI): domain Eukaryota; kingdom Viridiplantae; phylum Streptophyta; class Magnoliopsida; order Fabales; family Fabaceae; genus Lathyrus; species Lathyrus aphaca. The sequence goes on along the minus strand of OZ014519.1, from coordinate 513,051,544 downwards.
GGAGGCATAAGGATTGGAGGTTCTTGTAAGTACTCCTTGATCTTGTCAAAAGCCTTCTGGCAGTCTTCGTTCCACCTGACCGTTTGTTCCTTTCTTAACAGCTTGAACAAGGGTTCACAGGTTGCTGTAAGGTGAGATATGAACCTTGAAATGTAGTTCAATCGACCTAAGAAACCTCGAACTTCCTTCTCAGTCTTCGGTGCAGGCATCTCTTGAATAGCTTTGACTTTATCAGGGTCGACTTCAATCCCTTTCTCGCTCACAATAAAGCCCAGCAGCTTACCGGATCGCACCCCGAATGTGCATTTGTTGGGGTTCAGCTTTAGTTGGTATTTCCTCAGGCGCTTGAATAACTTCAGCAGATTTACCAGGTGTTCTTCCTCTGTAAGGGACTTGGCGATCATATCATCCACGTAACACTCGATTTCTTTATGGATCATATCGTGGAATAATGTCACCATAGCCCGTTGATATGTTGCACCAGCATTCTTCAGTCCGAATGGCATCACTTTGTAACAGAACGTGCCCCAAGGTGTGATGAATGTTGTCTTCTCCATGTCTTCAGGTGACATCTTGATCTGATTATATCCTGAAAATCCGTCCATGAAGGAGAATACCGAGAACTGAGCCGTATTATCCACCAATACATCAATGTGAGGCAATGGGAAGTCATCTTTCGGGCTGGCTCTATTCAGATCCCGGTAGTCAACACACATTCTTACTTTTCCTTCCTTCTTAGGCACAGGTACTATGTTAGCAACCCACGGCGGATAGCTAGTTACGGCAAGGAACCCGGCGTCCCATTGCTTTTGTACCTCTTCCTTGATTTTCATAGCCATGTCTGGGCGAGTTCGGCGCAGCTTCTGTTTAACTGGTGGGCATTCTTCCCTCAAAGGCAGCTTGTGCACAACAATGTCGGTATCCAACCCTGGCATATCTTGGTAGGACCAAGCAAACACATCAACATACTCTTGAAGCAGATCTATCAGTTGTCTCTTCACTGAGTCTTGTAGGCAGGCCCCGATTTTAACCTCTTTCACGTCTTCGTCTGTACCGAGATTAATCACTTCAATCTCCTCCTGGTGAGGAGTAATAACCTTTTCCTCTTGTCTCAACATCCTGGCTAGCTCTTCAGGAAGCTCATATTCTTCATCAACCCCTTCATCAGCTTGATTGATCGGATTGCCAAAGTCATACGATGTCATAGCCGTGCTGTTGTCGGTGCTGTCAGGAAGGCACTCTCTGCAAGGGTTAAGTTCGTTCATTTTAGTGACTGATTTTAATCTTGCTTTAGGAAAAAAAGTGAAATGAAGTTATCATTTTGAAAACACCGCCATTTATTTTTGTACAAAAAAGAAGAATGGAAAAACAGTGAGCAGAAAAGAAAAAGACTCGTTTGCAAAAAGATGTCTGATATTTCATTAATTTAATCTTGTTTGCACAAAAGTACAGATGGCCCTGATTACAAAATGAGTCTTGTCATCTTTGGCAAGATGCAAGACTTTGATGCATGCTATAAAAATACAGGAAATAATAATTACTCTGCATGAGTAACTCTTATAATTTCCTGGGAAGACCAGTTCGAGACACTGCTCCCCGGGATCTTTGGACGAATCCAATTCTCCAGATTGCGCTCCTCTTCCAGCTCGTCTTCCAGACAGTTGATAGCATTGGGGGTAAGCATCCCCCCACTGACAAAACCAGGCTCTGGAGCAGCCTTTGCTTGATGTTGAGTTGGTCTGTAACCCAACCCAAATTTGTCCTTCTTTTCCTCCACAGCTAAGACCTTGCCCCAGCCTAGGGCAGTTCCTTCCTCAACAACCTTCTGGGCTTGTTGATAAGACGACATGGAGATCCCCGATACAGCAGATGCTTCATTGACATTCAAGGCTTCAAAACCTTGGCTCATTGTTTCATGGATCTCTCCATCCATCTCAATGTATTTATAAGTAGCCAGATGGCTAACAAAGATATCCTCTTCCCCACAGATTGTGACAACTTGGCCTTCCCACTCAAATTTTAACTTTTGGTGAAGGGTAGACGTTATTGCGCCGGCGGCGTGAATCCAGGGTCTACCCAACAAACAGCTGTAGGCGGGCTGAATGTCCATCACATAAAAGATAGTTTTAAAGGTCTGCGGGCCAATTGTCACGGGCAGCTCAATCTCTCCCAGAACCGATCTCTTCGAACCATCAAAGGCTCTTACCACCAGGTTGCTGGGTCTCAATGCCAATCCATCATATTCTAACTTCACCAGAGCCTTCTTTGGTAAGACATTCAGGGATGAACCTGTGTCTACCAGCACATGAGAAAGGACAGCTCCTTTGCATTCCATGGTTATGTGCAAGGCTTTGTTGTGGTTGCGGCCATCCACTGTCAGGTCAGCATTGGTAAACCCTAGCCCATTGCTAGCAGTAACATTTCCAACCACGGTTTCCAATTGGTTGACAGTAATCTCCTCAGGCACGTAAGCTGCGTGCAAGACTTTAAGTAGTGCATTCCGATGGGCCTCGGAGCACATAAGCAGTGAGAGGATGGAGATTTTGGATGGCGTCTGGTGAAGCTGATCCACAACTTTATAATCGCTCTTTTTGACGATCCGCATAAACTCATCAACTTCCTGATCAAATGGAGTTTTCAGGGTTTCTTTGGCAGCTTGGTCTTCCTGCACCGGACTCTTTCCTTTTGCCTTGGCAGCAGCTTCTGCTTCGGCAGTAGGTCTTTGAATTGGTGGAGCAAAGAGTCGTCCGCTTCGGGTGAAGCCTCCGCCTCCTCCCACATTATCTACTTGTGGTGCAGGTGTTGATGTTTCGAGAGTGATTCTTTTTCCTTCACAGTACACGTCAGAGCCATAGTGCCAAGGGATGGCCCTGCTGCTTTCATATGGTACTGGTCCAGGCATCGTGACAGTGACTGGACTGATTGCTGCTGCTGAAGGGACTGTAATTGTCTGTGGATCATAAAAGATTGTAACTGGTGCCCTGGTGGGAGCAGCACTTTCTGAATGGTAGGCGGAATTATTTTCAGGATCGTAGAATATGGTAACAGTGGAGACATCTTCATGACTGATTGCTGGTGTTGTAGGAGGTATTGTTGGAGGGACTGATGTTGTTGTTGCAGGAGATTCGAAAGGGACTGAAGCTGAAGTTGTAGCAGGAGAAATTGTTGAAAACTGATCATTTGAGAGGACAGGTGAAGTACTTGTTGATGTTGCTGATGAATTGTCGGGAACAATAGTTGCTGCAGTTGTAGGAGGGTCTGAAACCACTGTTGATGAAGTTGTTGGGTTTGTCGGAAATGATGTAGTGATCTGTAGTAGGCCACTCTGAATAAGGCTGTCAATGCCATTCCTCAGGTCCTCACACCCATTCCATGAAATATTGCAGTAGGGACACCCTAGTTCACACCCCGGAAATATTTGGCTTTCTCGGAGTTGAGCTTTGATTTCCACCAACGGTGTCCTAATCTGATCCACGCTAGTTATCAAATAAGACGGTCTGTCTTCTTCAATAGCGTTAATTCGGGGACCACCATGGTTTGGCATAGGGTTTTTATTGACATTGGGCGGCGGTGCAAAATTCAGAGCCTTGGAGTCTACCAAGTCTTGTACCTTCATATGCAGAGCCCTGCATTTTTCCGTACTGTGACCAGGTGCGTTTGAATGAAAAGAACACCTAGCATTGGAGTCATAGTTCCTTGGTAGACTGTTGGGATCCGGAGGTGCCAACGTTCTTAGCTCAACTAGGTTGAGTTTCAGAAGTTGTGGCAGCAAGGCAGCATACGGCATTGGGATCGGATCGATCACTCGGTTAGCTTGGGATGGCCTCTGTTGGAATGGCCTTTGTTGATTGTTGTTGTTGTTGTTGTTGTAGTTCCTTGGAGGATACTGATTCTGCTGATGATACTGAGGTTGTTGTTGGAAGTTTTGTTGTGGAGGTTGATAGACTGGCTGAGGATGAGCTGGAGCAGGGATAGTGACTGCTGCTATTGACCTTTGAACATATTGGGGCCTACCCCTGTTGGTGTGAATGGCATTGGTCTCGCCAGTTCTTCTCGGGCCTGCAAAAGGCTTTCTTGTACTACTGGACGAGCTGGCGCCATTATCAGAGATCTTACCCATTTTTAACAGGCTTTCAATTCTCTCCCCAGCTATGACAACATCTGCGAAGCTGGTGGAGGAGAAAGCAGCCAACCTGTCGATATACGTTCCCTGGAGAGTGTTCATAAACATGTCTGCCATTTCTCTCTCAGACATAGGTGGTTGAACGGCAGCAGCCAATTGCCTCCATCTCTGGGCATATTCTCGGAAACTTTCCCTTGAAGACTGTGACATTCCCATCAGGAGGGTCCTGTTGGGTGCCATGTCTAAGTTGTATTGATACTGTCTGATGAAGGCCTCTGCCAGGTCCTTCCAGCATCTCACAGTTGCTCTTGTCAAATGGGAATACCATTCCCTTGATGCTCCAGTCAAGCTGTCTTCGAAGTAGAACATCCAGAGCTTCTCGTCCATTGTATAGGCCTTCAGCCTCCCCAGAAATGATTGCAAATGAGTCCGGGGGCATGAAGTCCCATTATACTTTTCGAAACAAGGAGGCTTGAACTTATGGGGGATCCTGACCCCATCTACCAAACCCATGTCCATGACGTCGAAGCCCAAAGAATTTTGAGACTCCAGTGATCTCAACTTCTCAGCTATTTCATCCAATCGCCTATCATAGGCTTCCTCTCCAGCACCCATTACTGTAAATTGGTCCTCCTGAGGATCTTCTTGAAGTACCCTGGCTGCAGTGGCTGTTCCTTGAATGTTTGCAGGAATATTAACTTCAGGATGGAGATGTGGACCAAACACTGGAGGGTTAACATGTGGTTGCACCCTTTCATTGTTACTTGTGCCAGCAGTCCCCACATGGGGGTCATCTTGATTCCTCCCTTCTACCAAAGCCCTGAGCCTCTCCTGGCTTTGAGCTAAGTTGTTCATCACTTCCATGAATTGTGTTATCTGGGTTCTCATCTCCAATCTTTCGTTTGCCATCTGGTTTCTGACCTCCGTGAGGTCTTGCTGCATCTGATCCATTTGAATTCCCGGAAGGTTGTTTCTAGTTGGGTACCTGTGTGGCCTGTTGAGGGGAAATACCCGGCGGCGAGCAATAATTCCTGAATATCACAACAGAGGTCAGTAACAATAAACAAAAACCTACAAAACAAACAAAAGGGTTAGTATGCAATGCAGTTATGCTTATTTGCTCTCAAGGTATCCGGTTTGGTCTTCAGTTTTGACCCTTCCAGACCCTTGAAGATGTTGCTGTTGAAGTTGCTTTTGAAGTGGACTTGGATGGAAACCAATCACAAATATATTACAAAGGTGAAATAATACAATTTGTTCTTTTTACAACACAAGCCCTCTAAGGGGTCAAAATACATCACAAAAAACAAAAGTACATGGAATAGGAAAAACAACAAGCAAATGATCAAACTCCAAGGCCAAACTCATCCTCACGAACTTCCTTGAGAAGTGCTTCGGTCACAGGATCAGCCGGACGCTCCGTGAGATTCCTGATGAGAAGGTTTCTTGTTGCTACAGCTGCAGTCAACTTCTTGTTCTGACTGTGGTCTTTGGACCTCTTCACTCCAGCTTTGATTTTTAGCTCTGATATTTCCCTTTGGGCTGCTGCCAGGGCTTCTTCCATTTGCTCCGTCTTGTCTTGAATTCTCTTGTCTTCTAGAGTACGGGCCTCAGTGATCCGGACCCACCTGGCCTGACTCTCTTTCAAATATAAGTCTGTCCTTGCTCTTTGGAACTGGGCTTCTTTACAAGCGTTCTTCAGAATTTGCTCACCAGCTTTAGACTTCTTGATATAATCTCCAGACTTCTCGATCTTAGTCAAGTGTTCCACTCTCAACTTCTCCAATCTTTCAATCTCCCTCACACCTTCACTCCTCTCCCGGAGGGTCTTCTGCAAGGCCTGGGTTAACTTCTCATTTCTTTCCTTCAAACTCTCAAACTCCTCCAAACTGATGGTGGCAGGGGGTGGTACTGAAGATGACTCAGGCATGTCTTCTATGGTGAAGGGCAATCCAGAGAATTGGGCCCTGGCATGGGACCACTCATGATATTGGGCTGATGCCACATTATTGCACTTCCCTAGAATGGTGATTCCCTTGGTTTGAACATGATCCCAGGCCCAGGCAGCCTGCCTAACAGTTGCCAAACTAATCTTGTTCTCACAGTAAAGAGTCTCTACCAAGTCTTGTGCCTTAGGAGTGTGGACCAGTGCATAGCCCAGTTGTCTCTTAAACAGCAGAGGGTTGTAATTGATACTTCCCTTAACTCCTATTAAAGGCACATTGGGGAAGTGCCCACAGCTGGTGATTATATCTCTGCCCTTGGAGCTTTGGGTGCACCATCTGATATCTGCTGAAGTTAGGACAGTGAGTCTCTTAGCCCAGTTGCTTTGCTGATGAGGGTTTAGAAATGCATCTGTCCTGGGTAGATGCCTGAGAAGCCAAGCATGGAATAATGGAGCACAACACCTCACTAACTTGCCCCTCTGCTTCTCATTCCTCTGATGTACTGAGTAATAGAGATCTCCTAACAAGGTTGGCACTGGGTTCTTCAAGATGAACAAATGGATTGCATTCTTGCTAATGAATCGAGGCTCATCTGCAAACAACACAATTCCATATACACTTAAAGCCAACAAAGCACAAACAGCTTTCCAATCCCCCAGGGAGGCCTTCAGACTAGCTTGAGAAATTAAGAAGTCCAGATGAAAACCAGGGATCCCAGCTTTAGAGGTCATATGTTGCTCAACCAAAACAGGTTCCAGGTGCAAAGCTTTGGCTACCTCTCCATTGCTGGGAAAGGCCATTTCAGGGTTGAAAGGGATCTCTCTTTTGATAGGCAAACCAATCAATGATGAGTATTCTTCCAAGAGGGGACCCAACTGAAAGTCTTGAAAGGTGAAACATCTCAATGGGGGGTCATAGAACTGAATACAGGTATGGATTAGGCTTCTATGGGATGGGTCCATATCCATAACCAAGTCAAGTATATCTCCATAATGCTCCCTGAACAAAGGTATGTGATCTGGAGTGATCAGGATTTGGATCCTCCTGATGTCTGATAAGTCTGGTTGGAAGAAATGATAGGTGATGTTGCTTTTCTTTGGAGCCATAAGTGCTGAGACCGAGTAGAGTGCTGATGAAGATGCTGAGGAGTGGGCCACTGGCTGGCTAGTGCAAGTAACTGAAGTATATGGCTGACAAGCTAAAGCAAGTGCTGGTGGAGATAGGTCAAAACTGCAGATGGGGTCAAAACCAAAACCAGAATGAAGGTGGATACCCTGAAACACAAATAAGCAAATGTTAATATGATGCAATGATTATGTATGCAAATGAAATGCAGGGGTTTGTGACTGAGCTGGATCTGATTAACTACCTTGGTATAGATCCATGTGTGTTCAAGAATTCCAGATGGAGGTCTATAAATCCAGTAACCAAGGTGGGGGACTCAAATAAAGAGCCACAAGTCCAGGGTTTTAGAATCACAAGAACTGTCCAACATGGAGTATTCTTAACAAAGTCAAAGTAACAGGGTATTCTGAGGTCAAGGTACCTGCAAACCTGTAAACAGCCCAACCCCCTCACAGGTGATGATCTAGAACAAGGATCCTCAGACTTGGATCAGTTATGAGAAGTGTACACACTTCTAACCCGGAGGTACAGTGTTTACAATAACCATAACAATTCCTCCTCTAATTCACCTCAGTTTCTGAAGGTCAATGCTAAAAGGTCATCCAGACTTAGCAGGCTTCCCAGATAGCCCTAGCATTGCAGGAAATCCGCAACACAGAGTTCTCAAGAAGAAACCCATATCTGAACCGTGTTTCATATTCCCGCACCAGACCGAAATGGAATGGGAAAGAATATGATTCACTCTAGCCTAGGTGTCACTCAGGTCCCAGGTATAGGACCTTAACTCTCAATGAAACACCCACCCACCAAGGTAAACAACAGATCCAGCCAGCAACAATGACAGTATGATATAAATGCAATAAAGAAAGCAGTAAAGTAACTGTACATAAAGCAATAAACAAAAATAAATACAAGCACAAACAAGCACATAACACCCCAGTAAACACAAATCAATCAAGCGCTAGGAGGAACCCACAAAAAGAACCAGAAGCCCTGGTTGCAGCATAAGGGTCCCCAGCAGAGTCGCCAAGCTGTCGCTCCCAAAGATTTGCATCCCGGTACAGGCGCGAACGGTCGGCGAAAGGGACAGTGAGAACACACAGCCGTGAACTCACTGGAGATGAAAAGAGTCGCCAGCTAGGCATTTTTTATCCCGGAAGAAAGGCAATGTTGCATAGACCTAGAAAGAGATGGATAAGACGGTTTGCGAACCAGAGAGACTGAGAAAGGGGGTTGGTTACAACCTGGGAAGGTATTAGCACCCAGATTGTCCGCCGTACTCGACGGGATCCACGCTTAAAAGATTTGTGTTTTAAAGGGGTAGTGTCAGTGCAATTTGTGTATACAATAGCTGGAAAAGGATGTACAGGTGTCAGTGTACAGTGATGTGTCAGTGAAAGAATGAGAATGAATTGCTCATGATAATGAGGCCAAAAGAATAAGGCTAGAAAGAGGGGGAATGTACAGAGACTTTTGTTCGATAACTGTTAAGTTATGCCTACGTATCCTCTCGTGCAATGAGGAAGTCAGAACACCGTAGTTCGACCCAAAGAGACTGAAAGGTGAATTGACTTGTGAACTGCTTACTTGCCTATGCTCAAGTGTATGACCTGTCTGGCTCAGGTGCAAACTGTCTTGCATTAGACGGAAGAAGCGAGTTCTCGTTTGTGAGTGAAGGTGATGAGAAAAGAATCCCGGAGGAGACGATTATTGTTTGTTTTTGTGTTTTCAGTCTTTTATTGCTTTTGAAAGTTTGTCATAAGTTAATGAGCTTAAGCCTAAACCAATGGATTTAGCAAACTCATCACATCTTCCCTCTGATTAGGGGTAATGAGAATTACCTTAAGTGTGAAGTCAGATTCTCACACTTAATCACCTTTGGTGTAGGATTAAGATCATTAACCTACTTGTGATTATTTAGATGTTTTTTGGTGTTTTTGTTTAGTGTTGAGTAATGAGGTTAAGCCACAATCGAGGATTAAACAGACTCATTACACCATCCTAATAGAAGGATAATAGATGAGAATGTTTAAGCTGAGGAAGACTCCTCAACTTAATCCATGATTAGGGATTAAACTCATGACAAAACAAGCCTTTAATTAAGTGGATTTTAGTTAATGATATGATGATGAAGTGGATTTTATGATTTGTAAGACTACTTGAGGGGGACTTGTCCATTAATACTAGGGTTAGTCCTTCTTAACCACTTAAGGAAGAATTAGAACCCTAATGCAAGGCCCAAGTTACAAGTGTGATGTCTTGATGATTATTAGGTGGATTAATTAAGAGATTTAAACACATTAAGGGTTTGACACTTAGGATTAAAGTTATACACTCCATCCTAAAAGAAGGATGCAGGCATAAGCTTAATCACAAAGTCTCAAAGCCTTCAGGGTTTAGTCCCTGATTATGAGGTGAGAAGAGAGGACTCAAGGAGAGACACAAAGGTAAAACTAAGAGGGGAGACTCATCAAAACCCTAATTCATTGTCATGCTTGGTTGTCCCTAAAGTTTGTGAGGTTTGCAAGAACAATCTTCAGATGAACCACCAGGAAGCAGATGAACAAGATCAAGAGAAGCAAAGTGACTTGCTTCATTCGAGAAGTCAAGTCACTTGAAGAAAGAAAGTGGGAAGAAGAAGAATGAGCAAGCTCAATCTCAAACACATACAAAAATGCAGCTTGGATGCAAGAGAGATGAAAAGAAAAGTTATGAGAAGTGAAGGCAAATTCACTTCTCAAGTTTACTTACCACCTGAAATGTTAGAAAGAAATGCAATGCAATGCTAGATGAGATGAAATGGTATGATGCTAAGCAAAACCAGAAGCATGTTGAATTGGCATCAGAGCAGGTTAAGGTAACCTGTTCCTATCGATCCTATGGCTTCCGCTAGTACTAACCCGGTTTTCAAGGATGGTGGAAGTAGCAATAAGCCACCACTCTTTTCTGGAGAATACTTTGATTTTTGGAAACTCCGTATGAAAGCACATTTGGAGGCTCAAGGAGAAGGCATATGGGAAACCGTTGAAGATGGTCCACATATTCCGATGAATGTTATCAATGGCGTTGGAACCGCGAAGTTGAAAAACACTTTTGATGAAGATGATAAGAAAAGGATTCTAAATGAGAAAAAGGCAATCAACATACTCCAAAGCGCTCTTAGTATGGATGAGTTCTTTCGCATATCTCAATGTAAATCGGCAAAGGAAATTTGGGACACCTTGGTAGAAACACATGAAGGAACCACCGAAGTAAAGAGATCAAGGCTAAACACCCTAAGTCAAGAATACGAAATGTTCCGAATGCAGCCCGGAGAATCCATTGTAGAAATGCAAAAGAGATTTGTTCATCTTACAAATCATTTGATTGCTCTTGGAAAAACATTTACAAATGATGATCTCAATCTTAAAGTCCTAAGATCCTTAACAAGAGAATGGCAACCGAAAGTGACGGCTATTTCCGAGAAAAAGAGTCTCTCAACGATGACATCCGCATCCTTGTTTGGAAAACTCCAAGAACATGAATTGGAACTTGGAAGGTTAGAAAGACATGAGAATCAAGAGAAGAAGTCTAAAGGAATTGCCTTGAAAGTCGAAACCAAACAAAATAAAGATGAGGACACATCGGAAGATGAAGACTTCGTGCTACTTGTGAAAAAACTTGGTAAGTTGTTTAAAAATGATAAATCTCTTTTTACTAAAAAGTTTAGACATTTCAGAAAAAGAGAAGGATCCACACCAAGTCAAGATGTTACATGCTATGAATGTGGGAAGCAAGGACATATCAAACCGGATTGTCCAAAGCTTCAAAAGAAAGGAGGATTCAAAGGCAAGAAGGACTACAAAAACAAGAAGGCATATGTTGCTTGGGAAGACAATGAAATAAGTTCATCATCGGAATCGGAAAATGAAGAACGTGCAAATATGGCTTTAATGGCTTCTCACCAATCCGATGAAGAAAATGAGGTTAGTAGTAATTTTTCTGTTTATGATAATGATATGCAAGAAGTTATTGATGAACTTCTAAAAGAGTGCAAGACTTTGTACAAAGACATCTCATCACAAAAGAAAAGAATTTTACTTTTAGAAAAACAAAATTCTGATTTCATGAAAAATATTGAAGAACAAAAAGTGATGGATGAAAAACAAAGTCTTGTATGCAAGAATTGTGAATCTTTGTCTTTTCAAATTGTTCAACTTAAAAGAGTTTTGGAAAGATACGAAAAGGGTCAAATTGGCTTGGAAGAAATTCTTAAACATCAAAGGTATCCTAATGATAAAAGTGGATTAGGATATTCAAAATTTTCAAAACCAAGTACCAACAAGACCATTTTCGTAAAAGCAAGTGAACAAATTGTTAAAGAAGAGATAAACACTTCTAAAATTCAGCATCAACATCATAAGAAGAAAATTGCTAAAACTTATGTTCCTAGATATAAAAGTAATTTTCAACCTACTTGCTTTTATTGTGGAATCAAAGGGCACACACCTAATGCATGTTATGTTCGTAATATTGGAGTTGCAAAAGGGCATTATGTGTGGGTTGAAAAAGGCACTAACTATCAAGGACCCAAAGCAACTTGGGTACCTAACACTACCTAATTTTGTTTTGTAGGAATGCTTGAAGACAACCACAAACCAATGGTATCTTGACAGTGGTTGTTCAAAGCATATGACGGGAGATGTAAACAAATTTTCAAATCTAAAGCTTAAGGCCAAGGGTTATGTTACTTATGGTGACAATAACAAAGGAAAGATTCTTGGCTTTGGCACCATTGGTTCACCACCTTTTACAACTATAGAAGATGTACTCTATGTCGAAGGACTCAAGCACAATCTTCTTAGCATTAGCCAACTTTGTGACAAAGGATTCAAGATCAACTTCAATAAAGATGAATGCTTGATTGTAGACGAAGTCACTCATGAGGTTATGTTAAAAGGTAATAGAATCAATAATATTTTTATGATTTCTCTTGACAATGTTTCTTTGAAGGTAAATTGCCTTATGGCAAACAACAATGAGGCATGGTTATGGCATAAAAGATTTGCTCACATTCACATGGAGCATCTAAACAAATTAATAAAACATGATCTGGTTGTTGGGCTTCCGAAGATAAAATTCATCAAGGATAAATTATGTGATGCATGTCAAAAGGGAAAACAGACCAAGACAACTTTCAAATCCAAGCAAGTGATCTCTACATCAAGACCACTGCAATTGTTACACATGGATCTGTTTGGTCCATCCAGAACAAAGAGCTTTGGAGGTAGTATTTATGCTTTAGTTATTGTTGATGATTTTTCTCGATATACCTGGACAATGTTTTTAGTGCAGAAAAATGATGCTTTTAAAGCATTCAAAAAGTATGCAAAACAAATTCAAAATGAGAAGTCACTCACTATAGCCTCCATAAGAAGCGACCATGGTGGAGAATTTCAGAATTCAGATTTTGAGGAATTTTGCGAAGAACATGGAATTTCTCATAATTTTTCCGCACCAAGAACTCCTCAACAAAACGGCGTCGTAGAACGGAAAAATCGCTCACTAGTGGAACTTGCCAGAACAATGCTCAGTGATACAAATCTTCCAAAATATTTCTGGGCAGAAGCAGTAAGCACGGCATGTTTCGTGAGTAACCGCGTAAATATTCGACCGTTACTCAAAAAGACTCCATATGAGTTGTTCAAGGGAAGGAAACCAAATATATCATTCTTTCACATATTTGGTTGCAAGTGCTTTGTTCTCAACAACAACAAAGACAATCTTGGTAAGTTTGATGAAAAGTCCGACGAAGGTATATTTCTTGGTTATTCTCTTTCTAGTAAAGCATTTAGAATTTTTAATAAAAGAACTCTTACTATTGAAGAATCTATTCATGTATCTTTTGATGAGACTAACCCCTCGAAAGAGGATAATATTACTTTGGATGATGATGATGACTTTATAGATACTCCACAAAATGAGGAAAATATTTCAAATGATCAAACATTATTACAAGAAGATGTTACTCAAGAAAATCAAGATCTTCCGAAAGAATGGAGAACTCACAGAGACCATCCAATTGACAGAGTTATTGGTGATATTAGTCAAGGCGTTGCAACTCGACTAAATTTGAAGGATGCTTGCCTCAATATGGCCTTTGTATCACAAATTGAACCATCAAAGATCGATGAAGCATTAGGCGATGACCAATGGATTGTAGCAATGCAAGAAGAACTAAATCAATTCGAAAGGAATCAAGTTTGGACTCTCGTACCAAGACCAGAAAATAAGCACATCATAGGAACCAGATGGGTGTTCAAGAACAAACTTGATGAAAATGGGATTATAGTTCGTAACAAGGCAAGATTGGTCGCACAAGGATACAACCAGGAGGAAGGAATCGATTTTGATGAAACATTCGCTCCCGTAGCAAGGTTAGAAGCAATTAGATTATTACTTGCTTATGCCTGTTCTATGAATTTTCAGTTGTTCCAAATGGACGTCAAGAGTGCTTTCCTGAATGGCTACATAAATGAAGAAGTCTTCGTAAAACAGCCTCCGGGTTTTGAAGACTTTAGAAATCCCTCACATGTTTTCAAATTAAAGAAGGCTCTCTATGGCTTAAAGCAAGCACCACGAGCGTGGTATGATCGCCTCAGCAATTTTTCTAAGTGAAAAGGGATTTACAAAAGGAAAGATTGACAAGACTCTATTTATAAAGAAAATCAAGGGTAATACTTTGCTAGTACAAGTCTATGTTGACGACATCATATTCGGATCAACAAACAAAGAGATGTGTGAAGAATTCTCACTAATGATGCAAGGAGAATTTGAGATGTCCATGATGGGAAAGTTAAATTATTTTCTTGGACTACAAATCAAGCAAACCAAGGATGGAATCTTTCTCAACCAATCCAAGTACTGTAAGGAATTAATAAAGAAATTTGATATGGATAATTGCAAAATGATGTCTACACCTATGGGATCCGGGACGTATGTTGATCAAGATGATTCCGGCACTCCAATTGATATTTCCAAATATCGAGGTATGATCGGCTCTTTATTATATTTGACGGCAAGCCGTCCTGACATTATGTTTAGTGTGTGTTTATGTGCTCGTTTCCAAGCAAATCCGAAGGAATCACATCTCACTGCTGTAAAGAGGATCATCAAGTATCTCAAAGGAACAATAAACGTCGGATTATGGTATCCTAAAGGTAGTACTTGTTCTTTAGTTGGTTATTCTGACGCTGACTATGCAGGATGCAAAACCGATAGAAAAAGTACAAGTGGTACTTGTCATATTCTTGGAAATGCTCTAGTTTCATGGGCCTGCAAGAAGCAAGCATGTGTAGCTCTCAGCACCGCCGAAGCAGAATATATTGCCGCAGGAAGTTGCTGTGCACAGATCTTATGGCTAAAGCAACAACTTCTGGATTACGGTGTTAATCTCGGGTGCATTCCACTACGCTGTGACAATACCAGTGCCATAAACATCACGAAGAATCCGGTGATGCATTCCAGAACAAAGCATATCGATATCCGGCATCACTTCCTTCGAGATCACGTTATGGATGGAGATGTTGATGTTACGTTCGTTGACACTCATAATCAACTCGCCGACATATTCACCAAACCTTTGGCAAAAGAACCATTCTACAAGATTCGAAGAGAACTTGGAATTCTTGATGAAGGTGACATCTAAACTTTGTCTTTGATATATGTGCATAAGTTGTGTATGTATGCTAAATGTTTGCATTCTGTTTTCTTTTTCTTTTCACTGTTTTTCACACTTTCGTCAGTGTTAACCGATTAACCCATACGGTTAACCGATTAACACTGAAGCATTTTTAATATAAATTAATTTTTTATATGTGTTAACCGATTAACCTATATGGTTAACCGATTAACACTGAAACTTTTTTTAAATAAATTAATCTTTTAAATGTGTTAACCGATTAACCTATACGGTTAACCGATTAACACTGTTAAAATCAGCAAAAACAGAATACGAAAATTACATTTTATTTTTGAAAAACGTGTTTTGTTTATTTTATTTGTTGGCACATATTCTCAAACCCTCCAACTTCTAATCCTAAATCTCCTCCACTTCCTTGACCCACTTTCTCAAACCCTAGAAAATTTCCTAGCATATAAACCAACACCACCTCTTTCTCAAAAACCCTAACTTTTCAAACCTCTCCAAAGTTCCTTCAATGGCTTCCACTCACAGAGGAAAGGGCAAACTTCCAGAGCATGCATCCGACTCAGATGATGATAGCATCCCCATGGAAACCACAAAGAAAAGAAGAATGGACTTCAAGGTTCGGGTTCGTCAGTTAATGCCGGTCAAGTATGTCAACCTACGGGCTTTTCCTGCACCTTCCTTCAACTTCCCTGCACTGCTGAAATTTCAAAAGATTGACAAATTCGTCACCGATTCTGGTATCATTTATCCTGACCTTGTCAAAGCTTTTATGTATAAGTTTTCTGTTTACTTGGATGTTGATGGAAACCATATGGTTAGTTCAACAATTAGAGACCATGAATTTGTTGAAAAATTGTCTCCATTGTCTAAAGCTCTTTCAATTCCTTCAAGAGGTTGCTTTCTGCGCAAAGGTGTTAATCATGTTGATGGTCCTTGGGCGAACTATGATAAAATGGAATATTACTATCAGATCTGCAGGTTTCCTAAAGAAGTGATCATTGCAAATTCTCGCACGGCTCGAATGTTGTGCTATGCGAAGAATTTAACCGTGTCTGATCGTATGCTGCACTATATCATCTGCTACGTTCTCATTCCAAAGGACTCAAATCACTCGCAGATAAATGATCTGGAAATGCAGTTGCTGTTTGCTATCAAGAATAGCATTAAGGTTAATTGGATTCTAACAATTATGTATCATATGCAACAACAGCTCCACTGCATTACCCGGCTGCCATATGCTCGGTTGATATCACGGATTTTGGAACTTACTGAACTTGACCTTAATAGGGAACCATCAATCAAAATGAAATCTGCAACCAATGAAATAAATGAAACCAACATTGTGAAGAACACCGGCATCCTCCTAGCGGCTGATGGTACTTATCGGTATGCTGATGAAGGCCCTGCTCAACCCGCCTATCCCATTCCAGAAGAAGGTATTTCTAATGAATTTCTCTATACCACAATGATGAATCAACATAGGGAATCAATGAACATGCATAGAGAGACCTCTAGAGCGATTGCCTCCCTTCGGAACCTTATGCTTAATCCTTCCCATTCTAATACACGGGTTGTTGAAGAGGAAATTGAAGGATTGGAAAGTGATGAAGACGAAGGAAACGAGGATGATGCGGATATGGAGGACGAGGACCTTTGAGATTATGATGCTGTTGCTTTTATGTTTTTTATTGAATTCTAGTTTTTAGTTTCTTTGCACTATGGTTTATGTATTAAGCACATTTCTTGCTTTGCTGCATTTTATTTGTTTTTCCTTATTATATGTGATCTTGCAATGTATGTTTATTATATGCTGCTGCATTTTTTGTTGGCTCTTTGAAAGCTCTTCCTTTTTGCTGATGTCAAAGGGGGAGAAGAGCTTGGTTCTGTTTGTTTTTTTCTCTATGTGTGCAGATGTTTGAAAGTCTCTCAAGATAGGGGGAGTTGCTAAACATAGGGGGAGCATCACATATCAAGAACCAAGAAGTATTGCACAACAATTTTTTTTTTTTCAATTGCCATCATCAAAAAGGGGGAGAATGTAGAAGCAAGCTTCAATCAAAAGTTTTGATGATGTCAACACTTGATTGCAAAAAGACAAGCCTTTCAAAGTTTCACAAAGATCAAGTCAAGCTTTTAATCAAGACAAGCACTCATGGAAATGATTTTCAAGAATTGGACACAAAGATGGTATATCATAATCTACCTCTCTAAATAATTTTTTACAAGTGTTCAAATGCATAAAATATTTTTACATGCTGCATTAAATATTTTTGAAAATAATTGGTTTTGGTATAACACTTTTTTATTAAGCATTTTTGGAAATTTCTTCAGTGTTAACCGATTAACCATATAGGTTAACCGGTTAACGCCCTAAAATTTTGAATATTCTGGGCCAACGTACATGTGTTAACCGATTAACCATATGGGTTAACCGATTAACACTGGACGTTTTCTGAAAAATTATTTATTTTAAATATCAAATAATTTTCAAAAGTTATATCTTTTCAACCAATAATTGGCACTTTGTTATACCTTTCTGAAATGGTGTTATTCATCATATAAATTCAGAAACTTTCAAATTAAAAATTACCTCCTACACTTTCTACATTTTCAAGATCATCAAAAAGAATCAAATTCACTTTTCTACAAATATTTTAAAGTGTTCATCTTGTTCATATTTTTTTCATATTCTATATTGAACACTTGTATTTATTTAGAAGTGGATTGTGATCAAAAGGAGAAGATCAATATTATTATTGATATCACAATATTACTCACAAAAATATTTCTTTATGTTATTTGAAATTGACTTGTAATCCAGGATTGTTGGATACAAGGGTGAAAGTGTTTACAAGAGGATTGTTCTTGTACACTTGTTATGTTTGATAGTAGTCCTCACCGGTTGATGGTGTGTTAGGGTGTACTGATCAAAACAATAGTGAAAATCTCTTTCGTGTGAAAGGGGAGTGGAGTACCCTCGGAATGTGGGGGGAACCACTATAAATCCTGGTGTTCATCGTCTCTTTATTTTTACCGCTTTCATAACCATAAACACCAACCAAAATATTTTAAGAATCAGAAAAACCGGAAAAAGATTTCAAGTCCTAATTCACCCCCCCTCTTAGGCATTCTCTGAACTTACATGTTGATGATGATTATGATGTTATGAGGTGCTGCAAACATGAGGCAAGACATGGAGATGTTCATACAAGATCATGGATGCAGATGAACAAGATCAAAAGAGCATGAATGAACATGGAAGGTTATGAAGCATACAAGGCAAATAACATGGCAAATATGTGATGTAATGATCAAACATGCTTCCTACATGTCTTAAGATGCCAAATGAATCACAAGAATGCACAAAATGCAAAGACAAGTCAAGTTATGCAAGAGAAATGCAAGAGGGATGCAAATGGAAGCCCAAATTAGGGTTTATGAATCAAACATCAAACCAAAACTCAAAACAGAAACAAACCCTAAGATGAAAAATGGAAAATTCCACCCAAAGAAACCCTAAACCTATAATAAACCACTGCCCAAAGGGGAGCTCTCAACTCTCAACCAAACTCAAGATATGAATTTTCTAAGTTATTAGGGTTTTTTAGGGTTCTTAACAAAAGAAATGCCAAACAAATTGAAAATGCAAGATCAAATCAAGGCCATTTAATCCTAGAAACTACATGCTAAACATAAGACAAAGCAAAAAGAATCAATGTCCAAACCTTCTCCAATAGGCAGAAATGAATTTTTGAACCCATGATCAAAATAATGCATAAAAAATGATTTAATTCAATGAAAAATTCTTAAAATGCATCAAGATCAAAAAAGAAATTTGGTTTGAAGGTTGGACAATGTTTCTAAATGTCTTAGAACATTTCATGAATTTTTGTGTAATTTTTAAATACCTAAAAGTATTTTTAATTAATTAATTTTCATTAATCAATTAAAAATAATCTTTTAAATATTTAAAAATACTTTTTTAATGATAAAAAAATAAAATAAAAATATTTTTGGGTCTTAAAAATTAATAAAATTTTTAGGAAAAAGTTTCATAATTTTTAAGAATTTTTTGCTATTTTAAAATAATTATGCAAAGTAAATGGAAAGAAAATGAATAAAAATTAAATAAAATGAAAGTATGCAGCATGGAAGGCCAGGATTCAATCTGGAAATGAGAGGGTTGACTGCGCGCCAGATCCAATGGGCCACATTCAAACTGGGCTAAACTTAATTAATTAAATAAATTAAACCTAATTAAGTTAATGACAAGATCTGGGCCATTGGATGCGCGCGGGAAAAGACCTGGTCAACTCATCCAACGCCTGAAATTCAAACCTGAAGCCCTAACCCTAATTAGAAGTTAATGACTTTCAGGCTGCCGGAGAAGACTTCCGGTCGTCTTCTCCGGCCAGCATCTCACCTGAGAAACCCCCAAACCCCTCAAATCGTATCAAAAATGAAAACCAAGAACTGGGAAATGATCTCCAACCTCTCACGAATCAAACCCCTCTCTCAAAACACATTTCTTTTTCCTAAACAAGTTGAATCGAAGAAAATGAAAACTAGGGCACGCAGGTTTCAGAGAGAAATTAAATGCTCATTTCAAAGCTATTTTCGAAACCAAAGACATCAGGATGATCAGTGAATCACATAGAACAAGTCTATAACAAGAAAAATGATTTCTGGAAAAATAAATTTCAAGCTACCTGAGATTTGGAGCTTTCAACCTGAGAACTTTCTGGCCACTTCTCCTTGTGCAATCTACTCCACTTGATCCCCAGATGATGTTTGAATGCTCAATGAGAGTTTAAGTTGGTTGGATAGTGAGTTTCGAAAGCTCCTGCTTCAGCTCAGTCAGAAATGGCAATGGTGTTTCAGGCACTTTCAAGTCATTGTGAATGGTTGTTTGTGATCCTGAGGATGAATGGAGAAGGTCTGTGGTGTTTGTTGGTATGTTTGTGAGCTGTGGTGAGAGTTTCGAATGAAACTGCAAAATGAGGTGAGAAATGGCAGTGGGATGTTCTGGGTGTTTCAGGCTTGTGCTCTTGGTGCTTTGTGGTCTATGGAGCAAGGTGAGTTGAATGGTGGAAATGGTTGGAGTGTTTGCAGGCTGTGTGGGCAGATTCGAAGCAACTTGCAAATTGGTATGCTTTTGTGAATGTGTGTGTATGAATGGTTTCAGCCTTGCTTGGTGTTGTGTCTATCTTGCAAATGGAAAGTATAAACAAATCTGATTGGCTGGATGATGTGACATGGCCTGCTATGATAGGTAAGTCACCTTTTGCTCAAAGTCCACCTTTTGTGTAAGAGAAGTATGGTGAGGTGCTAGCTTGGTACAAGGGCATGGTCTGCGCAGCAAAGTGAAGGGAAAGGCTAGGCTTGGTCCAGCATTCAAGGCAGCAAGTTGGTGAAATGTTATGAGTGCTTTTGCAAGTTGTTGCTTTATGGAATTTCATGAAAAAAATGCCTTGTTACATGAACTAAACACATGTGATCTTTGGTCCAATTCTGACTTTTTAAGACATGTAGAATGTTTATGTCATGGTTTGAAATGAATTAGAGGTCACAATTGGCTTTGGCTCATGACTTTGCAAAATTTCCATTTGAAGCATGCCTTGAAAATCAATGATTTTAGCCAACTTTGTCACACCATAACTTTTGATCCAAGAAGAGTTTGATCATGTTCTTGTACTTTTTGAAAAGGGAAAAATGAGATCTACAACTTTCATGACCAAAGTTTTTCCATTTGAAGCATTTTTGGACCAAGAATCAAGGCTTGAAAAATGACCTAAAATGATGCATTCTTGAAAAGTCAACTATGCCCAAAAAGTCAACATTTGCAAAAACCCTAAATTCTTG
Source organism: Lathyrus aphaca (assembly GCA_963966055.1). NCBI lineage: Eukaryota > Viridiplantae > Streptophyta > Magnoliopsida > Fabales > Fabaceae > Lathyrus > Lathyrus aphaca. The sequence goes on along the minus strand of OZ014519.1, from coordinate 513,030,798 downwards.
ATTTCTATGAACTTCAACCTTCTTCCATGATCAAATAAAGATCATATACACTCAAAATGATGAAGATCACCCATTGGTTGGGTCATGGGGGCCCTCAGATGCCCTGATTTTGCACTGACTTGTCTGAAAAGTCAACCCTTGATCAGATGACTTCCCCATGGAATTTCTTCATGAAAATTGATATGCATACTCCCTATACCATATAAAGAGCAATGGAAACAAGAATGACCAAAAAAAATGGAGTTATGGCCTCTGAAACCAAAACCCTAATTTTCAGTCAACTGTGCAGTTCAACCTGGCTCTGCATCCACTCAAACCCTAGTTCTTGTGATTCCTTTGCATTTTTGACTTTGAGGAGATGAAATATGATATAAGAACACATATGGACCCCTTTGAATTGATTGGTGACCTTTGGAGTGATTCAAGATGCTTTGGGATTGCTCAGATCACAAACCCTAGGTGCAGATGACTTAGAAACTATGCAGTGAATCAAAAATGAGATGTGAGATGATATGATTGTGTTTATGCATATGAGAATGATCACAAACCATGGTGTGAATAGGTGAGGGCAAATTTGGGGTGTTTACAACGAGTGTGGTAACCCTACATTTGTATCCGATTTGGAGGTTGTGGGGGATCGAGCCGTAGCACGCCCTACCGAGTTCAGAACCAGTACCTCTGAACCAACCCGCAATGGACTCCTTCTCATATTTCTCGCTTCTTGTATGAGACCGTGTACTTTGGTGCAATTTCTTTTCATTTTGCATCGAGATATGAAGGATCATTATTGATTAGGCATCAAACGCTTATATTCATCGGCTCCCCACGTGGTTTGTGTTCAGACGGTGCTGACTGCTAGTATAAACTATTCGGGGTTACTTTTGAACTGAAACTAGAAGTGTACTCGTAATGGTAATCGGGATAGAATCGCTTAAGTAGGAAGTCAAAGGTGTCAAGATTGTATTGGTCTTGTTTAATCGTTCTCAGCTTCCTATTTACGATTTCGTAGGTAAGTCGGGTAATGCAAATAATTGAAAATTTTTCGGTTATGGCTAAGTAAGCGGGAAAATTCGAAACTAAAGAAAGTATCATAAAGATTTTTGCACGCTTCATTAACTTGCTAAAGGGAAATACAATGGAATTGAAAATACAACGAAATAAAATGCGAAAAGGGAAAAATACGGAAACGAAAGGTACCTCTCCCACACTATATCAGACATTGTCCTCAATGTTGTGATATAAATGCGGTTAAAGTACAGGACAAACAACAAAAACTAAAAACAAACATAAGAAAAACTAGAACTATGGCTGCTGAGGACCGCGGGGTCGGCTTCTGGTGCGGGAGCGGCGTCTGGAAGGAGTCGCTTCAGGATCAGAACCGGTGCTGGTGGTCCCAGTGATGTCGATACGCAAGGTTTCTAACTCGCCAAAAAGCTCGTCAAACCTCTCATTAGTAGCTGCCTGGTTAGCTGCAATCTTGCCGAGTAGAGCGTCGTACTGCTCCTTCTGCCTGCGTTCCAGTGCGGCATTCATCTGGTTCTGCTGATGAATCGCACGGAGGACATCCTCAAGAGTGAAATCTGGTGCAGTAGGCTGTCGGGTAGATGACTCTGGTATATCCGGGACAGGCTCACCTGCATCCATAGCGTCCTGCATCTCATCCGCAGGGAGGTCTGCCTGATCATGAATAGGAGCGTGGTCAGCAGCATCAGGTAGAACTAAGAGCCAGTTGGCTCGGCTGGATGGGTCGATGCGGTCGCGGGACGGCAGAATGATATGATGAAATACGGTGCCATGGACAACAGGGCTGTACCTGCCATCCTATCGCTGTGCAATCAGGTGAGCGGACCTGCAATAACTCTTGGTGAGGTATTCGGCGGCTAGGTGAGGCTGATCTGCGACTAAGTTACCAAGCCCCAACTGAATGGCCAGGGTGGTGACAATGCCGCCAATGAAGAACGGAGTGGATCCTCTGTGCGCTATAGCCTGGATGTGGTAAAGCATGAAAGGGGCAGCATTGATCGGCTCGTCATTAAGAGCACAATGCAAGAATAGAAGCTCCTTAGAGTTGAGCTTATGGTTGCTTTCTCGAGCGAAGATGGTGTTGCAAATGACTCGGTGGAAGTAGCGGATGGCCGGATTGTGAATGTGCGTGGCGTTGAGGCTTTGGAAGGCGGATGCACGGGTGTTTGTTAAGTCGTGCCATAAAGTGAAAGCTTGTTCACTAAAGTTTTCGGGCACGCGACGGTGAGCTTCAGTTCCGTGATCGAAGCCTAATAACTCGGCGATCCTGTCTTGCGAGAGGTTGAACTCTTGGCCATGCAATCTGAATTGTGCGAAGCCGGTGAGCTGACTCAGAGAACCGGTGCCGGTGATGTAACTGAATGAACTTAAGAACTCCAGTGTCAGAAGTTCGAAGGTTGGCTGAGGTTGACTGCAAAGGTCCCAGAGTCCGACTTTACGGAGCAGGTTCGTAACACTGGCCAGCATTCCGAGTTCCCGTAAACACACAGTGTCAATGTAACGTGTAGGTTGCACACCGTGGCTTTGGAAGCGGAGAAAGCGTTCTCTCTGGGTTTCTCCAGCATCACCTTCTCTAAAAGTGATAGAATCCATTGCATGCAAGAGCTTAGAGTGAAGAATGGAGATTTTTGAAGTTTTTGTGAAAAAAATGGTAAAATGAGAGAAAAATTGATTCGAGGTAAATAATGGAGAATGAGAATGTAGTAGGTTGTGATAATGGGGGGTTAATGAGATTAAAGATGGTAAATGGGGTGTTACGGAGGTTATATAGAAGATGGGTAGTTTTTTTGGAAGTTATGGAGAAGAAGAAGAAGAGGCACGAAGAGAAACAGTTCTGTTTCTCACGAATTCTGGTATAAGGGTTGTCACGGTCGTGACATGGGGACGACGGTCGTGACACTCAAAATGAGCGTGTCACGATCGTGAAGGGGCAATGACGACCGTGAGGCTTGCAAACTTGAAATAATTTCCAGAAAAACGTTTTCTCACTTGTTTCACATAATTTATATTAATGCATTATCTTCACTAACACTCATAATAATTTATAAACACCATATAGTATATAGTTTCAACACAATACTTCAATAACTTGCAAGGCATGAGAGATTTGTATATATAATGAATAAAATCAAACATAACAGTACATAAAATGAAAAAATACATAAATTGCTAAAAATGGAGAAATTTTGGAATTAAAGATGCATTGCACAAAGTAATTGAAAATGAAGTTACATAAACGGAAATTTGCGGTAAGAAATTGTTGCGAAAAATAAATCTAACTAGAAACGAAAACAAAGGGAAAAATAAACTAAATCACTTATGACATTATCAAAAGCGTTTCTTCAAGTCTTCGATGGCGGAATTCAAGTGATAGAACTGTTCGCAGGTTATGTCAGTCAATCCTATAATATCCAATCGCATGCTCTTAATGTCTTCTTTAAATAAGTTAATGTCAGTTTGGTAAGCATTGAGAGTGTTCATGATGGTTTGCAAGTTGTTAGCATAATCTCCGTGATTCACTTCAGGGGTTTCATAAACTTCTTCAGTTTGGCCAATATCATGGTAACCAGGAGGTGTCTCAGGGTCAGTTTCGACATCGGTCATTGTATCATCTTTTATTTTGTAAGACTGAGGTGTTTCAGGAGTGGGTGGATAATCAGGTGGGTTTAACTCATAAAGCCAGTTATCCTTATTGTGAACACTTACTTTAGCATGGTTAGGCAATGTGAACAGGGTTACTACCTCGTTCCGGATTAAGTACTCAAAAGGTGGATGTCCTAAATTCCTTATGATATGTCTATTAAAGCAGAAGTTAAGATCCATAGGACGGATGTTACCTAAACGGTTGCACCTGTGCAATTGGTACCTAAGTCCTAAAGCATCAGCAATCATGGTTACAAGACCTCCTACTAAGATAGGTAATTCAGGTTCTTCTTGGATACGGGTGAAGGTTTGCATCATGAAAGGTACTCCATTAACAGGCTGTCCAAGAGTAAAACATGACATAATAAATATTTCATCTTTAGAAACTCCGGTAATGTTTTCTTCTTTTCCAAAGAATGTGTGGGCAAGGAATTTATGGAAGTAACGGAGAGCAGGATTATGGATCTCATCATTATTCATGCCATTTGGTTCAGGGTGGTAGTTTCCGGTTAAAGTTCCCCAAAAGTAATCTAGCTCAATATCCATCAATTCTACCTGTGTGGTAGTAAAAGCAAATGGTCCACTAGGGAATCCTAACAAGTCAGCTAGTTCTTTATGGTTAAAATCATATTCTATTCCAAACAGGCGGAAACTAATAAATCCTTTCCTAAATCCAAAACCGCGCTCAGGTAAGTAAATTAAGGAGCTAAGGAACTCAAGGGTGAGCTCGCGGTAAGTCACAAACTTATGTTGGATCAATGAATTCTCCCATCCGAGTCGGTTAAGCAAGTACATAATGCTATCATGTATTCCTAAGGTTTCCATAGTCCGATCATCAGGATACAGGGTCAAATCCATTTGCCTCTGTGATAACTCTTCAAATTTCATTCTTTGGTTCCTACCCCTAAATTTGGTTTCCATGTGGTTAATTTGTTGGTTAGCCATAGTCAGTGCAGATATGGAGGAAACAAATCAGGAGAAGAAGGAAAGTGGAAAAGACTTTTTAGAAAATCTGTAAAAAGTGATTTAAGAGAAAAATAAGAAAATGTAATGCATAATGTAAAGGCAATAAGAATAAAATAAAACTATAAAACGACAAAACAAATAAACAAATAGTAAAACAATAAATAATAAAAATGATAAAGAGAATAAATTAAATAATTAAATGAGTAAATGGGTTGCCTCCCACTAAGCGCTGTTTTTATCGTCAAAAGCCTGACGTAATGCTTAGGTTTAGATTAATCAGGGGATTCAGTGGACAATTCTAAAAGCTTTAGATTATTCGCATAATCTCTATTTTCAACTTTATGATAGTGTTTTAAACGTTGTCCGTTTACTATGAATGGTTCACTATTCCTACCCTTAATTTCTATTGCTCCACTCGGGAATACTTTAATTATTTCAAAGGGTCCTGACCATCTAGATTTTAATTTTCCAGGAAAGAGCCTAAGTCTTGAATTAAAGAGGAGTACAACGTCTCCTACACTAAATTCTTTCCTAGATAGGCGTTTATCATGCCATCGCTTAGTTCGTTCTTTATATATTTTAGCATTCTCATAAGCATCTAACCTTAATTCTTCTAATTCGTTAATGTCTAGGATTCGCTTTTCTCCTGCAGCATTATAGTTTATATTGAGAGTTCTAATCGCCCAATAAGCTTTGTGTTCTAGTTCTACTGGTAGGTGACAAGATTTTCCATAAACGAGTTTGAAAGGTGTAGTACCTATGGGTGTCTTGTAAGCGGTCCTATAAGCCCATAAAGCTTCATTAAGCTTAGATGACCAATCTTTCCGAGATATGGCGACAGTTTTTTCTAAGATTTGTTTAATTTCTCTGTTTGAGACTTCGACTTGTCCACTTGTTTGTGGATGATATGGTGTAGCCACACGGTGTCTTACTCCATACTTAGATAGTAATTTGTCAAATATTTTTGAGATGAAGTGCGAGCCACCGTCACTTATGACGAGTCTAGGCACACCAAATCTGGGAAAGATTATATTTTTAAAAAGCTTTATTACTACTCGCGTATCGTTTGTAGGAGAAGCTATGGCTTCAATCCATTTCGAAACATAATCAACAGCTACGAGTATGTAATTATTACCGAAAGATGATGGGAATGGTCCCATGAAATCTATTCCCCAGACGTCAAAGATTTCTACTTCTAATATTCCTTTTTGAGGCATTTCATCTCTTCTTGAAATATTGCCAGTGCGTTGACACCGATCGCAATTTATAACAGCGATGTGGACATCCTTCCATAGATTAGGCCAGAATAAGCCGACTTGCAAGATTTTTGCACAAGTTTTGGAAGTGCTTGCATGTCCACCATAAGGAGATGAATGACATTGAACAATGACATCTTCTATTTCTTCTTCGGGAATACATCGGCGAAAGATTCCATCTGGTCCTCTTTTGAACAGTAATGGTTCATCCCAATAGTAATGTTTCAGATTATGAAAGAATTTCTTTTTCTGCTGATAGGTTAGATCGGGTGGAAGAGCTCCTGCGGCTAGGTAATTGACAATGTCAGCGTACCATGGCAGTCCTACAGTTGTCTGGATTATTTCCACGGATTCTGGTTCATTTATATCTAACTGAGCTAGGTCGCTTCCTAATTGTGCTATCAGCTGTTCATACGGAAAATCATCGTTAATCGGCACTTGTTCTGGTTTAATACCTTCTATTCTAGATAAATGGTCCGCTACGACGTTCTCAGTACCTTTCTTATCTTTTATTTCTAGATCAAACTCTTGTAAAAGTAAAATCCATCTTAAGAGTCTTGGTTTAGCATCTTTCTTTGTTAATAAATATCGGATAGCAGCATGGTCTGTGTAAATGATTATTTTCGCTCCTACTAAGTAAGAACGGAATTTGTCAAGCGCAAAGACAACTGCTAACAATTCTTTTTCGGTAGTGGCGTAGTTCATCTGGGCAGAATCCAAGGTTCTACTGGCATAGTAAATCGCATGAAGTTTCTTTTCCTTTCACTGGCCTAGAACTGCGCCTACAACATAGTCACTCGCATCGCACATGATTTCAAAAGGTAATCTCCAGTCAGGGGGTTGCATGATTGGTGCGGTGATGAGGGCTATTTTTAGAGTTTCGAATGCTTTAAGACAATCTTCATTGAATATGAACTCAGCGTCTTTCATTAATAAACCAGTAAGAGGTTTAGTGATTTTCGAGAAATCTTTGATAAATCGTCGGTAAAAACCGGCGTGTCCTAAAAAGCTTCGTATTTCTCGAACGGTTTTAGGGGGTTGAAGATCTTTTATTACTTCAATCTTAGCTTTATCAACTTCAATTCCCTTGTCTGATATTACATGACCTAATACGATTCCTTCGTTGACCATAAAATGACATTTCTCCCAGTTAAGCACGAGGTTTACTTTTACACATCTTTCTAATACCATTTCTAAGTTCGATAAACATCCTTCAAAACTTTGCCCGCATACAGAGAAGTCGTCCATGAACACTTCCATGATGTTGTCTATAAAATCTGCGAAGATTGACATCATACATCTTTGAAAGGTTGCAGGGGCATTGCATAGTCCAAAGGGCATTCGTCTATAGGCGAACGTTCCATAAGGGCATGTGAATGTAGTCTTCTCTTGATCATCAGGATGGATAGGGATTTGGAAAAATCCTGAGTAACCGTCAAGATAACAGAAGTAAGAATGCTTGGCTAATCGTTCTAACATTTGATCTATAAAAGGTAGCGGGAAATGATCTTTTCGAGTTGCTTTGTTTAGTTTACGATAATCTATGCATACTCTATATCCCGTCACTACTCTTTGAGATATTGATTCGCCTTGAGCGTTCTTCACAACAGTGATACCTCCTTTCTTTGGCACTACATGTATTGGACTAACCCATTCACTATCAGAGATTGGATATATTATTCCGGCATCTAGTAATTTTTTAATTTCTTCCTTTACTACAGTGCTAAGGGTTGGGTTAATTCTTCTTTGAGATTCTCTTGAGGTTCTGCAATCTTCTTCTAGCAGAATACGATGCATACAAACTGAAGGACATATTCCTTTGAGATCAGATATGTTATATCCTAATGCAGTTGGGTATTTCTTCAAAACATCTAAAAGTTTCTTTGTTTCTATAGTTCCTAAACTGGAATTTATTATAACTGGTCTTTTACATTCAACGTCTAAGAATTCGTACCTTAGGTTATGAGGTAAAGTTTTTAATCCTAATGTAGGTTTTTCTTTACTTGGCATAGGATCTGGTGTAAGTGCTAAACTTTCGCTTAGACTATCGTCCTGATATGGTTTACGCCAATTATCATCTTCGAAAATTGGAGGGATTTGAATTTTCATTATTTCAGAATAAGTGGTCTCTTTTAGTTCCATTTCTCTTACACATTCGTCAATTACGTCCAATAGATAGCATGTATCCTCTATAGCTGGTGATTGTAAGAATTGTGTCAAAATAAATTCAACTTTCTCTTCACCTACTTCAAAGGTTAGCTTTCCTCTTTTTACGTCTATTATAGCTCCGGCGGTAGCTAAGAATGGTCTTCCTAGTATGATAGGTGTAGTGGAGTCCTCAGAGATGTCCATGATTATAAAATCAGTAGGGATGTAGAATTGTCCTATACGTACTGGGACGTTTTCTAGTATGCCTACAGGATATTTAACAGAGCGATCGGCTAGTTGAACGGACATTTTAGTTGGTCTCAGGTCTCCCATCTCTAGCCTTTTGCAAATCGTTAAGGGCATAACACTGATACTGGCTCCTAAATCGCATAGAGCTTTGTCAATGACGAATTTTCCTATTACACAGGGTATAGAGAAACTTCCTGGATCTTTTAGCTTAGGAGGCATTTTATTCTGAATTATAGCGCTACACTCGGCAGTAAGTGTAACTGTTCCGTTATCCTCTATCTTTTTCTTATTGGATAAGATTTCTTTTAAAAACTTAGCATACGAGGGTATTTGGGTAATTGCTTCTGTAAACGGAATAGTAATATTCAACTGTTTCAGAAGTTCAACAAATTTCTTAAATTGACCCGTCGTCTTGGAATTTATTAATCTTTGAGGGTACGGAATTGGTGGTTTATAGGGTGGTGGAGGCACATAAGGTTGTTCTTTCTCCACTACCTCTTGATTATCATCTTCCTTTTCTTCTTGATCATTCACCACTTCAGTCGGTTTATCCGGTTGTTGGTACATGGTTGGATTGTCAAGTCTTGGATCGGTAGGTCCGTCAAGTTCCTTGCCACTTCTTAGTATCACAGCGTTAGCATGTCCTTTCGGATTAGGTTGAGGTTGTCCAGGGAATACTCCAGCTGGTGCAGCAGTAGGTGCTTGTTGTTGAGCTACTTGTGAAATCTGAGTTTCTAGCATTTTGTTATGTGTAGCTAATGCATCTACTTTGCTCACTAATTGTTTGATCTGCTCATTAGTGTGAATGTTTTGGTTTAAGAAGTCCTTGTTTGTTTGAGATTGGTTAGCTATAAAGTTCTCCATCATCAATTCAAGGTTCGATTTTCTAGGGACATTAGGAGCAGTCTTTTGATATCCTGGTGATGTAGCTGGTGCTTGACCTGGTGCGTATAAAGCATTGTTATTCTTATAGGAGAAATTCGGATGATTTTTCCAACCTGGGTTATATGTGTTTGAGTAAGGGTTTCCTTGAGCATAATTCACTTGATCAGTGGGAGTTCCTGTCAATAGTTGACAATCAGAAACTTCGTGTCCTGAAACTCCACATAACTCACAGTTAGGTGTTACTGCAGCCACGTTGGCTGTTGGTGTTATGGCCAAGTTGTCGATCTTTTGGTTTAGTTGGTCAAACTTCGCGTTGACTTGGTCCATACTACTTACTTCATACATACCTCCCTTTGTTGGTTTCTCAGTTGCGACTCTCTCGCTTCCCCAAAGGTAATGATTTTGGGCCATACTTTCGATAAGTGCATAGGCATCATTATATTCTTTGTCCATCAGTGCACCGCCCGCGGCAGCGTCAATTGTCATTCTTGTATTGTACAAGAGTCCATTATAGAAGGTATGGATGACCATCCATTCTATTAATCCATGATGTGGACAAAGTCTCAGCAGATCCTTATAGCGTTCCCAAGCTTCGAATAATGATTCACTTTCTCTTTGCTTAAATCCGTTGATCTGAGCTCTCAGCATAGCTGTCTTGCTGGGTGGAAAATATCTGTTCAAGAAAACTCTCTTAAGCTCCTCCCACGTAGTTACTGAGTTCGAAGGCAGAGATTGAAGCCAAGCTCTTGCTCTGTCTCGAAGCGAAAAAGGAAATAAACGTAATCTAATAGCTTCTTGGGTAACTCCATTGGCTTTTACGGTATCGGCATATTGCACAAAGATCGAAAGATGAAGATTCGGATCCTCGGTAGGATTTCCGGCGAATTGATTTTGTTGCACGGCTGATATCAACGAAGGTTTTAATTCGAAATCGTTTCGGTTGATAGCCGGCGCTGCAATGCTTGAATGCGGTTCAGCTTGCGAAGGACTGGCGTAATACTTGAGTGGATGATTCTGTTCTTCAGCCATCTCTGCGTCCTTTGATGTTACGACTGGTTTAGGCGGATCTAATTGAAGATCTGGAATGTTGTAATTATTTTCGTAATCAAATATACGTCTTCTTACGTGTAAGAAGCGTTCCGATTCAGGGATTAGAGGTTGCAAGTCTTCGCTTTTAGAGCGAGTACTTGGCATACACTCGGAAATTAAATTAAATTAAATAGTTGATACCTTAGCCTAGACAATGCTACCTAAATGCACTAGTAACTAAATTAAGGAATCCCCGGCAACGGCGCAAAAAACTTGATGGGCTAAAGACGTGTCTACTTATGCGTCTAGCGGTATCTTACTGCAAGTGCACAGCCTATCGAAGTAATATTTAAGATTATCGATCCACAGGGATTCTATGGTTACCTAGTGCTAGATGAACTTCTAGTTTAGCTAAGGCGAATGGTTGTCACGATTTTTTGTTGATTTTAGAATATTAAAGGCGGAATTAAATTTAAGTTTTAATTAAGTAGTTTCAAGACGGTCGGTATGTAATTATACTAACTTAGGTGGATCAATCTAACCTAGGCTTATTTAAGGTGTTCACTTAATCTATTCGGTAGAGATTACTAGTTTAAATACCCTCAACTCACACTCTCGTGGTCTTATCTCAGATCTTATCCCTAAAGCCCTATGCCTGCTCTCGCTAGCCCATAAGTGTTTAGAGGTAATTTTTGGAAACTAAGTAATTCTAATTTATCTTAAAGCGCTCTCGTTGTGTTTAATTTAAATGCCTAACTTTAGCTATCTGGTTAAAACCTCACACTCTCGTGGTCTTGACCTAACCTAATACTCTTTTCTTACTCTCGTAACGAAAAGGTCTTTTTACTTAAAAAGTGTCAGCCAGAATGTTAAGTGATTAATTATTTTTAGCCTATGGTTATATTTTACCGGTTAAGTTTGTTCTAACTACATACCGCCCTAAGGTGTTTAGCTACTCATCGATGTTGAACCAGACAGAGACAGAAAATTAAATAACAAATTACTCATGGCAGGAAAATAAACAAACATTATAAATAATTAAATTGCAATATAATAAAACCTGGTTAACAATATCAGAGCGGACTCCTTCTTCCACAGGCCGGAAAGCTCGGAGTTGGCGAAATCAAAAATAAACGAATGCTGAAGGCTTAGAAAAAATAATAAACTTATAATAATTTCCTGATGTTGGAAATTATTATATGGCGGGTTTGGATACAATAAAGCAGAAAATAGAAAATAATGCAGAAAATAAAAGCGGGTCGTAAATCAGTTCGGCAGAGCTTCCGCAGGAATTTGAATAAAAAATGCTCTGTGCTTTCTTCATGAACTTGATGCTATTTATAGAACTTCAATTGGGCTGAATTTTTGGACTTCAATTGGAATGGGCCTTGCTATTTTTGTGGAGAAAATGTAGGTAGTGGCAAAAATTTAGGAAACCACCTCTTCACGTAATGCTTTGACGACGTCTTGGTCAAAAACCTAATTTCATCCTTGTCACGGTCGTGACAAGGCTTTTACGCTCGTGACTTGTGACTTTTAAGTGTCACGGTCGTGACACATATCTCACGGTCGTGATGCTTCATTTGGGGGTGTCACGGTCGTGACACCCTTGTGACGGTCGTGACTGCTGCAAAATATGCAGTTTGCAGGAAGCTTCATTTCTTCTTCTTTTTATGATCGATTTTGTTCCTTTTTGTCTTAGTTCATGATTTAGCTCCACATAATGGTGTACCTGCAAAATGGTAAGAAAAACTCGAGAAATCGAGTGTTAAAACGACGATTATTCGATAAAACGTTAATGAAACCTAGCAATATAATCGATACGTTTTCTCGTTATCAATCCCAATAGGCGTCCATAAAAGATAATAGTTTGAAACCGGCCGAGTTGTCGACTAGTTTATCAATATTTGGCAATGGGTAAGCATCTTTCGGGCAATCCCGGTTAAGATTGGTGTAATCAACGCACATTCTCCACTTTCCATTAGATTTTTTCACAAGTACAACATTGGAGAGCCAGGTAGTGTACTTGGCTCCCGTTACAACGTTTGCCTCTAGGAGGTCTTCTACAGCCTTTTCGGCCGCTTTAGTTTTTTCGGTCGATTGTTTCCTCCTTCGTTGGGCAATGACCTTGTGATTAGGATCGATGGAGAGATGGTGGCAGGCCACATCCGGGTCGATTCCAGGCATCTCTCCTGCGCTCCATGCGAATAGGTTGGAGTCCCCTTTCAGGCACGCCTCCATCTGTTTCTTCTCCAGGTCTGGGAGATGGGCCCCAATCTTTATGCATCTGCTCGGATCTTCCCCCAGCAGGATTAGCTCGAATTCGTCGTCGGGGATTGGCCGGGCTAACGAAGTAGAGGGCTGCTAGGAGCTTTCAGCTTCGTCTGGAAACCTGCAATCTAGTTCGATGGAGTCAACTCGAGGGAGGGGTGTGGGCACTTCTATGTTTAAGGAGGATGTTGAGGTGGAAGCTTTGGGCTGGTATGATATCGAGCTAAGGCCTTTAGAGGCTGCTTCGAAACAGCGACGGGAAGCTTCAACGTCATAGTGTAGGGTGGCCACCCTCCCCGACGTCGTGTAGTACTTCATCTTCAGATGAACAGTTGATGGAACAGCCAGGAGATTGGCCAACGTCGGTCGGCCAAGAATGCATTGATATAGAGAAGGGTAATCAACGACCAAAAATTGGACGCAGAATGACCGAGCGGTTTCTGCGGCTCCAAAAGTGACTATGAGGTCGACATAACCCCATGGTCGCGATACCGCCCCATTGAAACCTTGGAGGTTAGATCCCACGTATGGTGTTAGGTTAGTCTCATTCAGCTGGAGTGTTGCGAACAGCTGCAAATACATGATATCGCATGAACTGCCCTGGTCGACTAGTATTCTACGGATGTCGAAGTTGGCCATCTGGGCCCGAATAAGCAGTGGAATGCTGGATTTAGGTGCTCCCCAGTAGTTCCTCTTTGTAGAATGAGATGGGCATCGAATTGTCTCTGGACAGGTCTAACGTAGCATTCAGGGCCGGTCCCTTTGCGATTAGTTGGTCTAACTTTCTCTTCACGGAACCGACCGTGATTTTGTTGAATCCTCTGCCTGAAATTACTATAGTGGAGGGGAATGTTTCCCAGGGGATATGAGAAGATAGGTAACTAGGACTGTTCTGAAGATCGGGCAGAAATAAATCTTCAGGGTGATAGATGCTGAGAGCGACCTGCATATTGGTGTCTGCGGTCACCGCTACCGCTTCCTCGACTTTTATGGTCTCCTTCTCTTCCTGTGTGGAGGTTTCTTTGGATTTCTTGAATTGTTTGAGGTGGCCGTCTTTGATGAGTATCTTTATTGCGTCCTTCAGGTGGATGCAATCCTCGGTATTGTGTTTGTGGCTTTTGTGGAACTTGCGGTATTTGGTTTTGTCGGTGCCCGGTTTGGCGGGCAACTGTTTGGGAAAGCGAACCCACGCTTGACGGAACTATGAATTAGAACATTCGGACATTATTTTCTCCCTCGAGACCAATAGAGGTGTATACTCACGAAATCGGCCTACTGGTCCTCTTTGCTCCCGCGGTTCACGGGGGCGGTCTTCCTTTCTTTTGTCACTTCCCCGACGAGATGTCGAGGGTTCATCGGATTTGGAAGGGTTGGCAACTTCTCTACGCCGGGCATCACGAACGGAGTTGGCCACCTGCTTCTCTTCCTATTGGATGTACGCTTGAGCTTTCAAGAGGAAAGCGTCAAGAGTTACGGGCGTCTCAATGCCTACTGCTCTGTGGAAGTCGGTGGACGGGCGTAACCCGCGCTCCAAAGAATACTTTTTCATGTCGTCCATGGTTGAGACCTGGACAACTTCTTTATTGAACCTTTCGATATAAGTCCCCAGGGGCTCATCTTTGCCCTGGATAATGGATTCAATGGACGCCTCTATTTTGGGATGGTGCCTGGAAGCGGTGAAATGTCTGGAGAAAGTCCGACCAAGATGCCTCCATGAAGTGATGGATTCGGGCTCAAGACTTTTGTACCAAGTCATCGCTCATTTCCTTAAGGTGGTCGGAAAGAGCCGGCATTTGATGGCTCCTCGTACACCCCTGTAATCAAAATGGGTGTCGATGTTCTCAATATGTTCGTCGGGATCGGTTGTTCCGTCATATGAACCTAGGGGCGGGGGTTTTTAGAGCCCTCTTGGTAATTTGGTAGCCATAATCTCAGATGAGAGGGGTCATCTGATATCGTCGTCGTCACTGGAGGTGAGTGAAGTGATCTTGAACGGCGTTTTCTGTTTCGTCGCGGGGACGGAGAGTTCGACCTATTCTTTCTTGATCGTTTTGGAGATGGTGATCGGGATCGTCGCCTTTTCTGATGAGGGGAACGTCGATCATCATCCTGCAAACCTTGACGAGTCTTGGTTAGTACAGGTGAGGGAACTCTTCGAGGAGGTGAACGACCTTGATTCCGGATAGAGGATTCGTCGTGGTGGCCTTTATCCTTCTTTCTTCAGGGGGATGGGCTGCGCTGCCCCCGGTGCCTTTTAGGAGATCGAGATGATCGACGACCGGTTTCTTCGAGACGGGTTATCTTTGCACCATGCGCTGGGAGAAGGAGGTGGGTTTGGTTGAGTGTTCCAACCAGTGCGGCGAAGTCTGACCCGGCGGGTACAGCCACGAAAGGTATTACTTCTGGTTGGCTCTCGAGCGGTTGGCCGTGCTCCGGAGAGGGTGAATCTGTCTTTCCGTCCTGGTGATCTTGGATGATTTCTTCGTGTGAGGGTGTGAAAAGGTTGTTCCCCTGTTGGGTAATGAGGATACCATTAGCAGTACGGGTTTCGCACAGAACGTTGTTAGCGGCCATGGATCTTTTTGGATAGTAAACTTTGGTTCTTGAGATTCTTTGATGATGTAGAACGGGGAAGTTGGTTTCCCACAGACGGCGCCACCTGATCGTACCTGGAGATCAGGATCCGATATGGCTGACGTTGAACGTGGATGAGCACTGTTGATGATGGAGAAAAAAGGGGTATACCTGTAAAGGCACTCCGATGCCAAAGTCAGAGAGCGAGCAACGAGTGAACAAGTACGAGATTTTTAGGGTCAAGATTTGAATACTTGACCCTCTCGTGTGAGAGGGTTTTTATATTGGTCCTTGTTGCGGTGAGAATCGGATACCAAGCTATTAAGTGAGCTTGAATCGCAAAACATTTATGTTCACCACCGACTTTAATTTAATCCAAAAGGAAAAGGGAAAAAGATCGTAAAAACCCTAAATGAGGAGAAACTAGGTTCGGGGGTTGATTATACCTAGGGAAGGTGTTAGCATCCTAAGCATCCGCAGTATCCTACGGGAACCTCTTGTTAATATTTGTATTATTGTTGTTTATTGCTTGTTAAAATAATGGGAACCTAAGGTTTTATTTCTAATGGTGCTCGCACAACATCGCATCGATGCCTACGTATCGGGTATAGAATCAGAGCACTCGTAGTTCTCCTAAGGATTAACGAACACTTGGTTACGCTCAAGGTTCGCGGGGGAAGGTAAGTGTTATGGCAAACACTCACGTGACTTTAAGAAAGTCACAAAAAGTTGTAAAATAAAAAGCTAAGGACCTAATGGCTAAGGACCTAAGGATGATGGACCTAATTGCTAAGGTCAAAATGGAACTAGGGATTGCTAAACTTCCTATGACATTGAGTCAACTGCAGGAGTCTTTCCCTTTTGGATCAAAAAGCATAAACAAAAATAAATAAAGGTGCAAGCTCCTAAGACTAGGCAAAGGCTGCTACTTGCAAAAATAAACTGAATGAAGTAAATGGAAATAAAAGACAAAGGCTTAGTAACCGGGCTATGGCTCGATATATGGATCGAGGATGCGGGGGTGGAAAACAAACGCGGTGCGACAATTTGCCTTAAGTTAGAAAAGCTGTGCAGTGTAAGGAACTGTGCAGATGGCGATCGTAAACGACCGACTTACGTGTGTGAGTGTATGTGAAGTGAAGTTCACTTGGCGTTGGACCAAGGAATTATTATTTTGAAAATTAAATTAAATGGTGTAAACTTGCGAGAAATAAATAAAAAGTAAAGTGAAATAAATTGAAAATAGAATGAAATAAATTAAATAAATTAAATAGAAAAAAATAATGAAATAAATGGAAAGAAAATAAATATATGGAATAGAAATAAAATGCAATGGCCTCATATGGGTCACGATTAATCGGAAACGATTTATCGTGACCTTCGTGATATCATCGGCCCATAAATAGAATAAAAAAAATGAAAGTTCAAAACACATGATTCACTAATAATTTTTTTTAACATTTTTTCTAAAAACAGAATTGAACAAATTAATGCTTGAAAATATAAAGTGAAATAAAATAATAAAAAAAACATGAAGAAACAAATAAAGAAGAAACGAGGGGGGTGTTTTCACTGGTTCATGGGGTTTAGATAGTAAGGGTTCATGGGCCTGTGCTGAGCCCAACAGAATTTAAAACAAAAAAACAAAAATAAATATTAAGAAATGAATTGTATGGTGTGTGTAGTAAAATAAAGCAGATGGGCCCAAAAATCTATACCAGGATGCAAGAATAAAATAAGATAAATAAAAAGCCAGTAAAAAGATGAACGTTGGATTAGACGTGCATAAAACATTGGGATGTGTAGGTTAAAAGAAACACTCAATTAGCATGAAATAACAATAAATAAAAGAAATAAAAAATAAAAACAAAGAGGTTGAGTAAAAACGTTAAAATAAGGTCAGCTTTAAACCACACATCACATTTTAGGATGAACACTCACCCTCAACCTTGTTTCAAACGCCGGAAAAAAAAGAGACGAGAAAACAAAAACCTCATCTCACCGCGAAACAGCCTGACCCACTCTTCTTCTCACGAGCACTCTCAATCACTCACGGATTCGCTCTCTCAATCGCCTCTCTCTCGACGACCTTCTCATGGTCCGTCTCTCAACTTCTCTCAATGTTTTGGCTTCGGTTCAGTGGTGGTGGTGGTAGCCGGTGGGGTTTTGGGCTTGGCCGGTTTGCGGGTTTGCGAAGGAAAATGGAAGGCTTCGGATGGTGTTTGACGGCGGATTCTGCGGTGATGGCCGATGGCTATGGAGTGGATTTACGGTGGTGATGGCCGGCGAGGATGGTGGTTTCTTGCGTCTTTCTCAGCTCGGTTTCAATCGAATGGTTTGGTGTTTGAAAAAAAGCTGGGTTGAGGGTGGTGATGAGCGGTGGTGAGTTGGGTTTATGCGGATACGGTGGTTTCAGTCTTGAAGAAAAAGAAAGAAGGTGGTGATTTCTGTTTTGGTTCTCGCCTTCACACTCGAACGACTTCCGTCGGTTTGGGAACCAGGTTTGGACTTACGATTCGTGTCTGTTTCGTTTCAGAAATTCAGTTTTGTTCAAATTTGTTTCTGGATGTTTACTTCATCTTTTCTGGATGTTTACTTCCGTGTTGTTTTTTGAAAGGTTGAAGAGAATTAGTGGTTGTGAGTGTCAGATACGTTGGTGGTGAACGCAGGTGGAGGTGGTTAATGGCGGATAGTGAGGGTGTCCTGTTTAGATGGTTTTGCGGTTCAGGTATTCACAGTGGGTTTGAAGGAGGACGGTGAAGATTGCTGTTAGTTGTTGAAGGTTTTTGGAGTTTGGTGAGGGTAAGGGGAGGATTTCGTCGGTGGATGGCCAGATTCTCACGGCGGTGTGGTTGTTTCTGTTATTAGGTTCGAGTTTAGAAAGTGGGTCTCCGGCGGTGGTGTTCTGAGTTGTTGTTTTCGCAGCAGGTGGGAGGTCGATTGGCGGCTGGATTGTTCTGGATTTCGTGAGTAAAACAGGTTTGAGATTTCTCAGCTTTATTTTTTCTCTCTTTTTTGAAAGTTTTCTCATAATCTTTTCTCGTTGTTTCTGAAGGTAAATGGAGGAGGTTCGCGGCCGGCTATGGTGGATGCGGCGCGATTTTGGTTTTTGCACGGTGGCAGGTTGGTTTGAGTGACGAAGGAAGCTAGTTCCGCGATTTGCTATGGAAGACGGTTCGAAGGTTTGGTTTCTGTGTGGTGAGGTTGAAGATGGTAAAAGGGTGGTTTAACTGAGTTTATTTGAAGGTCTTAATGTAAACGGTGAAATGTGATGAAGGTTTGATTTGGGAGTGAGGGTTTGTGAGCAGTGGGATTGGATGGTTGATTTTGTTGACCTGAGTTCTGGTTCTGTTTGTGGTTTAGTGTTTCATGGCTAGGTGGATGGCCGGCTTCGGTGTTTGAAGGTTGTTTACTGGTTTACGGTTTGATTTGAAAAAGCAAAAAAGATGCAGGTGGGTTAATGGGGTTTTTGAAGTGGTATGGTTCGAGTTTGTTATATGTTTCGGATTGGATGAGTTTTGCAGGAAACTTTTTCTTGGTTTTTTCGGTGGTAGTTTTAATGGAAGTGAAGGAAGGCTGCGTTCATGGAAGATGAGGATTGGTTGATGGTTTGTGAAAGTGTTGGCTACGGTTCAGCTCTTCGGTGGTTTCTCATGGTGTGAGTAAGTTGAATGGTGGCTGAAAAATGAGTCACGGTGGATGGGTTCAAAGAATAAGCATTGAGAGGTTGAACATGGTATGTGGTTGGATTTTCTGTTTTTTTTTTGGATCAAGCATTTCTCTGGTTTTTCCGTTTCTGGATTTTGTGTTTTTTTTTCAATTTTTGTTTGATTGAGGTTTGTGGTTTGAGGTGTTGTTTCTGTTTTTGTTATATTGTTTGAAGGTGAATGACGGCGGCTGGTGGTGAGTCCTTAGACATGAGTCGGCGGTGATAGTATACAAAAGTATGGATTTGAGGAAGATGGTTTCAAGGCGGCTGTGCGTCTTCTGTTTCTGCTCAAGCTTTTGATCGGATTTGGTTGTTGGAATGGGTGAGTCTGTTTTTGTGAGATTTTTTCTATTTTTTTTTTTGAAGCTTGTTCTCATTTGTGTGCAGCATTTATTTCAGGTATTCTAAGCCTCTCAAAGAAGTGGATTGAGGGTCGGTTTGAGTGGTTGAAACAGGTTTGCTGTTGTTGCTGCGGATGAGTGTCTTTTGATGCATATTAGGAAGGGTGGGTCAGTTCTGTGCTGGGTTTGTGTTGATAAGGGCTCGAGGGCGGAATGATGGGTGAAGGTTTCTGTGTGGTTGCTTGAGGTGATTGTTGATGAAAAACAGTTTCTGGTTTGTGGTTTTTTTTTGAAAGATTTGTTGCAGTTTCCTTTGTAACCTTTGTAGGAAAATCTTTTGAAATTTTTTTTGTTTGTTTTATGTATGCAGGATGAAAACGATGAAGTGAAACTAAAGTAAAAAACTAGCTATGGACAAGAATACTAAAAGAGGTGGAGGAGGAAAAAAATGTTACCGGCCCGAATGTTATCGGGGTGCCGAGTCCACAAATGGTAGCCTCCTAATCCCTCTGAACTTGCTTGTTGTTGCTGAACTTCTGTGATGACTTGTTCCAATCTCTTTTCTCCTTCTTTTTTGGTTTTAAACTGCTGATTTTTCTGGTGTTGTTTTGGTGTCTTAACAGTAGCTGAACTGGTGTGTAGTTGGTACTGTTCATGTGGTAGATTTTTGGTTGATTTTTTTGTGTTTGAGAGCTGTATTGGCACTGTGTTTGTGTGATTTTTTTGGGGTTATTTGTGGCTTTAGTTGAGACTGTTTGTAGTGTATTGTTCAAGGCTGTAGTAGTGTTTTAGAGCTGGTTTTTTTTAGTGAGTTTGAGGCTGAGTTTTCTAATATAACAGTGGTTTTGTGTTTATGTGAGGCTGAGTTTGTGTAGTTGAGAGGTTGAATTTGTGATGTATTGTAACAGTGGCTTATATGGTTTTTTTTTTGTGCTGAATTTTTGATATAACATTGTATGTTTTGCTTGTAGGTGAAGGGTCTCAAGAAAGGGAACAAGGCCTGAATTTGTAGCAGTGGAGTGGAGCAGGAAAATGCAGCTGTTGGTGGCTGCATGCTTGTCTTGGGGCAGATTTGGAGCTGTTGCATTTTGTATTTTTGTGGCTGCTATGTTGTATTTGTGCAGAATTTTTTGTACACCTTTTTTATGCAATTGTAATATAAACAAAATTATGGAATAAATTTGCATATTTACACTAAAGCTTTGATTTACACTTGACATTTAATATTGGAAATAAGAGTTTTAAATTAGAATCTAAATATAATACTTAACTTAGAAATGAATTAAAAAGAATTAAATTTAAAATTGAAAATAACTTATAAACTTAAATAAATAAACTTGGAATTAAAATTAATTATAAGAAAAAGAAATTGGAATTAAATTGAAATTGAAATCTTAAAATAAAAGTTAGAAATTGAAATTACATTAGAGATAAAACTTAAAATGGATTGAAAGAAACAAACAATTAGAGATTATAATTAAATTAGAAATGGAACTAAACTAACTAAAAAAAATGAATTAAAAATAAAAGTTAAAACTAGAAATCACATTAAGAAATAAAAACTTCGAAAATAGAAATGGAATTACATATTTTTTTTTAAAATCTTGAAATTGGAAATAAAAATTACATTTTTATTTAGCAAAAATTGAGAATAAAATAGATAGAAATTAAAATTAACATTAAAATTAAAACACGAAAATTAGTTAAAAGGTTAGAATTGAGAAGTAGAAATTAAATTAAAATGGAGGCTTATAAGTGAAAAGAAATTAAGAATTATAAACAGCTAGAAAAATGAGAAGAAAGTAACAAAAAATAAATCGGGAAAAATCCCTGCTAAACGCGATGAATATATGATTATGATATGAGCGATTAGGGGTAAAATTTGGGGTGTGACAGTTGCCCCTATTTAAATAACTTCACCAGATGTCGTGAGTGATGGTAATCCTCATGGAATCAGTGTGAAAGGTATTTAAATACAGAAATAACCGGAAATTTTGCCCCTAAACGCAATGTTATGCTGGACTACAAAACTAATCTAACTCTGCAACTCTTATGCAATGAAATGATGATTATGGTATAAATGATGAGAATGAGAATGTCGACGACCACAAGCTAAGACTCAACTGGGGATGACATGCACTGGGGACGACGGACACTGGGGATAAATAAACGAAAACGGGAAAATATTCAAAGTGATAAATCAACAGGTTCAAGTGTAACTGTTGACACTAAGAATAACAAAAGACGGGAACAAAAGGAAAATCCAAAGCGTTGGATCAACAAACACAGACAAAACAAAATAATATTCAAAGTGACTGCACAGTGGCTCGATGCGACCAACTGACGCCAAGAATACAACAAAATAAACATTTAAAGTGAATGCCCAGTGGCCCGATGCGACCAACTGGCACTGGGAATGACAACAAGCTCATTCAAGGTGAATGCGCAGCGGCTCAATGCGACCAACTGACACCAAGAATACAACAAAATAAACAGTCAAAGGGAAAGTGCAGCGGCTCAATGCGACCAACTGACACCAAGAATACAACAAAATAAACATTCAAAGAAAGTGCAGTGGCTCAATGCGACCAACTGTCACTGAGAACGATAACGTAATATTCAAAGTGAATGCGCAGCGGCTCGATGCGACCCACTGACACTAAGAATAATCAACAAAAATAAACATCCAAAAAGAAATATGCAGTGGCTCGATGCGACCAGCTAGCATTGGGAATGACAAACAGATTATTCAAGGTGAATGCGCAGCGTCTCGATGCGACCAACTGACACCAAGAATAATCAACAAAAATAAACATCCAAAAAGAAATATGCAGTGGCTCGATGCGACCAGCTAGCATTGGGAATGACAAACAGATTATTCAAGGTGAATGCGCAGCGGCTCGATGCGACCAACTGACACCAAGAATAACAAAAATAAATATTCGAAGAGGAATATGCAGTGGCTCGATGCGACCAGCTAGCATTGGGAATGACAAACAGATTATTCAAGGTGAATGCGCAGCGGCTCGATGCGACCAACTGACACCAAGAATAACAAAAATAAATATTCAAAGTGAATGTACAGCGGCTCGATGCGACCAACTGTCACTGAGAATAATCAACAAAAATAAACATTCAAAGTGAATGCACAGCGGCCCGATGCGACCAAACTGTCACTGAGAATGACAACAAACTTATTCAAGGTGAATGCGCAGCGGCTCGATGCGACCAACTGACACCATGAATAACAACAACAAAAAAAATTCGAAGTGAATGCGCAGCGGCTCGATGCGACCAACTGACACTAAGAATAATCAACAAAAATATTCGAAGCGGAAGCACAATAGGTTCGAAACCTATTGACACCACAGAAGAAAACCAAGATACACTCAAAGTGAATGCGCAACAAGCTAAAGAAACCGGTTGACACTAAGAATGATAAAAACAAAGTAGTCAAATTATTCAAAATGGTAAATTAGCAGGTTCAAATGTAACTGCCGACACCGAGGATAAGAAAGGAAATCACATTGATTTAGTAGTGGCTCTATGCGACCAACTGACACTAAGAATACAACAATTAGGTCATCCTAAAAGAATGTGCAGTGGCTCAATGCGACCAACTGTCACGGGAAATAGGAATGGCACAAAATTCAAGGTGAATGCGCAGCGGCTCGATGCGACCAACTGACACCAATGAATAACAACAAAAATAAACGTTCAAAAGGAAAAGTGCAGCGGCTCGATGCGACCAACCGCCACTGAGAGTAATCAACAAAAATAAACATTCAAAGTGAATGCACAACGGCTCGATGCGACCAACTGTCACCGAGAATAATCAACAAAATAAACATTCAAAGTGAATGCCCAGTGGCCCGATGCGACCAACTGGCACTGGGAATGACAACAAGCTCATTCAAGGTGAATGCGCAGCGGCTCAATGCGACCAACTGACACCAAGAATACAACAAAATAATCGAAATGGAAGCGCCATAGGTTCGAAACCTATTGACACTACAAAAGAAAGCCAAGATACACTCAAAGTGAATGCGCAACAAGTTGAAAAAACCGGTTGACACTAAGAATGATAAAAACAAAGTAGTCAAATTAATCAATAATGGTAAATTAGCAGGTTCAAATGTAACTGCCGACACCGAGGATAAGGAAGGGAATCACAATGATTTAGTAGTGGCTCTATGCGACCAACTAGCATTGGGGATAGAATGCAGACCACCCAAAGATAGATCAACGGCTCTAAGCGACCGGCTAACGCAAGGAAGTAACAACGAAATATGTTGGAGTTTACAAGTAAGATAAAACGTCCGACCTCTGGAAATTCCTTCAGGGACCATCAGGAGAAAGGGTACAAATATGTACAAAATCAAATTGACTTGGATTTCAAACAAAAGGTTTCAGGATCTGCTTAACAGACTTTTGCCAATGACAATTGGACTTCAAGGAGATATGGTGGTCATAAAGACAAATACCAATCATAATTAGAATTCCACGGGGGACACCCAGCAATTACTGGGGACAAAAAAACATTGGTAAACCAAACCTCGGGTACCAACAACAATGAATTTTCAAATTGAACACTAAAGATATCCGGACTGGGAGTTAAACAGACGCCAACTGGGGAAAGATAAATGCTAATGCCAAATGCGCATGATTGAGCATGATGCGAATGATCATGATATGCAAATGTTGACTCTAAAGAGACAAAGAGTTTTGACAAGACTCAAAAAGAAGTAGGCTCTCAACACCAATACTCAGGTGAGCAATATGAAAAACACTGGGGGGATGTCTTCAAACTTGGAAATCATGCTTGGTCCAAGGATCCATCCAAGAGTGTTATCAGTTTTGAACTTCTATGGAGATTTCTGTAATAATAGTATAAAAGTGTTGTTGCAAACCAGGACTTCTTGGGGAAGCAGAAGTTTTTTTTCAATTTTCCAAAGTCAAAGAAACTTAAAAGTTTTCCAGTGTGTTTTCAAAAACATTTCCTTAGAAAAAAAACTTGTCATTTTCAAAGTTAAATTGTAATCAAGTGATGGCATTTTGCATAACAAAAGAAAATAAGAGTTTGAACAACAAAATTCATAGGAAAAGTTTGTATTTTATTCAAGAATGGTAGCTTGCCAATGGCAAAAACTCCATGGAAAATTACAGCTTGAAAATGGCAATGGGGAAGGGTCTACATTGAATCCAACGACCACTACAATCCCTAATAACTAAGACTGCCCGACACCTTGCTTCTGACAAACACAATTGGATTGGTCTTCCAGTATGATTCTTCGGTAATGGTAAACACCATCTGATACAGTCAAATGCCTTTGTCCCTAACTTTTGCCTGGATCGCCCTTTCGGGTTTTCAATCCACCGGGACGCTCTTTTTTGCCTAAGCCGCCCTTTCGGGTTTTCAACTTAGCGAGCTCTTATTTTTCATTTTTATCCCTAACTTTTGCCTGGATCTCCTTCATAGGTTTTGATCCACCGGGATACCCATTTTTGCCTAGGTCGCCATTTCTGGTTTTCGACCTATCGGGTTTTATTTAGGCATAATATTTTTTGACTGCATCAGAATTCACCGGGTGTTTCAGCTGTTCACCATCCATAGTTGTAAGGATTAAGGAACCTCCGGAGAATGTCATCTTCACAACATATGGACCTTCATAGTTAGGGCTCCATTTTCCACGCATGTCTTTGTGGACTGGCAAGATTTTCTTGAGTACAAGATCTCCTTCTTTGAATTCTCGGATGCGGACTTTCTTGTCAAATGCTCTCTTGATGCGATTCTGGTACATCTGGCCATGGCACATGGCAGTCATTCTCTTCTCATCAATGAGGTTCAGCTGGTCGTATCTGCTCTGGACCCACTCAGCTTCCTCTAGTTTGGTTTCCATCAAGATTCTCAAAGATGGTATCTCTACTTCAATAGGGAGAACTGCATCCATCCCATACACCAGAGAGAAAGGGGTTGTCCCTGTTGAAGTGCGAACTGATGTTCTGTATCCGTGTAAAGCATATGGTAACATCTCGTGCCAATCTTTGTAAGTTTTTACCATCTTCTGCAGAATCTTTTTGATGTTCTTGTTTGCAGCTTCAACAGCTCCATTCATTTTCGGACGATACGGAGAAGAGTTATGATGTTCAATCTTGAATGTCTCACACAACTCTTTCATTGTTTTGTTGTTCAAATTGGTCCCATTATCTGTAATGATTCGGCTTGGGATTCCATAACGGCAGATAATTTGGTTCTTGATGAAACGTGCAACCACTTGCTTTGTTACATTGGCGTAGGAAGCTGTTTCTACCCATTTGGTGAAGTAATCGATGGCGACCAAGATAAACCGATGACCGTTGGAAGCTTTAGGCTCAATTGCCCCTATCATGTCGATCCCCCACATTGAGAAAGGCCACGGCGATGACAGAACATTCAAAAGTGTTGGAGGTACGTGCACCTTGTCGGCATAAATCTGGCATTTATGACACTTCCTGGCATACTTGAAACAATCTGATTCCATGGTCAACCAGAAGTATCCAGCTCTCAAAATCTTCCTGGACATGGCATGTCCATTGGCATGTGTTCCAAATGATCCTTCATGGATTTCCCTGATCAATAAGTTTGCTTCGCGCTTGTCCACACATCTGAGCAGAACCATATCATGATTTCTCTTGTAAAGCACATTGTTGCTGAGGAAGAACTTGGACGCCAATCTTCTTAAAGTCTTCTTGTCTAGATTTGTTGCGTAAGCTGGGTACTCTTGATTCTGCAAATAGTTCTTGATGTCATAGAACCACGGTTTCTCATCAGTTTCTTCTTCGACCAGTAGACAGTAAGCTGGCGCAGTTCTTCGCTCGATTGTAATGAGTGGAGCTTCATTAAGAAATCTGACTTGAAACATAGATGCCAACATAGCCAAAGCATCTGCAATTTGATTCTCCGCCCTTGGAACATGATGGAAAGTGACTTCATCAAAGTATTTGATCAATTCCACAATGTGGGCACGGTATGGGATCAACTTCTCATCACGGGTCTCCCACTCACCTTTGACTTGGTAGATGACCAAAGCTGAGTCTCCATATACATCCAGAATCTTGATTCTAGTATCGATTGCAGCTTCGATACCTAAAACACATGCTTCATACTCAGCAATGTTGTTTGTACATTCAAAGCACAATCTAGCCGTGAAGGGAGTATAACCGCCATCGGGGTTCATCAAGACAACCCCCACACCATGCCCCATGTAGTTAGAGGAACCATCAAACATCATCTTCCAACGGGACCCCGGCTCGGGACCCTCACCTGGACCTGGAACTTCACAGTCCTTTATCAACATAATGTCTTCATCCGGGAAATCGAATTTCAAAGGTTCATAATCTTCGACAGGATGATCAGCAAGGTATTCAGATAAAACACTGCCTTTAATAGACTTCTGGGTTACATACTGGATATCATATTCAGATAACAACATGTGCCAACGGGCAAGTCTTCCAGTCAAAGCAGGCTTCTCAAAGATGTACTTTATTGGATCCATTTTCGAGATCAACAAAGTAGTGTGACAAATCATGTACTGCCTGAGGCGTCTGGCCGCCCATGCCAAGGCACAACAAGTTTTCTCTAAAAGCGAATATCTGCTTTCACAGTCTGTGAACTTCTTGCTTAGGTAATAAATGGCGTGCTCCTTACGACCGGTTTCGTCTTGCTGGCCTAATACGCAACCCATAGAACTCTCAAGTACAGTTAGATACATGAAAAGAGGCTTCCCAGGAGTAGGTGGGATCAAGATAGGAGGTTCTTGCAGATAAACCTTAATCTTCTCAAAAGCCAGTTGACAATCAGGACTCCACTTAATTGCTTGATTCTTCCGGAGTAACTTGAATAAAGGCTCACATGTAGCAGTCATGTTGGAAATGAATCTGGAGATGTAGTTCAATCTTCCGAGGAAACCCCTGACTTGCTTTTCTGTTTTTGGAGCTGGCATCTCTTGAATTGCTCTGACCTTATCTGGATTTACTTCAATACCTTGTTGACTAACAATAAAACCAAGTAACTTTCCTGATCGGACACCAAAGGTACACTTAGCTGGATTCAGACGCAGTTGGAACTTTCTGAGACGCTCAAATAACTTCAAGAGATGATTCAAATGATCCTCCTCACTCTGTGATTTGGCAATCATATCATCCACATAGACTTCTATCTCTTTATGCATCATATCATGGAAAAGGGTGACCATTGCCCTCTGATAAGTGGCTCCTGCATTTCTGAGACCAAATGGCATAACTTTGTAACAATAAGTGCCCCATGGCGTGATGAATGTAGTCTTTTCCATATCGTCAGAATCCATCTTGATCTGGTTGTATCCTGAAAACCCATCCATGAAGGAGAAAATTGCAAATTTAGCAGTGTTGTCAACCAAAGTGTCAATATGCGGGAGAGGGAAATCATCCTTCGGACTGGCTTTGTTCAAATCCCTATAGTCCACACACATCCTGACTTTGCCATCCTTTTTAGGGACTGGCACAATATTAGCTACCCACTCAGGGTACTTTGCAACTGCAAGGAATCCAGCATCAAACTGTCTTTTGACCTCTTCTCGAATCTTCAGAGCCATGTCTGGTCTTGTTCTTCGAAGCTTTTGCTTTACAGGAGGACAATCTGGTCGAAGAGGTAACTTGTGGACCACTATGTCTGTGTCTAACCCGGGCATATCTTGATACGACCATGCAAACACATCTACATACTCTCTGAGAAGCTTGACCAATCTTTCTCTGATGTCTGCCCCAAGTGTTGTACCAATCTTGACTTCCTTCATGTTTTCATCAGTGCCAAGATTTATGGTCTCTACCTGCTCCTTATGTGGCTGAAGATCTGTGTGCTCATTCTCAACTAATCTTGCCAGTTCTTCGGGAATGTCACAATCTTCCTCACTTTCATCTTCCGCTTGGTAGATGGGCGAATCAAAGTTAGGAGAGAATGTAGAGTCATTGGATTCAACAGGGTTTTCGTTTATTCTGCATATGATAATGATTTGCTTTTATTAAAAGTGGAAGATAGAGAAATGCAAGAGAAAAAAGCTTTTTTATTGGTTTTGAAAGATTGCCATCTTCTTTTAAAAGTGAAAAGAGAGAAAACAGTAAATGATCAAAATAAGAGTTTAACAAAATGCCTTCATTGATAATAACTTTAAAAATGAGAAGGGGCCCTACAAAATACTCCCATAGCCTTGGGCAGAGCTAGGGAACTTTGAAAACATTGGAAAAAAAACAAACAAATTACTTTGACAATGGAAAAATTTCTGGGATCTCGACTGCTTCCCAATTGTCCAAGGCTTCTTCACACTGATACACCAAATGATTCACATCTTCATCTTCAGAAACTCCATCAATTGCATTGACCTGATAACCAGCACTGGAAAACACTTCTTGAATGGTCTTCGGACGTCCTTTAACGGAGGTTGACGCTCCTTCTTTCACATGAGTTGGTTTGTAACCCAACCCGCAACGATCTAGCTTCTGCTTGACTTCGATGACATCACCCCAACCTTCATGGCTTCTTTCTTCAATGGTGGAAATGGTACTCTTCAGCGATGCAAAAGATGGGATACCCTTCCCTTTCGGTTCCTCTACTTCCAAAAGGACAGCATTGGCTATCTCAAGAGCTTGGAAAGAAGTTTCCAAAGCATCTTCATCAGCCTCAATATACCTAAAGGATGAAAGGTTGCTAACCATGAGGTCTTCTTCCCCAGACACAGTCACCAGCTTGTTATTGACCACAAACTTCATCTTTTGATGCAGGGTAGAAGTGACTGCCCCAGCAGCATGAATCCAGGGTCTTCCCAGCAAGCAACTGTAGTTAGGATTGATGTCCATAACCTGGAAAGTGATTTTGAAGACCTGTGGCCCAATCAAGATTGGTAAGTCTACTTCTCCAATAACAGTCCTTCTTGAACCATCAAAAGCTTTTACAATCAGTGCGTTGGGCCTCATCTCTGCCCCTTGATAAGATAATTTAGCAAGTGTTCTTTTCGGCAAAACATTCAAAGAAGATCCTGTATCCACAAGAACTCTTGATAAAGTATCCTCTTGACATTTCACTGATATGTGGAGAGCACGGTTGTGGTCTAAGCCCTCCTTTGGAAGCTCCTCCATACTGAAACTGAGGTTGTTACACGCAGTGATATTGGCAATGACT
Source organism: Lathyrus aphaca (assembly GCA_963966055.1). Classification (NCBI taxonomy): domain Eukaryota; kingdom Viridiplantae; phylum Streptophyta; class Magnoliopsida; order Fabales; family Fabaceae; genus Lathyrus; species Lathyrus aphaca. The sequence continues at coordinate 513,001,512 of OZ014519.1, read as the reverse complement.
CCATCAAACTGATTCACTGTTATATCGTGCGTAACATGGGCTTGAGCTAACAACTTCTGAAGCGCACTTCGATGAGCCGGAGAATGCACAAGAAGTGATAGGATAGATATTTTGGAAGGCGTTTGATGCAGCTGATCAATTACCTTATAATCACTCTTCTTTATGATTCTGAGGAACTCTGCATCCTCCTCTCCCAAGACTACCTCTTTATCTTTGTTGGCAACAGCTGGTATGACTTCTTTAGGCGGAGCCGTATTGGCTTGCTGGGTATATACACGACCACTGCGAGTCAAACGACCTGCACCCGCTATATCAGTACTTGCAACTTTCGAACATTCCTTCTGGCTAGCTTTATCAATCTTCTGATGAAAATTCCCTATATCATACCTCCAAGGAACTGCTTTAGTGTCCTGATAAAGGAAAGGGTTACTCCTTTGTTCAAATCTTGGCTCAAGTATGTTGAAAATTGGCACCACAAATTCTGGAGTATTGAAGACAGGTTGAACTCCTGAAGATTCAGGCAGGTTGAACACTGGCACCCAGGTAGAATTAGATTCCGGCAAGTTGAAGATGGGTTCAATTACTGCCACTTCATTCTTCTTCATATGACTGCTCACTTGTAAGACACCTTCATCAATCAAATCTTGAACATCTTTTAAGACCGATTCACATCCTTTTGGACTATCAACACAACCTTCACAATTCTGATGACAACTCTTCAGTATACCCGCCTCTACTAACTTCGCATGGAAGTCTCTGAGCGGGGTCTTGATCTCGGTGGCATTGAAAATCAAACCTTCTTCGGACTCATCAACGATAGCATTTATAGACCCATGCTTGGGTAAAGGATTATCTTTGACATTCGGACCAGTATTCCCAAATGACAGAATGTTCTTCTCCATCAAATCTTTCACTATGTACTTCAAAGCATAACAACCCTCCAAATCGTGCCCTGGGGCACCTTCATGGAATAAACAGTGAGCATTTGGGTTGTAATTTGGTGGGAGCGGATTTGGTGGAGGACCCAAAGGCCTTGGAGTAACCAAACCCTTCTTCAGCAGTGAAGGATATAACTCAGTATAAGTTATAGGGATTCGAGGATTTGGAGGCCTTCCACCTGGTCTTCTATTCTGAAAATTGGGATTTGAATGAGGAGTTGGAGTCCTCTGCTGGTAGGCTGAAGCATTGGGTGCTTGTTGATAGCCTGGATTGTTGAGCATTGGTTGATAAGGTTGAATCATTGGAGCCGCTTGTTGGTACATCGGTACTGCTTGAGTTGGCCGATACATGGGGACTTGTGGATTAAATGCTGGTTGAACCGCCGCTACATAAGGATGTTGGGCATACTGTTGTTGATGAGCATACTGCTGTTGACGAGGATACTGCTGTTGAGCCATAGGTGAAGGTCTCTGCCAAAGTGGATTTCTTCTTTGACCTGTCATTATGGCGTTCGTCTCACCTTCCTTCTTCTTGTGGAAGTTATTGGTAAATTTCTTGCCAATATTCCCACTGCCAATGCTGGAACTGCCAGATGCACCGCTCATCTTTCCGCTCTTCAATCCGAGTTCTACCTTGATTCCTACAGCCACTAAATCAGAGAAGTTAGCAGTTATACTCCCCACCATTCTCTCATAGAATTCTGGTCGCACAGTGTCAACAAACCAGTCAGCTAATTCTTTTTCAGTCAATGGGGGCTCTACTTGAGAAGCGGTCCCTCTCCACCTCTGGGCATACTCTTTAAAGGATTCAGACTCTTTCTGGGACATGCTTAGCAATTGCCTCCTATCGGGAGCGAGGTCCATGTTGTATTTGTATTGTTGGATGAAAGCATCTGCCAAGTCTTGGAAACTGCGAATCTTTGACTGGTCAAGCGTCAGATACCATTTGGAGGAGATTCCCTTTAGACTGTCTTGAAAGCAGTGGATCATTAACTTATCATTGTCTACCTGGGCAGCCATTCTTCGATAGTACATCAGGATATGGTTCTTAGGACAATTTGCACCCTCATACATATCAAAGGTGGGTATCTTGAACTTTGGAGGTATTACCAATCCAGACACCAGACACATCTCCCTGGCAGCAGCACCAAAGATCTGGTCACCTTCAATCGCTCTTAACCTTTTTTCAAGGGTATCAAAATTCTCTTGCATCTTCACATGTTTCTCATCTCCGTTTTCAGACATATCTGGCGCTTCATACCCCTGATGGTCATTAAAATACGGTTGAGCATGGGTGTGCACAATGTCTTGTGTAAAATTAGCAACGGCATGATTCTCTTCATTAGTCACAGGAACAGTTTGTTGAGCAGCAAATCCCTGAGGAGGAGGCACAAAACCTTGAAAAGGAAATGCCATACCATGAGAGGGAGGTGCGAAACTTTGAGAAGCTAAGCCTTGGGACGGGGGGAAGAAACCCTGAGCAGCAAATCCTTGGGAAGGAGGTATAAAACTCTGAGTAGCAAAACCTTGAGAAGGAGGGAAGAAACCCTGAGCAGCAAGTCCTTGGGAAGGAGGAATAAAACTCTGAGTAGCAAAACCTTGTGAAGGAGGTATAAAACTTTGAGTAGCAAACCCTTGTGAAGGAGGTATAAAACTCTGAGTAGCAAAACCTTGAGAAGGAGGGAAGAAACCCTGAGCAGCAAGTCCTTGGGAAGGAGGAATAAAACTTTGAGTAGCAAACCCTGAAGAAGAAGGAATAAAACTTTGAGAAGCAAAACCATGAGGAGGAGCGACGAATCCATGAGGAAGTCCAAAAGGAGGCCAGGTCACAGGGGTAATGACTGATGATGTAGGCTGGGTCGTTGCAGTGACAAATTCAGTCGTTGCAGTAACAATTTCTGACACCACAGTCTGTTGGGTATCCATCTTCGCTCGAATGACTTGTAGCATTTCCATCATCTGACCCATATTTCCACGAATATCAGAAAGCTCTTCGTTAACTCTGTCCATCTCTAGGTCTCTTTCAGCCATCCTCTTTCTGGCTTGAGCTCGAGTGTAGTATTTGCGTGAGAGCCTCAGTGTGAAAGCTGAATTGAGAGCAGATGACGGGAATGAGTTTATATGAAAAAAATGCAAATGCAATGCCAAATGTATGAGTGCAATGCAAAAATGAAAATTTATTCAAGGAACTTAAGAAACAATTTGCAAATACCAAGGAACACATAATAATCAAAAGGATATGATCTCATTAAATTCAAAAAGTGATACAAAGTCTTGAGTACACTTTCAAAAATCCCAAACAAAGCTTAATAAAGACAAAAACAAAGTCCTAAGGAGATTCTCCTAAAAGCCTCAAGTTGAGCTTCTCGATTTGTGCCTTCATCTGAGCCCTTTCAAGCATAAGTTGATCCACGATCGACTTCCAAGAAGTGTCCTCTTGAGTGCTGGAGGAAAATAAATCCTCTGGTGCTTTCCTTTTCTTGCTGGAGAGCTCTTCTTCTTCCTTCATATTCAGTTGTCTTCTAAGTTCCTCATTCTCACTGCTGATGATCTGATGTCGATTCTTCCATGCATTCTTCTCTCGAATCTCTTTCTCCAAATCAATCTTCAGCTTCTCTGCATCATCCATAAAGATTAGAATGGGTTTCTTGAAGGTCATAGGATCCTGGCGAGGGTAAGGCATCTTCAGACTGATTGCCCTATCTCGTACCCATTGGAGATAGGGTTCCATAGAAACACAATTCGGCTTTCCCAAGCTACTCCTCCCTTTCCTATGGATGCACTTCCAAGCTTGCATAATCTGTTTCTTGAGCTCTGGTTCTTCGTCATCCTTAAAGAAAATTCCTTCCACTTCAACACTCTTAGGTTTGTCCTTCAACGGGTACCCGAGTTGACGGCGAGCCAAAACCGGATTATAGCTGATTCCTCCCTTAGTGCCAAGAAGAGGCACATTAGCAAAATCACCACAGCTATCAATAATCAATATTCCATCATAAGCACGATTGTACCAGCTAATATCAGAGTGGGTAAGAGACATGATCCTTTGTGACCACCACAAACCATCCTTAAGGTTCCAAAATGAAGATGACTTAGGCAAGTGCGAAATAAACCACTCGTACAACAATGATGCACAACAAGTAATCATCCCTCCCTTATGGTGATTCCTCAGATGGATGGAATGGTAGGTGTCTCCGAGCAAAGTAGGGACCGGGTTCTTCTTCAGAAAGATCTTGATGGCGTTCAGGTCGACAAAGTCTTCAAAGTTTGGGAAAAGCAGCACTCCATATATCAGCAGAATAAAAGTCGCCTCAAAAGCTTTCATATCCTTCACATCAACAAAATTCTTGGCCTTCTCTAACAGAAACTTTGTAGGGAATCCAAAAATCTTTCCCTTATAGGTCATATTTGCCTTGACCTCAGGAACACTCAAATATGTCGCCTTTGCAATCTCTGCTTCTTCAGGGTCCTTCTCTAGAACAGGGAATGGAAACTCATCCTTAACACATGATCCCACCAGAACTGAATACTCTTCCAAAGTAGGCGCCAATTGATAATCAGGGAACGTAAAACAGTGGTAGAGAGGATCATAAAACTGGAGCATCACAGAGAGCATCCTTCCGTCCCACTCAGTCTTAAGTAAGGCTAAAAGTCTCCTATGCTTCTCCATGAAGGCTTCTTGATCCACAACCAAATCTCTTAATTTCCTTAGGTCTTCGAGTTTGGGAGTTTTGAATGTGTACTTGACAGTCTTTCTTCTTCCAAAGTCCATGATGATACCTATGATATTTGCAAAGATAGAGTTTCTGAGTTCCTTGAATAAATGGTAAAAATGATGCTTCATGATGCGTGAATGCAACAAACACAAACAAGGCTTAGGTTCAAAGCTTGCATGAGGTCAAAGGTTCAACCCTCCCAAAAAGGTGTGTACTATGAGTTTATTTGTACCTGTACAACGGGTTCTAAAAGTTCCCAGAATCACTGTCCCATCTTTCGGATATTACCGACTTCCCAACTCGACTTGGTAATCAGTAATATTCTCAAGAGAGTCTCATCCGAGTGCAGTATCGCGTATCAACTATTTTGGATTTGCACCCTCATAGTCATCGCACTACATCCCTAAAAAGGCCAAGTGGGGGTAAATGTTCTACGGTCCTCAGCATTAATGGCTCTCAAGTCGAATATAGTAATGTTTTCACGACTGAACTCGATCAACAAAACTACATCCGAGGAGGCCTCCGCTGAGTGGTGGTGTCTCAAGTCAACTTGGTCGGGACTCAACTCCCTACAAGCCTTCTTGAATATACCACCGTCCTATCTTATCTTGCCCTCAAGTCCGGGTTAGGACTTATCTCACCACACATGGAACACCCAACAAAAAAAATCCAAAATAATAACAAGCAATACAACAACAAATATACAAATATACAAGGTGGGCTTAACCCTCAAAAATAGTCTCCCCAGTGAAGTCGCCATTTCTGTCGCGGTGAGAATCGGATACCAAGCTATTAAGTGAGCTTGAATCGCAAAACATTTATGTTCACCACCGACTTTAATTTAATCCAAAAGGAAAAGGGAAAAAGATCGTAAAAACCCTAAATGAGGAGAAACTAGGTTCGGGGGTTGATTATACCTAGGGAAGGTGTTAGCATCCTAAGCATCCGCAGTATCCTACGGGAACCTCTTGTTAATATTTGTATTATTGTTGTTTATTGCTTGTTAAAATAATGGGAACCTAAGGTTTTATTTCTAATGGTGCTCGCACAACATCGCATCGATGCCTACGTATCGGGTATAGAATTAGAGCACTCGTAGTTCTCCTAAGGATTAACGAACACTTGGTTACGCTCAAGGTTCGCGGGGGAAGGTAAGTGTTATGGCAAACACTCACGTGACTTTAAGAAAGTCACAAAAAGTTGTAAAATAAAAAGCTAAGGACCTAATGGCTAAGGACCTAAGGATGATGGACCTAATTGCTAAGGTCAAAATGGAACTAGGGATTGCTAAACTTCCTATGACATTGAGTCAACTGCAGGAGTCTTTCCCTTTTGGATCAAAAAGCATAAACAAAAATAAATAAAGGTGCAAGCTCCTAAGACTAGGCAAAGGCTGCTACTTGCAAAAATAAACTGAATGAAGTAAATGGAAATAAAAGACAAAGGCTTAGTAACCGGGCTATGGCTCGATATATGGATCGAGGATGCGGGGGTGGAAAACAAACGCGGTGCGACAATTTGCCTTAAGTTAGAAAAGCTGTGCAGTGTAAGGAACTGTGCAGATGGCGATCGTAAACGACCGACTTACGTGTGTGAGTGTATGTGAAGTGAAGTTCACTTGGCGTTGGACCAAGGAATTATTATTTTGAAAATTAAATTAAATGGTGTAAACTTGCGAGAAATAAATAAAAAGTAAAGTGAAATAAATTGAAAATAGAATGAAATAAATTAAATAAATTAAATAGAAAAAAATAATGAAATAAATGGAAAGAAAATAAATATATGGAATAGAAATAAAATGCAATGGCCTCATATGGGTCACGATTAATCGGAAACGATTTATCGTGACCTTCGTGATATCATCGGCCCATAAATAGAATAAAAAAAATGAAAGTTCAAAACACATGATTCACTAATAATTTTTTTTAACATTTTTTCTAAAAACAGAATTGAACAAATTAATGCTTGAAAATATAAAGTGAAATAAAATAATAAAAAAAACATGAAGAAACAAATAAAGAAGAAACGAGGGGGGTGTTTTCACTGGTTCATGGGGTTTAGATAGTAAGGGTTCATGGGCCTGTGCTGAGCCCAACAGAATTTAAAACAAAAAAACAAAAATAAATATTAAGAAATGAATTGTATGGTGTGTGTAGTAAAATAAAGCAGATGGGCCCAAAAATCTATACCAGGATGCAAGAATAAAATAAGATAAATAAAAAGCCAGTAAAAAGATGAACGTTGGATTAGACGTGCATAAAACATTGGGATGTGTAGGTTAAAAGAAACACTCAATTAGCATGAAATAACAATAAATAAAAGAAATAAAAAATAAAAACAAAGAGGTTGAGTAAAAACGTTAAAATAAGGTCAGCTTTAAACCACACATCACATTTTAGGATGAACACTCACCCTCAACCTTGTTTCAAACGCCGGAAAAAAAAGAGACGAGAAAACAAAAACCTCATCTCACCGCGAAACAGCCTGACCCACTCTTCTTCTCACGAGCACTCTCAATCACTCACGGATTCGCTCTCTCAATCGCCTCTCTCTCGACGACCTTCTCATGGTCCGTCTCTCAACTTCTCTCAATGTTTTGGCTTCGGTTCAGTGGTGGTGGTGGTAGCCGGTGGGGTTTTGGGCTTGGCCGGTTTGCGGGTTTGCGAAGGAAAATGGAAGGCTTCGGATGGTGTTTGACGGCGGATTCTGCGGTGATGGCCGATGGCTATGGAGTGGATTTACGGTGGTGATGGCCGGCGAGGATGGTGGTTTCTTGCGTCTTTCTCAGCTCGGTTTCAATCGAATGGTTTGGTGTTTGAAAAAAAGCTGGGTTGAGGGTGGTGATGAGCGGTGGTGAGTTGGGTTTATGCGGATACGGTGGTTTCAGTCTTGAAGAAAAAGAAAGAAGGTGGTGATTTCTGTTTTGGTTCTCGCCTTCACACTCGAACGACTTCCGTCGGTTTGGGAACCAGGTTTGGACTTACGATTCGTGTCTGTTTCGTTTCAGAAATTCAGTTTTGTTCAAATTTGTTTCTGGATGTTTACTTCATCTTTTCTGGGTTGTGTTGTTTTTTGAAAGGTTGAAGAGAATTAGTGGTTGTGAGTGTCAGATACGTTGGTGGTGAACGCAGGTGGAGGTGGTTAATGGCGGATAGTGAGGGTGTCCTGTTTAGATGGTTTTGCGGTTCAGGTATTCACAGTGGGTTTGAAGGAGGACGGTGAAGATTGCTGTTAGTTGTTGAAGGTTTTTGGAGTTTGGTGAGGGTAAGGGGAGGATTTCGTCGGTGGATGGCCAGATTCTCACGGCGGTGTGGTTGTTTCTGTTATTAGGTTCGAGTTTAGAAAGTGGGTCTCCGGCGGTGGTGTTCTGAGTTGTTGTTTTCGCAGCAGGTGGGAGGTCGATTGGCGGCTGGATTGTTCTGGATTTCGTGAGTAAAACAGGTTTGAGATTTCTCAGCTTTATTTTTTCTCTCTTTTTTGAAAGTTTTCTCATAATCTTTTCTCGTTGTTTCTGAAGGTAAATGGAGGAGGTTCGCGGCCGGCTATGGTGGATGCGGCGCGATTTTGGTTTTTGCACGGTGGCAGGTTGGTTTGAGTGACGAAGGAAGCTAGTTCCGCGATTTGCTATGGAAGACGGTTCGAAGGTTTGGTTTCTGTGTGGTGAGGTTGAAGATGGTAAAAGGGTGGTTTAACTGAGTTTATTTGAAGGTCTTAATGTAAACGGTGAAATGTGATGAAGGTTTGATTTGGGAGTGAGGGTTTGTGAGCAGTGGGATTGGATGGTTGATTTTGTTGACCTGAGTTCTGGTTCTGTTTGTGGTTTAGTGTTTCATGGCTAGGTGGATGGCCGGCTTCGGTGTTTGAAGGTTGTTTACTGGTTTACGGTTTGATTTGAAAAAGCAAAAAAGATGCAGGTGGGTTAATGGGGTTTTTGAAGTGGTATGGTTCGAGTTTGTTATATGTTTCGGATTGGATGAGTTTTGCAGGAAACTTTTTCTTGGTTTTTTCGGTGGTAGTTTTAATGGAAGTGAAGGAAGGCTGCGTTCATGGAAGATGAGGATTGGTTGATGGTTTGTGAAAGTGTTGGCTACGGTTCAGCTCTTCGGTGGTTTCTCATGGTGTGAGTAAGTTGAATGGTGGCTGAAAAATGAGTCACGGTGGATGGGTTCAAAGAATAAGCATTGAGAGGTTGAACATGGTATGTGGTTGGATTTTCTGTTTTTTTTTTGGATCAAGCATTTCTCTGGTTTTTCCGTTTCTGGATTTTGTGTTTTTTTTCAATTTTTGTTTGATTGAGGTTTGTGGTTTGAGGTGTTGTTTCTGTTTTTGTTATATTGTTTGAAGGTGAATGACGGCGGCTGGTGGTGAGTCCTTAGACATGAGTCGGCGGTGATAGTATACAAAAGTATGGATTTGAGGAAGATGGTTTCAAGGCGGCTGTGCGTCTTCTGTTTCTGCTCAAGCTTTTGATCGGATTTGGTTGTTGGAATGGGTGAGTCTGTTTTTGTGAGATTTTTTCTATTTTTTTTTTTTGAAGCTTGTTCTCATTTGTGTGCAGCATTTATTTCAGGTATTCTAAGCCTCTCAAAGAAGTGGATTGAGGGTCGGTTTGAGTGGTTGAAACAGGTTTGCTGTTGTTGCTGCGGATGAGTGTCTTTTGATGCATATTAGGAAGGGTGGGTCAGTTCTGTGTTGGGTTTGTGTTGATAAGGGCTCGAGGGCGGAATGATGGGTGAAGGTTTCTGTGTGGTTGCTTGAGGTGATTGTTGATGAAAAACAGTTTCTGGTTTGTGGTTTTTTTTTGAAAGATTTGTTGCAGTTTCCTTTGTAACCTTTGTAGGAAAATCTTTTGAAATTTTTTTTGTTTGTTTTATGTATGCAGGATGAAAACGATGAAGTGAAACTAAAGTAAAAAACTAGCTATGGACAAGAATACTAAAAGAGGTGGAGGAGGAAAAAAATGTTACCGGCCCGAATGTTATCGGGGTGCCGAGTCCACAAATGGTAGCCTCCTAATCCCTCTGAACTTGCTTGTTGTTGCTGAACTTCTGTGATGACTTGTTCCAATCTCTTTTCTCCTTCTTTTTTGGTTTTAAACTGCTGATTTTTCTGGTGTTGTTTTGGTGTCTTAACAGTAGCTGAACTGGTGTGTAGTTGGTACTGTTCGTGTGGTAGATTTTTGGTTGATTTTTTTGTGTTTGAGAGCTGTATTGGCACTGTGTTTGTGTGATTTTTTTGGGGTTATTTGTGGCTTTAGTTGAGACTGTTTGTAGTGTATTGTTCAAGGCTGTAGTAGTGTTTTAGAGCTGGTTTTTTTTAGTGAGTTTGAGGCTGAGTTTTCTAATATAACAGTGGTTTTGTGTTTATGTGAGGCTGAGTTTGTGTAGTTGAGAGGTTGAATTTGTGATGTATTGTAACAGTGGCTTATATGGTTTTTTTTTGTGCTGAATTTTTGATATAACATTGTATGTTTTGCTTGTAGGTGAAGGGTCTCAAGAAAGGGAACAAGGCCTGAATTTGTAGCAGTGGAGTGGAGCAGGAAAATGCAGCTGTTGGTGGCTGCATGCTTGTCTTGGGGCAGATTTGGAGCTGTTGCATTTTGTATTTTTGTGGCTGCTATGTTGTATTTGTGCAGAATTTTTTGTACACCTTTTTTATGCAATTGTAATATAAACAAAATTATGGAATAAATTTGCATATTTACACTAAAGCTTTGATTTACACTTGACATTTAATATTGGAAATAAGAGTTTTAAATTAGAATCTAAATATAATACTTAACTTAGAAATGAATTAAAAAGAATTAAATTTAAAATTGAAAATAACTTATAAACTTAAATAAATAAACTTGGAATTAAAATTAATTATAAGAAAAAGAAATTGGAATTAAATTGAAATTGAAATCTTAAAATAAAAGTTAGAAATTGAAATTACATTAGAGATAAAACTTAAAATGGATTGAAAGAAACAAACAATTAGAGATTATAATTAAATTAGAAATGGAACTAAACTAACTAAAAAAAATGAATTAAAAATAAAAGTTAAAACTAGAAATCACATTAAGAAATAAAAACTTCGAAAATAGAAATGGAATTACATATTTTTTTTTAAAATCTTGAAATTGGAAATAAAAATTACATTTTTATTTAGCAAAAATTGAGAATAAAATAGATAGAAATTAAAATTAACATTAAAATTAAAACACGAAAATAAGTTAAAAGGTTAGAATTGAGAAGTAGAAATTAAATTAAAATGGAGGCTTATAAGTGAAAAGAAATTAAGAATTATAAACAGCTAGAAAAATGAGAAGAAAGTAACAAAAAATAAATCGGGAAAAATCCCTGCTAAACGCGATGAATATATGATTATGATATGAGCGATTAGGGGTAAAATTTGGGGTGTGACAGTCCTGGTGGATGGTTATTGGTCCGTATTGTTGGGCCTGTATCGCGGATTCCGTAGTAACCGGTAACGGTTAAGAACTAGCCGTTAGGGCAAGATTAGATCTGCTCGACTTATCCCTGGTCAGATGGCCTTAATACCGAGCAAGGGGTCTGTCAAACAGTTGGTCCTCAGGGTTCCGAGCGTCGTAGAGTCATTGCGCCGCTGGGCCGCGAATTATATAGGGTCTATTTCTGGTAATTGGGCCAGTCCGGAACAAAGTTAAAGACAAATAAAACAAAAATTAAATGTTGAATAAATATATTGAAGGTTTGAAAAATGTTTGAATGAAGTTTTATCTATATCATAGTTTATCTAAAAAATTGTTTATCTTATTTGAAGTTTATCATGAATGAGATATCATTATGGTGAGGGTAGCTTAGCAAGTAGCAAAAAGAAGAGAAAGAACAAGTGTGGCGGACGTGCGTTTGTGTTCAATAAGAGGAAAAATTGTTATACCAATTTGAAAAACTTATTAACTTTTTAATATAAGTACTACTATTATTTTTAAAAATGAAAAATGTGATGGTAAAATAATAATGGTTATAAAAGTATCTTCAGAATAATAAGTTTGATTAATAAAAAATAAAACTAATTAAATTGAAACCTAAATCAATATCGAACGATAAAATTGTCTGATATCAAATTGTCTGAAAAATAAAATGAACATACAAAAATGATCAATAGAAAATATACTTTTAGAAAAAATACAGCGTTTTGTCAATTTTTGAAATTAATTTTTTCGCGTTAAAAATGCTCAAACAGGTCAGAAATACGCAGATCGGAAAGTTAAAAAAAACACAACGGATTAAAGTACGCGAAAAAATAGATTAAGAAATGATCTATGAAAGTTCGATTAAAAATAATGCGCGTTTATCGATTTTATGCTCATTTGACTTAATTTGAACATAATACCTGAAAAAGAAACACGTTATTTCACTACCCCAAACAAGGACAAAGAGAGCATTTTTTCTTACTTTTAACAGCACTTAAAAGCGCTGTCTAAGGTGGCGCTGTCGTAGGAAAAAACAACGTTTTGTTTAATGAAAAAACGCAGCTAAAAGCCTACTTTAGAAAGCGCTTTTAAAGGAAAAGCACTTTCTAAAGTAGGCCTTTAGCAACGTTTTTTCCTTAAAAAACACTCTTTAAAGTGAGTCTTTAGACAACGTTTTTAAAAGCGTTGTCTAATATATACGTATAAAATTTTAATAATTTTTTTATATACCTTTAGAAAGCTTTTTTTGAGTAAAAAGTGTTTTCTTTTGTCCCTCTTTAGACATCACTATTGAAAGCGCTCTCTAAAGTATACGTTTAATTTTAATTATATATTTTTCTATACATTTAGAGAGCACTTTTTAGAGAAAGCGATTTCTTTTGTGGACTATAAATAGCGCTTTTTCTTAAAAGCGCTGTCTTTTCTATACTTATAATTTTAATGATTTTTTTTAAATCTCATTTTAACCATTTTTTTATGCATAAACCTTTATAATTTTTTTATGCAGAAATCTGTATAATTCACATTTCAATAAACCTGTATAAATCATTTCAATCCATTTCAAACCAAAACTAATACCACTTCACTAATACCATTTCAAACCAAAACTAATACCATTTACATCTCAAAACCAATACCATTTCATCTCAAAACTAATACCATTTCAATCCAAAACTATACAATTCAAGTCATTTCATTTACATAAACCACAAGTCATTTACAATAAATGATTCCATTTCATTTACATAATCATACACCTTAAAATATTTTTTTTTCTATAATATATTTACACAATTCCTCCATAATTTCACCCACTTTTGAGGGTGTGTAATGAGCACACGCGAATTCATCAAAGTACTACACAACAAAACAAAATATGCATTAGTTAGTTTGAAATACTAAATTATGACATATCCGATAAATATTAAACTAAATCCTAAGTTATAAATCCATGCATACCTGAATAGGAATCTCTAATCGATCCAATTGAAGGATTTCTCTCATGAACCTCAAAACTTAGTACCCGCGGTGTATGCCATTTTTCTGTAGAGGACACTACACATAGATAAACAAATAAGAATTAATATATAGTTTTTTTGTGTTATCATGTAGAATCACTAATAAGCAACATTGTGAAAATTAAATTAATCTAACTGCACATGGATCCATGAAATAGTGCTTGCTTTAGTCCGTGTTACTCGAGCATCTCTTTATGCTCGGTATACTAGTATAGATCTATAAAAGAAAAACGTAAATTTAGAACAATCTCACAGAAATAATTAAATATACAAATACACACGAATATTTTGAACAATTTCACTTATGTATCAACCACTTCCTTCATACTCTCATATGTTGACCAATCATGCTCCAATGAATTCATATAATAGACCATTTATTTTGTAGAATTAATGACAACCAACAACCAGTGTCCACTATAAAATATAACAAAAGTTTAGATGGATAATTTCTACACAAAAGATACAAAGATTAGAATGAAATTAGAATGAAAATCTTACTTGTGTCTAGTACTATATGGTAAAAAAAAAGTTTATGTATTGGTCGTCGTAAATCTCTCAATTAATTGGTCTCATACTGAAATTGCATTCAAACCAATTGTCGTTGCATTGACACGGGTGGAAGCAAAGAAACATAATCAGTTTGACAATTGTGTCCCGCACATGATTTTATCATACAAGAACCTTAAATAAAACATATAATAAACATTAGACTATTTTCATTGAAATGTGTAAATAAATTGTTCAACTAAATAAATAATAGATTGATCAGAGTACCGGATGTAAGCATGCATAACAGCAATGCCTAATGTTTGATGCCTGAAAATTTGCTCCATGTCCTTTACTCCGATTATCTTAGAATGAGGAAAACCAAAAACACCATCGTCCATGTCTATTTGATGAATACAACCTTGCATCACATATGATGTTGACACAAGTGTGTCAAGACACAACCGAAAGCGATTTGTAGGAGCACTTTTTGCCGGCATGGTTCTTGTACGAACCTTTTTCTTGCTCATGATATATTGTGAAGCTTGAGCAGGAACCTAACAATCATATAGGTTAGGTAAAGTAGAAAATCATGAAACTTTTGAATTCGGATCATAGAATGACACATTAAATATACCTCTCTTTATTGTGATGCAACAAACTCTTTTTCCGGCAAAATCCATTTATCCTTAGATGTGGGTTTTCTAGGAGTCTATCATTACCATATTGTAAAAAAAAATGTACGTAATGGTTCAGAATGATTTTCATAATGGTTCAGAATTGACATTTGAATACTAAGAGATTCATAATGGTTTTAAACTTACCTCTTCATCTATGAAAATGAGGTCTGACGGCCATGCAACAAACGAGCCTATTGAATCTCCCACCAATGTTATCTCTGAAACCATGCCAGGTATAGGTAGTATCGCATCCCTATCTATAGCAATATCAACTAACACTTTCAGATATCCACGAGGGAGCGGATTATGGTGAAGTAACTCTCTCTCTGTTATCCACTTTTCCCTTGCCAACCATGCGATAAGTCGGTAACAACAAATACAACCGACAAGAGGAAATGCCCTGAAGCAATAATGAATGCATAACTGTTAATGTGTATAAAGGTCAATTAAAATAAATATGTTAATTTAATTAAAATAAAGATGTGCTAATTACCTCAGGAATTATATTTTCACAATTGATACTAGCCTTGTCACTAGTATCTTTCAACCCGGAATCACGCTTTTCTGCCTCATATCTCTCTTTATCCTTTTGCAATTCAAGGACTTGCGCTTTTAGTTCCTCTGAAGATTGCATCACTTCTTTATTGCTAGGATTTTTTCTATTTGGTTTCTTATACAATGAAGATTAAGTCACACCAAATCCTTTACCCCTCACCCCATCGGAATACTCATGAACATTTAGTACTCGACTAAGAATGCTCCTACAATCCTCCTCACCGGTGGTTAAGGATTTAGATAGAGTCTCCTGAAATTCATTGACAAATCGAAAATTGTTAGTGGGGATTTAAAATTAATTATATTTTAAAGACATAATGTTATACTTACACATTCCTCATAAACACGTTGAACGTCTTCACTAGCAACTTCACTCTTGCCCATATGAGCAATCTTCCACAAAACATGTTCCGGAAGAGATTTTTCTTCACCTTTCTCCTCTTCCAACTAAAAATTGAGACAAATAATAAGATCGTCAAGTATAACATATTGAGACAATTAATAAGATCATATCATTTATATATAGTTACCATTTGTTGTTGTAAGCGTGCATATCCCAAACTCCCTTTTCTGTATGTATATGCGGGTTTTGATGCTCTTTGGGGATTAATAGCACTCAAATCCTAAATAAACAAGTTTAAGTCATATCAGAACAAACTAATGCAACAAGTATATAATACAATTAATAGACATGAAAAGATAAATAAGTTTACATTGAATTTTTCGGTTTTCTGTTTGACTACAAAAGCGCCCCATTCTTCCGGTGTAATCAAATCTACATACAAGTGTGGAAGTTCTGCTTAAAAAAATGCATCATCCCTTAGATATTTGTTTGATAATAAGGCTCGAAATCCCCTATGTCTCTTTCTGGCCAATTGGAGACAATACTTCCGTCGGCTTTCATCAATATCAAATGACCTCTACAAAAAAAATACACATATAAACATAAAGTGTGTTAGTATAAGTGTGTTAGTATAAGTAAAAAAATCTAATAAAACATCAATCATGTTTGGTAATTAAGTACTTGTATCTCACTTCATATCTTATTTAAACCTCGAAGAACATCCTTGTGCATTTCAACATACGTCTCAACCTCATTCTCATTGTGCTGAACATACAAATGCACTTAATCCCGTTCGACCCATGATACTATTACAACTTCATTTCCAATTAGCTTTTTTCCTGCTTTTTTCCCGAAAATATGAGATTTGGGGAGTTCAATTAATTGTACATTGGACATATATTTAGTACAAAACTCAATCACTTCTTTAACAATGTATCGTTCGGCAATACAACCCTCTGGTCGACTTCGGTTTTTCACATACCCTTTTAATATTTTTATATAACGTTCAGCAGGATACATCCATATCATATAAGCCGATCCACACAATTGTGTCTCTTTCACGAGATGAATAACTAGATAAACCATTATGCTAAAAAAGGACGGAGGAAAATACATTTCAAGATCACACAAAGTAATAACTATTTTGTTTTGCAATGTTGGTAAGATTGCAGGATCGATCACCTTATTGCAAATTGACTTGAAGAAAAAACACAATTTAGTTATTGCGCTTCTTACTTTTTCAGGTAGAATAGAACGTATACCTATTGATAGAAAATGTTCCATTATAACATGGAAGTCATGCGTCTTTAAACTCTTTAACTTGACGTCTTTCATAGACACAAGTCTTCTAATATCTGAAGAATATCCTTCTGTAACTTTAACTTCACTTAGAAACTTACACAATACTTTTTTCTCCTTTCTAGATAGAGTATATGCAGTAGGTGGTAGATATGTTCGTTTTCTTTTCTTCAAGGGTCCTAATTCAGTTCTTATCCCCATCTCTATCAAGTCCTTTCTTGCTTTAAGGTCATCCTTAGAATTTCCTTGTATATTGATTAACGTACCAATAACACTGTCAAAGACATTTTTTTCAATATGCATAACATCGAGAAAATGTCTTACATACAGTGACTTCCAATATGGAAGTTCAAAATAATTTGACCTCTTCTTCCACCCTTTCTTGACAAGTGTATGTTCAAAAGACTTGCCAAACTAAGTACTCACATCTTTCACATTTTAAAAAATTTGATCACCTGTCAATATAGGTGGAGCTATACCTTGTTATGTGTCTCTATTGAAGGCTTTTCTCCACCCACGATAGTGATGTTTCGAATTTAAGAATTTACGATGATCGAGAAAGACATTCTTCTGGCCAAACTCCAATCGTATCCAATCTGTTTTATCTTCACAAATAGGACACACACATTGACCTTTTATGATGTACCCTAATAAATTTCCATATGCTGGAAAATCATTCATTGTTCCAAACAACATCACCCTCAAGTTGAAACTTTCTTTCCTATACCCATCACAAACCTCCACACCGAACTCCCACAAAAACTTTAAATCTTCGATTAAGGGTGTCAAGTATACGTCTATGTCATTCCCTGGTTGTTTAGGCCCAGAAATTAACATAGATAACATCATGTACTTATGCTTCATACATAGTCATGGAGGTAGGTTATAAATCATTAAAATCACAGGCCAAGTGCTATGTGAGATACTTTGAAGACCGTGTGGGTTCATTCCATCAGTAGATAATGCCAAGCGAAGGTTTCTTGCTTCTTTTCCAAATTCAGGATAATCATCATCAATTTTCATCCACTGTGGTGAATCTATCGAATGTCGAAACTTTCCATCAATAATTCTTTCATCTACATGCCAAGTCAAGTGTCTAGAATCGGTTTCACTATAAAACATGCGTCTGAATCTCGAAAATATAGGAAAATACCATAAAACCTTTGCTGGAGATAACTTCTTCTTATATCGAGAAACACCGTATTTAGGACACTCATTTAACAATGCATACTCATTTCGAAACAAGACGCAATCGTTTGGACATGCATGTATCTTATCATAGCTCATGCCAATAGAGCACATCATCTTTTTTGGCCTCATATGTTCGATTAGGAAGAACATTATCCTCTGGAAGCATATCTTTCATAAGGGCCAATAACTTTGTGAAACTTTTATCCGACCAACCATTGTCTGCCTTTAAGTTGTACAACTTTAATACCACATATAATCTTGTGAATTTAGTTCAACCATTATACAATGGTTTCTCTGCATCGCTTACCAACCTCTCAAACATTTCAGGACAATCCTTAAGATCATCTTCAAGTGCTTCTACAATCTCTTTAACTCGATCTTAATCGTATGTATCTATACCGTTTTTGTTTGAAGCATATGTCTTATTATCCCCCGGTTCAACATTCCCGTTACTTTTCTCACCATGCAAATTCCAACATGTATAACTTCGACCAATTTCATGGCTCTTTAAATATTATGCCAACTGAACCACGTCTACTCGACCCACAAAACAACAATCCAAGCAAGGACATCTCATATGATTGGGGTTTTTGGCATGTGCAATAACAAGCTTAATGAATTCTGATACCCCATTCTCGTACTCTTCCGACAATCGACTTGAAGACATCCATTTCTTATCCATAATTATACTAATTAAACTAAACAAAAACAAAAATAAAAAATATTTACCTATAGGGAAACGATTCGACTTTCACACTTTGATCACAAGTAACCCCTATATATAGAAATTTCAATAAGTTAGAAACCCCATCATATCAGTTCATTCAAAGCACTACTAATTACAGTGGCGAGAAAGAACAACTAATTACCTGTAGAGATATAAGCACCTTCTAGACCCACACAATATACAGATAGGTTAGAATCACCAAGATCCCCCTGTACACTTATCATAAAATGAAATATCATTAATTGACCAATTATGAGTCATAAAAAACAACAATTTCTAAATCCATTCAAAAGTTCATATCAAATGATTCTAACTAACTTCAAAATAGAATTTCAATCCATAACCACAAAATCAGTTTACAATCCATCACTATCACAGTCAAAATCAGTTTACAATCCAATATCATAATTTTTTTATAACCTAAACCAATATCATGATTCTAACTAACCACAAAATCAGTTTATAAACCAATATCATAATTTACAATCCAATATCATGATTCTAACTAACCACAAAATCAGTTTATAAACCTTGTCACAGACAAACAATATCACAATTTGTTTATTTCCTTAGAAATCGCTTTCTTAGGTGTTCTGGTCTACCTATAAGAGTGTTTTTTCATAGAATGCGTTGTTTTAGGGTACATTATGAATTTTTTTTAAAACATCAAAAATCACAAAATGGCAAAAGGGGGTCGAACTCACACCCTTGGGGTATGGAAAGACACTGTACAAGCGCATTAACCACTGGGGTGGTGATACATCAATTAATTTAGTTACAAACATAAATATATATGGGGTAACTGAAAAGAATTATTTTATTTTTAATATTTTTTTATATTATTTTTCAACTAATTATTTAAACACTCAAAATAAATCATTTTTGATTAATTTTTAGCACATAATTCCTTCATACATTCAAAATATTATTTTCACAAAAATAACAAGAATAAATATTATTATTTGATTAATTTTAAATATTTTAAAGAAATTCTTTTTATTTTTAATAAAGTTATATATTATTTTCTTCCTTACCACTAAGCCAAATCATTTTTTCTATTATGATTTACTTTTAAAATGTATATATATTATATGTTTAGTATTTATTTCTATATTATTTGCTTCCTTACCATCGCACCCCGAAAAATACGACCTCACGCGATCCAAAAAGACGGAGCCGCACGCTGGACAGACTGAAGAGTCGCCACCTAATTCTAATTTATTCCCGAAGGGGGAAAGTGAAGATATAGATAAAACCCGTCGAAAAGGAGGATGAGGACAAAGGTCTCGCAACCATTGCCTAGGTTCAGAAGTCGGTTATACAGGGGGAAGGTATTAGCATCCCCTACATCCATCATACTCAATGGGAACCATCTAAGTTGTCATGCGCGAAAGGATGTCTATGCTTAACGACTTACTTGCTAAGGGGAAATGAGTTTAAATTATAAGTTAGATTGATCCTAGGGGCTCGGCAAGGATTGAGATCCTCATGCCTACGTATTCCCTTTTGCAATGGGAAAGTCAGAGCTTCGTAGTTCGGCCTACTATGGTTGATGGTTGTTGATTTTATTACCTTTCTTTGATGAAAGGGTTTAGGGGTCGAAATGCACTAAAGACTATGGATAGTTTACTCCGTCCAACAAGACGAGCGTCTTGAGTCGAAATAATCGGAGCGAGTAACGAGAGCTCATTATCCTCCTTTCTACCGCTTAAGGCTCGTGGCGTACAATTTCTTCTCGTATTATTAATGTGTTTTATTTCCTAAGACCGCTTGACGTTGGATCAAGGGTTTGGATCTAATCGAAACATTTTTTTGGTTTTTTTAGGTTTATGGGTGAATGCAAATGGAGGTTTATTTTGTGGTTTGTTAGCGAGGCCCAATGCGCTTGGCTCGCAAGGTTAGGAGACTTGATACATGAATCAAGTAAGCTAAAGACTAGCAATGGAAAACAAGCGTGATGCGTTGATTTGTTTAAGTTGAAAAATGTTGAGAAAGGTGTAAAGTGCAACGTAGTGCTGATGGCGATCAAAGAATGATCGACTTACGTGTGTGTATGAAGTGAAGTGCGTATGGATAGTCACTTGGCGTTGGACCAAAGATTTCGTTTATCTTTGAAGTGATTAGTCTTATTGTGCGTTTGTTTTTTTACTTAGCAATTTATCGTCAAATGCAAGAAAGATCTAGCATACACAAACATTCATCGCACACATAATCGAGCAAAGGTGAACAAATTAATTAATCAAATTAAATAGAAATGTTTAATTAGATTAATTATCAAATTAATTAATCGAGTTAAATAAATCTATTTAATTAAATTAATCAATGAAAATGTTTTTTTTTGAATTTTTGGATATTCAAATGAGAAATTAATCACAAGAAAAGAAATAAGTTAAAATTTTAACAAAATAGTTAAGAAAATGTTTTCTTTGTTGAGTTTTTGAATAGTTTAAAGAGAAAGGATTAATTAATTAAATTAAATAAACATATTTAATAAAATTAATTAATTAATTAATTAATTAGATTGAATAGTATTATTTAAAATAACTAATTAATAAAAATGTTTTTTTTTGTTTTTAGATTTTTTATAGAAAGAAAACAAATTAGAATAAAATAAATAAAAGAAACAAGTTAATGGGATGGATTCAATCAGCAAATAGCGGGTGTAGTTAGAAATTCGAATTCAGGCCCAGTAGAATGAAGCCCAGGGTAGGATAGTAGAGCCCATGGAGGACTCCAGTCAAATCTTTGACTACGGGAAAGAAATTGGGGCGTTGGATCGCTTGATTTAAAAAACGTAAGCTCATAAGACGACTGCAAAAACAAGGGTGTATGATACATAGCAAGGAGAGCATGCACAAAACTAAACAAGGGAAGGCTCACTGTCGGTGACACTTGTCAAGGGGAGGGACAAGTGTCACCATTGCTACTGGCCAACACACCAAATTATGCAACGGTAAAAAATCTGGGAAATAAAAATAACACGAAGACAAAATCCAAACCCATATTGCTGAATTCTTATTCTCTCTCCTCAAACCCTATTCACTCTCTCAATTCCCGCCACCGAAACCCTAGATTGGCTGGAGAAGGCGGCGACACACGGTGGCTACCGCCGTCTTCTCCGACGAGAGACCCTCAAACGCTAAAACCTTAAACACCAACCCTCATTATTTTTACAACCTTAGATTCTCCTAAAAAGCTTTTAATTGACCGGATCAAGACTTTCAGACGCAATAAACAAGCAAGTAAATTTGACAAAAAAGATCTAAAAAGGATCGAAGACTACCTGATCGAAGAAAAATCGGTGAAGCTCCGACTTGATAAGGTGCGTTCATCCCTCCCCTTGAGCTTCTCGTTCGCTCTTCTTTTTCTTTCCACGTTTAGATTCTCGTCCTCTTCTTCTACTTCGTTCTTCTGTTTTGCTTATGTTCTCAGATTGTTGTTATTTGTTATGAAATGGTTCAGCTTAAATTGTCTCAGAGTTTCAATGAGAAACTCTGAACAATTTTTTTAAGGATAAAATGAGCTTTTTTGATGAAGGTTCTTTGATGAGTGTTTTGTTCTGCCGCATTTTTTAGGTTTTTTTGTAGTGGAGTCTGTAGTGAGAGCATTGATGAAATACTTGAAGAAGCTTGGGGTCATGGAACAAATCAAGGAATTTATTCGTAACTTTGAAGTTTGCATCCTTTGTTGTTTTTTTAATGAAATTATGTCTTGTGAATCTCAAACATTGGAATGATGATATGCATTGATGCCTTGCAGACTTGCAGAGTTAGCTAAGGAAATATGTGTGCACCTGAAGAATAGGGCCTTTATGACTTTGGCTCTGAAGCAAGTGAATGTTAGAGTTTGGTGCAAAACTTGGAACTTGGCTTGAAGAGCTGGAAACTTGGCAGGTCAGAGCTTTGGTAGCTTGGTGATACTTGTTCATGAGATAATTGAAATGGATACTAACTCAGTTTTGGTTGTGTTTTAGATGGGGTTCAAATCATAGTGATAGGTTCTTCGGTATATTAATGATACTCATGAAGAAGATGGATTTAGGGATGCTGGAAGACAGTTCTTAGAGGAAGAGACGTCATGGTTTACTTGCTTCTTTGGTGAAAATTAGAACAAAGAAAACATTAACAACTTGGTCTGAGTTTTGGTGAAGTTCTAGGAAGATCACATGGAGTTCATAGTTCTTTATTTGCAAATCTTATTTTTTTATTTGAACCTTGTAATATGATAATGATGAAGTCTGAATCACATGGTTAAAAAAATAATTCTTTATGAAACGATTGCTTGCATTGCCTCTTGAAGTAAACTTAATCTTAGGCTTAAACTTCCGTAACATTATGTAATTTTAGAACTTGCAATAGCCTGGTAATGTCCTCTTGTAGATAAATGACTGGACAATTATTGAAAGTGCATGAATTTGACAATTCAAATGATTGAATGTGAGCAGCAGCGTTTCCAATTTCACAAGTGCTTTAGAATCTGTTTCCAGATCATCCATCTCCTATATTCACTACAACATGATCCCAACATGAATTAAAAATTCAAAGTCATAACCATTTGAACTTGGTCAACTAATATTCTCTTTTGGATTTTTACCAAGATATAACTCCTTTTGTTGTAACTCAGGAAGGTCATTTGTAATGCTTTATTGGTCAAAAACGAAACCTTTGTATGTGCCTTGAATACCAATTTGACTAAGCAAGGTCATGTATAGGATATCATCACAAAAGACTGACCTCAATTCAGACTTTTGGACCCTGGCGCCTATATGTCTCTTGATATTACATGACATAAAATTCGACCTAAGACCATCTTGTCTAAAATGGAAAAAACTTGAGAAATGAGAACAAATGGGCCAAACACTAGTTTAAAGCATCATTTTGAGCAATGATGAACAAAAGTGCAAAAGTCACTTTGAGAACAACTAGAAGAATGACTGAATCTCAATCTTCACTGATCACAACTCTTCAAAGTCCAACAATAGAAATAGAAACCTCTGTCGTTAGTAAACATAAAACAAAAATGAATGTAAAATTATAAGGGTAGGACAAATTTGGGGTATGACACTTACCACAAAAATAAAAAATAAATTATTGTAGTAAAAATATTCAAATAAATAAATTATTATTAGAAATTATTAGAATTAAATTAAATTGAATAAATAAATTCTAATGTATTAGTAAATAAATACTAAAAAAATTCTAATGTTAAAATAATTCAGTATATATGATAAAATAATTTAGTTTATATGTTAATATATATATATATATATATATATATATATATATATATATATATATATATATATATATATATATATATTATATTTAATATTTATTTCTATACCATTTGCTTCCTTACCACAAAAATAAAAAATATATTACTGTAGCAAAAATATTCAAATAAATAAATTATTATTAGAAATTATTAGAATTAAATTAAATTGAATAAATAAATTTTAATTTATTAGTAAATCAATACTAAAAAAATTCTAATGTTAAAATATTTTAGTTTATATATTAAAATAATTTAGTTTATATTTTAAAATGTGTGTGTGTGTGTGTGTGTGTGTGTGTGTGTGTGTGTGTGTGTGTCTATATATATATATATATATATATATATATATATATATATATATATATATATATATATATATATATATATATATATATATATATATATATATATATATATATTATTTATTTCTATATTATTTGCTTACTTACCACAAAAATAAAAATAAAAATTATTGTAGCAAAAATATTCAAATAAATAAATTATTATTAGAAATTATTAAAATTAAATTAAATTGAATAAATAAATTCTAATGTATTAGTAAATAAATACTGAAAAAATTCTAATGTTAAAATAATTTAGTTTATATGTTAAAATAATTCTAATGTACAATGTCTTTCCCTACCTCCA
Source organism: Lathyrus aphaca (assembly GCA_963966055.1). Classification (NCBI taxonomy): domain Eukaryota; kingdom Viridiplantae; phylum Streptophyta; class Magnoliopsida; order Fabales; family Fabaceae; genus Lathyrus; species Lathyrus aphaca. The sequence continues at coordinate 512,977,201 of OZ014519.1, read as the reverse complement.
GAGCGTGGGTTCGATCCCCCATTTTGCCATTTTATGATTCTGAAAGTTTAATATATTTAAGTTAATAATTGACTTTTGAGAGCGCTTTTTCTAAAGCGTTTTCTTAATGTCTACCTATAAGAGCGCTTTTAGAAAGCGTTTTCTAAGGTGAAACCTGTAATGCCCGTATTTAATTAATTAATTTAATTAAATGTTAACACGTATTTTCCCGATTAATTGTTGTTAAGTGTTGTTTATCGTTTGAGTTGTTAAGCTGTTTAAGTTTATATTATGTTGCGGGTTAAGTCGTGTTTGGGTGATCGGATTAATTAAGTCAAATAAATAAAATAATTGTTAATAATATAATATTAAGTTGAGCTTAGTTGTGGTGTGAGAGTAGTAAAGTTGGGGGGTACTATTTTAGGCCCATTAGTAATTAAGCTAATTAGTGAGATTTTAGTAAAACTAGACTAAAAACCTAATTAGAGAATAATCAGAATTTTGCAAGAGAGGGAACAAGTCTTAGAGGAAGATCAAGAAAAGGCTAGGTTGAGGATTTTCGCGGAGATTTTTGCGGTGAATTCGAGTTTCCTTCAATCCAAGGTAAGGGCGGGGTTCGAATTCCATAACCGGGATTAGATAATCCGTATGTAGGGTGGGATTTCGTATGATTTCGTTGCTGTGTTTTTCGATTAATTTGTTGTTGTGTTTTTGTATGAATCTGATATGTATGATATGTTGTTCTTGTTGTATTGCTGTTATGCGAGTTGTATCATTGTTGTATTTGTTGTTGTGTTGTCAGACTGGTTATATTGTAGGAAATCGTGTAGAGAAGGAGATTAGGGTTCATAAAACCCAGTCGTAGAAATTAGTAGATTAATAAATACAGACGATTTAGAGTCTAAAATCAATGTAGAAACCTTATTAGGCTTGAATGGAGTGATGAAGTTATGTTATTCGTAGCAGAAGTAGGACTGATATGCATTCTGGCGTTTTACGTAACAGATCTGGTATTACGCGTAACATGAAAGGCATTACGCGTAACACATCCCAGTTACACAGGCATTACGCGTAATGGGTAAGGCATTACGCGTAAGAGGTTGTGTGGAAACAAGTCATTACGCGTATGGAGTGAGGCATTACGCATATGGGCAGAGTGGTGTGAAGAAAATGCAGTTTTTAGGCGATTCGTCCTGTTTTTGCATTCGTTTCGAGTTGAGTCGATCTTAGACTTTAAGTAGAGGTAAAATAAGTTGATTATTTTAGATTTGAGGATTAAAAATAATTAATTTAGGAATCTAAGTGATTAAGCCGTAATTAGTCGTTTTCCATGTTGAAGTTGTATTAAGTTGTTATAAGTTGTGTTATCCCGATCTTGGGGAAGATTATTAAGTTGCAGGTCGATACCAATGTTGAATCATGTGGTTAAGTTATTAAGTTGTTGTTTATGTTGTTGTTGTATGACATTCATAGTTGCATACATTTGCATAATTTTCAAGTTGGAGTGAATGCTCGATTCAAGTTGACCTGGATTGGCAAATAAGTTGTTGATGCCTCGATAAATTGGCAAGATTTTCAAGTTGGGAGTTTACTCCAAATGGTACCACATGCATAAATAAGTTGAGTCGCATTCTAGTTGCATTTTATTATGTTGTTAATTGTTATTGGTTGCAAGTTGTACGTTGATGTTGCTCGTTGTGTGAACTGGGTGATTGTATGATTTCTTGCTTATATATTGATTATCATACTCCTATTTATGTTATTCAATATCTCACTCCTTCTATTTGAATGTTGCCCTCTATTGGTAACGTGCAGGTAATCAAGATTCGAGTACTTAGTCGTGTCAAGTTGGTGTTTGTCGCTCTGATACGTAGCAATTCGGGGGGATGAACGCATGTTTTGTTTTGTGGACTTTTATCTAGTTTATGAAATATTTTCAGTTGTTTTATCCTAGAAACTATGTTGAAGTATTTGATGTTGAATATACTTGAAGTTGTTTTAAAGTTGAAAATTCTGTTGAATCCGCTGCGTAGTTTGTGAAACATGATTATAAATGAAGTTTTCTTATTTGATTTTAAAGTTGAAAATGTGATATCCCATGTTTGTTGATGAATTTTTACAACTCTGATTTAAATTATAAAGTCGGGTAGAACGGGGTGTTACAGGACCTTTAAGAGCGCTTTCTAGGAAGAGCTTTCTAAGATAGATCCTTTTTAAGGCCTTTAGCAACACTTTATGAAAGTGCTTTCTTAGGTTACCCTTTAAAAGCTCTTTTTTGAGAGATTTTATTTTAAAACATATAAGAGTGCTTTTGCCTAAAATCGGTGTCTTTGGTGCGCTGTTAAAAACTATTTTTGGCATAGTATTTCCGGTTGATAAAATTCAAATAATATTCATGAAGAATAATATGATATGCAAAGGATACAGAGAAAAAATGTAACCAGAAAAAATCGAAATTAATAAAAATGTCTGATCAAGATTTAGGATATGATAGTAGTCATGACCATGTTAAATAATTGCTAGTAGCCATTACAGTGTCCAACAAAGTGAAAGTAATTGCATGAATGAGAAATCATAATAACACTCTCTTTTCAACACTCTCTCAAACACTCATTTTTTATTGGTTGAAAGATGTGTGAGTCATAACACTTTAATTGGGACCTATTTCTAAAGTGAGAGATCCACTTATGTTTCAACCATAGAAAACCGAGTGTTTTAGAGAGTGTTGAAAAGAGAATGTTGCACTACAAGAAACAGCAGCTTTAGCGTCGGCCAAAAAGCCCTCGCTACCACACAAAAAAACCGACACTAGGCAGGTTTAGCGTCGGCCAAAAAGCCCTCGCTACCACACAAAAAAACCGACACTAGGCAGGTTTAGCGTCGGCTTAGCATGGGGGTTCGGGCCGCCTTTCCAAAGTTGGAAGTTAATTGTATTAGCATCGGCTATTGGTGTGACACTTGAGTAGCGTCGGCTATAGTTGTGACACTAGAAAGCCACTAAATCTTAACCCAAAATGCGCAGCTAAATGATGAATTAACATCGGCTAAGGGACGATGTTACGGAATGCCAGCTGTCAATTTTTAATGGGATTGACTGTCAGGTTGGTCAACATATTATTATGAGCTAGCGTCGACCACTAGGCCGCTGTCGCACCTCGAAAAATACGACCTCGCGATAAGAAAATTACCGTGGATAAAAATTAAACAACAGAGTCGCCACCGAACTTATTTTATTCCAATTAAGGAAAAGGAAAATATCGAGAAACCTTTTGAAAAAACGGATGGATAGAACAAGGTCTTTGAAACCAGATTCTAAGTTCGGGAATCGATTCCGTAAGAGGAAGGTATTAGCACCCCTTACGTCCGTTGTACTCAACGGGAACCTCTTAGTTTAACTTGGGATCTGATGTTGACTTATGTTTTCTATTTTCTTCGAATAATAAAATAAATACGGACGATTCTAATCTAAGGTTAATAGGGGAAATGGGTTATTTTGTTCCTAGGGTGCTCGGCAAGGAGTAAGATCTGTGTGCCTACGTATTCCCTTGTGCAATGGGAAAGTCAGAGCCTCGTAGTTCGTGGTACTAGGGTTAGTCGGTTGATTTGTTTTAATGAACGATTATTTAAACTGCATTCTAACTGCTAAGCGTTGGCTTGTCTGCTCGGGATAGGAGGCTGAAGCGCTAGCTTGTTTGCGAGATAAAAGGATTTAAATAATGATCGTCAGAGAAAATATGTTTGATTTAATTAATGTTTTAGGAACGAAAGGGCAAATGAACTACGTCCCGTGGGGCGAGCCTCAGGAGCGTTCATTCAAGAATTTGAGGAATGCTAGACTCCAGAACTCAATTCTTTCGTTATTTGATATGTGGATTAAATGTTTTAATTACGGAAAATCGAACGAACCACGTCCCGTGGGGCGAGCCTCAGGAGCGTTCATTCAAGAATTCGAGGAATGCGAGACTCCAGAATTCAGTTATTCCGTTATTTAATTATAAAAAGATTTGAATATTCGAGTGGGAAGAAGTTTGATGGCGAGGCACGGTGCGCTCGACTTACATGGTTTGCGAATCGATTAAAGAGATAAAATGCGGCGAAAAAATAAATTAACGGCAACTATTCGGAGGCATTGGACCTTTTTGTTCAGACGCGTCGAAATATAACTCGTTTACTTCCTTAGAGCCGATTTAAAATTGAAATCGTTCTAGGAGGAGTCAAAACATTTTGTTGGAATGCGATAAATAAATTGAATAAGTTGACTAAATTAAATTGCAGAAATAGAATAATAAATATGATATAATAAATTAAATTGATTAAATTGATGAATAGTCGGAATAATACAATAAATAAATTAAACTAAGTTAAATAATTGAAATAATAATAAAAATGGTAATTAGAAAATAAATCTAACTACCTAGGCCTCATATTAATCAAGTTCTAACGATTTAATGAAATCGGGTAGACCACTTGATTTTTTATAATATCATTGGCCCGAATGAAAATAAAGAAATACAAATAATAATAAAAAAGCAAATGATTCACTAAACCTTTTAAGACATTTTCTCAATAATAATAATAATGCAAAATTATAATAAAGATCAGAAAATGATTAAAATAAAATTGGCACAGAAATCAAAAGAAAAGATAAATAAACTAATAATAAAAATAAATAAATAAACAAGAGAGTAGAGGCGCAACATGATAGCAAGGTGTATAGACAACAAATTTGGATCTGGGCCTAAGGTTAATAGTCCAAAACAACAATATAACAACCCTTTTAAAAAAAGAAATAAAGATAAAAAAACTTAATAAAATATGAAGGGTTGAGTCGTGTATGGTGTGCAGTGTGATAAGTAGTAATGGCCCAATATCACCACACAATCAGTAGAAACAATAAAATAAAGAAAAAACAAAAGTGGATATGCATAAATCAGATCACACATCGTATTTCAGAAAAACATTTTTTTGACCTTTTCATCCACCGTCCTCACTCTCGCTATTCTCGCTCTGTGATTTTCGGTTAGCTTTTGTTGTCTGGATCTCTCGGTCTCAAGCACTCGATCTACATGGATTTCACTCGCGGAGGCACTGATTTTGCTCACGATGGTTTCGACGATTATTTGGTTTGTTTTCAGAATAGTGGTGTCGATAATGGTTCGGCTTCGGCGATTTGCGGTTCACAGTTTGTTCTTTTGTTCATGGATTCACGGTGGTCGTTTATGGGTCTCAATCGGCGATTCAGTTTTGAGTGGCGGCGGCGGTGTCTTCCACGAATGGGTTTGTTGCTCGTGGCTTTGGTCGGACGCGATGATGAGTGGATCTGCGGAGGTGGTTCGCGTTCGCGGTTCAAATCAGAGGTGGTTTGTGGTTCTTTTTGCGGTGAAGAAGGTGATGGCGTCGGCTTTCCTTCGGCTATGGTTTGTTCAGGTATATGAGGTTTCGACCTCGATCTCATTTTCTCTCTGTCTCAAACTATGTTTCTCGCAGTTTGTTGGTCTTGTAGCATTTTCAAGCTGGGATTTATATCCTGGGTTCGTTTTTGTGTTGGTGGTTTTGTTGTGTGAGTTTGGTGGTATTTAGGGAGTATTTGTGGTAATTTATGAGATGGTTATGGTGTTATTTGGAAGTTTGATGGGTTTGTCATGGCTGATGTTTGTTGATGAAGAATGAGAATGAGTTGGTTTTGAAGTTTTTTTTTCCTCCTTGGCAGAGAAAAGAATGTATTGCTTTTATAGAGTGGTTTTGAGAGAAACTTGTAGAAGGGGATTAGAAGATAAGGATGGAAAAAAAAGTGAGCTGGAAAAAATGTTGTTGTCGTGTGATACGGAATCGGTTATGTGTTGTTGAGGTTGATGAAAGTTTGTATGCGCAGGAGGAGTGCGAGATACGTGAAATTATTGGTGAATGTTGTACAATGCCACGTGGTTGTGCTCATGATTTTTTTGTTATTTTGTTTTTGCTATAGAAAAATAATTGTGGAAAAAAAAGAAAGGAAAGGATTATCGAAAAATGACTTGGCTGAAAGTTATGTGGGCTAGGCTTGAATTATATATATTTAGTCAAGTTGTTGTTATTGATGATATGGATAGAAAAAAAAACAAAAGGTATCACTAGTGATAAAAAGGGTGGCTGCAATATGGATTTAGGAAAATTGGTTTAAGGATAATAATAATGACAATAATAAGAATACAAATAATAATAATAATAATAATATTGGATGAAAATAATGATATGAAAATAATAATAATAATAATAATAATAATAGGAAATAAAAAAAAAGATTTCTTTTGTAATTTTTTTGTATAGGAAAGAAAGATAAAGTAATTGTTTAGAAAAAAAAGGTTCTGAGAAATAAATAAAAAAATGATAATCGGATGAAACATCTACATGCACACACTGATTTTTTAAGCAACAACATACACGCACTCGACTTGACTTGTCATCATCAAACAAACCCTATCTGGTATGATAAAAGAAATGAAATATTATTTTTTGGATTATGTGGCTAGATAGAACATAAAATAGTATATATTTTTGGATTTTTGAGATATCTGTTAGACAGAAATAAAATGGAATGATGCATATTTTTGGATTTTTGAAATAATATTGGTAAACAGAAAATAAAGGTAGGACAAATTTGGGGTATGACAGCCGCCACTACATTTTTTAGACACCCAATTATTTTATTTTAGCGTTGGCCGTGTGGCTGCCACTATATTTATTAGACATACAAATATGTTTTATTAGCGTCGGTCTGAAGCCACCACTAGTGGATTCATGAATCATTTATAAATTAATGTAGCGTGGGCCTCTTGTCCGACACTAAATTATTTAATCGTGCAGATTTTATTTGAAATCATCACATTCCCTTTATCCAATTGCCACTCAATACCTGTTTATTATTAATTCAAACTTGTTTATTATTTTAACTCTAACAGGCCAATGGCATTGCAAAAAGAAAATCATCAATCAACAATTCAGGTGATCCAAAATACACCATGTCATTCTAATGAGTTCTAAGATACACCAACATGTTATTATAATAAGTTCTAATGAGTTATAAAATACACCAACATCAAAATACTAATCAGTTCCAAAAATAACCAACATCAAAATTCTAATCAGTTCCAAAATACAACATCAAAATATCAACACATAACACAGGTCCTAAACAATCTACACACTAATCATGATAACCAACATCAACTTCCTCATCATCCTCCTCCTCCTCCTCCTGCAACATCCAAAATAAATAGTCACGAGTCAGACACATTAATTAACTTAAAAAAATACGCTAAACAAATACGCTCAAGCATGTGATACTTTGCGCACATGCCAATCTACAATGTTCAAACTCAACAGAATCCAATACAAAACCCTCCTAAAACGAAACTAATAAACCAAGCATTATTATAAACCACAACAAACCCATTATTATATACTACAACAAACCCAAAAACACTTCTTGTTGTGTACAAATAAATTATCCTCAACTTCATTTTCTTCACAACATAATAATCAACCAAAACTACCCCTCCAATAGGCCCCATCAAAGCAGAATAACCAACCAGCTTGTGTACAAACCGTTGTTCTCAAATAGGATTGTTATAACAGTTCCTGAATTCTAACAAAAAGCTTCAGTGCAATTAAGTACAAAAGGATATGAAAATTCAACTCAACTACATAAACATAATTTATAAACGAGTTTAATTCAACTCAATCAAAAACAATAGAAAATAGAACGTACCGAATCGTTATAATCAGGATGACCACTCGCAGGAGCACTAGAAGGACCCGCCTGAAGAGAATGCAACATATCAAATTTCTTTGACAGTTCTTCAAATTTCTTTGCCAATTCATCTGTCCGCGTATTCGCTCGTGTAGCCTCTTCACTTGCAGCAACAGCTTCAGGTCTGGCAGCCTCAATGGCCTGGTTATCTGCTTCTCTATGTGGGTTTGTAATTGACACCTGAGTTAAAAATTTTACTCCACATCTTATGTTACGTGCCAATTGTCCTGTGCCATAACACCGCCCCCGTGTCTTACCCCCTGCAGCTTCTTTCCAAATTTGTATTCTTGTTGATCCTTCGACTTCATCACCAACTTGTTGCAAGCTGCTGCAGAATTTTTCCTGTACACAAGTATTTAAGAAAAATGAGAACAATAGCCAAAACATATAAACATATAGCCAAAATAGTTCTTAAGCAAATCCATAAGATATAAACATATAAATAGAAAAACACGTGAGTATAATAATTTGTGGAAGTTTTTAACACAAATCCCAAACAAAGTATAATATTTCAAACAAAGTATAATAAAATGTTAACTTACATGTGTTGTCGCTGCACGAACGTCAACCCACTCCCCATTCTTCTTTTTATGGGTGGCAATGAAAATCTCATCTGGATGTGCGGGTTGATCGAGTTTTTTAGCCTAGCATTAGATCAAATATATATGGTAAACATTAATATCAAATATAGTTATATTAATGCTTTGTAATTATAAAGTATATATTAATGCATTGTAATTATAAAGTATATACCAATTCAAGGGCAACATCATGGTGAGCTTTACGACCTGTTGTATGGACTGCCCCACCTTTGTTAGATGATCGATTAATCTATTGTTGGGATACAGCTCTGAATTCATCCGTCTTCCACTTGTCTAGGAGATACGTCCATGTATCTACACCCATCCAACCCGACTTCTGCCCCTTTTCTCTAGCCTTTTCGTTGTATATAAGACATCCGTTTTCCTCATTTCTGATGAAACAATTCTTCCATCTTTGCATCATCACAACGGTCCCAAGATACAAGCCTCTGACAAAATAAACAAATAATAAATAAAACTCAGTAGTATACATAATCATCAACCACAACTAAAAAAGAAATTTCATGTCTTACCTTAAAATCGTTGAACCATTCCTTTCTCACCTCCTCTCTTCTGTCACGTTTAAGCTCACCATAATTAACAAAGATTCCACGATAATTCTTTTCAATAACTTTTTGAATCATTGCGGCAACAAGATCACCTAGATGTAACCTGCACATGTTAACAATTCAGCAAACATAAATTCAGTGCTCCCATCACTAGTAGTATTGACTTTTTTTGTAAATGAGAATATTATGTTTATCCATGATCCTTAAACTTCTCACTAAATAATTTGTACCATGCATCTTATCCCATTCTTTCACATCATCTTTATGGAAATCCAAACATAAACATTATAAAAATTCCATTTACATTTATGGAAATCCTAGTAACTAAGAAAATTTAACCAAAAATTTAGCATATGCATGATGCCAACAGTTTAACAAAACTCTTTTATATCTAATTATATAAAAATAATAACATATTTTTATAAACAATTAAAGTAATCTTCTACGAGTCATGATTCAAGCAATAATTACTACCATCTAACTAAAAGTCAGGCAATAAACACTTATGCATTAGTTGTTTCCACAATACAGATCTTCGGTTTTTGCCCTTCGTCGTGTTGTTGCCCTTCATTATCCAGTGTTTGGTCCCTCTGAACTTCCTCGTATGTGGTGTGATAGAAAGGAGGCGGCTGAGGCTGCGGTGGAGGCTGAATAGGTGTCGAATCTGGAGTGGGTGGTGGAGGTTGAATATCTGATGGTGTGGGATTTGTTTGAATCGGTGGAGGCTGAGTGGTCAGTGGTGGGTTTGTCTTAGTGGGTGGTGGCGGGCTTCTCTTAGTAGGTGGTGGTGGGTTCGTTGAACCAGGTTTGCTATGGACCTTACGAGAGTTGTTTATAGCAAGAGTCCCAGGTGGAATCTGTCTTTGACGACATAACCTGTCAATAACTCTTTTACAAAGAAACCATTAGACAAATAAGTCAAAATCTAAAAATAAATAAGTTTAAATACAAAAAAATCAAATAGGTGAAAAGATTTAGTCATCTTACTTAGATGTGCTTGATGGTGCTTTTCTCTTTTCGTTTTGTCCAGTCATCTCAAAGCTACCAACATTGAGTAATAAGAAATGCTCATCAAAAAATGGCAATGTTAAAGGTTATGTATCTATGCACTCACCAAGAAATATTCATACATGAGACGTGCAAAAGACGTGCATATGCTTTTACAAATTAGTGCATAATAGTTATTTATATCAATCAAAAGACGTGCATATGATTTTACAATACATCAAATACAATATGGTTTTTTTACATCAAATACATCAAATATAACATATTTTTTTTATAACGTGAAAGAACATATCTAAATATATGTTACAAGAGTAATTGAATTGAATTATTTATAACCTTAGGAATTATGTTACAACACACATTTGAACAAATGCATAAAAATCTAAAATTAAAACATAAAATGTTCTCTCAATCTTGAGTCATTGGGTCAATTGTCATTGTTATTGGCTCAACCTCGTCAATTAACCCTCCATCAGCTAAACCATTAGCGTCGCATATAACCGAAGCTAGTGTTAAAAAATAAAATAATTTATTAAAACAATAAGAAAAGGAGTCAAACGAAACTTGTGGAGGGAATGAAGAATTTTCACACAAAGGTTAGCGTCGGCTTTGGCCAAGACTAATAAAAAACAAGTAAAATATTTAATATTTAATAAACATTAAATAAATTATTAAAAACGGAATAAATTAAATTCGTCGTTAGCGTTGGTTGTGGTCGACGCTAGTATCAAAAGACATAGGCCAAACGTGTTTTTGCTAATAGTGTCGGTTAAATGAGACACATTTGCAACACTATTAGCGTCGGTGTCGTGGCCGACGCTAATTTATTGATGCTAAAATGTGTTTTTCTTGTAGTGTTGATAGCACTCCTCTTACTTGAATATATGTTAAGTAGCACCATCATCGTGTAAGTACAAAGTTATCTACCACCAAGATCAAGGTTGTCAGAATCGAGTTTTTTATCTTGATTTGTTTTGGTTAGGTAAAATTGAAATGTAAAATCGAGAAGTAAAATTATATCTGTTGAAAGTGGAATAAGAAGTTAAAGACAAATAAAACAAAAATTGAATGTTGAATCAATATATTGAAGGTTTGAAAAATATTTGAATGAAGTTTTGTCTATATCATAGTTTATCTACAAATAAATGTTTATCTTATTCGAATTTTATCAAGAATGAGATATTATTATGGTTGGGGTAGTTTAGCAAGTAACAAAAAGAAGAAAAAGAACAAGTGTGGGGGACGTGTGTTTGTGTTCAGTAAGAGGAAAAATTGTTATACCAATTTGATAAATTTCTTAACTATTTAATATAAGTACTACTTTTATATAAAAAAAATGAAAAATGTGATGATAAAATAATAATAGTTATAAAAGTAAGCTTAGAATAATAAGTTTGATTAATAAAAATAAAATTAATTAAAATTGCAATCAAAATCAGAATCAAATGATAAAATTATCTAATATCGAAGTGTCCAGAAAAATAAAATGAACATACCAAAATGATCAGTTAAAAAATAAACTTTTAGAAAAAAATACAGTGTTTTGTCAAATTTTGAAATTGATTTTCCGCGTTAAAAATGCTCAAACGAGTCAGAAATACGACGACTCAGAAGTTTAAAATAAAATAAACACAACGGGTTAACGTATGCGAAAAAATAGACTAAGAAATGATCTTTGAATGTTTGATTAAAAATAATGCTCGTTTATCGATTTTGTGCTCAATTGACTTAATTTTAATAGAACACCTGAAAAAGAAACACGTTATTTCCAGCTAATAAAATTCAAATAATATTCATGAAGAATAATGAGATATGTAGAGGATACCGTGAAAAAAAATATAACCAGGAAAAATCGAAAATAATAAAAATGTCTGGTCAAATTTGTTGGAGTTAACCCAAAAGTCTATGGGAATTCCGACCCTTTCTTAATGAACAAGAAGGGTTCTTAGCGCAACAATAATAAAGAAAATAAGAAAATAGATAAATAAAAGAAATTAGGGTTCTAAGAATTTTGAGAAGAATGTTGTTACCAATAAAATGTGGGATTTCTTTTATATTCACTTGCAACTGCAAACCGTGAATTACAATATTGTATTGTGATGTTATATGATTACATGAGGGATACTCCCTATTTATATAATTAGGTTTTCTTACATGCCAAGCCAAAAGCCCAAAAACTATAAAAGTCCAAAATATCTATTTTGGAACTAAATCAAATCTAGATCTAAAACCAAATCTAAATTTAATCTAAATCAAATATTACATAATGAATTACTCTTTCAACAAAAATTTAGGGTATGGCAGTAGCCGTGACCATGTTCAATGATTTCTAGTAGCCATCACAATGTCTAGTAAAGTGAAAGTATTTGCTTGAATGAGAATTTCTAATAACACTCACTTTAAATACTCTGTCAAACACTCATTTTTTTATTGGTTGAAACATGTGTGAGTCCTACCACTTTATGTGGGACATATTTCCAAAGTGAGAGACTCACTCATGTTTCAACCAATAGAAAAATGAGTGTTTGAGAGAGTATTGAAAAGAGAGTGTTGCTAGCACTCCTCTTGCTTGAGTTAATATATGTTAAGTAGCCATCATCATGTAAGTACAAAGTTATCTACCACCAAGATCAAAGTTGTCTGAATCAAATTTTTACCTTGACTCGTTTTGATTAGATAAAATCGAAATGTAAAATTGAAACGTAAAATCATATGTGTTGAAAGTGGATTAAGAAGTTAAAGACAAATAAAACAAAAATTGAATGTTGAATCAATATATTGAATGTTTGAAAAATGTTTGAATGAAGTTTTATCTATATCATGATTTATCTAAAAATAATGTTTATCTTATTTGAAGTTTATCAAGAATGAGATATTAGTATGGTGAGGATAGTTTAGCAAGTAGCAAAAAGAAGAAAAAGAACAAGTGTGGAGGACGTGTGTTTGTGTTTAGTAAGTGAAAAAAAATTATAAGCAATAATTCTATTGAAAAAGAAGAACTAAGGGTTCTCAAACCTGCTTATTAAAGATAGGTAAAAAATCTAAAAAAAATTACAATCCAATTGCCCATTACGAAAAATAAAATAAAAAATATGATCTTTAACGAATTCGTAAAAGGTACAATTGGGATGTGTAATCTTCCCAATGTAGGAACATCTCCAAAGTAAAGCTTTGATATTCCACACCACATCCAAAACGTTCCAAGATTCATTCTTAAAAATTATTTCATTCCTTAATAGCCAAATATGCCAATAAGTCGTCAACCAAACACATCCTTCCTTACCTCTCTTCATTCCCAATTGCTTGCCAATACGACACAAAAACAAAAAACTATCTTTCAAGTGAAAAGTTTCTTGAATGCTACAACTAATCCACTCGGCTACTTCCTTCCAAACCCATTTCGAAATGCTACAACCCAAAATTAAGTGTTCCATTGATTTTGGATACCTAAGGCAAAATACACTATTAATTTCATTTTTTGCAAAGCTACATCCTCTTTTGGAGAGGTTGACCTTAGAAGGAACTCTTTTCAAAAATCCTCTCCACCCAAAGCACCTCACCTTAAAAGGAACCTCCATTCTCCAAATAACAGTGAAAGCTTCGTCAAAATCATTCCTAGGGCCGAAAGGAGACCGAAAAGAATTCGTAAGAACTCTAAAACTGAGAACAAAAAAACCCGTGAATCCTCTTCCTTCCATCTAACCCGGTCTCCCCCATCCACAATCGGACCAACACACCTCAAACACATTGATAACTCTGTTTCTTTCTGCAAAAAAAATCCATCTGAAATCCCAGATTCTGTTTTGACGGTAGCAGTCGAAACCTGTTGTGTAACACCCCAATTTCATAATTTAATTAATTATTTATTATTTATGAATATGTGGTATTTTGTGGTGTTGTGGTGAATTATTTTATTGAAATAGTGATATTAGAATAATTGATTATTATTTAAATATTATTATTAAAATAAAACCAGAGAAGTTGGAGCTCTTAGGGGTAGTATTGTCATTTGAGAAGGTTATGAGAAGGGGGAGTACGCATAGTTTCTCATAACTCGTGTTTTGTGAAGATTGAGAGGTTTCTCTGAAGAACAAGGGAGACTAAGGTTGTAGATTGTTCAATAGGTGATCGAAATGCTCATTTGACTAAGGTATGGGGAGTAATTATATTCGATATCTATAATGTAGGGATAGGTTTTATGAGAAAAAGGGATTTTGAGGGAAACCTTAGGATTGGGAGGATTATTAGAAGAATTTGATGAATTGTTGATATTAGATGTTATAGATGATGATTATATGATGATAATAGGTAACAAGAATGAATTATGTGTTTTTTGCTGTTGAATGATGGTTTTTGATGAGTTTGGTCGCAACTGAGATGTGTTGAAAATTGCAGGTTTTTGCAGATGTTCGATGTCTCGCTTAGCAAGTAGGTGCTCGCTTAGCGAGCTAGTGGAATTCTTAGAATTCTGTAACCTGAGAGTAGCTCGCTTAGCGAGCGCGAGACCCGCTTAGCGAGACCTGTAACTTTTTGAAAAATGTATTCTTTTCCCAAATGACTCAAAACGACTTGTCTTGTTGTGTTATGTTGTTATGATGTTGCTATGAATTCCTGCCATGTTATAAATGCTGAATAGGTAGGAAATTATGATGAAATGATGTTTAAATGCTTATGTTGTATTATGATGACATGTAGTAATGATGATTTGAGTATGAAAAGTAGTAGATGTATGAATGATGAATGATGAATGATGAATAAGGATGAATATGGATGCAATAGTTGATGGTTTTGATGTTGTATGATTGTATTGCGTCTTGCATTCATGGCATAATTATGTTGGGGCTTCGGTCTGTTGGTAGCTTCAATCCCATTGTGTGGACTGAAGTGATATGTTGCTTATGTTGTGCTCCATTGTGGAGGATTTATGGCCCAGTGTCCATCCATGATGATGTTTTGGTACCACATGTATATTATAAAGATTGCATTTCATTCTTGGTGGCATAGCATGATTACATGTGTCTTTTGTATGATAATGTGATTGATTATGTTGTACATGGGTGATATTTGATGTATTTGATTCATTGATGCATGTTGTCTTATAATTCCTTCTTTATATTATTTATATTGAATGTGAATTTACTCACCCTGCATGCCTTTCGTGATGGTCTATTATGCCATCCTGTAGATACTCAAGAATAGCTCGGTGTTTGGAAGTAGCTTGGAGTATGTCCTTTTTTGTTTATAAAGTCTATGGTGGTGTCCTGCTCTGTGTCATGTAACATCGGGAACACTTGGATGTTTTGTTGGTTCTTATTTGTTTTAATCAATGATGATGATGTTTTGGATTAATAATTGAATCTTTATACTATGTTGATTAAGTTGACAATGATGATGATCTGCTACGTATTAAACGATGTTTGTTTATATTTATGATGCATGTTGTAACCCGTTTTACGGGACAAGATACATAGATGAGTTTAATTTGATGTTTTATTGAAATGTGATGCCCTTTTAGGTTGAAACTCTGATTTTCTTGAATAATTTTGTATTATTATGTTGTGGGGTTAAGAGGATGTTACATTAGTGGTATTAGAGCAGGTCATCTGTCCGGTCGTGTGTTGTTGTCGGTATTTTGTCGGTTGTTACTTGTTAACGACTATTCTTTTCTGATGTTATGAGTGTTGTTCAGAATAGATAAAAACAACATGCGTGCTCTTGTTGAAGCTGTTGCGGCACTTACTGAGGCAACACCTCTAAAAATTCAACAATATGAGTTTCATGCTTTAGAGAAGTTTCAGAGTAACAGTCCGTTGGTTTTTTAAGGAGATCATGACCCACATAGTACATAGAAGTGGCTCAAGGAAATTGAGAAGATTTTTAGAGTGATATTGTATATGGATGTACATAAGGTACAATTTGGTACCCACATGTTGTCTGAGGAGGATGAAGATTGGTGGGATAATACTAGTCAGTGTTTGGAGGATGTTGGTATTGTGGTGACCTGGACAGTGTTCAGGAGGGAGTTTCTGAGAAAGTATTTTCTGGAAGATGCTCGTGGTAAGATGGAGGTGGAATTACTTGAGTTGAAGCAAGGAAACATGATGGTAGCAGAGTATGCTGAAAAGTTCGAGAGGCTAGTGAAGTATTGTCCTCACTACAATCATGTTGATGCTAAGTTGTCTAAGTGTCTTAAGTTTGAGAATAGGCTGATATCAGAGATCAAACAGGGGATTGGATGTCAGCAGATCCATAGGTATGCTGAGTTGGTGTACAAAAGTAGAATATATGATGAAGATAGACGAGCTTGATCTTCTCACTACAAGCAAATGAGTGAAAAGAAAGAGAAAGGCCAGTTTAGAGGAAAACCTTATGTGAATCTAGCTGAGAAAGGGAAGCAGAAGGTTTCAAATAGGAAGAAGCCAAGTGGGGAGCCGATTCCATTCCTCCCAAGTGCTACAAATGTGGAGAATCCAGTCACAAGTCTGACATGTGCAGTAATCTAGTGGTGAGATGCTACAGGTGTGGCAAGAGAGGTTATCGGGTTGGTGATTTTCCAAATGAAGGTCCAACTTGTTTTAATTGTAGTGAATAGGGACATATTAGCACCCAATGTCAGAAACCTAAGAAGACTACTACTGCTGCTCAGACCAATGGCAGAGTGTTCACTTTGAGTGGTTCTGAAGTTCCTAAGAAGGACAACTTGATTCGAGGTATATGTTTTATTAATGGTGTTGAGTTGATTGCAATTATTGATACTAGTGCTACACATTCTTTTATTTCTCTTGAATGTGCTACTAAGTTGGGTTTGACATTGTCTAGTATGAATGGTAGTATGGTGATAGAAATGTCAGCTAATGGTTTTGTTACTACTATATATGTGTGTTTGAAGTGTCCTTTGACTATTTTTGAGAAGGACTTCTTGATGGATCTGGTGTGCTTGCTTTTGCACCAAATTGATGTTATTATTGGAATGAACTAGCTAGAGTTCAATTTTGTGTATATCAATTTTTATGCAAAGACTATGGAGTTTCCTGAACTTGGTGATCATGGTGAATTGATGTTCTTGGCGGCTAAGCAAGTAGATAAATTGTTAAAAGACGAAGCTCAGATGTTTGCAATGTTTGAATCGTTGCAAGTCAAAGGGAAAACTTCGAGTATTGATTTATCGGTCGTTCAAGAGTTTCTAGATGTGTTTCCAGAGGACATAAGTGATTTTCCTCCAAAACGTGAAGTTGAATTTATAGTGGATTTATTACCTGGTACTAGTTCTTTGTCTATGGCTCCGTATCGGATATCTGTTGTGGAATTGAGTGAGTTGAAGAAACAACTGGAAGAGTGGTTAGAAAAGAAGTTTGTTTGACCTAGTGTTTCTCCGTGGGATGCTCCTGTATTTTTGGTTAAGAAGAAAGATGGTAGTATGAGGTTGTGTGTTGATTATTGACAGTTAAATAAGGTTACTATAAAGAAAAAGTATCCACTTCTGAGAATCGAAGATTTTATGGATCAACTGGTGGGATCTTGTGTATTTAGCAAGATTGATTTAAGGTCTGGTTACCATCAGATTCGTGTTAAGTTTGATGATATTTTGAATATAGCTTTTAGAACGAGGTATGGTCATTATGAGTACATGGTGATATCATTCGGTGTATCCAATTCACCCGGTGTGTTTATGGAGTACATAAATATAATCTTCCATGAGTACTTGGATAAATTTTTGGTAGTTTTTATTGATGATATTCTGATTTATTCCAAGACAGAAGAGGAACATGCAGGGAATTTGAGGATTGTGTTGCAAGTGTTAGGAGAGAAGAAGTTGTATTCGAAGTTGTCAAAGTGTGAATTCTGGTTGCAAGAAGTAAGTTTCCTTGGACATGTAATTTCCAGTAGTCGAATTGTTGTAGATCCATCGAAGATTGATGCGTGTTACAGTGGGAGACTCATAAATCTTCTACTGAGATTAGAAGTTTTCTGGTTTAAACAAGTTATTACAGGAAATTTATTGAAGGCTTTTCGAAGTTGGTTCTACCTTTGACTCAATTGACTCGAAAGA
Source organism: Lathyrus aphaca (assembly GCA_963966055.1). Classification (NCBI taxonomy): domain Eukaryota; kingdom Viridiplantae; phylum Streptophyta; class Magnoliopsida; order Fabales; family Fabaceae; genus Lathyrus; species Lathyrus aphaca. The sequence goes on along the minus strand of OZ014519.1, from coordinate 512,959,225 downwards.
TTCAATCTTATGTGTGGGATGTTACGTGTGAAAAGTCTTTTGTAGAGTTGAAGAAGAAGTTGACAACTGCTCCAGTGTTGATTTTGCCTAATCCGAATGAGTCGTTCGTATTGTATTCTGATGCATCGCAGATGAGACTTAGATGAGTTTTGATGCAGAATGGTCAAGTGGTTGCTTATGATTCTAGGAAATTGAGAGTTCATGAAAGGAATTATCCTACGCATGATTTAGAGTTGGAAGTTGTGGTGTTTGTGTCGAAGATTTGGAGACATTATCTCTTTGGTTCGAAATTTGAAGTGTTTAGTGATCATAAGAGTTTGAAGTATTTGTTTGATCAGAAGGAACTGAATATGAGGAAGAGAAGGTGGTTGGAATTGTTGAAGGACTTTGATTTTGATTTGAATTACCATCCTGGTAAGGAAAATGTGGTTGCAAATTCTTTGAGTAGGAAGCCATTGCATATGTCGATGCTTATGGTGAAAGAAATCGAAATGATTGAATAATTTAGAGACATGAGTTTGTTGTGTGAGGCTACTTCTGAGAGTGTGAAGTTGGGAATGTTGAAGTTGACCAACGAAATTGTGGAAAGGATTCGAGAAGGATAATAATCCGATTTGAAGTTTGCTGATCAATTAACTTTGATTAACCAAGGTAACAAGGGTGAATTCAGAGTTGATGAGAATGGTGTGATGAGATTTTGAGATAGAGTGTGTATTCCTGATGTTTCGAAAATTAAGAAGAGTACTTTAGAGAAGGACATCGAAGTAGATTGAGTATCCATCCTGGTTCTACAAAGATGCACCATTATTTGCAGAAATTGTTTTAGTGGCCAGGTATGAAGAAGGACGTTGCGAAATTTGTGTATGCATGTTTGACTTGCCAAAATTCGAAGATTGAACATTAGAAACCGTTAGGTATGATGCAGTCGTTGAATATTCCAGAATGGAAGTGGGATAGCATTTCTATGGATTTTGTGACGGGTTTGCCGAAGACTGCTAAGGGAAATGATTCAATTTGGGTGATTATGGATAAATTGACTAAGTCGTCCCATTTCTTGCCGGTGAAGATTAATCATTCTATGCAGAAGCTAGCTGAGATGTATTTTGAAGAGATTGTGAAGTTGCATGGGATACCGTCGAGTATCGTATCAGATAGAGATCTACGCTTGACGTCGAGGTTTTGGAAGAGTTTACAAAATGCTTTGGGTACTAAGTTGAGGATGAGCTCTGCTTATCATCCACAAACAAATGGTCAGACAGAGAGGACTATCCAATCTTTAGAGGATTTACTCAGAGCTTATGTGTTGGACCAAGGAGGATCTTGGTATAGTCATTTGCCATTGATAGAGTTTACCTACAATAATAGTTATCATGCTAGTATTGGAATGGCACCATATGAAGCATTGTATGATAGACGATGTCGGACTCTATTGTGTTGGTATGAATCAAGCGAGAGTGCAATACTTGGACCTGAGATTGTGCAGGAAACGACTGAGAAGATTAAGATGATACAAGAAAGAATGAAGGCTTCTTAGAATTGACAGAAGAGTTATCATGATAAGAGGAGGAAAGCTCTTGAGTTCCAAGAGGGAGACAATGTGTTCTTGAGAGTTACTCTGGTGACTGGTGTTAGAAGAGCTTTGAAATCTAGAAATCTCACTCTGCCTTTTGTTGGTCCGTATCAGATTTTTTAAAGGATCAGATAGGTAGAATATCAGACTGTGTTACCACTGTCACTTTCTGAATCATAAGATTCAGATTATAGATATGCATACTTCTTAGATAAATACTAAGTCTCGCATCAAAGTATCCACCTTTATGCATCATGAAAACAATATACAAATGCCAAGTCTCCCATCAAGGCATATATTATTGGTCAGATAAGATTACCTTCTCACACAAGGTAGGACATGTAATCTGACTTCTTCTTTTGCAGGCATCTGACACTTTCTGAGATGATGTTCTAACATTCTTTCAGACATCAATATCAGTCACACCTTCACAGATTACTATGGTTCTGAAGACAACCATCATAGTAATCCATACACAGGTAGGGGAACACAAGAGAATCAACCATCAGTAGTAGATCAGACCAAAACACAGACATATGCAACAAATGGAACTCATACTTCTCTTTCAGACTCAGTATTCAGACTGTCTGATTTGAGATGCCTTCACAATATAGCAACTGATCAACTATATACACAACAGTCAACTCCATTAGTTGACACATCTTGACCTTCATGTACAAGGAGTCTCTCTGAAAATAATACTCCTTGAAGCTCAGGTACATCACTTCTGCAGCAAGGACCAGAAATAAATTGTCCTCGGGAGAACAAGACATGTTGATCACACCTTGATCAACACACACATCTAAGAGTGGTTCCAGGGCCAGAACCTTCTTAGACATGCCATACATATGCCTCCTCTTCCAGACCAGGAGTAGGTTCCAAACATGTGTGATATGATCACAATAGTTTAGCACCCAAGCATCAATACAGCCAACCCTTAGACATCAGAATCATGCCTAATTCTGATGTGATGTTCTATCAAAGGATAATACATCATTCCACGGATGACAAAGAGATCTACAAACAAGAGATAGGTTAGTTTAATACAGTCTTCAGATCTCCAAACAATCACTTATCTTCATAGTGCCTTGAGTGTACTTGAAAAAGAGTCTCCAAGTATCATGAGCACAATTGATAGAAGTAGATAGACATATATCCCCAACATCAATGGATATATCTCCAGAGAAGAGAAACCTTCTCAAACATAAGGAGTTATCAGATAGATAAGCAACATATACAAACTCCCTAGAAGCTTCAAGTGTCACAAATTAGCCCTTCCAATATCTCCAGGTGACACCAACAATCATAGGTTTGAAAATAAATCAAACCTGTTACACGAGTAGCACACTACCATGCTACCACAACAGAATAGTCCATCCTCCACTTCTAGTGATCATTCACACAACAACAAACAGCTTTTCAGTAGAACACTTCTACCTTGACCATGAACTAGAAAGTATCCCCCTTGGATCTCATCCAGAAATATACTAGGATGCCTGCTCTGATACCAATTGAAATTCTGGTATGACAGACTTATATGTCGAATATGATGTTGAGACATCTTATTTGTTACATATAAACATGGCAAGGCACAAACAACATCACTTTTAAAATTCTGATATATCATATTCAACCATTCTTCAAGATGTTTAAACATCTGATATGACATTCAGCACACATACTGCATAAATAAACTAAAAGCTATAAAGAACACATTTAAATTTTTAACCTAGTTCGATGCTAACTCATCTACCCTGGGGGCTACCAAGCCAGGAAGGAAATCCACTATGTAGTATTAATTCAAATACTTCTTAGCAAACACCTACAGTTTACAGTCTTCTCACTTAATCACTACCCATGCAACTTCTACTTAGGAACTCCTAAATATGAGAAACCCATCCTCACTTCCAATCACCTCAGTGATGTCTCACAGTCCCAATAGTTAGTTGTTGTTATTGACGGCTCTTTACCTACACCAACAATTCAAAACAGAAGTCACACTTCCATGACTACACCTTAGAGTTGCTTACAAGCTTCCTCCAAGAACAATCCACCTCTTACTTAGCAGCTTTGAGGCTTACAAATAAAATAGCCACAACTTTGTTCCTTATTACGCACGGTTGGCACAAGAACATAACCCTAATAATATGATCTTTACATCTTTGGTTGGTTGGTTAAAACTAATTTACAAGGTTTCTTTTTATAACCTATTCTCAATTGGATTTGGACCTAAAAAATCACAGCAACAACTGCTACAAAAATGCAGAAAAAATATGCTACAAATAAACAAAAAGTTCTTCAAATAAACAACTTCCTAAAATATCTCTAAATATAGAAACTCTATATTTATTCAATATTTGAAATTTGTCTTCAATGCATATTTGATTCTTCAAGATATTTTACAGTCAGCGCCATTGGATTGATTCAAATCTTCAAAATATTTTGTTTTTGTTGAAACCAAAACAGAAACTTCAATCCATCTTTAGCAGTTCATGATGTCAAATGAACTGTCTTGACATCTTCTTCGACATGTTGTTCCAGATGTTGAAACATTTCAACACAACATGTTTGGGCGGACCAAAGGATTCCTTGCTTAATATTTTCTTTGTTTTAAAAAGATCATGTACATACACATTGCTGCTATATTTGTTTTACAAAATTAATACCAACCTAAAAATGCATAACTTATAAATCTATAAGTGAATTATTTAATTCACTTTAGGTACTTTGCATTAGTGATACAGTTTCATACTTGAGTCCACCAAAATGAGTGATTGAACTTAAAGATGAAAGAATACCATAAGGGTGACTCAATTTGGTATTCACCTTTATTTTTTTGTGGAATTGCGTTTGGATGGAGATTTACATATCGTTTATCTCGCATGTATTAGCACTAATATCATTAACCTTAATTGGTTTTGGCCGACCTCATTTTTAGGGTAATTACTCCGTAAATTACTCGACGATTACTTAACATAGACCTAATTATGTCCCTACTTCAGAAAAAATCCAATTGGATACTTGCACTTTCATGGACCGGACCTCATGTTGGTCGCGTCATCCCAAGGTGGTTAATTATTTTCGTTAGATCCACAACTTTAGAAGCATGATGCGTAGTTACTTTGGGTATCCCAATCTTCTTTCAAGTTTCATCGAATTTGGGTTAAATCGCATCGGTTAATCACCATAGTGTAAGATACTAAGTAGAATCGGTTGCCTTTTCGATTTTGGCATTAAATTCCTTGTTACTCTTTTGGTTGTGGATGATTAAGTTCACCATACCATTATTTTGTACATATTATTACCAATACTATATTTCCATTTTAATTTCATCTCGCACCTTATCTTATTTATTTTTATCTCTTGCTCCCTTATCTCCTTTATTTTTTATTATTCTTTATCATCCATTATCATGTTTATGTTTATGTTTATATATCTTTGTGCTTTTTCTTTTGTCCATTTGGACACAAAAATATTAATAAAGGATTAAACCTCTAAAAAACTTGTGATCTTAATCTTGGACTATGGTTACTATCCTTTGCATTGGAAATGGAGTTTTGGACTTAGATTCTAGGACACGTTCCCTTTTCTTTGATCATTATGGAGTTGGTACTTTAGCCTTTATTTGGCCATTTGCTAGCTTATGCTTTTAAGGATGGAACATGCTTATACTTGGAAGTATCATCAAATTTGGTTAGATCTTTCCTCCTTTATCTATTTTCTTTTCTTTTTAGGATAGCATATTCATCTCCTCCCCTTCTTCAATTTTCAAAACTTCCCTCTTTTTCAAAAGACTCTTGTCTTCAAACTTTCACCACTTTAATAAACCAAACCTTAACTTTGTCAAGTGGCTTTTACTTCTTTTTTAAATAAATGTCAATGAACTTAATCATTTTAACTTAAATTCAAAAAAAAAAAAGAACCAAACTCATTCAAGTTGTTTTTGTGCCTTTGTGCACTTCTTTTGTTTTCATAAAATCAATCAAAACCCACAATTTTTCACTATTTGTACCACAAACTATGGGGTTTTGATCTTACATTGCACTTTGTAGGTACGTAGGCATGAGACGAAAGTATTGTCAAACACAAAAAACTTAAAAATTAATTATTCTCTCATCCCCTCACTCTCATTTGACAAACTATTTTCAAACCAAAAACCTATACATTTTTCAAAGGGCTCATGTGGAGTACGACAGGAATTTTGGGTGCTTAAAACCTTCCCATTTGGGAACCAACCCTCTTACCCTCTCTCTGCTTGATTCTTTTAGCTCATGTTATCTTGGAGATTGGTACCATGATCGACCACATCTATGATGACTTCAAGAGTAACACTCAGATTGAAAAGGTTCTTGTTGATAAATCAGGGGTAAGTACCAGCAGATGGGAGCTTGCAACTAAGTCGGCAGCCAAGGTGGAAGAGCTTGATGCAGCCTGTAACACCCTAATTTTTTCCCTAAGATTTCTTCGTGTTTCATCGGCATTTTGCATACAAACGAGATTTTATTGGTTTCTCGGTTTTTCTCGGGTATAGGTTTATGCCTCACAAGGGATCACCATTGCTTTTATTTGTTCTATGTGTTTATGTTTATTAACCATTAATCAAAATCCAAAAAATATTTTTTTTCTCTTATTAATATTTTCAGGGGAAAATCAGATGAAAATACCAAAGATAACAGTCTCACAACTCAGATGAATTTCACAGTTAAAAGTCAAAGTTTATCCGTAAATAATTCAAATTTATCTGATCAAGGATTTCCCAATTTAATTGATTTATTCAAGGAATTCCAAGGTTCATGTGTTTATTTCCATGCCTTCTTCGACGCGCAAAATAATCGAGTTGGGGTCCTAGCAGTGTAGAAGGAAAACAAAATTTTCAAATTTTGCACTAATTAACCGTTTACCACCTTGGGCATAACTGGTTACTTGCGTGCAAATTTGAAAATTTTGGCAGCAATCTCAATTTTTTAAATTTTGGCACCAATTTCATTTTTGATCACTCTTGGAATATTCTAGACCATCTCTATTTAATTCTTATACATCATTAAATTTAATTCCCACCATAAACCCTCACTGATCACCACTCTTTTCATGATTCCCACCAATTTTGAATCACCAAGCCTAATTTGAATTTCCAAAGCAAGCTCCATTCCACCAAATTCCCATACCTAAACTTTTTAAATAGAGGTCATTTCTCAAGATTTTGATAGCCAAAAAATATCTTACAAAATATCCTCCCAAACCACATATTCATTAAAGCTCTTCTCTCTCTTTTGAAAGTTATCAAGAATTCACCATGAATTCTTGATCAACTTTGAGCTAAGCCTTCATCCTTTTCCTTTTTGTTCATCACTTTCAATAGATCAAGCTTGATATTGGATCAATTTGAAGAGTGTTCTTGGTGATTCACTTCTTCCATAGTCCTACCTTAATCATCAACATTCAAGATGTAGATCATTGATGCTTTTGGTTGTTGATCTTTTAGATCATAAATTGTTGTTTGATTGTGTGAATTTCACTGTGGTTTGGCTTTAAAATTCGTGCTAATTCAGTATATGATCATGAGGTGTTTGAAAAAAGTTTTGAAAGATGGATCATGTTGAATTTTAGCAGATTTTTTATTCTGCACGCAGAGTAATCGGTTATCACTTTGGTAGTAACCAGTTACTTGTATTACGTTTTCCAGAAAACTATTATTTTTGTACAGGTAGCTGATTACCACTTAGGTAGTAATCGGTTACTCTGAGACAAAACTAAATTTTTGGCTTATTTTAGGGTTATTTTTGGTTCCTTTCCTCTCCCCTTCTCCTCTATTCTTATTTTTACCTTGGGAGACATTTTTGGGACTGATTTCTCTTTAATTTCAATGAACTTTGGGTGTGGATTAGAGTGGTTAATATTCATTAGTCCAAATATACCTTTAAGTGAATTATTTAATTCACTTTAGGTACTTTGGATTAGTGAGATATTTTCATACATGAATCCACCAAGATGAGTGATTGAATTTAAAGACGAAAGAATACCATAAGTGAAACTCAATTTGATATTCATATTTATTTTCATGTGGTATTGCGTTCGAATGTTGATTTACATATCTTTAACTCGCATGCATTAGCACAAACATCATTAACCTTAATTGGTTTTGGTCGGCCTCATTTGTAGGGTAATTACTCCGTAAATTACTCGGTGATTGCTTAACATAGACCTAAATGTGTCCCGAATTCGGAATAAAAATCAAATTGGATACTTGCACTTTCATGGACCGGACCTCGTGTTGGTCGCGTAATCCCAAAGTGATTGATCTTTTTGCTTTAAGATCCAAGACTTGTGAAATTTGATGCGTAGTTTCTTTGGGCCTCCCATCTTCTTTCAAACTTCATTGAATTTGGTTCTAATCGCCTTGTTTAATTACTATAGTGTAAGATACTAAGCGGAATTGGCTGCCTTTCGATTTTGGTACTAAGTACCTTGGTTACTCTTTGGTTGTGGATGATTTAGTTCACCATACCAATATTATGTATATTATTATTACTATTACTATTATAACATTTTAATTTCTTTCTTGTACCTTTACCTCCTTTATTTTTTGTTATGCTTTATATTGCTTTATCATCCATTATCATGTTTATATTTTTGCTATTATATTATTGTGTTGATTTTTCTTTTGTCCCCTTAGACACAAAAATATTAATAAAGGCTTAAACCATAAAAAATTTAATTCTTCCCATCTTGGACTATTGGTTACTAGCCTATGCTTTGGAGTGACTTACCTATGGACAACTTCTAAGTATTATATGAACTCTTGGACTTAGAATTAGGATCTCTTATCCATTTGCATGGAAATGTTAATCATTGAAGACTTACCTTTATTTGGCATTGGCTTTTAAATGCTTACGGATGGAATTCTTATTAATGCTTTGAAGTGGCTTCATGTCGGTTAGATCATTCTTTTCCCTAGCTTTTATTTTATGTATTAGGTTAGCCTCTTCATCTCTCCCCCCTTCTTCAATTTTCAAAACTTCCCTCTTTTTCAAAGGATTCTTGTTTTCAAAAATATCACCTCTTTAACAAATAAAACCTTGACTTTTGTCAAGTGGATTTTACTACTTTCTTTTCTTTTAAAAAAAATCAATGAATTTAATCATCTTGACTTTAATTCCAAAATAAATAAATAAAACTAAACTCATTCAAGTTTTTTTGTGCCTTTGTGTACCTTTTTTTTTATTTTCTTTACAAGTATATAGATTATGAGTCATTATTCTTTAGTCGGGTGCAAGTCTCTCAATCTACATGGTTGTAGTTTGATGTAATTGAGTCTCTTGTCATTAGTGGGGGTTTAGTGGCATACTCGTCGATTTTATCCGAGTTGGCGCCATCCCCATAATGATGTATGAGTCCATGTCGTCATTCTCATGGAATATTAGTTAGACTATCCACTTGAAAATTACAAATTATCTTCACTTAATAAAATCAATCATAACCAACCCTTTTCCCTATTTGTACCACGAATTACGGGATTTTGAGCTCACATTGCATATTATGGGTACGTAGGCATGAGGTGGTAAACCTCTCCAAACACAACAACATTAAAAATTAATTCTTCTCTCATCTCTCCCCTCTCATTTCCAAAACATTTTCAAACGAAAAACAATAAATTTTTCAAAGGGTTCCCGTGGAGTACCACAGACATTTTGGATGCGTAAAACCTTCTCATTTTGTAACTTATACCCTTACCCAGTTCTCTGTTTGTTTCTTTAGCTTTTTTTGCTTTTAGATTCATTAGGATTTATTCGCTCTTTTTTCCTTTTCCTCTTGGAATAAAATAAAAGCGTGGTGGCGACTCTATTTACTTTGAGTTAAGTTAACTAATAACTTACACTCATGTTTTTACCACTACAGAAAAGTGGCGACTCTGCTGGGGAGTAGACCCTAAGTGGATTCGGCCTACTTTGATTTATTTGTTTCATTGGTTTGATTTGTTTGTTATTGCTTGTTTTGTTTCGGTTTTGGTGATCCTCTGTGAGTAAGATAGATTCTATACCCAGATTTGAGCGAACTTATGATAGGACGGCGATATTCGAAGTGATACGCGACGGAGTAATCCATAACGATATCAAGTCGATAATCTCCTCTCAGTTAGGCTCTCTCGAATTACTAATGACATGACGAGTATTCGTATCACGACATTGCTTCCGACCTTGAGTTGATCATACTGAGGATCATAGAACCCTTAACCCATCCAAGCCAATTTAGGAACGTAGTGCATAAATTATCCAGGTGTAAACTTGAGGTGGTTGTCACACGATACTACACTCGGATGAGGTCCTCTTGAGGAAATTATCGATTGGGGAGTAGTCCAACATATCGATGATATCCAAATGATGGCTGCTAACTCTGGGAACCTCTGTTAGCACCCTTTTGGTTTTCTGTAGGTACAATGAATACAAAACCTTAGTACATACCTGTATGGGTTGGTTTTCTTATACCTTGACTTCATGCTCGTGACTCGAAACCTAGACCCGCGTGCTTTGTGTGATCTTGTTTGTGTTTGTTGCATACATGCACTCATGCATTCGTGTGCATTGTTCTCAAGATTTCAAGGGATTTATAGGTATTTTTGCCAATATTTTAGATATCTATGGCTATGAATGTTGAAAGGAGGAATACTAGGAAATACAGTTTCAAGATTCCTAATATTGTAGAGTCTCCCTACCTTGGTTCAGTTCTATGATCCTTTGCACCATTGCTTCACCTTTCAGGATTATCAGCTTGTGCCTACTTTGGAGGAGTACTCCTATTGGACGGTGTAAACACCCCAAATTTGCCCCCACCCATTCACACCATAGCTTGTTATCTTTTCATATACATAAATTCAACCATAGCATCTCATATTGCATCTTTTGCTTCACTACATTGTTTCAAAGTCATATGCATCTAGGGTTTGTGATCTGAGCAATACAAGAGCCATTTGAGCCACTACAAAGGTCATCAATCACTTCAAAGGGGTCCATGTGTGTTCAAGCATCATATTATATCCTCACAAGGTCAATAAAGTCAAAGAATCACAAGAACTGGGAAAGGCATGGAAGCAGAGCCAGGTTTAACTGCACAGATGACCTAAAATTAGGGTTTTGGTTTCAGAGGCCATAACTCCAAATATTTTGGTCATTCTTGTTTCTGTTGGTCTCTATATGTTATGAGGATCATGCATATCAATTTTCATGAAGAAATTCAATGGGGAAGGCATCTGATCAAGAGTTGACTTCTTGAGCAAGTCAGTGCAAAATCAGGGCATCTAAGACCCCCAATGACCCAACCAAAGAGTGTTCTCCATCATTTTGAATGTGTATGATCTTTATTTGATCATAGAAGATGTTAGAAGTTCACAAAATTGAAGAATTTCAAGCCATTTGCAAAGTTGCCTTTTTGGGAAAGTGACTTATAATGCAAACTTGCCATTTTAGGAAAGTTTTTCAACCTCTTCTTTTTGATTCAAAAATGTTTCAAATGAGAAAACTTTGGTCATGAAAGTTGTAGAATGGATCCTCCAATTTTCAAAAAGTACAAGAACATTTTCTAATTCATCTTGGATCAAAAGTTATGGCTTGTCAAAGTTGGGTAAAATCATGAAATTTTCACTTTTGCACCAAAGAGGCAAAGTTGCAAAACCTCATGCCAAGGCAAAATGTGACTTCAAATGGACTTCTATGCATTACACAAACCTCACACATGACCCAAAACTCATAATTGCACAAGAATTTCTCAAGTTTCATGCCATGAACTTCACAAATTTCAAAAGGGGCCAAACTTCCCTAAATTTGCAAAATGGATCAAAGCTTCTCATCCACTTGTGCCAGCTGCCAAAAGTAACTTCCATGGACCTCCTTGAAACATGCTGATCCAAGCCATACCCTTGTACCTTGATTGAACCAGCCCATACCTCTTCTTACACAAAAATTGACTTTATGCAAGTTGCGCCATACCAATCAAGCTAGGCCAGCAACAACTCTCTGACCAATCACAGCTTCACATACATGCCTCATGGATTACATTTCACATAATCTTGGAAGCTGAAACCTCCCACAAGCCAGCACTCACCAAAATCCTCCCTTATGCATTTCCATTCGAAACTCAATACACAAGCCTGAAACCTCAAAGCAAACTACACAGAATCACTCAACATGATCCTCTGATCATTTCCCAACCATCAATTTGCCCTGAAAAGCCCACAAACAGAAACACGATTTTTCACTCCCCTTGGTTAGAACTTCATCAATCTCAAAGACCAGCCATCATACACTCCAACTAAACCTCAAAGCATTTTCAGGGAGACCATTGGAGAAGCTTTGAAGCAGGGAGGCAGTCTGAAAGCTCCAAACTGAAAGCTTCACCTCAGGTAGCTTCGAAAATTTATTTTTCTAGAAGCTTTATTTTAAGTTCTCAACTTGTTAAGTTTGATTCCCTGAGTGCAATGAACCTTTTACTTTTGAAAATGATGAAGAATTGAGAGTGTATGGCTTGTCTGAAAGTTTTGCAATTTTTGTTCTTGGCTTCGAATCTTGTTAATGGCTGAAAATAAATTGTGTTTGAAGTTAGATTCAGGTTTAGGAAGGTTAGAGGAACAAATCTGGAGCTTTAGAGCTCCAGAAATGACCTAGAGAGTGAGATTGAAATTCTCAGGGAAGGTTGTCACCGGAGAAGACGACCGGAGCTCTTCTCCGGTGACCTGAATGTGATTAGGGCTTAATCTGTGATTAGGGCAAAGTTTGAATCTGGAGCGTGCGATTTGGCTTCCCGCGCGTGAACCTAGGACCATGATCCTCTCATTAGCCATTAATCTGGATTATTTAATTTAATTAATTAGGGTTTAGGTTAATTAGGCCAGTTTGAATCTGGGCCACAGGATCTGGCGCCAGTCAACTCCCTCCAAAACCATTTGAATCTCAGCCATGGATCTTGCATACTTCTCATAATTTCATTTTTTATTCATTTATTTTGTATTTAACTTCTACGAATTTTAAAAAATAGCAAATCATATTTAAAAATTCTGAATTTTTTTGTCAAGCATTTCATTAATTTTCAGAACCCAAAAATATTTTTATTTTTATTTTTTTGCATTAAAAATCATTTTTAAATCATTTAAATGTTCATTTTAATTAGTTAATGGAAATTAATTAATTAAAAATGCATTTAGGTATTTAAAAATCACCAAAAAATTCACACTGCATTTAAAAATACTTAGAAACATTATCCAACTCTCAAAACAAATTTCTTTTTGGTCCTTGATGCATTTTAACAATTTTCATTGGAATTAAATTTGTTTAAAGGCAATATTTTTGTTCAAACTTTGAAAAATTCATTCTGCCTAACCATGAAGAGTTTGGTGATGGTTCTTCTTACATTGCATCCTTCATACCATGTAGTTTCTAGGTTTAAATTGGTTTGAATTTATCTTCCATTTTCAATTTGTTTTGCATTTTTCATTGTGAGGCATCCCAAAACCCTAGTTGACTTAGAAAATTCATAACTTGCACTAGGTTAAGAGATAGGTCCCCTCGTTTGGGCTGTGAACTTGTGTAGGGTTAGGGTTCCTTTGATCCCATTTTCAATTTTTTATCTTGTCATTTGCTTCTGATTTTGAATTTTGTGATGCATGTTGTTCATAAACCCTAATTTGTGCCTTCCTTTGCATCCATCTCTTAGTTGCTTGCATTTAAGAACTTGCCATGACATTTTGTGCATCCATATGATTCATAATATATCTTAGGACATATTAGAATCATGCTTGATCATTGCATCTTTCATTTTCCATGTTATGCATTCATATCATTTCATAAACTTTCATGAACTTCCATGGTTCAAAGCATGCTTCATTTACATCCTCATCCTTATATGATCATCCAAAACTCTTGACATGTGTTTGCATCATCCCTTAGCATCATTAACATCATGTTTATGCTTCTGACTTTGGTTTGCATCATGACATTTCATCTCATTTGCATTGCATTTCATTTCTTTGCTAACTTTTCAGGTGGTAAGTTGTTTTGGGAAGTGAATTTTCCCTCACTTCTCACAATCTCTTCTCATCTCTCTTATGCATTCATTGCTGCATTTTAATTTTGTATTGGAGTGAGCTTGCTCATTCATGCTCCCTCCCCTCTTTCTTTCTTCAAGCAACTTGTCTTCTTAAGTGAAGCAAGTTGTCTTGCTTCTCTCTGCTTCTTTCTCCTCTCATCTGCTTCTCTCCTTGGTGGCTCTTTGAAGATTCTTTCTCTCTTAAGCCTCATAAACCCTAGGATCTCCAAGTATGATAACAATTAGGGTTTGATTAGTCCCCCACTTAGTCTTTCCTTTGAGTTTTCTTTGAGTCTTCTCTTATCACCTCATAATCAAGGACTAAACCCTAAAGGTTTTAAGGCTTTGTGATTAAGCTTATGCCTGCATCCTTATATTAGGATGGAATGTATAACTTTAATCCTAAGTGTTAAACCCTTAATGTGTTTAAATCTTTTAATCAATCCATCTAATAATCACTAAGACATCAAGCTTGTAACTTGGGCCTTGCATTAGGGTTCTAATTCTTCCTTAAGTGGTTAAGAAGGACTAACCCTAGTGTTAATGGACAAGTCCCCCTCAAGTTGTCTTACAAATCATAAAATCCATTTCTTCATCTTATCATTAACTAAAATCCATTTAATAAAGGCTTTGTTTTGTCATGAGGTTAATCCCTAATCATGGATTAAGTTGAGGAGCATTCCTTAGCTTAAATGTTCTCATCTATTATCCTTCTATTAGGATGGTGTAATGAGTCCATTAAATCCTTGATTATGGCTTAAACTCATTACTTAACACTAAACAAAAACTCCAAAAAAAAATTAAATAATCATAAGTAGGTTAATGATCTTAATCCTACACCATGGTGATTAAGTGTGAGGTGTTTACTTCATACTTGAGGTAACCTCATTACCCCTAATCAGAGGGAGGATGTGATGAGTTTACTAACCTTTGGTTTAGGCTTAAGCTCATTAACTTATGACAAACAAAAAAAGCAATAAAAGATTGAAAACACAAAAAACAAACAATAATCGTCTCCTCCGAGATTCTTTTCTCATCTCATTCACTCACAAACGAGAACTCGCTTCTTCCATCTAATGCAAGACAGTTTGCACCTGAGCCAGACAGGTCATACACTTGAGCATAGACAAGTAAGCAGTTCGTAGTCAATTTACCTTTCAGTCTCTTTGAGTCGAACTACGGTGTTCTGACTTCCTCATTGCACGAGAGGATACGTAGGCATAACTTAACAGTTATCGAACAAAAGTCTCTGTATATTCCCCCTCCTTCCAGCATCATTCTTTAAGCCTCATTATCATGAGCATTTCATTCTTGTTCTTACACTGACACTTCTCTTATACACTTCACATTTCTTTTACACTGACACTTGCATTCTTTCCAGTTTTGATACACAGATTGCACTGACACTACCCCTTTAAAACACAAATCTTTTAAGCGTGGATCCCGTCGAGTATGGCGGACAGTCTGGGTGCTAATACCTTCCCAGGTTGTAACTAACCCCCTTTCTCAGTCTCTCTGGTTCGCAACCGTCTTATCCATCTTTTCTTAGGTTTATGCAGTATTACCTTTCCTTCGGGATAAAAATGCCTAGCTGGCGACTCTATTCATTCCCTCTCTCTTTTCGCCGACCGTTCGCATCTGTACCCCATTTGAGTTAGCCTCATTTGGTGGGAGCGACAGCTTGGCGACTCTGCTGGGGACCCTTATAGTGTAACCAGGGCTTCTGGTTCTTTTTGTGGGTTCCTCCTAGCGCTTGTTTGATTTGTGTTTACTGGGGGTGTTATGTGCTAATTGTGTTTATATAGTTGCTTTATTTATTGCTTTATGTACAGCTTTATTTATTGCTTTCTTTACAAGTTTTTCATATTTCATACTGTCATTATCATTGATGGATCTGTTCTTCTGTCTTGGTGGGTGGGGTTTCATTGAGAGTTTAAGGTCCTATACCTGGGACCTGAGTGACACCTAGGCTAGAGTGGTTCATGTTCTTTCCCATTCCATTTCGGTCTGGTGCGGGAATATGAAACACAGTTCAGATGTGGGTTTCTTCTTGAGAACTCTGTGCTACAGATTTCCTGTAGTGCTAGGGTTATCTGGGAAGCCTGCTATGTCTGGATGACCTCTATTATGACCTTCATAAACTGAGGTGAATTAGAGGAGGATCTTTTATGGTTATCGTAAACATTGTACCTCCGGGTTAGAAGTGTTTACACTTCTCATAATTGATCCAAGTCTGAGGATCCTTGTTTTAGAACACTACCTGTGAGGGGGGTGGGCTGTTTACAGGTTTGCAGGTACCATTGGCCACATCATACCCTGTTACTTGTTTTGATTAAGAGTACCTCACTTTGGACAATTCTTGTGATTAACCCTGGACATGTGACTCTTTATTTGAGTCCCCCCACTTTGGTTACTGGATTTCTGAACCTCCATCTGGACTTCTTGAACATACATGGACTTATATCAAGACAGATAATCAGATCCAGCTTGATCACAAACCCTTGTATATCATTTGCATACATCATCATTGTATCATTTAACATTTGTTTATTTGTTTTTCAGGGTATCCACATTATATCTGGTTTGGTTTTGACCCCTTCTTCTGCATAGACCTCTGCTTCAGTTGTTGACTGCTTCAACTATCTTCATCATCACCAGCATCAGCCTATCAGTAGTTCATCTCCAGTATCAGTCTTAAATCAGCACTTGTCTCCGGCTCTTCATCGGCACTCATGGCCACTCCCAGGAAGAGCAATATATCATACCATTTCTTTGAGCCTGTGTTGACTGGTATCAGACAGGTCCAGGCACTTATCACCCCTGACCACATCCCATTATTCAGAGAGCATTATGGAGGTATCCTTGATATGATTATGGACCTAGACCCTTCTCATAGGAGCATGATCCACACCTGCCTACAGTTTTATGACCCTCCTTTGAGATGTTTCACATTCCCAGACTTCCAGCTAGGACCTCTGCTGGAGGAGTTTTCATCATTGATTGGAGTACCTGTCAGGGGTGGAGTCCCCTTCAACCCAGAAATGACTTCTCCCAGCAATGGAGAAGTGGCAAAAGCACTGTACCTAGAGCCAGCCTTGATTGAGCAAAACATGACAACAAAAGCTGGGATCCCTGGCTTACACTTAGATTTCTTGATTTCTCAGGCCATCCTGAAGGCCTCCTTAGGAGAATGGAGAGCAGTTTGTGCATTACTAGCCCTCAGCATATATGGGGTTATACTGTTTGCAGATGAGCCCAAATTTATCAGCATGAATGCCATTCATCTTTTCCTTCTGAGGAACCCAGTACCCACATTGCTGGGAGATTTTTATTACTCCATTCACCAGAGGAATGAGAAACAAAGGGGGAAGTTGGTGAGATGCTGTGCTCCTCTGTTTCACACCTGGCTGCTCAAACACCTGCCTAAGTCAGATGCCTTCCTGAATCCCCACCAACAGAAGAATTGGGCCAAGAGGCTCATTGCTTTGACTCCAGATGACATCAGATGGTGCACCCAGAGCACCAAAGGCAAAGACATTATCACCAGCTGTGGACAATACCCAAATGTACCTCCGATAGGAGTAAAGGGTTGCATCAACTACAATCCTTTTCTATTTAAGAGACAACTGGGCTATGCTTTGGTCCATCCTCCTAGAGTCCAAGATTTAGTTGAGACCCTATATTGTGAAGTAAAACTTAATTCAGCTGTTGTCAGACAAGCATCCCGGGCTTGGGACAACATCCAGACAAAAGGGATGGCTATTCTTGGAAGGTGTAATAATGTTGCTTCAGCTCAGTACTATGACTGGTCCCATACTAGAGCTCAAATTACTGGAATGCCTTTCACCATTGAGGATACACCTGGACCATCTACAGTATAGCCAGCAGCCACTGTCAGCCTGGAGGAATTTGAGAAGCTGAAGGAGAGGAATGAGAATCTGTCTCAAGCTTTGAAGAAAACCCTTTGGGAAAGGAGTGATGATCGTCTGGACATTGAGAGGTTGGAGAAGCTTAGGGTGGAGCATCTGGCCAAGATTGAGAAAACAGAGGACTACATCAAGAAATCAAGAGCTGGGGAGCAAATATTGAAGAATGCCTATAAAGAGGCCAAGCTTCAAAAGGCTAGAACTGAGCTTTATTTGCAAGAAAGTCAGGCTAGGTGGGTCAGGATCACTGAAGCCCGGACACAGGAAGATAAGAGAACTCAAGCCAGGATTGAACAGTTAGAGGCCAATGAAAAGAAGCAGCAGGAAGCTTTGCTGGCAGCCCAGAAGGAGATTTCAGAGTTGAAGCTTAGGGCTGGATTGAAGAGGTCAAAGGACCAAGACAGGCACAAGAAGCTGACCACTGCCATTGCCACCAGAAACCTCCTCATCATGACTATTACAGAGCACCCAGCTGGTCCAGTGACTGAGGCACTTTTGAAGGAGGTTAAGGAGGATGAGTTTGGACTAGATGTCTAACTTTTTGATTGTTGTTGTTTTTCATTTGATGTACTTTTCTTTTGTGTTGTATTTTGACCCTTCAGGGACATGTGTTGTAAAAAAAATAGACTATGTTATTCATCATTTGTAATATATTTTAGTTTGTTTCCATTTAGGTTTTTTCTTTTCTCAACAACATCAAAGCATCTTCCTCGGGGTCTGGAAAGGTCAAAACCAAGAACCAAGCCGGATACCTTGGAAAACAAATAAGCATACTGCATTGCATACTAACTCTTGTTTTGTTTTGTAGGTTTTATTATTATTTGTTTCTAACTTTGTTATGACTTCAGGAAATATTGCTCGCAGAAGAGTGTTCCCTGTCAACCGTGCACACCGGTATCCTACTCGCAACAACCTTTCGGGTATTCTAATGGAGCAAGTACAGCAAGACCTGACTGAGGTCAGAACCCAGATGGCTAACGAAAGAGTGGAGATGAGGAACCAAATGACTCAGTTCATGAATGTAATGACTGGCTTGGCCAAAAGCCAAGAAAGGTTAATGGTATTGGTAGAAAGACAAACTCCCGAGGAACCTCATCCTGGGACTGGAGGAACAAGCAACAATGAGAGGGGTCAGCCTCATGTTAACCCACCTGTATTTGGACCTCATCTAGATTCAGAAGTCAATATCCCGGGTAATGTGCAAGGAAATACTACTGGGGGGAGGATCTTACAAGAAGACCCCCAAGAGGAGCAATTTACTGTCATGGGAGCAGGAGATGAAGTCTATGACCGGAGGTTTGATGAAATTGCTGAGAAGCTGAGATCTTTGGAGTCTCAGAACTCCTTGGGTTTTGATGTAATTGATATGGGGTTAGTGGATGGGGTGAGAATTCCCCACAAGTTCAAACCCCCGTGCTTTGAGAAATACAATGGAACCTCTTGTCCACGAACCCACCTGCAGTCTTTTCTGGGGAGACTTAAAGCATATACCATGGATGAAAAGCTGTGGATGTTTTATTTTGAAGATAGTTTGACTAGAGCTTCAAGAGAGTGGTATTCACACTTAAGCAGAGCTACTATCAGATGCTGGAAGGACTTAGCTGAAGCCTTCATCAGACAATATCAATATAATCTGGATATGGCTCCTAACAGGACCCTCCTAATGGGAATGTCTCAATCCTCCAGAGAAAGCTTCAGGGAATATGCCCAAAGGTGGAGACAGCTTGCTGCTGCTGTCCAGCCACCCATGTCGGAAAGATAAATGGCCGACATGTTCATGAATACTCTGCAAGGAACATATATTGATAGATTGGCTGCCTTTTCTTCCACCAGTTTTGCTGACGTAGTTATAGCCGGTGAAAGGATTGAAAGTCTATTAAAAATGGGCAAAATTTCTGATAATGGTGCAAGTTTGTCCAGTAATCCCAGGAAGCCTTTTGTGGGACCACGAAGGACCGGTGAGACAAATGCCATTCATGCCAGCAGGAGCAGACCTCAGTATGTCCACAGATCAATAGCAGCTGTCACTATTCCAGCTCCGATTCCTCAGCAACCAGCATATCAACAACAACAACAACAACCACAATATCAGCAGCAAATTCAGTATCCGCCACAGAGAACCTACAACAATAACAGCAATCAACAACAACGACCCTTTCAATAAAGACCATCACAGGAAAATAGGGTGATTGACCCTATCCCTATGCCTTATGCTGCTTTATTGCCACAACTCCTGAAGCTTAACTTAGTTGAGTTAAGGATATTGGCACCACCAGATCCCTCCAATCTCCCAAAGAATTACGATGTCAATGCCAGATGTGCTTTCCATTCCAATGCACCCGGCCACAATACTGAGAAATGCAGGGCTTTGCAAATGAAAGTTCAAGATCTGGTGGATTCTAAAGCCCTCAACTTCGCACCTCCTCCAAATGTCAACAGAAATCCTATGCCTAATCATGGAGGGCTAAGAATTAATGCCATTGAGGAAGACAGACCATCTACTTTGATCACCAGTGTTGGAAAAAATCGAACACCTCTGGTCTAAATTAAAGCTCAGCTTCTAGAGTGCCAGGTGTTCCCCGGGTGTGAACTCGGTTGTGGGTATTGCAACATTGCACTCAACAGGTGCGATAATTTGAGAAGCGACATAGATGTTCTTATCAAAGATGGTATCCTTTAGATATCAACAACGGCACCTACAAATCCAACAATTCCTTTGACAACAATTCCTGATTCTTCTACAACAGCAGCAACAATCATTCCTACCGATTCATCAATATCATCAGCAATGGCTACGTCCATCACTTCAACAAATCAGATTTCAGCAACAATTTCTTCTACAACATCAGCATCCATTTTATTAGCAGAATCCTCTACAACGCCAACAGAAATTAATGAAGATGTCTCAGCAGTCACCATCTACTACGATCCATCAAGTGTTCCTCCAGACAACAACTTCCAACAACAAACAGTGGCACCTCCTGCTAGGTCACCAGTCACAATTTACTACGATCCGCACACCATTACAGTACCCTCCTCTGCAGCAGTCAGTCCAGTTACCATTACAGTGCCTGGACCCATTCCTTATGAAAGCAGCAATGCCATACCTTGGCATTATGGCTCTGATTTCTACTGCAACGGGGAGAAAATCACCCTGGATTCATCGACCTCTTCTCCACAAGTTGATAATGTTGGGGGAGGCGGAGGCTTCACCAGAAGCGGACGCCTTTTTGCCTCACAAACACAAAGACCTAATGCGGAAGCAGAAGCTGCTGCCAAAGCAAGAGGAAAGAGTGTGATATCTGAAGAGCCAATTATCAAAGAAACTCAGAAGACATCTTTTGAACAAGATGTAGAGGAGTTCAAGAGAATCATAAAGAAAAGTGATTACAAGGTGGTGGACCAGCTTCACCAAACTCCCTCAAAAATCTCCATATTATCCCTGTTGATGTGTTCTGAAGCTCACCGGAATGCATTATTGAAAGTCCTGCACGCAGCATACGTGCCAGAGGAGATTAACGTTAATCAGCTGGAAACTGTGGTGGCCAATGTAAACACCAGTCATGGACTGGGCTTTACCAATGCAGACTTAATAACAGAGGGACGTAACCATAACAAGGCTTTGCATATCACCTTGGAATGCAAGGGTGTTGTTCTATCTCATGTACTGGTGGACACTGGGTCCTCACTCAACGTCCTACCAAAGAAAGCCTTAGTGAAGCTGGAGTATGATGGCTTGGCATTGTGTCCGAGTAATTTGGTGGTGAGAGCATTTGATGGCTCTAAGAGATCAGTGCTCAGAGAGATTGATCTGCCTGTGATGATTGGCCCGCAGACCTTCAAAACTACCTTCTATGTGATGGACATTCATCCAGCCTACAACTGTTTGTTGGAAAGACCCTGGATTCACGCCGTCGGCGCTGTTACGTCTACCCTTCACCAGAAGCTGAAATTCGAGTGGGAAGGCCAGATCATCACCATCTGTGGGGAGGAAGACATTTTTGTTAGCCATCTGGCTACGTATAAGTACATTGAGATGGATGGAGAGATCCATGAAACTATGAGCCAAGGGTTTGAGGCCCTGAACATTAATGAAGCATCTGTTGTACTGGGAACTTCCATGACGTCGTATCAGCAAGCCCGAAAGGTTGTTGAAGAGGGTACGGCCCAAGGCTAGGGCAAGCTGTTGCCCGTGGAAAAGAAAGAAGGCAGATTTGGGTTGGGTTACAGACCAACTCAACAAGATCAATTAGAGGCTGCCAAGGAGCCCAATTTTGTCAGCGGAGGGATGCTCACCCCTGATGCTGTGAATAACTTGGAAGACGAGGAGGAAAGCGACTGCAACCTGGATAACTGGATACGTCCAAGGATCCTGGGGAGCCAAGTCCTTAACTGGTCTTCCCAGGAAATTATAAGGGTTACTCCTGCAGAGTAATTATTATTTCCTGTATTTTAAAGCATGCATCAAGTCTTGCATCTTGCCCAAGATGTCAAGACTCATTTTGTAATCGGGCCATCTTGTAATTTTGTGCAAATGGATTAATCAATGAATATCGGACATCTTTTGCAAACAAGTCTCTTTTTCGCTCACTGTCTTTTCATTTTTTTCACTTTTGTACAAAACAATAAAATGGCAATGTTTTCAAAATAAATAACTTCATTTTCACTTTTTCTAAACAAGATTAAAATTGATCACTAAAATAAACCCTTGCAGAAAGTGCCTTTCAGACTGCACCGACAACAACACTGTTATGACTTCGTGTGACTTTGACAATCCAATCAATCAAGCTGATGAAAGGGTTGAAGAAGATTATGAGCTACCTGAAGAGCTAGCCAAGTTGTTAAGGCAAGAGGAGAAGGTTATCACTCCTCATCAGGAGGAGATTGAAACGGTTAATCTTAGTACGGAAGAAGATGTGAAAGAAGTTAAGATCGGGGCCTGCCTGCGAGATTCAGTGAAAGAACAACTGATTGATATGCTTCGGGAGTATGTGGATGTTTTCGCTTGGTCTTATCAGGATATGCCAGGGTTGGACACCGACATTGTCACGCATAAGCTACCACTGAAAGAAGATTGCCCACCCGTGAAACAGAAGCTGCGCCGTACTCGCCCAGATATGGCAATGAAGATTAAAGAAGAGGTACAAAAGCAGTGGGACGCTGGTTTTCTTGCTGTAACTAGCTACCCGCCGTGGGTTGCTAATATTGTACCTGTGCCTAAGAAAGACGGCAAGGTGAGGATGTGTGTAGACTACCGAGATCTAAACAGAGCCAGTCCGAAAGATGATTTCCCTTTACCTCACATTGATGTATTGGTTGATAATAAGGCTCAGTTCTCGGTGTTCTCCTTCATGGACGGATTTTCAGGATATAATCAGATCAAGATGTCACCTGAAGACATGGAGAAGACAACTTTCATCACACCCTGGGGCACATTCTGTTATAAAGTGATGCCATTCGGACTGAAGAATGCTGGTGCAACTTATCAACGGGCCATGGTAACATTATTCCATGACATGATCCATAAAGAAATTGAATGTTATGTGGATGACATGATTGCCAAGTCCCTCACGGAAGAAGACCACCTGGTGAATCTGTTGAAGTTATTCAAGCGTCTGAGGATGTACCAATTGAAGTTAAACTCCAACAAGTGCACATTCGGGGTACGATCCGGTAAGCTGCTGGGATTTATTGTAAGTGAGAAAGGGATTGAAGTTGACCCTGACAAAGTTAAAGCCATTCAAGAAATGCCTGCACCGAAGACTAAAAAAGAAGTTTGGGGGTTCTTAGGTAGATTGAACTACATTTCACGGTTCATATCTCACCTTACAGCAACCTGTGAACCCTTGTTCAAGCTGTTAAGAAAAGAACAAACGGTCAGGTGGAACGAAGACTGCCAGAGGGCTTTTGACAAAATTAAGGAATACTTACAAGAGCCCCCAATCCTTATGCCTCCAGTTGAAGGAAGACCTCTAATCATGTACTTGACGGTATTAGAAGAATCAATGGGGTGTGTGTTGGGCCAGCATGACGAGTCTGGTCGAAAAGAGTATGCAATATACTACCTAAGCAAAAAGTTTACCGACTGTGAACAACGTTATTCACTGCTCGAGAAAACTTGCTGCGCTTTAGCGTGGGCTGCTCGCCGACTAAGACAGTATATGTTGACCCACACCACTTTATTAATCTCAAAGATGGATCCAGTTAAGTACATTTTTGAGAAGCCAGCACTTACCGGACGAGTTGCAAGATGGCAGATGATTCTCACAGAATATGACATCCAGTACACATCTCAGAAAGCCATCAAGGGCAGTGTTTTGTCTGATTATCTTGCTGAGCAGCCCATTGATGATTACCAGCCTATGAGGTTTGACTTCCCTGATGAAGACATCATGTTCATAAAAGTAAAAGATCATGAAGAGCCTGTTCACACTGAAGGGCCTGACCCGGAAGAAGAATGGACTATGATGTTTGATGGGGCTGTTAATATGAATGGTCGTGGTGTTGGTGCAGTACTCATTACACCTAAGGGAGTTCATATGCCTTTCTCGGCAAAGCTCACCTTCAACTGCACTAACAACAAAGCTGAATATGAAGCTTGTATATGGGTCTTGAGGAAGCCATTGACCTCAGGATCAAGACTTTGACTATGTTCGTAGATTCAGCTCTAGTAATTAATCAAACCAACGACAAATGGTATACTCACCAGGAGCATCTGATACCTTACCGGGATTATACAAGGAGGTTACTCACATTCTTCACAACAGTCAAGCTTGAGTATATCCCCCGAGATGAAAATCAGTTTGCAGATGCTCTGGCTACCATTTCATCCATGATCAAAGTTCAAGCTGCCAACTTTGTGCCTCGGATTTCAGTATCCAGACTTGACAGACCATCATATGTATTTGCAGCAGATGTTGTCAAAGATGATAAGCCTTGGTTCCATGATATCAAATGCTTCTTGGAGGATCAAACATACCCACCTGGGGCATCTTCCAATAATAAGAAGACATTAAGAAGGCTAGCTGGTAGTTTCTTCCTGAATACTGACGGTTCCCTGTATAAGAAAAACTTTGATATGGTACTTCTCAAATGTGTTGATAAAGCAGAAGCAAACTTGTTGATGCACGAAGTGCACGAAGGATCCTTTGGTACCCATGCTGGAGGGCATGCAATGGCTAAAAAGTTGTTAAGATCAGGTTATTACTGGATCACAATGGATGCAGATTGTTGTGCCTATGCCAGAAAATGCCATAAATGCCAGATCTACGCGGATAAAGTGCATATGCCTCAAAATCCTCTAAATGTGATGTCTTCACCCTGGCCCTTTGCCATGTGGGGCATTGATATGATTGGCAAGATTGAACCGACGGCTTCAAATGGCCACAGATTCATCCTGGTTGCCATTGACTATTTCACCAAGTGGGTTGAAGCAGCTTCATATGCCAATGTCACAAGGCAGGTGGTAGCCCAATTTCTAAAGAGAGACATCATCTGTCGGTATGGAGTGCCCGAGCGAATCATTACTGATAATGGTTCCAATTTGAACAATAAAATGATGGCAGAGTTATGTCGGGACTTCAAGATCCAACACCACAATTCTTCTCCTTACAGACCAAAGATGAATGGCGCTGTTGAGGCAGCTAATAAGAATATCAAGAAGATTATGCAGAAGATGGTAGTCACCTACAAAGACTGGCATGAAATGCTACCATTTGCCTTGCATGGGTACCGTACGTCAATCTGAACATCCACTGGGGCAACACCGTATCAGCTTGTGTATGGCATGAAGGCAGTCCTACCTGTTGAAGTTGAATTACCTTCCTTGAGGATACTGATGGATGTTAAACTGAACGAAGCAGAATGGGTCCGATCCCGACACGAACAACTGAATCTGATTGAAGAGAAAAGATTGGCTGCAATTTGTCATGGGCAGTTGTATCAGAAGAGAATGAAGAAAGCCTTCGATCAGAAAGTCAGGCTCCGAGAGTACATAGTAGGAGATCTTGTGCTGAAAAGACTCATCCCTCCTCATACAGACCACAGGGGCAAGTGGACTCCGAACTATGAAGGGCCATTCGTAGTAAAGAAAGTTTTCTCTGGTGGAGCGCTGATGCTCAGAACTATGGATGGTGAAGACTTCCTATCCCCTGTGAATTCAGATGCAGTTAAAAAATACTTCGCATAAAATGACCCGCTGGACATAAAAACAGAATGTAAGTCCAGGCAAAAATAGGGCAACCCGATGAGTCAAAAACAGAATAAAAGACTCGGGCAAAAATAAGGGAAAATAAATAAAAAAATGTACACCCGCTGAGTTGAAAAGCCACATTGGACAACTCAGGCAAGAATGGGTATCCCGGTGGATTGAAAACCCGAAAGGGCGATCCACGCAAAATAAGGGAATAAGCGAACAACTGCATTCTGAATTCATCTGTATCACTAACAACGGGGTAAACTCCGAAAGGGTCGAGCGTCGGTCAGAATCAGCCTTCTTCAGAAAGCAAGATGAGAAGAACGTCAATGTCATACGAGTCATAGCAAAAAGGGAAGTTCCTTGAAGCGTCATCAACATTTCCGGCACCTTTTTGTTTCTCAATTTGTAACGATTCTCTCATCTCAGGGGATCCGTTTCTTTGATTGTATCTTGCCAATTCAGGGCACACGAATTAATAAAATCAGATTTTCAATCGTGTTTCGTCTCGTACATTTTTATTTTCGTTTGCAAGAATGTCCGATGTCATTAAGATATTGATTGCATAAATACAGATGTTCCCTTTCTAAAAATACGTGCTTACAGGAAATATACTTATTCCCGGAAGTGTCTAAGCTCCTATGATGGAATCCAGTAAGGGATACCTCGGGGTATTTGTGCGTTTCTTTGTCTTTACAGGATTACAGGTATCCAAAACACAACATGGGGCATGAAAGCTTCTCCCTAGCAAGCTGGAAAATCGCCACTTCCTCAGCGCATCTTCCAAACAGCACTAGAGATGCTTTTCCCCCCATCAGAGTTGTCGGGCATCATTTCTCCAGCATAGCCCCAACTGAGTTGTCAAGTATCATCCTCAGCAGGATCCCCACAGAAATCTCTAGGGAGATATTTCAGCGATCTTCTTCCCCAGCCAAGTGCTAGACAGGGAACTATCTCCCCATAGAGTTTTAGCCTCTATCCAGAAAAGCAACACATGACGATCTCACGACAGAGTAAAGAAAGCTCCTACAAACCCCAACTGGGTCCCTCGTTACTGAGATAGGTCTATCAGTGATCTATTTCCCTATGCAGAGTCAGATATGTCAGATCTACCAATGATCTTATCCCCAGCTAGGATATCCACTTCAAGCAGATCAGCCAAAGATCTTCACAGCAACGGGATCCGGACCCCGGATCGACATCTTTGTATAATCATAGCATTCGCATCATATTTCCCCACAGAGCGTAGCATTCCGTTCAATACGGAGCATTACGGCAAAAATCAAACATATTGCATAAATCATAAGCCATGTTCTGAATCACATCTGTTAATACCAACAACAATATACGAAAGACTCCCCGAAATTCCCCGGCAGAGAGCCAAAGCATTTCCTTTACACTCACAGAAACGCACCCCTTTTGGCACCCGTCCGTGTCAGCATTCCCCAATAAAATTTCCCGAGCAAACAAATACTTGTACTACAGATGCTTCTTGACACTCGTCTGTGTCATACCTCAGCAGAAAGCCAAAGCGTCCCCTTTGCACTCATTAACCCAGATGCATATATATACAATCCTTTGACACCCGTCCGTGTCACCTTCCCCAGGATAGGGCCTAAACACTTTGGGGAACTATATACTTGTTTATAATACACCTTTTTCCGGCACTCGTCCGTGTCATGCTCTCCTTAGCAAGTTAAACACTCGTCTGTGTCTCACTCATCACTTTTCACTCATACAGATACTCGTCCGTATCTTGTATAAACCACTTATATCCCCTCAGATTCGACACTCGTCCGTGTTCTTTGTTAACCAGTTGGTACTCGTCCGTATCATCATCTCTGAACATGCGTCAAGCGTTTATTTCTACTGATACTCGTCCGTATCATAGTCTTAAGGATGCTCGTCCGCATCTTTAATCTATACACAATGTCAAACACTTATACCTTTCATTTCTTGGATGTAAACACTCGTCCGTGTTTACTATTCCCCAGCGAAGTCCCCAGCAAAACTTCCCTTTCACCTGACATTCGTCATATGTCAGGATACTTTTCGGCAGCCGTACCCTGCCAGGTGATCGTCCTTCACCTTTTTGATGATCGTCCTGCATCATCCCCAGTGGAGTCTCTATTCATTAGAACCCCTTTCTATCCGACATTCTTCCTATGTCGTGATATTTTCAGCAGCCGTCCCCTGCTAGGTGATCTTCCTTCACCTCTTGATGATCGTCCTTCATCGTTCTATCTGATGGTTGTCTCCATCATTGATCTTGTTATCTGACATTCGTCCTATGTCATGATAAACCCTAAGAGCAGCTGCACCCTTCTAGGTGATCGTCCTTCACCTCTTGATGATCGTCCTTCATCATGCTTATCCGATGGTCGTCCCCATCGTCGACCTTTTCATCCGACATTCGTCCTATGTCGCGATGCTTTCGGCAGCCGTACCCTGCCAGGTGATCGTCCTTCACCTTAAATGACCGTCCCTCATCTTATCTCCAACAGAGCAGCCGTCCCCTGCTAGGTGATCGTCCTTCACCTCTGATGACCGTACCTCATCATTTATTTCATTTATACCTTGAACCTGATGGTCGTCCCCGTCATTCACTTTACTTATAATCCCCAGAGAGTCTTATAGCTTTACCTGATGGCTGTCCCCATCATAATCTCTTACATCCCCAGCATGTCAGTCGTCTCCGTCATTGCTTCATCCCCAGCTTGTCGGCCGTCCCCGTCATTGCTTTATTTCCCTCATTTTCCCCAGCATGTCGGTCGTCTCCGTCATTGCTTCATCCCTAGCAGTCGTCCTCTGCTTGACGGTCGTCCTCCGTCACCCGCACTTTATAATCATACTTTATTTTTCTTTTACAATCTATATCCCTTTTCTTCTTCATTCTGTGAGTGCAAATTTTGGAATGTCTTTGGTATTCAACCACAAGTTATCTTGTTTGCCTGTTAAGCAGTTGCTTAGATCCTG